>CM053585.1:196792272-196815087 GCA_028646515.1 Pseudochirops corinnae | reverse complement strand
TTTAGCCATTCCCCAATTGATGGGCATCCCCTATATTTCCAGTTTTTTGCAACCACAAAGAGAGCTGCAATAAATATTTTTGTACATATGGGACCTTTTCCCATTTCTGTGATCTCTTTGGGATATAATCCCAACAGTGGTATTGCTAGGTCAAAGGGTATGATTCCCCTGATATTCTTGACCTTTCATTTTTCCAGATCAGTTCTATTACTATTTCTCTAGGTCTGTAAGATCATTCTTTGATAGTTTGATACAATCATGGATTGTTATTTCCAGACAACTGGTATGTACTTATCAATAAAATTATATTGAATGTTTTTTTTTCAAAAGACAAAGGAAACATAGTACTTTAGGGTTGTCATTATGAATCACATTTGTCTTTGCATAGCACTGAGGCTAATTCCTTTTATTTGAATATACTTATGGGTTGAATTCTGGATAAAAAAACAGGTGTCTATTGCTCATGCAATTGATATGTTAGTTATAAACTCTTCTTAACTGCTTATTATTTAAGTATTATCCAGGGTTAGTTCTGGGTCCAAAATAAGGACTAAAACATATATTTTTGATGGACCTAAACTAGGTGATGCTTTGCTAGCATGGTGTAAGTACTTATCTACTTGTACTTGAATATAATAAAATAACCTCTCTTTAAAGTTATTCTATCCTTTTGGTCATGACCACTCATGGTATAGACAGAAATTCAAAATACAGAGCTTAAGATTACACTAAGACTAAGGGGATCTTCTGTATATCTAAGAAACAATGTGAGGGATACCACACAGGTGAAATATAATCAGAAAAGGAGACAGGTCACTGATATAGAATGAGTGAGGAGGGGGACCAGAGAAAGGGATTCAATCATGTAACATGTTAGGGAAAGGGTGTAGAGATTTATTAAACACCTACTACTGCACTAGACACTTTACAAATACCATTTCATTTGATTCTCTCAACAACTCCAGAAAGTAGGTACTATTATTATCCCTATTTTACAGTTGAGGAAATTGAGGCAGACAAAGGTTACATGACTTTCCAAGGGTCCCAGAGCTGTGAAGTCTCTGAGGCTATATTTGAATTCAGGTCTTACAGAATCCAGGCCCAGTGCTCTATCCACTGTGTGCCCTAGCTGCTTTGGGCAGCTAGCTAGAGTTAGGATCCTCTAACTGAAAAGGATAACAGATGGGCAGACCAAGAACTGCCCTGGTACAAAATATAAATATACCTGGAGAAAAGCCTCCAGCGTTTTGGGTAGATACCTCTGAGGAGGCTCTATGGAGGAACATACTTAGGAATAATTCAGGATGAGAAGTTGTAGGTAGGTTGTTCCCCCCATCAGTGAAGGGAAAATCCACATTGATAGGATTACAGATCGATTGAAGCACCTTCCAATTTAGAATTTTTTTCTAACCCAAGCATTCTTCGTCTGGTGAATATGACTGGCCTGGTTTTCCTGTACATGTTGGCTTAATGTAAAAGGCACTGAATTAATTGTTGAAAATCTTTCCTGCCCAGACATATCTCAAGCCCATCTGTGGTTCTTCAGCTTCAGCTTCTCAGTGCACTCATACAAGCTTTCTGCATTTGTTCCCAAGCCAAGAACTCTTCCCATATGATGGCTGATTTCTTTTTTGAGAAAAAAAATTTAATTAAAGAAACCACCATATGGAGTTGTTTTATTGGCACTGAAGAATGCTCAAGTCATCAAGAAATGGAATAAGCAGTTGTTTTAAGATTTGAAATCCTCAAGTTGAGCATGGCCACAGCACATGCTCCTCTGGGACAGCTTTCCTGTCAATGCTCATGAGTATGGATCTTAACCTCTGGTCCTCTCACAGCACTTGTTCCTTCCTTTCCAATGCTTTTCTTAGAGAACACATTTTTGCCATAGTTACATATTTTTATCTCATTCTCCTTACTAGACTATAAGTTCTTTGAGGATCACAACAATTTCTTATTTAAATTTGGATTTTTCAACAGAATCTAGCATGGGACCCTTCGTGCAAGTATTTAAAGGCTTGAAGAATTTAAATTTTTATTGACTAGCCTGTTATAAATGCTTGGTTGATATTTTGTCTTTACAGTGTTACAATACTGAGGGAGGATACGTAAGATATATTTTGCCCTTACTAACAAAGAAATGACAGACAAGACACCAAGTCTAAATAACTTGGGGCACTAATAATAATAATCATTTATATTCACATAGCATTATACTTTTTATAAAGCACTTTCCTCAGAACAATTCCTCAGGGTTAGAAGTACAAATATTATTACCCTCATTTTATAAATGAGCATATAGGGTTTCCAAGAAAATCGGTTAGTCTATGATCATACAGTTAGCAAGTAGAAGACTTGAGAAAGTATTCCAAAGACAAAGATTGATCTTCTGTCTCCCAGCCTAGGAGTGGCTTTCTCCTCTCTAACATACAAATTTAAGTGTTTAAATGGAAAGGGAAAGGAACCAGAATGTATTAAGTGGCTATTATGTGCCAGATACCATGCTATCTCATTTGATCTTTACAACAACCCTGTGCTATTAGTGTCACCATTCACCATTGAGGAAATGAAGGCCAACAAAGAGTTAAAGAATTATGGGAAGTTAGTTGGTTGAGGGCACAGAAAGGCTGAATGACTTGACCACAGTCATATAGCTAGTATGTGTCAGAAGCAATCCAAATCTTCCTGCCTCCAAATCAGTGTGTCTAGTAGATACTCTGGGTCAAGAAGAGAGGACATGTCAATATCCAACCCACTTATTACATAAAATTATTGTATGAATTAAAAACACTATATAAATATGATGGGAAATAATAAGTGACATTTATATAATGCTTTAAATTTACAAAATGTATTACAGACTGGAAATGTTGAAACTGGACCTCTGACTTCTAGACTGGCCCTCTATCAACCATTCTACTCTGCCTTGGATAATACAAAAGTTATTTACATGAATGAATAAGTAAATGAAAAGGAAATTACTAAGTTTGCTCAATTCCAAGCTGTGTTAAGTGTTGGGAATACAAATGGAATAAGGAAGATAACGCTCTCACTCTCAAGGATCTTACACTTTAACTGGGGGAGAAAATGAATGAAAGAAAGTTCAATTGCAGGGCAGATGGAAAGACTCAGATGTTCTAAGGATATCTGGACAAGAGCTGGAGGGATGGTAAAGCCCAGAGGTCCTTAGGTTGTACCAATAGATCAGTGCCAAAGGCCCAGAAAGCATGGTAACACTGAAGTTGGAAGGCATGGAGGACTTTTTAGCACAGCATGTCAGGGTGAAGGGATACCTGGCTATCCTCTATGTCACCTGAAGGAATAGAGCTAGAGATCTCTTCTAAGTGGTATAAACAATCTAAAGGCCCAGAGGGGTTCCATGCCATCAGGTAGAGGCAAGGGACAAAAAAGAAAAAAAGAAAAAGTGAGGGGGGAAGTTGTCCCCTGTAGTTTTAAGTCTTCCTGTTACCTTGCTGGCATGAATGGGTTTGGGGCTATGCTTGTTTTGGATACAAAAGTCATCTACATTTGGTTTAGAATGGGGTTATATAATTTATTCTTATCAGGATTCTTATTCTTTTACTAACATCCTACATTCAAAATGTATCATTTTGAAATGTAGATATATGACAGAGGGAGAAGAAGAAGGAGAGAGAAAGGGAGAGGGGAAGAGGGAGGGGGGGATATGGGGCAGGAAAATGACAGGGAGAGGGAGAGCGAGATGCAGGGAGAGAAAGAAGAGAGAAAAGAAGAGCAGAGAGAGAGAGAAGAGAGAGAGGAAGTGGAGGGAGGGGAGAGGGAGGAGGACAGAGTGAGAGGGAAGGGAGGAGAAGAAGGGGAGGGAAGGAGAAGGACAAGGAAAAGAAGGGGAAAAGGTGAGGGACAAGGAGAGAAAGAATGAAGAGGAGAAGGAGTAATCACATTTACTAAGCCCCATTCTAAGTTTTAGGGATACAAACATAAGCAAGCAAGAGAGCCCCTGCCATCAAGGAACCTCTGTTAAAAAGGGGAAAGACAGCACATAAAGAGGAACTAGAAAAGGAGAATAAGGTTAGCATTTTAAAATTTTCAAAGCTCTTTACATGCATTACCTCATTTGATCCTCACAACAATCTTGCAAAGAAGGTACTATTATTCTTATTTTACAGATAAGAAAACTGAGGTTTAGTGAGATTAAGTGACTTGACCAGTCACATAGCTAATAAGTGTCAGAAGTGGGATTTTAATTCAGATCTTCCTGCCCCCAAATCAATGCATCTGTTAGACACACTAGGGACTAGAAAGCGAGAAAATGTCAGAATCCAGCTCACTTCCCACATAGAGTAATTGTGAGAATTGAGAGTACTAGACCAGTGGTTCTCAACCTTCCTAATGCCGTGACCCGTTAATACTTGTATGTGGGTATATCTGCATGTGGGTGGACCCGCCTGGAGATGGATAGAGGAGCTGTGTCTTGGTTTCTAAGACCATTGGAAATATGTGTTTTCCAATGGTCTTAGGTGACCCCTGTGACCCCCGTGAAAGGGTCGTTCGACCCCTAAAGGGGTTGCGTCCCACAGGTTGAGAACCGCTGCACTAGGTAAATGTGATGAATGATACTAACAAGTGACATTTATATAATGCGTTAAATTTATAAGGTGCTGTACAGACTGGAAATGTTGAATTAAAGAAGTCTGATGTAGTATAAGGAACAATGGACTGGAAGTTAGAAGTCAGGGCTCTGCCACTAATTATTTATGTCACCTCAAGCAAGTTATTTCCCTTCCTCAGGTCTCAATTTCTTCGTCTGTAAAATAACAAGGTTGGACTTGAACTTAGAATTCCCTTCCATTGTTGTTGTTTTATGATTCTTATTGTAGGACTAGCTACTAACTACACATCTAAGGGTAGATGCTATGGTAACTTGCCATGGGTAAATTCTGATCTGTTACAATGACTACTTTAGCTATTCTGATCCTTCCTATCGTTCAATTATTTCAGTCGTGTCCAACTCTTTGTGACCCCATTTGGGGTTTTCTTGGCAAAGACACTGGAGTGGTTTGCCATTTCCTTCTCCAGCTCATTTTGCAGATGAGGAAACTGAGGCAAACAGGGTTAAGTGAATTGCCCAGGGTTACCTACCCAGTAAAGTGTCTGAGACCAGATTTGAACTTGGAAAGATGAATCTTCCTAACTCCAGGCCCAACATTCTAATCCTGCACCACCTTGTCCCCACCTAGATGATCCTTACAGAAGGGCTTTTTTCTATGAGGAGGCTTCCTGGAAATCAGTAAAGCTGGTAGGAGAGTTAGGAGGATGAAGAATTTTCTTTGCCTTGTTGATTAGCTTAATCAGAGAAGAGAGGGCGAGGGTGGCATTTCCCTGTGATTCATTTCATTTTCTCTTCCCTCTCTGCTTAAAAAGGTAAACAGAAACTAGAAAGTGGGTAGAGCTCCAATTCCTAAGCAATGTTGTTATGACTATTATGCCTAGATCCCTAAGCTATCAAGCTTATGCTATGAATGAAAACTGTTTATAAAATAAGTTTGGGAGCTACTTGGAGCAAAGAGAACCTAGAAATGAATGAATTACAGAACATCAATGCTTAGAGATCCATCCTCAAATTTCACATGAGCAAATTGAGCCTCAAAAGAAGGATTTCATTGGATTCAGAGCTGGAAGGGACCAGAGAAGTCATTTAGTTATATTCTCCAATTTTACAAAGGAATAAACTGGGTTTCAGAGATTTTAAATAATTTGCCCAAAGTCATGCAGCTAAATAGAATTGGAACCCAGGCCTTCTGACATTTGATCCAGTGTTCTTGCTGCTCCCCTGGCAATGGGAAGTTACTTGCTCAAAGTTTTGCATTTTGCTGCTGTATACGCTCAACTGATGATCTTACTTCTCTATGGTTATTTCTGATATATGAAAAATGCTATAAATACTTCAAGAGGGACATTAGCTTTTCATGTGGTGGCAATGGCAAGAAATTGTAAATAATCCACAAAGGCAAGTGAACATCTTTGGGGAAAATATTAATACCTTAAATATTTCTGCTCTGAAAAAATATTTTTCCATTAAAGAATTCCACTGCAATCTATAGGCATGAATATGCAAATCAAAGAAACTAGTTCCTCTAGAAATGGTTACTGTGCGTGTGTGTGTGTGTGTGTGTGCGCGCGCGCTCTCCTCCAAACTAGGAGGAGGGGAGAAACAGAGATGTCCGATGTGTGCCAAAAGCAGGATGGTCACCAGACACCAGAGACAGCAAAAAGAAACACAACAATTGGTAATAGACTTTATAGTAGTGCCATTATAAAAAACAAGAATAGAGGAGAAGCAGGTTTGGTGCTATTGTTCAGTTGTTCCAATCATGTCTGACTCTCCATGGCCCCATTTGGGATTTCCTTGGCAAAGACACTGAAATGGTTTGCCATTTCCTTCTCCAAACGGGGAAACCAAGGCAAACAGGATGAAGTGACTTGCCCAGGAATGCACAGCATAATTTATCCACAGTGCTACCTCGCTGCCCCAGAAGCCGATTTGGGGGATAAGTATCATTTTAGATGTTTTGAGTGTGAGATATTGATAGGCCATCCAGAAGGAGATGTCTAGCTGGCCATTGGCAATGTGGAAAAATAATTCAGGAGAGAGATGAGGGCTGGATTTTCTATCAGCAACTCTGCTTGGTTTAGACTCCAGGAATAGCAAGTTTTTCCCAAGAAAAACTGATCACTTGAAATCTAATCATCATGCAGATTGACTCAGCTTTTGATACTCAAAAGTTTCCCAGCACCCTCAGACTCCTCTCCCCTCTGACTGGAAATCTGGTGGTGGAACAATAAACTACTCTCAAAGTCTTCCTTAATAGAGGGTTCAGAACTTTCCAGGTAACTCTTCATTTTACATCAGTGGTTCTGCTTGGTTTTCAACTCCAGGAACATCATGGCCTCACAGAAGGTATCCTTTGGTGGCATCCTCCACTTCTTCCTGCTTTTCAGCTTCCTTTTCTATGTTGTCTTCCCCTGTTAGATTATAAACTTCTTGAGGGCAGGGACTGTCTTTTCTTTTCTTATTTGTATCTATAGAACTCTACACACTTAATAAATGTCTTGACTATGGGTATATTTTACAACTGTATTATATATATAACTGTATCAAGATTAAAACTCTTCTAACCCATGGGAGCAGATCGATCACCAAGGAGAAGAGCATAAAATGAAACAAAAGGCAGACCCTTAGGAGACACAAACACTTAAGGGATTGGAGAAGGAAAATGACCCTGAGAATGAGACCAAGGAATGCTTCAGACAGATAGAGGATGACACCTAGGAGAAAAAAGTGCTGTGAAATACAAGGTTGGACTGTTCAAGAGGAGAGGAGATCAATGGTGTTAAGCATAAGGACTAAAAAACCTCCCAAAAACGGCCATTGGATTTGGGAATTAAGAAGTCATTAGTAACTTTGAAGAAAGCAGGTTCAGTGGATACAGAGAGCAGTTCAATTTCCCATAGTCTACTGCCCCTACCCAACCAGTGTCCTTCACATCCATTAGAAACACAATAACTGACTGATGATGATGGTCACGGTGGTAGGGGCAGAGGGCACCTCCTTTGTTACCATAGAGCAAAGTGCAGTTAATAATAATAATAGCTAGCATTTATAAGTGCTTTACAAATATTATCTCATTTTATCCACATAACAACCCTCAGAGGTAGGTGCTATTATCCCTGTTTTACGGACAGCCATTAAATGACTTCCCCAGAACCACACAGCTTATAAGTACCCGAGGCCAAATTTGAACTCAGATCTTTCTGATTCCAGGTCTAGTATTCTATCCACTGTGATACCTAGATGCCTGGTTCTCTGAGAATGCTTCAAATTGTGACACTAAACTAATCTGACTAGTCATTTTCCTACCAAATTACTTCATCCCAATCAAACCTCTTGTGCTTATCTTCAGTATTCATGCTTTGGTTGCCAGTCATTGGAAGCAGTAAATTACAGGTGACTGCCATTACAGTAAGGGTGTGATGCAGCAAAGAATGCATCAGATTGGTAATTGGGCTACCTAGGATCTGATTCCTATTCTTCCTCTCCCTGTGTGCCCTTAGACCAGTCACTTCTTTATGTGCACCTCAGTTTACCCATCTGGAATAGCTAGACACTACTGGAAATGACAGATGATTGCAGAGGTTCCTCCCAGCTAAATCTTTCATTTTCCTGAGACCCAGAGGAAGGAAGGAAATGTGTATTTATTTGAGCACTTAAATATGCCAGCTGCTCTGTGAAGAACTTCACAAATATCTGATCTTCACAAAAGTCCGGTGAGATAAATGTTAATATCATCCCCATTTTATAATGGAAGAAACAGACAGAGGTTAAGTAACTTGCCCAGGGTCACACAGTCAGAAGTGCCTGAGACTGGATTTGAATTCAGGTTTTCCTGATGCCAAGCCTAGCATTCTAATCATTGAATTGCCTAGCTGACTCTTGGGATGCAAAGTCATTTGCTCAGTTGTCACAAAGCATTAAGTCCTTGGACTAGATGATGTCTTAAGGACTCCCTAAACTCTCCTCTCCTGATTTATTTTAGTTTATTTTTTTAGAAACATCATTCAAAGAAGTTACCTAAAACTGATTGATTAAACAGGAGTCAACTTATAAATTGACACTTAGAAATATAATTAAGTGGACCAGATTATTTGTGTCAGTTGGTCAGCTCACTATTCCTAAAAGAAAAACCTACTTATGGAATGAATAGGAGAAGATTTGGTGAGCAAGAATTCAAGTAAACAAGTATAACGGAGCTGGAGTCAGAGCTGGGTTGAAATCCTAGCTCTGCTACTTGCTAAACGTATCACCTGGAGAAGTGATTTAGCCATGGCGGGGGGGAGGGTCTCAGTTTCCTAATCTTTAAAATTAAGAAGCTGAACTATATGGTGTCTAAGATCTCATGCAGGTCTAAATTCTCTGATTCTATGAAACGAGAGGCTTTTAAGGCTAGCTTATCTCTTCTGGAAAAATGCTACCAGCGCCCCCTAGTGTCAAAAATAAAAGTAACTTCTTTTCCTATATGATCGCAAGACCAACTTAAAGAAAAGCTCAGGTACAGGAACAGACTGGTAAGCTAGGTGACATGGGGATAGAGCGCCAGGCCTGGAGTCGGGAAGATTTATCTTCCTGAGCCCAAATCTGGCCTCAGACACTTACTAGCTGTGGGACCCTGGGCAAGTCACTTAACCTTGTTTGCCTCAGTTTCCTCATCTGTAAAATGAGTTGGAGAAGGAGATGGCAAACCACTCCAGTGTCTGTGCCAAGAAAATCCCAAATGGGGTCAGGAATAGCTAGACACTACTGGAAATGACTATAAATGATGACAGGAAAAGAACTTATGAAAAATAAAAATAGTAACAACAAATGATACATTGCATGTAACTGTCTGACTTCCAAGAGGAATCTTCACTATAACTCTTTTAAATAATTGGTCTCCTGGTGCACATCAAAGCTGAACAGATTTATCAGATTGTGCACATTTTTGGGACTATATCTCCTAGGTGAAATGAGAGTCAATTATAATGAAAAGAATTGTGATGTTTATTCTCTCTTGAAGTAAAGAGTACAATCAACTGTTCTAACATCACCCTGCACTATGTGACCCTTCCTGTTGAATACATAATTAGATTTCATTTGAATGACCATATATATCAACTCCCATGGATCTCTTCTGTATTAAATGTTGTTTATTATACCCTGATGTTTTTCCCCAACTGTTTTTAACGTTATGATTTTTAAAGATAAAATTTTGTTGCTATATTTTCTTTTTATATCACCTACATTTTCTCCTGTATCTCTCCCCCTTAGAATTAGGGTCAGAATTTGCGGGATTAGAGAGCCATCCCACTTCACTAGTCCTGCTTCCAGCCCAGCCCTCACAGCTACCATCCAGGAAGGTGCTCTCGATAGTGGAGAAGGGGCCAGGCATCCCCACCAACTGCCAACCAACTGCCACACTCGGGGTAAGCAAGACCACCTAATGGAAGCAGTAAGGTACTCTGAGGGATAAACAGGACGCAGCAAGTTCTGGACACCACCAGCTCCCCTCAGATCCCGATGGAGACAACTCAGTACCCCAAGAATTTTGGGAATAGCTACATTTTCATCCCAGTGCCTGTTGTCCTGGGAAGAAATCCCCTTGGAGATGTAGCCTGGCAACTGCTCTGCATTCATTACAGCCACAGCTACTGAAGGCCCAGAACAGAAAATTCTGTCAAATGGTTCAACATTAGAAACGGATATGATTTTACCAATGGAAAAGGCAATAAGTGCTTTGCCACTGTACCCTAAGGACCATGGGACCTTCTCATCTGACCCGAAGTTGAAACCTTCCATATAAGCAGTCTCTTCCATTAGAACGTGAATTCCTTGAGAACAGGAATTGTCTTACTTCTCTGTGTAGCCCCAGCACTTGGCACAGTGCTTTTCATATAATAAATGCTTGATTCATTCATTCCTTCATTCATTCATCCATTCATTCACTCATCCCTTATAACAAAGAATTATGTTACAATGTAAGGTTTAAACTTCACCTGTATTATTGAATGCCTTGTACACATGCCACATTCAAAAATGCATACACACAAACTTTTTTAGGGGATAGGGGTTTCTAGAACTGTGATTTCACTGGGCATAGGTAATCCCCCAGTGTGGAAACATTTTATACACAAATCAGCAGCTTGTCTGTAACATAGTCTTGGTGGTTTTTTTTTTTTTTAACATAAATTGTCAAAGAGCTGCTTTGAGGTACTGGGAAGTTGTCACTTTCCCAAGGTTACATGCAGAAGGATATGAATCTGAGTCTTCCTGACCCTAAGACCAGCCCCTCTACTCTCTGTCATGCTGCTTCTCATGTATAGATACACACATTCTTAGTATGACCTTCCTGCCCTAATTAAAAAGCTCCAGCGGCCTCCTCTTGCCTCAAGGATAAATGACAAACTCTTCTGCTTGGCATTCACCATTAATGGCCTATCTTTCTATTCTGTTTACATTGGTCCCCTCACCTACTTTACAGTCCTGCTGGACTGACCTGATTGCTGTTCTTTGTACAAGACATTCCCTCTGCTGCCCCTATGGCTCATGTCTGGAATGCTATTTCTCCTCACCTTTGACTCTGGAATCCTGACGGCCCAGCTCAATGACTACCTCTTTTAAAAGGCTTTTATTAATTCCCAAGTCATTATAGTTTTCCCCTAAAATCACTTTATAATTATTTGTTTTGTCTAAATCTTGTCTTTCTCTATCTGCAACTATGTTGTGATCTCTATGCCCTCAGTAGAATGTAAGCTCCTTGAGGTCAGGAATTCTCTCTCTTTTGTATTTATATTCCCAGCACTGAGCACAAAAACCTGCCTATTAATTGGTTGATTGATTGATGATTGACATATTCTCCAAGGTATTTTATTTTATCAATATAGGTGTGCCCTACCAACAGAGATCAACCCCCTCCCTGCCTTAGTAGATGATTTGATTTCACAAATTGGAATGACCTGAAACAACTTATGACCTGGTGACTGAACTACCTTTGATGAACCTTTGAACTTAATTAGTCTGATCCTTGAGCAACAGATACACATATCTCAGTAAGAACTGCCAGGGCTGATGCTCCACTGGCATATGCTTTGAGAACTGAAGATTTCCTCCGTGCAACAGAGTAGGAGTCCTAGGTAGTAATTAGTTTACGTGTCATCGCATCATTGTGTGTTGACACATACTGCTGTATGTTGCATGCTGCATAGTATATGTTGATACCATAGGCTGTTCTATGTTTTTTGTTTCATTATATGTTATACATGTTATTTCTGTTATGTGTTGTGGTGTAATAAGAGGAAGCACCATATCTTGGAGAGAAGACTGACTTTGGATTCATGAAGAATGGCATGCAAGTCTGGCTTTGTGACTTTGTCACCAGGTTCAATGCTCCCAGGACACATTCTGAGGTTGTAAGCTAGAAAGGAGTTGCCAATATGCATCATTGGAGGGAGTTTCTGTCTTAGGGAGCTCCTTACACAGATAAAATCACTTGCTAGGACAAATGAAAACCACATCGTAATTATATTATCATCATATTTCTTCTGTCCTATTCTGTCATGAACTGAGGACAGAAAATAAGTCATTTTTCCTAAAGGGAAAAGTAGACATGTTAAGATCTCAAGGGCTGGCTGACAAGCAACTGAATTGCCTGATGACATGAAATTTACCCTTGATTTTATCTACACTCCCGGAACCTACCAGCAGGTATCAAGGGCTCAGAAGGAGCAATTGCCAGACATTCTCATCTTGATATTTCTTTACAAATACAAAGGGCTCCTTCAATGTGTCTTGTTGAACACTGCCCTGTACAATTGTTTAACCAGCCTTGTTCTTGTTCTCTACTTAATGTGCAAGGAAAACCACATCTAATTATGTAAACATATTGATTTCTCTTTCATGAACAGAACAATCCCCCTTTTGTTTAGGCTGCAGGGACGCTGCAGCTCCTGCTATTTTAATTACTCAGGTTATGAGAATTCATGTCCTACTCATTTAGCAGGAACAGTACAGATCAGCAAAAAAGCTTGGACAAAATCAAATGACAGAATCCTTTAAAAGCTTGCTGTGTTGGACTCTGATCATAAGAAAAAGGATGTCTGCTCTGCCATCCATCTGAGTGCGTTTTATTGTCATTTGTTTCATGACAATCACTGAACTCAACCATCTCACTTTCATGTCCATCCACCGCCCTATTACTTAACAACAGAATTTCACTGATAACAGAATAATTGGTGAGGTTGGCCCTTGGGAAGGAGTGATAGCTTAAATAAAGTATCAATTATAGCATTATATATATACATACATATATATATATATATATACATAATGTGTATGTACCTTAGTATATATAACATTGTATATTGCATATGGAGCAGGTAAGTGGTACGATGGATAAAATTCTGGACCAGGTGGCAGGAAGACATCTTCCTGGGTTCAAATGTGACCTCAGACACTGTGTAACTGGGTGACCATGGCAAGACTCTTAACCCTATTTGCCTGTTTTCTCAACTGCAAAATAAGCTGGAGAAGGAAATGGAAAACCACTCTAGTTTCTTTGCTAAGAAAACTGTGTGAAGAGTTGGACACAGCTGAAATGGCTGAACAACAACACCAAACCTTGCATACAACACGTGTATTGTATTGTAATTATTGCTCCTGTGTAGCAGCATGAACTGATGGCTAACACAATGCTGGTATACTAGAAACCCCTCTGGCCTGCTTTAATGACTACATATCTCACATGATTACTGCATGTGTTCATATATATGTAGAATTTGATAAAGCACTTTTAAAACTTGTGAAAATGTGTTTTTGCTTAATAAATTAATTACTCCTCTTAAAGTTCTGTAGGCAATAGACTCTAGTTCAAGCTAGGATGAATGACTGAGCTCAATCATTCATCATTTATTAAGGATCTACTATATACAAGGCGATCTGCCAGGTGCCATGAGCAAAAAGATAAAAAGTAATATAGTCTTGCCCTCAAGGAGCTTGTGATCTAATACATCAACAAGCAGAGGTTACAGTTGCATGCATGTGTGGTAGAGGAGTAGAGAGGATGTTCCAAGCATAGAAGATGGTACAGATAAAGGCAAAAAGTGAGAGAATAAGATCAGGATTTTTTTGTTTGTTTGTTTGATTTTATTTTGTTTTTTGAGCTAAGAGCAAGACTGGAGAAGTAAAATATGAAGCAACACCTCTACTCTATTTTTGTTTATTTGTTTTTTGTACTGACAAAGTCTTTTAGTTTGAATATTAAAACAAAAAAGTATGAGACTATCTGGTATGTGATGAAATTTCAAATCTTCCTAATGTCTTATTTTGTAAGGTTCGCATGGTTTCTGCAGAAGGTGAGAATATGTTTAGGTAATAATTTCTGTTGGCCAGAAGATCAACGGAAGCTCCACTTTAGAAAGTATCCATGCTAGCCATGCTCAGCTCAGTCCATGACTCCCTGGTCTACTTTTTGACTATCATCTCAGCATCTTTCTTATGCTGGTGATGCCTCCGCTTCTATGGGCTCTTTCAGTGGATGAGCTTGCCCTCAGAACCTTCATTTAAGAAAGTGCCCGTAGCAATTGCCATGTTCACTTCAAACCTAGCTCAACCTGTGACACTCTGAACTACTTGTCCTTCTTACCCTAGACTCCTCCAACCAACACTTTTCAACTCCCCATTATTCCTTGACTTTTCCTACCATAATGTAAGCTCCTTGAGGGCAGGAACTGTCTTTTTGTTATATATGTATTCCCAATGCTAAGAACAATTCCTGGCACCACGCTGTTGTTTAGCTGTTCAGCTGTGTCCAACTCTTCATGACCCTGTGAACCCTATCATACCAATATGTCTAAGTTTTCTTGGCAAATATACTGGAATAGTTTACTATTTCCTTCCCTAATGGACTAAGGCAAATAGAGGTTAAATGACTTGCCCAGAGTCATGCAGCTAGTAAGTGTCTAAGGCTAGATTTGAATTCAGGTCTTCTTGACTCCAGGTCCAGTGTTTTATCCATTGAGCAATCTAGCAGCCTCTCCTGGCACCATAATAAGTGCTTGATAAATGCTCAGTCTAATGATCTATCTATCTGTCTATCTATCTATCTATCTATCTATCTATCTATCTATCTATCTATCTACCTACTTACTTTCCTACCTATTTGATAATTAGCATGTGTATATGGATAATCCGTTTTCAAATAATTTGAAGAAAATAAGAAATACTTAACCCTGAAATGAATATAATTTGATCTTCCTTGAAGATTCAGGAACCATGTACTGCCTTAAGGTCATCATCATAGATTTAGATAACAAAAATGTAGAAAAATTGTGCTTAACAGAATTCTGATTACAGGTGCATACATGTGCACATGAGAGTACAATGTACCTGGATAATGCATCAATCCACTAATTTTTTGCAACTCAAAATCATGGAGACTGTGTAAATTAACCAAGTAAAAAATAAAACAAGGTTCTCCAATATTTTGTAGGAAGTAGTTAATTGTCTTAATCTACTCACCTCCTCAAACACACGTAGGATGGAATTTGCTACTATCCATCAGCACAATGTCATTAAAAATAGGTTTACAGGTTTGCCCCAGCCCTAAGGCAATGCTTTCAAAACAAGATGTCTCATTCCTGGAAATCAGCATTAGCTGATATTTATTCACTGTTTATGCTGGCACATGCCCTAATTAAAGCACTATTGATAGCTGAGAAAAGTATCATATTACTGGAGTTCAGGGTAGAACCTACAGGGTAACTTGTGTTTATAATATACAAAGCTCTTAAAAACATCAGAGCACCTTGATTCCTTTTTTTTTTTTTTTAATAAAATGAGTCTTATTGTACCTTGAATTATTTTGCTCATAAAATTTTAATATTGCACTTATATAATGCTTGCAGGTATTACACATGTTAATTCATTTGATCCTTACAACAACCCTTTATTGTCATCACCTTCATTTTATAGATGAAGAAACTGAGGCTGGAGAGAAGTTAAGTGACTTGTCCAGGATCACACATCTAGTAAGTGTCTGAGGCGAGTTTTAAACTCAAATCTTCTTAACTCTAAGTCTAGTGCTTTACCCACTATGCTACCTACCTACCTACCTACCACACAACCTAGATGCCTATAAAATGTAATAATGGTGGTTTGAGTTTATAAACTTCTGAAGCTTTTATACATTTATTATTAATTTTGTTTCTCTAGTGAAAGTTAGCAAGTCCGCAAGAAGAATTATTGAAATTATCAAGAAAATGATTCCTACTTTAGAGTTGGAGAAACTGAGGTCCAGAGAAGGTAGGTGAATTTCACAGTATCATACAGCAAGCTATTGACAAATCCAGGACTAAAACACTTTCTCTTACTCAGAGCTATTGCCATTGTACTATGAGTAAAAAGGGCCAAAGTCTTGATGATTGAGTTACTATTACCAGTCTACTTCTTTGAATAATAGCTTTCCCAGCAGCCCTCTATCACACATGGACAGACCTGAACAGGGTCAATAACATCCAGGAACAACTTTATACTCTCCATCTCCTCTAAATGTACCAACCACCCAACACATAATATAAGAAATATTCTTCCCTGCCCTGGGTCAGATTCATGGTATAACCAGAGAAATATCCTTTTTATTTTTTAATGACAGAGGTACCAAGAAATGTTTTCTCAGAGAGCAACATCATTGTTAACCTTAAAATGGTTAGGGATATGCTTATCCTCCAACCATCTTAGCTTTTCTCAATTACCAGCTGTGAACTCATCATCTATGAATTTATCTAAATCTTTTTCTTTTTTTCTTTTTGTAGGTCACCTTTAGTAGTGACTTAAATGAAATAACAATAATCTGGGGATCTGAACCCCTAAATGACCAAGTTTTTCCAACAAAAGTGAATTTTGATCTTAGGCTGCATAAATGGAAATGTAGTATCTAGATCAAGGAACACACTAACCTGTCTATATTCCATTGGTCAAAATTTATTTGAAGCAGTTGATAAAATTATATCACATTTTAACAGAGACAGTGACAAATTCCCCCTCAGCTCAAAGCTTCCTCATTTTGTAATGGTGAAATAGAGTTGGAGCCCAGAAAGATTCAGTGCTTTGGCCAACGTGGTACCCATAGTACAAAGAAGAGCTGGGTTACCCTGGATTCCAGGGCCAGTTTCCTTCCACGTACCATACCATGCTGCTCTTCCTCTCTTCTAGCAGAGGTTGTCAGGAATGTTATGGAGGGGACTCCTGATTTCACCTAAATCTTTTTCCAGACAGTCTATACTATCTCATAATAATGAGTTCATAAGCTATATGATCTCCTGTTATTTTTATACTAAAACTACCTTCATTCCTCCTAAAACCATTTTTAAAATTCCACTTCTCTGCCCTAGTTCTAATGTTGCTTTCTGTATTTGGTGAATGAGTACCTCATATCCTCAACTTCTATGACTTCATAGATTTTAAATATAACTTCTCAGCCTTCATAGAAAGATGTCCTAATTTTGGTCCTGCCTTCTCTTTGTCTCCTATCCTTCCCCTCTCTATCCTCCCCCATAAAACATAAGATATCCTTTGACAGACATACTCGTGCAAATATGCACTGTTTTCTTACCAGAGATAATGGAATCGTTCAAAGCTTCTTCATCCTGATATAAAAGTGTATCGTCCTTGAGTTCTGAATTCATGATCATATTTTCTTTATTTTCATCAGACTCTTTAACTGAGTTCCGTTTGTTCTCTGAACCCCCATCACAGCTCAGTACGTTCTCTTTCTCTTTGCTTCGTTCAATACTGGAGGTCCTGGATGGACGCACATCCACTCGCTTCTTTGGCGACCCTTTACTCTCTCTTCCTTGAAAGCTAAGGTTGGAAGATAGCTCAAGTTATATCCTAACCCAAAGCTTTTAATTTACAATAGAAACCAAACTATGGAATAGCAGTATCCAAACTAAAAATTGGCCACAAATGTGGGAAAGGAAGTAGAGAAAGGAACCCATTGCATTTGTATTCTTGTCCTTCGTTGGAACTGGATCACAACTCAGTTTTGGCCATGAGAATGCAGGGTTGGAGTTCAATGATTAATGCATCGTTTTGTTGAACAGCAAACAGATATCTTATATCTATGTGTATTTGAAATGTAGTTACTTGATGCTATTCTGTATTGACCTTAAACAGTTCAGCACAGGTTTGCATTTTTTTAAAGCTCAGCATATAAAACTATAATTCTAATAAATCTAGGCACAGAAAAAGTTCAATGAGGACTGAAAAGAGCACTTTATTAGGTTTCTTCAACTGACAAAATGTCCTTAGAACACCAAGAAATAAGATCTGCTTTGTTAGTCCTGATGATCCCCCCTGCCTGAAGAGGCCAGGTAACCTAGGATACTTTCTAATGCAAGTACTTGGCATTTCAATGTAGTGGATTGAGAGTTAGCCTCAAAGCCTGCAACCTGGGCCCAAGTCCTGCCCCCAGTCCATTTTGGCCATAGTCCGGCAAATCACTTACTCTTCTAGGGGTCTGGGCAACTAACATTCTACATTGAATAGAAAATTGGTAAAGGGATTTTGCTCGCTTTGGAGGTCCCTTCACTATTGACATCTCAGGTCAAGTCACTATTCCTATCCCTATCTGTACGACTGACTCCACAGGAGTGGGTCAGGGCACCCCAAGCCTATTCCAGTTTTGTTGCTCCCACTGGGGTGTTACGCACTATTGGCTACATTCCCCAAACATACCAGGTGCTTCTTGATTCTAATTCCTCAGCCTATGCTCCACTTGCCCCACTATATTTCTTAACTTGTAACTTCTCTAGGCACTAGCACATGCACAGTCCTTGGTTTTCTCTTCCTTACCCAGTCTCTGCCCATACTTCTTGATGTTTATAATCATCTTCCCTCTCTCTGACGTCCCCTTTTTCTCAGCTAGTAGAGGGCCAGATTGAATCCTTAAAGTGTTCTGAGAGCCAAATTGCTTAGGAAACATTCGCTGTTTACCCAATCCAAGTAAACTACATCCTTTGATACACTTCAAGTCTTCCTCAGATGACTTTTGAATTAAGCTTCCGTGTATGCGTGTAGCTCTCAGCCGACTATTTGACACGAGTTATGTTATTTTTATATAGTTTGCTGTGAAAATTGCCTATGCATCAGCAGAGTTTTGTAATCCCTATTTGAGTCCAATTTTTACTCCATAGTACAGATTTACCATCATACCATATGTTTCCTTTATTATTTCTCTTATTATGGGTAATGAACCACATTAGAAAAACCAGTTTATCTATCTATTTTTTTTTTCTAGAGTGGGGCTTTGTTTCTTCAAAAACATAGGCTAATATGCATATGAATTCTTTCTAGTACTTTTCTATCTTAGTACTCAGAAAAAAATTGTAAGTGACATTAGTCTACTAGCAAATATATTAAAGAAACTCCCTGAGTACCCTACACTTTTTGCAAAGGACTGTTTGGAAGTACCCTCCCCCAAAAAAAACCTCTTGGTGAATTGAAACCTCATTACCTATCCTGACGGTGTTTAGTCGCCAGAGCTCGATGTAGTTCCTCGATGACTCTGCTAGGAGGCAAGGGCCTATGGACAGCAGCAAGATGAGGGGACCCTGTGGGTGTGGAATGCTGTCCTCTAAGGTGGGGTTCAGAAACTTTCTGGCCAGAGGCTTGGAAGAGGGTAGCTTGTCCTGAGATTTGGGAGGAACCAACAACCACATAATTCTTCAGAATTGTGGAAGAAGGGGATTTCACTGGGACATCATCCGGGTCACTCCCTGCTGCAAAAGAGGCAAACAAACAGAAACACATACCCAGCATGCAAGGTCTGTTGTATTGGAAGTGTGGAGTAAGTGACATTCAAACTCAGGAGTGAAATGTGAGCCATAACCCCTGCCTGCTTTACAGCCCTAAAGCATGGAGTAGCAGATTCATGGTCTGTCCAACCAAGGCAATTAGAAGGGGAAGCATGGCATATTCATAGGGAGTTGGACACAGGGTCAAGAAGTATGGGTTCATGTGTCATATCTTATAGATGTTTTCTGTGATAGACACATAACCTCTCAGTGGCCCCTAGGAAGCTGTCTAGGACATGAACTGCATAACAGGTGCTAATCTGTATTGATAGAGGGAGTTTCCTATAGTAATGCAGTCACTGAGTTAGGTCAAATAAAAATGGTCATCAGATAAAAAGAGAGAGAGAAAAGTATTTTCCTTGTCCTGTCATATTTCCTTGCCACCATTCTCCATCCTGGTATTTATTCTATTTCTCCTTTATTTCTTCTTCATCTATTCTCCCCTTCTATTCTTTCTTAAAACAGTCTTCTAAGCTTAGAAGTGCTCCTTCCAGGAGTGTTTATTCTGGAGAGTAACTTCCCCAGCCAAGACATCTGTCAAGGCCCAGAGCAAAGACTTCATTAAAATTCCTCAATGAACCTCCCCAGAGGCTGAAAGAGGGAAGGTAGAATGGGAAAAATCTGTCACTTTGCACTGACAAAAAAAGTGGGGGAGGGAGGGAGAGGAAGAAAAGCAACTTCTTGAAGAGATCTCATATTTCAATAAAAAGAAAAAGAAAAATCAAACCAAACCACAAACCTAAAATGAAAAATGAAAAGACAGCCTGCCTTCAAGGATCCCAAGCAGGGAAAGAAAACATGGATAGTTTGGTCCAAATGCGCCGAACAATTGGCAACTACAATATTTATCTGGTCACTCTCTGCTAGGAAACCCAATACTTTGGCCAACCTAGGACCCAACAGATGGGCACCCCTAGATCTGACCACAAACCTCAATGGAGGAAGCATCATTAGCAATAGCGGCAGCTCCCTTCTACTTCACCCAGCATTAGAAGTGTCTTGGAATTATTTTCAAATAAAAATAGCTATAAAAAATAAAGGTAGTATTTTTTATCTTGAATCAGATAAGTTGGGAATTGCCTTATTTCTCTGAAGGTTACCACAAATCAATCAGCAAGCATTTATTTATTAAGTGCCTACTATTCACAAAACATTACAGAGTATTAGGGGGTACAAAACACCAACCTATCACCCTCAAGAAGTATATACTCTATTGGAAGAAATAACCCATACATGTTTTTGCATATATATAATATACACAAAGAAAGGAGGAGGGAGGATGCATTAAACTTAACATTTGAGGTATAAGACATGGTTTCACATAAAAAGTGGTAACCAAGCTGAATCTTGAAGGAAACTAGGGACTCTGGGATATGGAGTGGAGAAGGATGTACATTCCAAACATGTATAACTGGTACAAAAATGGCAGACAGATTGATATTGTATAAGAAATTTAAAGAAAATCAGGATGCCTGGATTGTAGAGTAGATGAAAATGTGGAGTAGGCTGGAAAAGGAAGTTGGGGTCAATTCATTAAGGGCTTTAAATGTCAAATAGAGAGGTTGGATCTTAGATGTAACAGGAGGCCATTGAAGTTTGCAAGAGTAATCTGCCATTACATGGTACTTACATGGTTATTTAGAAAAGTCATTTTGAAAACTGTGTGGAGAATAAAGCACCTGTGATGTGATTCTTACCATGAAGATTGATGTATTTTTGACTTTAGAAAAATGCCTTTATATGTAAATAGTGAAAATTTTGCATACACATATAGTATAGTGGAGAGAGTGTTGGATCAGAAATCAGAAGACCTGGTCTGAACCGTGGCTCTACCACTCACTACTTGAATGACCCTGGAATATCACTTGATCTCTCTGGGTCTCAGTTTTTTCATCTGCAAGATGAAGAGGTTGGACTACCTAAGTGAACTCTGAGTTCCCTTGGAGTTCTGAATATATAATTTTATTATGCATTCCTTACATGCCTTTTCTCTTTTCCTCTTTCTCCCATTTCCAGATACAACAGAAGAGAGTAGTTCTAGTGTAAGAAAATCTATTGAACACATATTAGAAGCTCAGTGTGGCCACTGTGTGGTGATCAGGAACATTAACTGTATCAGGAGTTTGAAAACCTCATTTAAAACCTGGCTTGAACATTCCCCAATTAATAAATAGTCAAAAGATATGAACATACAATTTTCAGAAGAAAAAAAATCAAAAGTATTAACCATCACATGAAAAAATGTTCTAAATCACTGCTGAATAGAAAAGTGTAAATTAAAACAACTTCACACCTATCAGATTGGTTAACATGACAGAAGGGAAGCTAGGTGGTACAATGAAAAGAATGCTATAAAATGAGCTGGAAGAGGAAATGGCAAATACTCCAGTACGTTTGCCAAGAAAACCCCATATGGGGTCATGAAGAGACAGACACGACTGAAAACGAGTGAGCAAAAACAATCCCATGATCAACTCTCAGTCCTATGATCCTATGAAGCATCCCTTAGTCAGCGTACAATGTAAGAATATGGTCTATCTCCATAATCCTCCTATTGGAAGGTTACAAAAGACACGGATGGCAGAGATGTCTTTGGTTAATGTTGCTGTGTATGACTGTCTTTGTCTGGCACCTAGCACAGCTTCGTGACCGATTAAGGCTTTTATAAATAAAGCTTTTTGTTGACAATATCAATGGAGGTTAACGATGAAAATCTGTTAAGAGTAAGGTGATTTTTCCCCATTGGTGCCATCTAGTGTTGAGCTACTGAAGCAAACACACCTTCTCTTTGTTTCACCCTGATGAATATCAGGTCACTGGATCCAGATGGCTCTGGAGGAGAAAGGGAGGCCAGTGACTTTGCTTAGCTCTCCATCACTCAAATCAAAGTCAACTGCAAGTCATGTCATCATTTCCCTGATGCCATGGTCCTCTTTGAAAATGAAGGACAAACGCAACACAATAAGAACAGTGAAAAAAATGAATTTCAAAGGGGGAGGGGAGAGAGGCATGACATACTGACTGAGAAGTTTTTAAGATAAGAAAGGTGTTCTATCCACCCAAAGTGTGCTTTGTATCTTTCATGTTTGTCTCACCTGACTTTCTTTTATTAAGGAAAGAAAAGTATTGGACAATAAAACCTCATTTTTTCTAAGCCTGTGCAAGGGTAAAAAAAAAATCTGTGCTACAAGTCAAAAATTAAGATATTTCAGTAAGATAACTAACTATACTCCTCAAGTGTACACATACACGCATGTGCACGTGCATGTGTGTGTGTGTGTGTGTGTGTGTGTATATATATATATATATATATATATATATATATATATATACACACACACACACATATACATAGACATACATACCTTTCTCTCTCTCCCTACACCCAAATCC
>CM053585.1:196734603-196791772 GCA_028646515.1 Pseudochirops corinnae | reverse complement strand
GGGGAATATTCAACAAAATAAATAAATAGAAATATAATAAAATATAAATGACATACTTAAAAACTAAGTCATTCTGCAGCCTGTAGGACCCCCATTTCTATCTGAATTTGACACCACTGGTTTAAGACACTTATATGAAGGAAGAAGACTGGAGAGCATCAATGAAAAGAGTTAAAAAGTAAAAGAAATTGGAAAGGTAGAATTTTCAAAGGGAAAAGAAAAGATTTAAGACAGAGGAGAAAATGATAAGGCAGACCCTGAGCTTGGGGGGGGGGGAAGAGAGAGAAAGAGAAAGAGAGAGAGAGAGAGAGAGAGAGAGAGAGAGAGAGAGAGAGAGAGAATGACCTGGAGATCTATGGAAGACAGCATTGAGAGTCTGGATAGGATGGGGTGAATTTTAAAAGACTGAAGAGATGTTTGGTGGCAGAGGGAGGGTGTGAAAGTAGCAGTGAGAAGTAAGTGCTATGCCAAGTTCTCCTTCTAGCTTTGTGTGTCAACAATGAGAGAGGAACATCCAGTCTTGGAAGGGGTGCCAAGAGACATGATGTCTCCAGGAGAAAGCTACATTTCAGAAAGCACCAGAACGTGGAAGGGATATGAAAGATATAGGACGGTAGACTTTTTTTTTTTAACAATAGAGGAAGGTTTTAAAGGACACTATGGAAAAGGAGAGCAAAGACAGCTAAGGACTGGGTGGGGAGAGGGTACAGTAGCTGTTACGTGCACCTCTGTCCATGATCCCTAATGTCACTTATGACACATGCTCCTCAGGTTAGGCAGTGTTTCAAGGCCAGTCCCTGATGCACCACTCCCCCAACAATAAGCCCTGAGAGTGAACCTAGACAGCCATTATAGGTATGGGGAGGGGAGACAGGAAGCAGGTAGCCAGAATTCTTGGGGTAGATGGAAAGGAAATGCACCTTGCTCTAGTCCCTCTAGGTGGCACTCAGGCAAATCCCTGGCTACTCCATACTGGGTCTGGCTTTGGTATTTTATCATTCTGTGTGTATGTTGAATTCCCCACCAACACAATGTAAGATCTTTGAAGGCAGGTTCTGTTTCATTTTGGTCTTTATATTGCCATTTAATATTTGTTGCATTGAATTGAATCAAAGTAATTATATTCAATTCAATTAAAAAACATTTAAGGTCTACTAAGTGCAAGGTTCTATTTTCTTATAGTAAGAACCCCCTCCCACTCCCTCAACTTCTTTCTGACCTTTTGACTAAAAACAAACAGCTTTACCCAAAATTTCCCCTAAAAATGGGAAATTATGGAAATGACTCCTTTGGTTAGTATCAGCATATACATGCTATAAGAAGGGCTCACCATCCCTTTCCTTTTCCCTCTCATTCCCTTCCCCACTCAGGGAGATGAATAAAGGGCGAAAAATAGAGAGCAAAAAACTAACCTGTTACATTTTTATTGGTTTTATTGGAGACTGACTTCGGTGGTGGGACTGGAAGCCGTGGGGGGCTGGGGAGCTGGGCTGGGTTTCTCTCCATGTGTTTATGGGGGGTGTCTGTGGATTCAGAAATAGGTAAGGCTTGGGCAGACTCTTCCACAGAGGACAGGCTGACATCCTCTAATTCTTCACTAGATGGTGAAGGCAGCTTGGCTAGTCAAGGGAAGAAAAGATAGGATTCATGAAAGCATCCAGTTTATTATTACAAAACTACGCGTGACTAGAAAAATCAAATGAGAGAAACTTACGGCAGAGGCAGGACCACAACCTTTAAATAGTTAGAAGGGTGAACTAGCCACCATTTTTTTTTTTACAAACAAACAAAAAATAAACTATACCAAAGAAACTCCAAAACAGGGAGAAGCCAAACAACCTCATACTGACTGATCAACCCATCCACCCCAACTTTGTTTGCATTGTTTTCCATGAATTGAAGAGTAGCGGGACAAGAATCTTTGACTCAGGCTCACTTCACTGCCTATTGTGACCCATTTTGTTCTAAGAGTAAAAGAAAAATTAGCTACCTTTGAAACTCTCCTCCACACAGAAATTTAGCTTTCTACTCCTGGTGAGTAGCTCAATGGTGGAGTAGAGAGAGTGCTAGATCTGGAATGAAAACAAAACAAAAAACCAAACCCAGTTCAAGTCCAGCCCCATACGCTTACAAGTTAAGTGACCTGGGCAAGTCACTTAACTTTTGTCTTCCTCAGTTTTCTCACCTGTAAGATGAGAATAATTATGGCACCTATCTCCCAGGGTTATTGTAAGGAACAAATGGGATATTGTAAAGCACTTTGTAAACTTAAAGTGGTAAATAAATGCAATTGTTGTTGTTCCTATTACTATTGCTTGCATCTTTTCAAAAGTCATTTTCTACTCTGGACCAGCCAAAACAAAAGATGGCTATTGTTCAAGATTTGTATCTTAATCACTTTTTCCAGATATTTCCTGAGAAGTCTCCCCAGCTTCTCTACCAATGCTGAACTCTTGGGGAATAGCAGGACAGGCAAATGATGGCAGAGATGAGAGAGGAAGACATTTAAGCCTTTTTTTAGCTGGTGTTTGTTTTCCAGAAAGGGATGATATGATGAGATTTTCATCTGAATTGAACTGCTCCTTGGACTCCTGTTTAGAAGTAACTAATTTCCTAAAAACATAATCATACTGAGAGTTACTTTATATAATAACTCACCCGAGGCCAGTTTTTCTACTTGGCACTTGGCAGGGCTCAGAGATTTTATTTATTGCTCAGGATACTGACTTCTCATCTCCTCAACCAACTGTCTCCACTGATAGGGCATCTTATAAAAGTGGTTTCATTATGGATGAAGCTAATGAAAGCCGTTTATCTTGAAATGATTTCTGTGAATAGCTAGGCTAACAGGATGCGTGGGATCTCGGTTGAGTATCTGGTGTTAAAGTAGTGAGAGATGTTTCAACTAAAGGAAAAAGAGGACTAAATTAGGATAGACCGCAACCACAAGCCACTGAATTAAAGTGTCCCCACTCATGCAATGCTGATTCATTCTAGGTAGAACCTAGGAAACCGTCCCCGAAAGAAATGATAGAATGATATGAATATACAGAAAAATGAACAAAAATTTAAATTAAATGTTATGGGCTGTGGGAGGAACGCAGTAGTTTTACAAGGTGAGGATCTGAGTAAATGCCATCAGGGTGAAAGGAACAATGAACCTATACAAGATCTTACCAGACTTTTACTTGGAGAAGTCTTACCTCCTTTTGCTTTGCTGATTCAAACAGACAATGAAACTTCTTTAGGAATACGATTAGAAGTCTTGGTCTCTACCATGTGATCTTGATCCTCTGCAGTATGTCAAGAGGATCCACTGGAACAAGGGAGGGTTCTGACTTTCCTTATTACTCAGCCCAGCTAATGTTCTTTTTTTTTCCTTTATGAGGCAATGGGAGTTAAGTGACTTGCCCAGAGTCACACAACTAGTAAGTGTCAAATGTCTAAAGTCAGATTTTAACTCAGGGCCTCTTGAGTCCAGGGCCTAGTGCTCCATCCACTGTGCCACCTAGCTGCCCCCCAGTCAATGTTCTTGAGTAACTTTCACACTCACTTTTCCAAAGGATTCCTTTGAATTACATCCTACCCTTCAGTCTTCAACTGAAGCAAATTTCTTTAAAGTCAAAGCACAAGGTCCATGTAGAATGGTTCATGGCTGGTTCTTGAACAAACCTCTTTTTTTCCCTCTCTCTGTTCTTCTTTACTCCTTACTATCTTCACACATTGGGTAGTCTTCCAATTCCCTTCAAAGATTTTCTATGGAGTAATTTTTTAATTATTTACTTCCTATTTTGATTTCTTCAAATACTAGATTTCTCTACTCTTTTCTGGTTCAAGGTCATTTCTCTTCCAGGGAATCAAATAAATACAAAGGAAAATGGTGATCAAAAAAAATTTAGAAATAATAATGTCTTCCTTTTTCCTTTCTTTTTTTTGGGGGGGTGGCGGTGGTGGTGGTGGTGGTGAGGTCATTGTCCTGAACTATAATTTCATTACTTTAGAGAACTCTCAGAGAAAAAAAATTAACCAATGCAAATTGGTCATTTCTCTACGACTTATAACCTTAGTCAGTTTCCCAGAACACTGAAAATTAAGTGAATTGTTTAAGGATGTACAACTATTATATATGTGTTGGAGGTAGAACCTAAAACCAAGTCTTCCTAACTCTAAGGTTGGTCTCTGGGTTGTTGTAAGGATTAAATAAGATCTTGGTAAAGCACTTTGAAAAGCTTAAAGTGTTAAATAAATATTATTGTTATTGCCGGCCTTTCTACTTCTCCACATTTCTATTATTATTACTGATTATCATATTTCAAAATAGTTTATCATATCATAATTCATTGAGAAGCAGCCTGGAGTTATGGACAGAAAGGCAGCTTTGGAGGAAGCCCTAGGATCACTCTCTGCTTCAAACAAGGTACTGGCCATGCCTCTGAGCAAATGACTTTAGCCTCTCAGTGGTCAAACTCAGATGGAAATAGGACCACTTAAACACACATAAAGATCCCTGACAGGCTGTATATTGTCCTAGAAAACCACATATTAACATCATCTATGTTCTATTGTAGTTGTATTTATTTTGTTACATATTTCTAATTACATTTTAAAAATCTGGTTGGCCCTACTAAGGAGTGTAGGCCTGCTGGCAGTGTTTGATACCTCTGCTATAGACAATTATTTAAGATTGTAAGTAGCAGAGAAGGTGTCAACCTGTATAGTTGAGGGAGTTCTTTCATCAGGTAGTTCCCTATACCAATGAAATCACAGACTTGGTCCTTATCAATATGCTATTACATTTGTTCATATAGATATACATATACATATATATATACACATACATATATATGTATATATACACATATAGCATGTATATCTATTACATATACATATATGAATGTAATAGGAGATATTATATGTATATGAATGTATAAATGGAAAAAAATAAGAAGAACCTATAAGGCGCTGGGCCCTGGGGTTACAAATACAAAAGTCAGACAGTTCTTGCCTTTGTGGAGTTTATATTCTAGTAGGAGGAGACAACATTTCCATCTATTTTTCTGGGAACAGTAATTAATCAATACTACTATTCCTTCCAGAGAGGGTCTAACATTCTACTGTTCTGTGCCTCCATTTACCATCTCTATGACTTCCCAAACCACATCTCCCTTCTCTGGACATCCCTCCTTATGTATGTATTGCGCAGATATGTTCACAGTCTACATTGTTATATGACACATTTTACATAATAATAGCTAATTTTGCATAATATTTTATGGTCTACAAAGAGTTTTCCTCTTAGTATAACTATGATCACCCCTATTATTGAAAGAGGCAATGTGGCATAGGACATAAATAGCAAAGCTCAGAGCCAGGAAGACCTGTTCAAGTCTCACCTCTAACATAGACTCCAGGGCTAGGGAACCAGCAACCTCAAGGCTGCATGTGGCTGTCTAGGTCCCCAAGGACGTGCTTTGACTGAATCCAGATTTCACAGGACAAATCCTCCTAATAAAGGGCTTTGTTCTATAAAACTTGGGCTCAGTCAAAAGGCTGTACCCAAGGACGGTAGAAGGCCACATGTGGCCTTGAGACTGAAGCTTCCCCACCCTTGGACTAATCTGTGTGATTCTTACTCAACCTCTCAGTGTTCTGGTCTAGAGGTAGCAAACATGTGGCGCACAACTCCTGAGTACAGTCTGAATCTGATTAATATGTACTTCCTATATGATTTTAATGTGCTAATGTATTAATTTTAAAAAGGAGATCTATTGGGGAGGCTGGGGGGCGCAGTTAATAGAGCACCGGCCCTGAAGTCAGGAGGATATGAGTTCAAATGTGACCTCAGACACTTGACACACTTACTAGCCATGTGACTTTGGGCAAGTCACTTAACCCCAGTTGCCCTCCAAAAAGCAAAAAAATAAAAATAAAAGGAAATCTATGAACATGAGTGGTTTTCTAAGTCTCTATGCTGTCCTTAAGGTTCCTTAGGTATGGTTTAATGGCCCCTGTTCCTACTAGAGTTTAACACCACTGATCTGCATAGGTAAATGGAGTTTTCCCATCAGAGTTACCTTAATCCATGAAATCATGAATTCAGTCTCTATCCTTGTCTTCTGTCTCCTCCTTTTTATTTTATTTTTTTAACAAATAAGGAAATACAGGCCCACAAAGATTAAGGGTCATATAATGCATGATGGAGCCAAGACCTCAACCCAGGCCTTGAGATTCCCAAGCCAACATTTCTTCTTCTATAACCTACTG
Source organism: Pseudochirops corinnae (assembly GCA_028646515.1). Lineage (NCBI taxonomy): Eukaryota > Metazoa > Chordata > Mammalia > Diprotodontia > Pseudocheiridae > Pseudochirops > Pseudochirops corinnae. The sequence goes on along the minus strand of CM053585.1, from coordinate 196,785,508 downwards.
CCTCTGATAAAACATGTAATTATAAGAACCATTCATTAAAGTCTTATTCTACGTAGCCTGAGATCTCAAAGGCTATGTATGCCTAGTGTAGTACAGATTCTGACAGGTTCCACCAAGCTGCAAAGACATTACTAATGAGTCTAATGACAAACAAGGTCCATCGCTTCAGGCCCAAATACACTAAGTGAAGAGATGTTTATTACCAGAAGTTTTGCCATAGGGAGGTGGATTTTTGGGGGCTACAGCAACTTTAGGAAATATGTAATAAGTCAATTATGTCTTTAGAAGGTTAATCTACAGAGATGGAATCAGGAATCTTTTGACTATTGAATTAAGTAATAATCACAGATAATATTTATATAGTGATTGATAGTTTTAAAATGATTTTCAGAAGGAGCACATATGGCTCTTTACTCCATCTTTGAAGCAGAAATTTTGCAAAAGCTGAAAGCCCTAGATCCATGTTCTCCTGATTGGTGACTACTTCAACTGGATAATTATTTTAGTAAATCCTCAGCTATGTTTCATTTTACTTATTCCTCTCCAGCCATTTCTTTGCTTCTCTGAAGAAACTTGCCCTAGGTCAAGAAGAATGAGGACGGAGAAAAGACCACTGGATTTGCCCATTATGATATCACTTGTTACCTCCTTTATGTCTTCCACAATCATTCCACCTGCATGATTAAGAATTTTGAAATTCTCTTATCTGACCATAGCCTCCTAATTCTCCATACCTACATATTAAAACTATTTTTTGTCTTCACCATAACCTCTTGTCCCTGCATCCCTCAATATTCTACTAAGTCAGGGATGGGGAACCTGCAATCTTGAGGCCGCATGTGGCCTTTTAGGTCCTCAGCTGATTGAGTTAAAGTGCACACTTGAGAACCTAGAAGGCCACAGGTTTCCCTACCCCAGTCCTAAGACATCGTCCATGTCCTGGCTTTTCTTTTCTCCCTTATGAGTTTTCACCCTATAGTTAACCAGTTCAACTCAATCTCATCTCCTATTCTTTAATTCCTTGTCCTGTAACAACTCACTCTCTTTCTTTAACCCTAGATCTTTCCATGACTTCTCCCAGAATATCACTCCACCTCCATCCCTACACATCTTTCTTTCCACAATGGTAATGTCTCAACCCCTATAGTATCTTCCTGTGAATGAAGAGGCCCTCCCAAATCTCCATTTGAGGAATCATTCACAGCACCAAAGCCTTCTTCAAGCCCAGGCCACTCCATGACTGCCTAGACCACTTCTTCACCTTGTCCCATGGGGCTGCCTTCCTCCTGACACTTGTTTTTCAGCTCCCTCATATGTGATGGCTTCCCACACCAGAACAGGTAGGAAAGGAAAGGGGAAATGGAAGGGAAAAGAAAAGTCAAAGGGCGGGGGGAGGAAAGGAAAGGAAAAAGAATAAACATTTATTATGGGCCTAATATGTGTCGGGCTTTGTGTTAAGTGACTTACAAATATTATCTCGTTTGATTCTCAGAATAACCCTAGGAGGCAGTTGCTACTATCATCCCTATTTTACAGTTCAGAGACTGAGACAGACAGGGGTTAAGTGACTCGCCCAGAGTAACACAGCTAGTAAGCTTCTCAGCAACAGGGACTGTCTATCTCTTTGCTTATATTTGTATTTCCACGTTGAGTGCAGTGCCTGGCACATAGCAAATACTTAATAAATGCTTTATCCACAATGAAGAAACGGGACTATTACTTTTTGAAGATGATATAGTATACTTACAGAGCCCTAGAGAATCGACTCAAAAAGTAGTTGAAACAATGAACAACTTCAAGAAAGTTGCAAAATACCAAAGAAGCTCACACAAATCATCAACATTTCTATATACTACCAACAAACCCATCAGGAAAAGATAGAAAGAGAAACTGCATTTAAAATAATTGCAAACAATATAAAATACTTGGGAGTGCACTTGCTAAGACAAACCCAGGGATCATATGAATGCAATTACAAAATACTTTTCACACAAAGACAGATCCTTATAATTGGAGAAATATTAATTATTCATGGGTAGGTCAAGACAACATAATAAAAATAACATTTTCTGCTAAAGTTAATTTACTTATTCAGTGCCATAGCAATCAAACTACCAAAAACTTATTTTAAAGAGTAGAAAAATAGTAAGAAAATTCATCTGAAAGAGCAAAAGATCAAGAATATCAAGTGAATCAATGAAAAGAAATGTGAAGAAAAGCAGCCTAATAGTTCCATATTTCAAGCTATGTTACAAAGTGGTAATCATTATAACAGTTTGATACTGACCAGGAAATAGAGTGGTGGATCAGTGGAATAGATTAGGTACCCAATGCATAACAGGAAATGACCATAGTAATCAAGTGGTTGATAATTCCAAAGATCCAAGATTTTGGGGTAAGAACTCAACATTTGAGAAAAGTTGCTGGGAAAACTGGGAAGCAATTTGACAGAAACTAGGCATAGACCAATCCTGCACATTGTGTGATAAAGTCAAAATGGACAAATGATTTATATGTAAAGGGTGATAGCATAAGTAAATTAGAGGAGCATGGAAAAATATGCCTGTCAGATCTATGGATAAGAGAAGAGTTTATGATCAAACAAGAGATAGAGAGGATTATGGGAGGTAAAATGGATAATTCTGATTGCATGAAATTAAAAAAAAAACTTTTGCCAAAACAAAACTAATGCTGCTAACATTAAAAGGAAAATAGGAAATTGGGAAAAATTACAGTAAGTTTCTCAAATATCGTAATGGTAATGGGATTTGAAGATCTTCCATGCCCCTTGTATTGGCAAGCTAACAAGTACTTAGCATTTAGTTTCAAGTTCATAATTGTGTCAAGTATTAAGACCCAGAACTTGTGAATCCCACAGTGCGATGAACTTGCTGACATAGCAGGAAGGGGCGGGGCAGGGAAGATATTCTGAGAACAGAACTTGTGGTGGCAGAACTTCTTCTGAGAGCCAGCCAGAGCTTCTGTTGAGGACTTCTGCTAAGAACTTCCAGGAATGAGAACTTTTGGGAGCCAGAACTACTAGAAGTGAGCAGTGTGGAGGCTGAGCAGCTACTGTGAATGAGGAGAGGAGGATCCTTGCCTGAGGGAACCTGTTTTGTTTTGAAGTCTTAGGAATGTGGGTGTTCACTGCATTAACTATGTGTACTAACTTCGTGGCTACTGTAATGACTTAGACTTTCTGATTTGGGGACTCAGCTTTCTGGTATTTGAATAAATGTTTTGGCTCTGTCCTCCATGTGGAGGGCCTGTTACATTTTGTGATTCACAACTACACCAGGATATTTCTAGCCACTGTGGGCATTGTGAATATTGCATTCTTGTTACAAATATAAAGGGAACTGAGCTAAATTTATAAAACTTAGAGCTATACCCTAGCTGGTAAATGGTCAAATCCAGTTCTTAGAAGAAGAAATCGAAGTCATTAATAGTCACATAAAAATGCTCTATATCACTACTGATTAGAGAAATGCAAATTAAAATAATTCTGAGCTACCACCTCACACATATGCAATTGGCAGCCATGACAGAGAAGCAAAATGCCAAAGGCTGGAGGGAATGTGGAAAAATTGAGACACTAATACACTATTGGTGGTGTTGTGAACTAGTCCAACCATTCCGGAGAATAATTTAGAACTATGGCCAAAGGGTTAAAAAACTGCATATCCTTTGATACCACTTCTAGATCTGTGTCCCAAAGAGATCAAAGAAAAGATAAAAGGACCTATTTGTACAGAATTATCTATAGCAGCCCTTTTTGTGGGGGCAAAGAATCAGAAATCAAGGGGGATGCCTATCAACTGGGGAATGGTTGCACAGATTGTAGTGTATGATTGTGATAGAGTACTTGTGAGCTGTAAGAACTGAGGAGAAGAATGGTTTCAGAAAAACCTGGGAAGATTTATATGAGCTGATGCAAAATGAAGTTAGCAGAACTAGAACATTATACAAAGTAACAGCAATATTGTATGGATAATCAGCTGTGAAAGAGCTACTCTGATCAAGAAATTATCCAAGACAATTCCAAAGGACTCATAATGAAAAATGCTCTCTTCCTCTTGAGAACTGATTAACTCTGAAATACTTTTTTAAACTTTCCTTATTTTTACTGTTTTATTTTGTTTGTGTTTTCTTTTGTGACATAGCTAATGTGAAAAATGTTTTTCATGACTTTGCATGCAGAATTGATATCAAATAGCTTGCTTTTTCATGGAGAGGGGAGCGATAGGAAAAAGGAAGAGAATTCAGAACTCAAAATTTGAAAAATGATTATTAAATTTTTTTACATGTAATTGGGAAATACTTTACAAAATGAAAATAATTTTAAAAATAAAGGCTTTAACCACCTCTCAATCTAAATCTTACATTGCCAAACCCCAACTCTGAATTATTCCCACCATCCGCCTTTCCCACTCCCATTGATGTACTGCTTAATAGAGATGGAGGAAGACAGGCAACCATACTATCTGGGTGCATCACAAATAGATGTTATTTAACCTCATCTAGGCCTTCACTTCAACACCACAAACCTTTAATCCCTCCATCATGCTCATTCTACAGTGACGATTTCAAATTTTCTTTTCTTTCCTCGAATCTCCCGTACAACCCTTCCCCCCTCCCATTTTCATCCATAAGCTCTTTTCTATTTAAAATGATCAGCTGTCGAAACTAATGTCATTGCTCTCTTGCACTTGCACTGAAATCATGATCAGTCATCATAGCACACTGGGGCATTCAGGTGGGGAAACTCTGAGCTGCTCTTTTCCTTAGCTCTGTGACTAAGAGTTACCGTCTGCAAAAATACCTTTAACTCTTATCCTGATCCGCCTCAGTCCTACCATTTTCCATATCTTGCACTGACTTCTTATGTATTGTTACTTATGGAACCTCAAAGCTATTGTTAACAAATGTCCTTTCAGTGTATGTCTCCTTTTCTTATATACTTCCCATATCTTGACATTTATAGAAACTGGATTCACAACACAACACTGCATCCCTGGCAACCCTCACCAGTACTGGGTACTCCTTCTCTGATGTGCCCTCCACACACTGAGCCAGAAAGAATAGGTATACTCTTTGCTGTTTTCAGTTCATCACCTTGCCACCATCATTCAGTAAACCTAGCTGTAAGTTCATTCCATCTACCACCTCCCAATATCATGTATATATTCTTTAGGCTAACTCTGGGAATCGTTAAATAAATCTCTACAGATAATAGGGGAAAAGGGACAACATCTGAGACCACCAAGGGCCCTGAAGGTCTGTTCAGGCCAAGTTGCCCCAAAGACCAATTATGAGTACAATAAAGATCATCGTTTTTCAGTCACATCTGACTCTTTTGGGGGTTTTCTTGGTAAAGATACTGAATTCTTATACTATTTTCTTCTCCAGATTATTTTACAGATGAGGAAACTGAGACAAACAGGATTAAGTGACTTGCCCAGAGTCACACAACATGTAAAGTATCTGAGGCCACATTTGAACTCAATTCTTCATGACTCCAGGCCTGTCACTATCCACTTCACCATTTATTTACCCACCCACTCTGCCCTCACTAATTAGTCCTCAGGTACCATGTCTCAGCTGTCATCTCACCCTGGAACTTCTCTTTGTGCCTCAATCTGGAATATTCATTTTCTTCTAATGCCTTCTTACCTTGGAATATTCCTCCACCATGTATGCCCCTTTTTTTCCCCTTCTTGGCTCTGCCTTTCTGGATTTTGTCATGCTTCAGCTGCAGTTCAGTGTCACCCTGGGATTTTCTTTAGTGTGGGGGTTTTCCTTACCCTGCAACATTTATCTCTTCCTCTGGACCTCTCATCCTGGAAAATCCCTCTACCATGCCATGCCCCTTCTCCCATCAGTGAGCTCCTCCTGGGCTTCCATTTTGGGGAAAGGCTCATGTTGACCAACCTTTACTCCTCTCCTGGCACGGCCCTTGATTTTCCTGACTTTATTAGCATTATCCCCTTTTCAGCTGTTTTGTGCATTGTTTTCCCCTATTAAAATGTAAGCTTTTTGGGGACGCTAGGTGGAGCAGTGAACAGAGCACTGGTCCTGGAGTCAGGAGGACCTGAGTTCAAATAAGACCCCAGACACTTAACACATTAGCCATGTGATCTTGGACAAGTCACTTAACCCCAATTGTCCTGCCTTCCCCCCTCCAAAAAGCAAAAAGAAAAAAGAAAAAAAGAAACAGAAGTTTATCTCTATATGAACAAGAATAATCCAGACTCAGTTCATACCAGTGTCAAAGACTCATAATCTAATCATTACATGGGTTCTGGGGATTGTAGAGGCATGGAGAAAACAGGTGAAGGAGAAGAAACTCTCTACACCCAGGGAAGTGTGCCCCTTATCTGAAAGCACCCACAGGGGTCTTAGTAGCTTTCTTGTTTTTTGTACTTTCTGTGATTCCTAAGTCTAGAGCTACGATTTATTTATTACAAATAGCACTGCTACAATATAAATGCACTGCATTTTGTAATTTGCTTTCACCATTAGGGAAATTAGGATGTAACGTTTGACACAATTATTCCACTAACAAACCTATATTGCTAAATGTTGGTAAACGTTCTTTCTCTCATCCTTTATGCCTGTCCTATTCACTTTGAGCAAAAGTCTTTGACGCCCTTCTCTGATACTTCTTCCCCAACCACCAACACAGGTAGAATAAATCTTTTTGGGTTGCCCTTGGCATTCTTTCCCAGTCTCAGCTCATTCTGACCTTTACTACTCCTGGCACCATTCTTTGATGCTTTACATTTGTGTTCATGCTAATCACCTCTTCAACCCTTGGAATGAGCACCATGAGCCTCAGACACTTAGTCTACTACATAACATATGTAAAAAGCACTTTGAAATCTTTAAAGCATTCTGTCAATATCAGTTATTATCATTTTGTTCATTTCAACACAGCCTCTCACCTGAACCATTGTAACCACCTTCTAATTGATCTCCCTGCTTCTAGTCTCTTCTTTCTCTAATATATCCTAAAAAGCTGTCAAATTAATCTTCTCAAAGAACTTAGCAGACCAAAAAAATGCCCTTCTTGCTCAGAAATCTTCAGTGGCTCCTTTGCCTAGAGGGTAAAATGTAAACTCTTTCAAACAGCATTTATAGTCCTTTACAGTCTGTCTCCCATTCATTTCTCTTGCCATTTCATATGACTCCCCTTCATATACTCTACATTTCAGCCAAACTGGTCTACCGATTTGGAATTTCACATTCCATCTCCTTCCTACACATCTTTGTACAGGTTCTCTCCTGTCCCCGAAGTGGTCTCCCTCCCAACTCTATCTCTTAGAATTCTTCCTTCAAGGTTCAGTTCAGCTGCTACCTCCTACATATTATGTCCTTCTCTGATTCCTTGCATCCATGTTAGTATTTTCTCCTTCTCATTTTCTTTCCATTTACTTATATAATATCATATCACATAAAAAGATCCTTGAAAATGGTAACTGTTGTTTCCGTCTCTGTATCTTTAGTACCTAGAAGATCACCTTACTTGTAGAAAGCACTTAATTTTCTTGTACTGAATTAAACTAAAGTAACCACTCTATCTGGGGATCCATGACAAAAAACAAAACAAGGTATAATCACAAATGAAACTTGGATTTGGGGCAAAGGTTTCGAAGTTTTTAGAGGAAGACAGGTAGGTTTATATGGACAAAAATTCTACAGAGGGATTCCTTCTGGGAGAGATTGGAAACTCTCAGAAACAAAATTTTAAAAAAATAAAGATAAATGGTTTTTATTAGGAGGAAAATGGAAAATTGTCCAAAGAAACTGGTGTGGATCAACAGGGGACTCATGAACAACTTAGTTGTGAAAGAAATGTGGTGAAGATGGAAGCGAGGGCGAATAACAGCATGAACACAAATGTAAGGCATCAGAGAATGGTGCCAGGAGTACTAAAGGTCGGAGTGAGCTGGCACTGGGGAAGAACGCCAAGGGCAACCCAAAAAGATTTATTCTACCTGTGCTGGTGGCTGCGGAAGAAGTGTCAGAGAAGGGCGGCAAAGACTTTTGCTCAAAGTGAAGAGGACAGGCATAAAGGATGAGAGAAAGAACTACACGCCTCGTTTTCTTTTTTCTATACCAGGAAAACAACATTTGAAATGTGAAGGAAAAACAAAACCATAGGAAACTAAACACAAGATAAATAAGCGCCTCGCTATATATAACGAGCTAAAGTTACTGGGTACAAGCAAATTATATCCCAGGACAGTGAAAGGACTGGTGGATATGGTTGCTGAGCCACTGTGAGTGATCTTTAAGACATTGTGGAGAAAAGAAATGGCTCCAGGAATAAAAATTAATAGACTTGGAGAATCTCAGAGTTGCAAGAGACTTCAGAGGCCATTTAACTCAACACCTATATGAACAATAATCCCTTCTATGAGATGCTCAACAAATGGTCATACACTCTTTGTTTGAAGACCTCTCGGGAAAGGGAACCTACTACATCCTGAAGCACCTGCTTCCACTTTGGGATATATATGATTCTTTTTAATTCTATTTTTCAATCAAGCTTCAATCTGCCTTGCTGCTACTTCTCTTTGCTCTTAGTTCTGCTTCTAGGGCTGAGCTGAACACATCTTGGTAGCCTTTCAGAAGCAGTGTGTTATGGAGGAAAGCCATAGATTTGGTGTCAGAGAACATGTGTTCAAACTTTGGCTCTGTGACTTACTACCTGTGTGACCAGTGTGGAGCTGAGGTTTCTCATCTTTAAATTGGGGGTATAGGACTAGATCATCTGAAGTCTCAGCTTTAAATCTCCCATATTTTAAAACAGTAATAGACAGCTCTCATATCTCCTCTGAATCTTCTCTTTTCCAGATTAAACATCTCAAGTTTCTACAACTTATTCTCATCCTCATATGGTATGATCTCAAGATCTTTCATCATTTTGGTCTCCATTCTCTGGATGATCTTCAGTTTGTTAATGTGCTTCCTAAAATGTACTGCTCAAAAATGAACCTCATATTTTAGACTTATTCTGATCAGGGCAAAGTAAAGAGGGATTTATCATGCCTACTTATTCCTAGAAGTAATACCTCTTTTAATGAAGGCTATATATTGCAAAAGCTTTTCACATGAAGTTTGAAATTCACTAAAACACCAGATCTTGTTTAGACAAAAAAGATGTCTAGCTATGCCTTTCCAATCTTGTATTTGTGCAGTTGATTTTATTACACCAATCATACAACTTTGAATTTGTGCCCAGTAAATTTCATCTTATTAGGTTCAGTCCAATGGTCTACCCTATGAAGATATTTTTAGAACTGGAATTTATCAAATGATGTGGTTGTTAGCTATCCATTCTAGATTTTTGAACATTTGTAGATTTGATAAACATGCTACTGATGCTTCTATCAAAAAATTTTTAATTAAAAAAAGAATAACAATTGAGTGTGAAGCAGAGATCCCTGAGGTCCTACATCGGAAACCTCTTTCTAAGTAGGCATTGAACCACATGACTCTGATGGCATTAGTTTTAAATCCATCTAAATGTGCTAATGTCCCAATCACATCTCTTTAGCTTGTCAACAAAAAGAGAATGAGGGGGCGGAGCCAAGATGGCAGCATAGAAGCAACAAGGTTCCACAGCTCCCACATAGCCACCTCAAATACCCATAAAATATGACTCTAAACAAATTTTAGGTCTCCAAAACTCACAAAAATACACCTCCTGCTGAAATTAACTCAGCAGGAAGGGCTCATCGCAGCATGCTGGGAGTCAAAATCAGACCAGCCTGAAACCCCGGCTTGGCCCCAGGGTGGCCAGGACAAGCTGCAGCTGGAGCCTTCAGGAAAGTGGATCAGTGGCAGCTGTGGCAGTTTCCAGAATTATCAAGCCATAAGAAACAAGAACAAAGTGAAAGGTCAGTGGAACTCAGCTAAATTTGGGGGAGAAAAGCAGTCTGGCTCAACTGCCTCCAGGGCAAGGAAGCAGCAGAAGCAGTGGCCCTGTAGCCACCTTCATGTGGCTGCTTCAGAGCTCCTGGCCTGCAGACTGCAGGGGAGCCAAGCAATTGTTCAGAGGCTAAGTGCTCTTGTGTCGAGTGGCCTGGATCTGGATTGTGGTCTCGGGTGGTGGTCCTGGGGTGTGTTTTCAGCGAGCCAAAGCTGGTGGGGGCTGCAAAAAAATGGCAACCTCCTAATAGCTCTGGCAACTGTGAAAATCCCAGTGATTTGGGACAGAGCTTTCCCCTCTGGAATCAGAGTTGCACAGAGCTAAAAAGCCAAGTAATTGACTGGCAATAATATGAGCAGGCAAAGGAAGCAAAGTAAGAACAAATATTTTCTTAAAAGCAAGAAAAACTCTATAGCATTTCTTTGATCTACTAGGATAATAAGGCTGTAAAAAAAAAAAAAAAAAAGGAAACACCTGAAAGGGACATAGTCTATTCTTGAAGAAGACAAGCTAGCCCTTTGAGATTATTGCTTCCTTAAATGTTCATATTAGCCACCTTAAAAAATATTACATTCAAGAATTTTAGCCTATACTATAAACATCACTCTCTTCCCTTTTTAAGACCTAGGACAGGACAGCACAAGAGGATTAATTGAATGAACTGTGGATGCTTAGCTTGGAATGAAATTAACATGTAGAAAAAGAATTAGATTTGTCCTGCATGCCCACACAGGGTAAAACTCAGAGTGATGGATGGGAGTTATAGATAAGTAGACCGCAGTTTGTACAATCAAGTTACCAAAAATACTTCCTGATGGAAGTAGGAGGTTCTTCCTTATCAAGCAAAAATGGCATTGACCATTTGTCAGGCATTTGTAGAGAGAATTCTCATTTAGGGATGAATTGGACTAGACAAGGTCCCATATCCTTTTTCATTCTGAGGTTCTGTGAATTTAATAAGTGACCTGCCTGAAGCCACGCAGTAAGTTAGTGGCATTGCCAAGATCAAAGCCCCAGTTTCTTGACTCAGTCTATGTGTTTGCAATCTTACTTTCACAGAGAAGGTTTCACATTGCAGCTAAATAGACAAAAAGACAAAACATGGAAGCTATAGAAAGATTCTTGCCTTTCCTTAAACTGGATAGGAAATTGGAAACCTGGATATTGAGCCCAAACTTTGCCACAAAGTATTTAGATGACCTTAGGGCAGCTAGGTAGTACAGTGAATAGAGTGCCAAGCCTGGAGTCAAGAAGACTCATCTTCCTGAGTTCAAAATTTGGCCTCAGAGACTTACTAATTGTGTGATTTTGAGTAAGTTATTTAAACCCAGTTTGCCTCAGTTTCTGCATCTGTAAAATGAGATGGAGAAGTAAATGGCAAATATCTTTGTCAAGAAAATCCCAAATGTGCTCAAAAGGAGTCAGGCACATTTAAAAAATGACTGAACAACAATTTATGTAATGTTATACAAGGAGATACAAATTGTAGAGATAACCAGACGTGCAGGGAACTTGGGTCACTAATGGTAACTACAGGGTTGGCAGACAGTTTTTGACACAAAGCTACCATTCCCAAGGGACTTAAATTAAAAATAGGTAATCACCATCCATATACCAACTGTTAAGTGGCTATCCCCCAAGTTTCAGTCTGAGGTCTCCTTCTCTTTTCCCTACATTCTAGCATCCTTGATCTCATCTGTTCACATGGATTCACATAACATCTGTATGCAAATGACTCCATAATCTCCTTATCCAGTTTTAATTTATGTCCTGAACTCTATTCTTGCATAATCATCTGTCCATGGACCATTTACATCTGGATATAACATCAGCATCTCAAACTCAATATATATGAGAGATCTTATTATCTTTCCCCATCCACCAAATCTGACCTTCCTCCAAATCTCTTTTTCTGTTGAGGGTATCTACTCTATCTCCACGTCACTCTCAGTCACCCAGGTCAGTATACACTCTCATTTTTTAACTTTCTCCATCTTGCTCCCTAGATCCAATCAGTCGCTTTTACCTTCACAACCTCTTTTGCATTTATCCTCTTCTTTCATATGGTCGCCATCCTAGTAGAGGCCTTCATCACCTCTAAATACCCTTCTAATTTGTCTCCCCTATTTCTTATTCTCTCTTATTCTCCAATCCCTACTCCATATAGCTACCCCTTACTCCCATAACCATATCACTCCCTCTCTCAAAAATATTCAGTGTCTTCCTACTGCCTCTAGCATAAAGTATAGACTCTTCTTGGACTAGGATCTATGGTCCTTAACATTATGCATTCCAAACTACCTTTGCAGCCTTAGTTCATATAATACTACCCTCTTTTATGCATTCTGGGTACCAGTCAAACTACTCTTACCAGTTTGTTTCCTGAACATGAAAGTCATTTCATTTCTTGCTTCAAAATAGACCTTTATCCATCCATACCCAGAACATACTTCCTCATTATTTATGCCTCTCAAAATTCTTATCTTCGTGAAGGGCTTAGCCCAGGTGCTACAGTCTCCATTAACCTTCCCTGATCTCCCATTCTTGATACTCTCTGTCTTCCCAAATTACTTTGTGTTATATTTATCTACATTTTATATACCCTCTGCCCCTTAGAATATAAACTCTTCAAGCTTAGGACTGTTAATTTTGAACTTAGTTAATTATATGACTATAAAAATATGAACTGATGACATACTCTAGCTCCAGGCTACTTTTCCATTATACATTCCTCTGTCGTACAGTCAAATTGGCTTAGCTTGCTGTAGTAGCCTAAGATTAGCCTGTACTTGTACCCAACACAATACTCTAAATGTAACATGTGCCTAATAAATGTTTATGGAATTGAACTTCCCCATTTCTGTTTGGTTTCCCTTCTATTCAGACATGGGGGAACACTTCACTTTATCTTGTTGAGTTCTGAGTCTAAATTTAAATGTACACATTTAAGTAATGACAAATATTTTTATAGTACTTTAAGGTTCACAAAGCACTTTACAAGGATTATTTCACAAGATCTTCCCAATACCTTTGTGGGGTAAATGCTCTTATCCTGCAGATTAAGAAGTTGAGAGTAAGACCAGTGACTGACTTGCCCAAGGCCACACAGCTATAAAGTGCCAAATTTCAACTCCTGACTTATGGATTCCAAATTCAAAACTCTACTATGCTAAGCCACCCCTCCCCTTTTTTTTCAACTGAGGAACTCCCTGTGCATTGAAATACTGCCTTTCCTCTCTCTGTCCTTCCCTTTCTAGTCCATTCCTGCCTCCCCTCACTCCCATGATGAATGATCCCAGTGTTTTGGAGTTCTGGATTGTGGTGTGATGGTTTTAGAAACATAATTTTCTTAGGTTATTGTTGTTGTTTTGAAATAAGTCAGTCTTATTTACCAGAGACATCTGAAGCACAGTTACCTAGGATTTAAAAGAAGAACAAAAATGGTGGGAAAGAGGAAGAAATTTGTAACATAATTGTCATAAAATCCAGACTAGTTATTCCTCTTTTAGGAATCACAAAGAAATCTGTCCTTTTAGGGCACTTCCAATTCAGCCTTTATAAAAGCTACTGAAGTGCCTTCCATCCTTCTACCTGGACTGTCCTCTTTCCCCATTCCCATTCTCAAATTCTTATTCAAACTTCAAGGTGCAGATGAAATGCTATCCTTTCCATAAAGCTTTCTTTGGTCTCTGCCTGTCAAAGGTGATCTCTCCCTCCCTTTCTCTGAACTTCTACAATACTTCATTTCAATCTTATCATACTTTGCTTCCCTCTATGTTCCAGTGACACTGGCTTCCTTGCTGTTCCTTGACCAAGATGCTCTATTGTCCAATTTTTCACTGACTATCCCCCATGCCTCAAATGCTCTTCCTCTTCATTTCTGCCTCCTGGCTTTCCTTGCTTCTCAACTAAGATACTGAATTGTGCAAGGAACCTTTCCCTGTCCTTAAGGCTAGTGTCTCTTTCTGAGTTTATCTTCCATCTACCCTGTATATCTCTTGTGCACACAGTTGTTGGCACATTGTCTCTTACATTAAATGAGAGCTATTGGAGGGCAGGCCCTTTGCCTTCTTTGTATTCCCAACATTCAGCTCTGTGTCTGGCAAATAGTCAGCACTTAATAAATGACTGTTAACTGCCTGACTGACTTCTTATCCTCTGACACCAGCTATGTCCTGCTATTGTATAGGAAATATTTCTGCATATATCTTATCTTCTTACTCCATAATAAGTTTCTTAGGAGACTCTAACTTTTTCATCTTTCCTCTATACCACCCAGCACAGTCCTACCCAACACAAAGTGGGCAGTCAATCACTGTTTGTTAAATGGATGCTTGCTCTTAGTCCTTGGTTCTGCAGGAGGACCTAAAGAAGGGATGAGATGATACTGCTTTTCTGAGATATGTAACAAATGGGATATTATAACAAGTCTGGTTTCCTTAAAGACAATGACATATTTATTCCTAAATTAAACGTGTTCTCTTACAACTGATGTGGTGGGGGGTAAGGTGGGGAGGTGGAGGCGGGAGAGGCACATTTTGACTTTCTTTACTGCAAGGATCTTTTTCTCTGAATTAAAATTCCTTATTACCCATGTGAAGCTTTTCCCTAGAGGTATAAGCTAAATAAAAATATAAATTCTCTGAACCTCAATATCTTCATCTGTAAAATGTGATTCATGTATCTTAAGGTTTTAGAACTGAAGGGATTTTAGAAATCACCAGCTCCAACTCTACCTTTACAGTCAATAAAATGAGCGAGATTAATTGATTTAATCAGAATCACACAGGTGGGAAGAGGCAGAGGCAGGTCCTTTGACTCCAAATCCCATGTTTTTTCCACTAGCCCACCCTGCTTCCTTTCTTCTGTCTCTAACATTCTATGATACTATGAGCTCTCCATGACATCCAAGGAGCAACTAGAGAACAGATGTTTGAGAGAGAGGGAAATGATGGGAATATGGTGGGCTTAAAAGTCCCAGCCCTCCTTCAGCTTTAAAATAAAATACCAGAACAAAGGGCACTTGGGATGTTTTTCTTGGGTGGTCCTCATCCCTCAGAGGATGTGATTTCACATATTTACATATAGAAAGAATAGCAGCTGTAACATCTTCATCATGTTATGTTTGCATAGCACTTTCAAAGACATTTTCCATAAATTATCTCATTTTCATAGATCTCAATCACCAATCTACAGATATTTGTTATGCTCGTACCATGTGCCAAGTACTGTGCTAGGCATTGGTGATATAAAGACAAAAAAGAAATATGCTCTTCCCTCAAGGCTCTTACGTTTTGAGAGGAATACATGTATATGTACATGCATACATGTACACATACACAAAACAAATAAAAGGCAATGCAGGATGAGGGAGACACTAGCATTTGGAGAAATAAGGAATGACTTTGTGTAGGAGGTGGCATTTGAGATAAGTTTTGAAAGAACATAGGGACTCTAAGAGGTAGAGGTGAAGAAAGTTTATATTCCAGTCATGAGGGACAGCCTATATAAAGGCACAGAGAGTAGACTGCAAAGAGTGGACCACAGAATAATGAGACTGGAAATGAATAATGAGCCAGGAGCCCAAATGTGTCATCAGTACATATACCTATAGATATAATGAACTAAGCCTGAAATTAAAGAGGAGAATTTTATTTGGGAGATTGCATTGTGCTTCTAATGAGCCTCAGCTGCTCCCCAACACAAACCTCATCTTTGGAATGCATGTATTCTCTTGGTAATGTTGGAGCTATTGTGACTCTTTAATGCTACCCATTTTGGTGAAGCAAAATTTCAAGTGGCCCAAAGGGGACTAGAGAAATCCAGGGGAGGCTGCAATGTTTCTGAAAAATGGTTTATGGGGATATCATGTATGACCATAAGGGAGGTGGGCTATCATTTAGCAAGAGAATGAGATAATAGGCAGGAAGTTCCCGTGCTACCATGGTATCCATGAAATAGGAAAAGTCTTATAGGAAGGCCTCCAAGACATTGTAGATGATGTATGAGAAAACATGGATGATGATGGCACAGACTAAGAAGGTATGATCTCCAGTGGATAGAATGGCAATATCGATTAGATTATTCATCAAGGCAAGGACATATTTCTGCTACTTTTATTCCTACTTCAATGTAAAGGAGAAGCATGAATATATTTTTTGTGGGGAAGTCAAATCTTGGTATTTCTTTGAACTGTCCATTTATAATCTGACCCACAGAATCAGTGCCATTTTTATAATAGTCACTGGTTAAACACTAAGAGGCAACTCATTTCTATGCCATTTGGAGAATATTCTAGAGCAGGGATCACTAAACTGTGGTCTGTGGGACACATCTAGTCCATTGCCTGTTTGTGTATAGCCTAGAAAATGTAAAACCCATTCTGAGCTGATAGACCATACTAAAAATATGCAATGGACCAGATTTGGCCTAAGGGCTATAATTTGCTGACCCCAGTTCTCAAGCATATATTTTCTTTGCCATGTTTAGCAAACAAAGAAACTTCCTCCAAGGAGGAAAAGCTCTTATCAAGCAAATTACTATCCTTTGACATGGTATTCTCATGTGTGAAAAATGTGCCAGTATTTATATAAGAAGCTGTTACTTTAGAGTGTAAGGAAGAAATAAAAAGAGGTTTAGATCATACTAGAGTCAATCATAAAACAATTAGTATTTTATCCTTTATTTATTATAAAAAAAATGGAATAACCTGAAAAGAGTAAAAAAAAAAAAAGAAACATATCAACTTTGTATAAAGCCAAGACAAGGAAGTGTACTGGTGAAGTCAGGAACAGGTGGACACTAACATACTGAATATGATTGATGTACTGATGTCCTAGAGATATTGAAAGAGCCAGAGGGAAGGAAGCCTTTGGGCCTCTTGGACAAAATGCCTCCTGAGGAAATAGGGAAAGATGAAAAGAATCAATCTAGATGAGAAATGAGAAGTTGCAATCCACAGGGGTAGAGAGGGTATATTCCACAACAATAAGATCACTGGATATAGGATCACAGATTTTTTAAATATTTAATTCAATTTAATACAATAGTATTTATTAATGGAGAAGGAGAAGGGAACAAGAATTTACTAAATATCTACTATATGCTAGTACTTTGTTAATTTCTTTACAATTATTTTATCATTTGATCCTCACAACCCTAAGAAGTAGGTAGGTGCTATTATTATGTCCATTTTACATCTGGGGAAACTGAAGCAAACAAAGGTTAAGTGACCTGTCCAGGGTCACATAGCTAGTAAGTGCCTGAGGCTGGATTTGAACACAGGTCTTCTAGATTCCAGGCCCAGTTCTACCCACTGAACCCCCTAGCTGCCTCTCTATGCTATTGTGGGCAAGCTAGGCATGGTAGACAAAAAGTTTAAAAAGAGAAATAGTTTCTGTTCTCAAGGATCATACAATCTATTGATAGGGGCACACAGAGATAAACATAAAACAAGTTAGTGAGTGAAAAGAACAGGGGGAGATGTTAGATAAAAGTTGCTTTAAAACAATTTAAGAAAGGAGAGAACATCAACAACGTAGGTGGAAGGAAAAGATCACAGAAATGTTTAGGGTTGAAAATAAGATGATCTGGAAAGAATTTCTTGATTTTTTTTTTTCCTTTTTGGAGCGCAATAGAGGTTAAGTGACTTGCCCAAAATCACATGGCCAGTAAGTGGTTAAAGTATCTGAGGCCATATTCGAACTCAGGTTCTCCTGGACTCCAGGGCTGGTGCTCTATTTACTGCATCACCTAGCCGCCCCTGCATGACTTAGCTGCTCCTGATATTTTCGAATTAGAAAAAAATAATCTGATGAATCAGGAGACTTGTAACGTTATCTTCAGCTAGGACTGTGCTCTCATCAGCACAAAGAAGAAAAAAGTCTCCCCAACTCCAAGAATTAGATTATAAGTATTTTAATGCCTTGAATTTTTAAAATACAATCATAGATTTAGAGTTGGAAGGAATTGTAAAGGTCCACTTCTCCCCTCTCATTTTATGGATGAGGAAACTGAGGCTCAGAGAGATGATTTCCCATAGACACTGATAGTGACTAAGCCAGAATTTGAACCCAGGTCCTTGGTTTCCAACTTCTGTACTTTTGGTACTATATAATACAATGCCTTTTTCCAAGAAATTCCCAGTAACAATATCTTCACTTTTGTAAGACTCATGACTAAATTGCTCAAGAACCAAGACATAAAATACAAATTATTCCCTTGGGGTAATTTTATATACAGATAAAATAAGTCCAAGAAAGAAAAGGTCAGCTTGAGGGGCTGGTCTTACAGTGCTTAATTACATAGTGTAGATTTTAGGATTATAGAAATGTCAGCCTCTTTCTCACCCTCCTTAGAAAAGTAAAAACAAAAATATTATTTCCCAGTGATTCAGAATTCCTGTATATTATCATTCAAACCCCACCCCCCACCACCTCATTCTTCAATTCCATCCATCCCCCTTCAATCATTCCACCCCAAAGTTCCAACCAAGCACCACCCTTCACTTCTACTGTGCCCTCTGGAATGCCTGTTCCTTAGGAAACAAACTTCCCTTCATTCTAAATCTTTTCCTCTCCCCCTCCTTTTGGCTTCTAGCTAGGCAAGAACCTGGCTCTCCTCTGATGATACAGCCTTGTTAGCCACCCTTTCCAATACTTGTTGCACTTTCGCTGTACTCACTTGTCAAGGTAGGGGAGTTGAAATACTCCTTGCTCCCCATTGCCAACTCCAAGTTTGCTTCCTCCATCACTCAGTAAGTAATCTCTCCTACGTTCATCTCTGCCATATAATCGAGATCCTGGTAACTGTTGTCTACAGACCCCCAGGCAACTCTCCTTCAATGAGTTTGGTACATGGCTCACAGTTTTTCTCATCATCATTTCTGTTGATTGTACCCTCCCAAGCCTCAGCCTTGGATCACTCCAACCATTGACTTCATGCCTATACAGGGGTCTGATGAATGAAAGTAGAGAAAATCATACAACTCTTCTGAATAGGCCCATTCAAATTTATGTTATACAACCTCAGTCAGGCCCTCCCTGCTTCTAGGCAATCCATATAATATATAAATCTCATCAACTCACTATCCTACTCACCACAGGCAGGGCCTCTTCCAAATCTTTCCTCCCTTCCTCAAACCAGCGATGGTTTCCCCTTCACTCACCCTTCTCAGCTAAGCATCTTGCCTTATATTTTATAGGGAAAAAGATTGAGGCCATTTGCTATGGTTTTCCTCTTCTCCCCTTTTCCTCATGTCATATCACTCACATTTCTTTCTTCACTATTTGTTCCTTCACCCCTATCTCACATGATTGGGTGGCCTTATTTCATACCAAGGCTAACCTCTCTACCTTTTCAAAGGATTTCATTCTATCCTATGTCCTCCAACATATTTCCCCTTTGTCATCCCCACTTGTTTTCTTTCTCTTTTTTTGGGGGGGGAAGCAATTGAGGTTAAGTGACTTGCCCAGGGTCACATAGCAAGTGTCTAAGATCAGATTTGAACTCACTTTCTCCTGATTCCAGAGCCAGTGTTCTATCCATTGCCCCACCATGCTGCCCCACCCCCACTTACTTTCAATCTCTCCATGTCTACTGGCTCTTTCTCTACTGCCTACAAACATGCCCATATTTCCCCTATCCTCAATCCTTCTACGCTTCATTCAATCCTTCCATCTCTATTACCTGATATTTCTTCTGCCATTTGTGTCTTACCTCCTTGAGAAGGCCTTCTACAAGTGATGAGTTCATTTTCTCTCCTTGCACTCTCTTTTTAACCCTTTATAATTCAGTTTCCAACCTTGTCATTCTACTGAAACTGCTCTCCCCAAAATTACTAATGATCTCTTAATGGCCAAATCCAGTGACCGTTTCTCAGTTCTCATTCTCCTTGACCTCTCTACAGCCTTTGACACTATTGTGTCTTCCTCTCTTCTCTCTAGGTTTTTGGGACACCCCTCTCTCCTGGTTCTACTCCTACCTATCTGATTGATCCTTCTCAGCCTCCTTTGCTGGGTCATCCACATGATGCCCTCATGCCCTCTTACCACAGGTGTCCAAGAGAGTTCTTTTCTGGTCCTTTCTTTTCTTCTTTTTCTATACCACTTCACTTGGTGATCTCATCAGTTCCTAGGGGTTTAATTACCATCTCTAGGCTAAGGATTCTCAAATCTATCTATTCCATCTTAACCTCTCTGCTGATCTCTAATCTTGCACCTTCAAATGCTTTCAGATATCTCAAACTGGATGTCCAGTAGACATCTTAAACTCAACATGTCCAACTTTGACCTCATTTCCTTTCTCCCTAAACCCTCCCTACCTTGTACTTTCTCTTTTATTGTAGAAAGCAATCCCATTCTCCTAGTCCCTCAGGTTCACAACCCAGATGCCATCCTTGACTCCTTATTGACCCTCATTCCCCATATCCAATCTGTTGCCAATGCATATCAATTATACCTTTACAACATATCTCATAGTACGTCTCCTTTTGTCCTCTGACACTGCCACCACTCTGATTCAGGCCCTCATCACTTCATGTCTGGACTATTGCAATAGTCTATTGGTGGGTCTGCCTCCTCACATCTCTTCTCTACTCTCTAATTCACCCTCCATTCAGCCTTCAAAGGGATCTTCCTAAAGCACAGGTCCAACCATTTCACACATACACCGGGAACTCAATAATCTAGTGGCTTCCTATAACCTCTCTGCTCTGGATATTTTCTCTGACTGTTCCCCAGACCTCAAATGTTCTCCCTCCTCATCTTCTTCTGCTGACTTCCCTGATTTATTTTAAATCCCAACTAAAATCCCATCCTCCATAGGAAGCCTTTCCCACTCCCTCTTAATTCTAATTTATCCTTTATATGGCTTGTTGTACATATGTGTTTTCTTGTTTTTTCTCCCATTATTCTGTGAGTTCCTCAAGAGCAGGGACTGTATTTTGTCTCTTTGTATCCCGCTTTGTACAATACCTGGCACACAGTAGGCACTTAATATATGTTTATTGATTGCCTAACATTCCTCTGTCCCCCAAACTCTCTTTTAAAATTCAATAATTACAGGAAAGGAGTAACCGATATAGTCACCTTAACTAATATGTGTGAATTCATTTATAAGATGTCTGCCTCTATAGATGAGGAGCCCAGCTATGTGAATAATCTGTGGAAAGTGGGGCACAAAGAGAGCAAAGGAATTGAAAGAGGAACCTTGGGCAGCAAAGACAAATTTCATAGATTTCTGTAGTAGGGAGGAGACACTAGAGTTTCAATCCTCATTCTGCCACCTAAAGATAACATGACCATAAGCAAGTGATTTCACTCTGAATCATAGATTCAGAGCTGAAGGGGACCTTAGAAATGTAAACCCTACATTTTGCTGATTAGGAAACTAATGCCCAGAAAAGTTAAGTTACTTGTCCAAAGTCACACAGGTAGTGAAGAGAAGATGATTCGAACCCAAGTTCTCTGACTTTACAGAGTCATCTGAACAATTAATTGTAAAGTGCTCAGGATTAGGATAAGGTGTTGAAGGGCAAAAGAACATTCCTTTTAATCAAATAAGCAGAAACAATTTGCAAAGGAGACTATTACTTTCAAAAGTTCACCGAATGGGACCAGCATTTGGAACAGTCTGGCATCTGAAAAAACATAAAAATGAAGACGCTTAAAATGGTTTCGTAGAATGATTAGGAGCACAAGTGGCATGGTAAAAGATGGAATGGAAAACCCTTGGCATTATGATCAGAAACATGCATATTGCAAATGGGCGGAGCATCAGATGTCACTGTTGGATGTGGGAGTGACAGGGCACACATCCTGTAAGCATCCAGAAATGTCACTAGAAATTGACCAAAATGTCACTAGCAAACAACCCTTTAGAGAAAAAGGACAAAATTTCAAGAAGAGAAAGAAAAGGCTGATGAATTCACATATAGCTCTAAAAAAAGATTAAGAAACTCAAAGAAATTTTTGCCCAAAGAAATGCAGGAAGGCTTTACTACTCAGGAAAAGGCTTACTGAATGAATGGGGAATTTGAAACTGTTGTAAAATGGAAGTATAAAAAGATCTTTGATTAAAAAAACCATCCAGTATGTACCTGCTAGGAATATTAAGAAATGGACTTTTATAAGCCAAATTTCTACCAGAACTCCATCGACAACCACTCTGTTTTCAGCCAGTCTATTTTACAAGGCTGATAGGATTTCAAAGTTCAGCCACCAAATCAGCAGACTGTCTATAACTGTAAGAAAAGCTTCCTTATAATTAGGACCATCAGTCATTAACAAGCATTTGTTAAGTGCTTACTATATACCAAGCACTATGCCATGCTCTGGAGATACAAAGAATTGCAAAAAAAACATGGCTCTTGCCATTGTCCTTCAAGGGGCTGTCCCAGGAGGAAATGATTGCCTTTCCTTGAAAGATTTCAAAAATTAGATGTCTGTTTGTTGGAAACATGACAAAGAGAAATCTTGCTTTGGGTAAGGGATGAACTAGATAGTCTTGGCAGTCCCTTCCAAATTTGGAAATATAGAACTTTAACTAGGGTTTGAAAGTTTGACGTCAACAAAGTCAGAAATTCAACAGTGAGATTCCCATAGTAGTCACATACAATTGAACACATAATTGGGTTTTTAAAAGAGGTAGTGGGTGTTTAAATGTCACCTACGCAAATCTGGACCAGCATAGGTCCTGAGGAAGATGACATGATGTAGGTGAAACAGCCCCAACTAGAATTAGACTACAAAGAGGGGGATGGGGAGGGGCAGGAATGGGAGAATTTGATTGATAATATCAAGATCATAGAGGGGTTTTTGCAGAGATGTGGCTCATAAAAGTCCATTTCTACTTGCTGTTAACAAACGAGCACTGCCTTGGACATTTACTAGCTATATGACTATGAACCTCACTTCACCTTGCTGAGCCTCAGTAAAATTTAAATAATACTCCCTCTACTTACTGTGTGAGGTTGTCATGAGGAAAGCATTTTGTCAACTATTAAATGCTATTGGAATGGAAATTGTAGTTGTGTGGGGAGATGGTTGTTTTTTCTTTCTCCTTTGCCTCTTGCAACTTAGGTTGTTCTTTCCAATTTGTTTTTCCAGTCCTTCATATACATTTTTGGGCCCCATGCTATTAAGTGTTTGATCTTATAATGAGCAGGAAGAAGTAGCTACAAAGACCTGTATCTATCTGTCTATCTATCTATTTATCTATCTATCTATCTATCTATCTATCTATCTATCTATCTATCTATTATCCATCTATCTATCTATCTATCTATCTATCTATCTATTGATCTATCATCTATCATCCATCTATCACTCATCCATCCATCTATCTATCATCTATCATCCATCCATCCACCTATCCATCTGTCTATCTATCTATCTATCTATCTATCTATCTATCTATCTATCCTAGGGGACCTGCATTATTAATGCCCATAAACTTCAGTTTATGTATGTATATCTGCATTCAGGTTTATATGGGTATACCCTTTGTTCAGGCTTTCCAACAGCCTATATAAAACGCTTGTTGAAAGGACTGACCACATAGTATTTAGGCATTATTTGTCCTGCCTAAAACTTCTAGATATCTCAGATGATAGGATGGTAGATAAGCATGGAGTCAGGAAGACCTAGGTTTATTTTAAACCTCTGACGCTTCCTAGCTGTGTGACCATGAGCAAATCAAATCACTTTACTAATCTGAATCTGTTTCCTCACCAGTAACATAATAATAATAGCTACCATTTGTTTAGTACTTTAAGTTTTGCAAAATACTTTACAAACGATATTTCAAATGACCCTCTCCACAACCCTGTGAGGTAATTGCTGTTATTACTCTCACTTTATAAGCAGGGAAACTGCAGCTGAGAAAGGTCAAATAATTTGCCCAAGGCCACACAGCTAGGAATCTAGACTGAACTCAGGTCTTCCTGAGTCAAAGACCACCATTCTTACCTACTGCTCCATCTAACTGCCTTAAATAGGTATAATAACGCTGGTAGTACCTACTTCACTGTGTTATCGTGAAACTCAAATGAGATAATGCACATAAAGAGTTTTCCCAATTTTAAAGAATTTTGTAAATTTCCACTATTATTAGTAGTGTAGAAGTAGTAGCATTAGTATAAGTACTAGTAATAGCAATAGCAATAGTAGTACTAGTAGAAGTATTCACTGTCATGTGGGGTGACAATAGTTAATTTTTCTCCTTAAGCAAAGAAATGGTCTTCTTGGTATTGATTTTATAAGGAAATAGGTAGAGGCCTAGGTGATTCAGGGGTCACTAAGAATATACCCACATACTCCTAAAATAGTTCCCTTATCCTCACGAGGCAGTGTCTGCAATTATCAATTAATTCTTTTGGGTCTTCAAGAGTTCCCTATGAGAATAAATGCCTCTGGTATAAACCTTGTGAGCTGTCACTAATTAATCTTTTAGAGAAAGCTCTATGAGACATAGAATAGATGAAAGGAGAAGAGATTATTATAGACCAAAGAAAATTTTGCTGAGGGCTAGTCTTATGCTCATTGGTGCTACATGATATGATGGTCTCTGTGAGGATATCTGTACCATCCCACCACCCTTCCCTCTTCTCCTCTAGAGTTCAGTCTTTACAGGTCTGGTAGTAAATCCTAGCCTTGGGACATGGAGGGCTGGCTTCCAACCCTCTGGCAGCCTTGGAAAGAAGACCCTATAAGGATGTACATCCAAATACCTGCATCTTCTTTCTCTTCCTCTGAGTGCGGCTCCTTGTCAAGTGAGGTGTGATCAGCGGTTGCCGCTGCTTCAGCTACGGTGATTTCTTGCTGCATCTCTTCTGAGGTAAAGGCCTGGCATTTGGGGGTTGAAGGATCACTCTGCGGTGTTCTAGTACCACCATCACCACTGCATGCTTTGGCTTCAGCATCTAAAACATCATGCCATTTAATCTGAATTAAATAATCAGAAGTACACACTTCGCCTCCAAATTTGACGACACCAGGACATTTCTATACCAAGAACCTGCTAATCAGCTTGGCCAGTCCTGGCTCAAGAGGTCTCCTGCCCTCTCTTAGTAATCAGTAATTCTTCTTACTCACCTCAAACATCACTGCGTGCCTGCTACAACAAAGATTGACATTTTAGTGACAAGTCTGATGTCCTTTATTTGGTGGTGGTGGAGGGAGATTTGGACTTGTGAGTTTACTGATGTAGAAAACTTGCAGTGAGGAGACTTTCTCTACTGATGCAGATCAACAAAGGTTCTGCAACTTAATAGTATTAAGAGATGCCTAGGACACCGAACAGTTAAGGATGTGTTACAGCCCGTATGTCAGTGAAGTGACTTGAATACAGATCTCCCTGCCTCCAAGAATTCAAAGGCCAGCAACACAAGTCAGATGCTAACTAAATATCTGTTAAATGTTGAATTAGTCATCTATGTTCTCTAATTTCTAATCCCAGGCCCCTTCTCTTCCATTCCTCCACCCTTCTCCCGTCCCCCAATACACTTCTTCGAGGTTTATCCTCTAATATAAAAATTTTTAACTTGTCTGTGAAGTTGCTTTATGTATACACACACATATACACATGTGTGTGTCTGTATATATGTGTATACACACATGCATATATAATACAGGTATAATATACATATAGACATCCACATATACACAAGCACACACACATATATAATGGGGCAGCTAGGTGGCGCCATAGTGCATAGAGTCCTGGGCCTGGAGTCAGGAAGACTCCTCTTTCGGAGTTAAAATGTGGTCTCCCTAGCTGTGTGACCCCGGGCAAGTCACTTAACCCTGTTTGCCTCAGCTTCTTCATTTGTCAAATGAACTGGAGAGGGAAATAGCAAACCACTCCAGTGTCTTTGCCAAGAAAACCCCAAATGGGGTCATAAAGAGTCAGCCACAACTGAGAAAAAACTGATCTATCTATCTAGAGACGTACATAGAGATATACACACATATAACCAACACACACACATATACATATATGTATATCTTGAACTTCCTGTGCTACCCAGCTGCCTGGTACAATACACATGTATGTATATGGATACAATATACAATATACAGACACATACATGGATTATATGTGCACATATATACACAGCACACATATAAACATAAATATAAAATATAAATATATAAAACATATCAAGATAGACATAAATATAAGTAGATATACTGGAGTCAGGAATTCCTGAGTTCAAATCCAGAGACAGAAATTTGCTAGCTGTGTGACCCTGGGCAAGTCATTTAATCCCTGTTTGCGTCAATTTCCTCATATGAAAATTGGGATAATAATATCTACCTCCCAGGATTTGTAGGAAGATCAAATGAGATGATAATTACAAAGAGCACAGTGCAGTTCCTAGCACATATTAAGTTCTATATATTAGTTATCATATCATTAATATTTATTAATTATATAATTATAATAATCATTAATATATATTTATAGCTGTTTTGATAACTGTATTATGATATAATTGAATTTACAATCTCATGTATTTTATTTTATTCCTTTAAAAACAGAGTTCGGAGAAGGGGTCCACCAGGTTCACCAGACTTTCACAAGGGTCCATGACACAAAAAAAGTTAGGACCTGCCCCCCCCCCCCCCATCCCACCCAGTCCCCATCCCTGTCTTATTATCGCTCTGATGCTAAAGGGATTCTCGTGGTTGGTGCTCCTTTTCTCTCTTCATTTCCTAGTCATGAGTGAGTACTCCTGGGTTAATGATAGCTCTAGGGGACTCCTAGAAATCATGTTCTTGTTCCTTCCATTCTCTCAAAGACGGGGCTTCTGAAAGCAGATCAGCTCCTGCTTTAACAGACAAATTGTACCTGACTCACCTGCAGGAGGCTTATTGGGTCAAAAGAGCACAAGACTGAAGCCTCTTCTCCTCCTGTGGGTGCTCAGGGCTCCCACAAGGCTCAAAGGCAACATTAGATTATAGAACATGTGCTTAGCAGCCCAGATCTTCAGCTCTGATTGAGGCTCCTACATGCTCATGATGTAAGATTAATCACAGACACATGCACACATTTTGGCTCTCTTGCAGAACATGCAGGCTTTTCTTTATTGTCCAATCTCACTATTCTGGCCCAGAATCTCGTTCAGTGAAAAGTTACCATTCTTACACCAGGCCCGGCAGGAGCACAGTTGCTAAGATACAGCCCGGGGGCGGAGCTCTTTTTTCACAGCTCCCTCTCATTGTACAGTTGGACTGCTCATGATCAGGGGCACACGGGCAGCTGTTCCCATTGTTTATCTGATGCCTTTTCCCTCCCTGGTGTTACAGCACGGACTAGAGTGGAGGGAGCCTATATTTTACACTGTAAAGGGGAAGTGGGGGTGGGAACCCACCCAGTCCAGCATTTCCATGAGGCAGAAACAGGGCCTAATTCCCAGGGGGGAGATAATGTATGTCATCAGAGAACACTAGATACGGTATCATGAGAAAAAATTTGAAAAGCTAATTACAAAATATTAAATTAGTTAAGTCACTTAGGAAAAATTTAAAGCCCATCTCTATTAGAAGAGCAAGAAAAGTCACCTCCATGGTTCACTGCCCAGCCTATGACACTGAGAAATTCATAAGCTAATCTTTATGACCAGAAAGGGAGGACCTTTCGTGTCTGCAAACAGCTTTACAAGCAGAAAGCAATGGTTCAAGGTAGGAGAGGGCAATAAAGGGGAGACAGGAAAGGAAGGCAATTCTTTCTTTTTTCCCTCTTATTCTAAATCCAGGTTAAAAAAAAAAAAAATCACCTAATCCAGTCAGGTGTTTTCAATCTTTTTCAGTCCCTAATATACATTGGCTTTCAGCAATCATCTCATACCACTTATTTGACTTAACATTTAACCACTTTAACTTATTTAATGAAATGAATTTTAGAGTTTATCATGCACATATACATAAAAAATGAGATCAAATGAAGGGATTAACTTTTCATAAAGAAAAATTGATTTGACACATTTTTTTTGTATCATAAGATTGTTTCTTTTCTATTCCACAACTTTGTTCACTCACAAAGGGATCCCACTATCAATGGGATAACATACTGAATTACCAAATATTCACAACTGTCCCTTGACAAGTTTCTTATACCTCTCTGGAAGGTATGCTAGCCCAAGCTGAGAACCTTTGAGATAATCTCTTGAATATATACTAAGAAAATAAAGCTAATCACAAGTTTGCTCTGCCTGGATTATAGGTGGGGGAGGTAAGAGACACAAAATTCATCCAAAAAATTCTACAAGGTAAAAACATTCATAAGCCACTTTTCTCCAAAGTTAGTACTGCAGCAGAGATATACACAGTTCAGAAGATGAATTGCATTCTATTATTTTCTCTCTTTCTATATTTTCTTCTTTGTCAATCTCACCTAGTGTTATAGTTTCAGAGAGAAATTATGGGTGAATGAATTCCAAATCTAGATCATTTGCCCTGTCTTTCAATCTCCAAATTCCAACTAAATTCTGGTCACTTCCATCTGCATGCTTAAGTAATCCAACCCGTCTTAAAAAAAAATCATTCTCCCAGTCACCTCAGCTCAAATCCTTACCATCGACTTTGATTCCCTTCCTGTGCCCCATTAATTTGTTGTGAAGCCTATCACCACTGTTAAGTAGGACCCTCAGTACTTCCTGTCAGGACTCTCACTAATGAGTTTTTTCCCCACTCTGTTCCCTCTCCTTTTTTCTTCCTTAACATGCTAACTTCCTAATGGACAACTCTGATCCAGTTCCTTCTCTGATCAAAAGACTTCAGTAGTTCCCTACTAAGACATGCAAAGTCCTTCTTGATCTAGGTCTAACCCACTTATCCAACTTTTTATCATATTGTTCACTCCTCCAAACTACACTGCAACCAAAATGAATCACCTGTCATTCCCTGAACACTCTCCTATTTCTGTTCCTTTGTTCAAGCTATTACTTGGAATGCCCTTCTCTTCCATATCTCTGTCTAATGAAATCCCACCATCATAAATCATGTTATTTCCTTTATGAAGCCTTCTGAAATTCCCTAATCAGAAATAATCTCTTTTGGGATGGCTAGGTGGTGCAGTGAATAGAGCACAGGCCCTAGAGTCAGGAGGACCTGAGTTCAAATGTGACCTCAGACACTTAACACAACTGTGTGACCTTGGGCAAATCACTTAACCTCAACTGCCCTGCCTTCCCCCCTCCAAAAAAAAAAAACAAACCTCTTTTTTTCCCTTAATTCCCATAACACTTTATACATGCCTCTTCAGAAATTATAATGTTAAGCCTTGAATATCTTTTAACATATTGTTATTTTTTCTACTATATTGTAAACTTTTTGAGGGTAAGAGTTCTCTCATTTTTTCTTTATATTTTTCACAGAGCCTAGCAATATAGTTAGTGTTCAGTTACTAATCATTGGGCATATACATGAGTTGAGTTGCTAAGAGAAACCGAGGTCAGGGAGGGGGCAGCGAGAAGAGTGCAATCACTCATTCCTTCATTCAAGAAAGATTATGTTTCCTACCACATATGCGCCTCTAGAGAATTAGGTTAGATACTAAGGCAGGGATGCTTAAATTATTTTTCTGTCATAGATCCCTTTGACAATCTGGTGGACCTCTTCTCAGAATAAATTTTTTAAAATGCCTAAATAAAACAGGAATGCAAAGCAAAACAATTATGCTGAAATATAGTTATCAAAATATTTTTTTAAAATAAAGTCACAGACCCCAGGTTAAGAACTTGAATTACTAAGTCAACCCAGGGAGATAAAACATAATCCCTGTCTTTAAGGAATTCACAGTCTAGTAGGATCAATTCTACACATGGGTCATTCTAACATACATATTATATGATAAATACATACACAAAAAAGTGCTATGTGAGGTCTGAATGGGAAGGTCGTTTCTGATCTGGGATCAATGAAAGGGTTAAAGATTCATTCCAGTTGTCTTAGAACAATCATGACATTTTAATGATTGGAATAAGCATGCCCTCTTTTTTTTTTTTCCCTGAAGGAAAAAGGAGCAAATTTAACTCAAAGGGATTAGGAGATGTTACAAACCATTTCTAATCCGGTTTTAGGAAGGATTAACAGTGCTGTTGATGCCGTTGTTTTAAGCAGCAGTTGATAAAATACATATGTTAATAAAGGCACAGAATAATCCCTGGGGAGGCCGAGAACCTCATTGAGCTAGAAGCAAATCACATGAAGCATATTATATTAGCCTTCAGTTGGCCATTACTCATGGCCTCTGTCTAGACACCAGTGCAGTCTTGTAAATCTCCTTGATAGTTTTATAGTTTACAGCCTCAAACAAGGGACCCTCCACATCCAAGGGTCTCTTTTAAAAGGACATTCTCCCCTGCCTAGTTCTCGACTTAAGGAAGATTACTCACTGTTTATTTTTACTAAAATGGCTTTAAGATAAAAAGGCCTTTCTCCACACTCCAACCAGTTCTTAAAGACAGTACAGTCATCCTGTCCTTTTAAAATTTCTCTTTCCTTCGTCCTCCATCACTTCTCTTGGCATAACAACAACCACAGCAGCATTTACAGTTTGCAGAGTGCTGTATTAATATCTCATTTCATCTTTACAATAACACTGGGGGGGTAGGTGTTATTATTATCTTGATTTTACAGATAAAGAAATTGAAACAGAGGTTAATTGACTTGCCCAGGCTCACAGATCTAGTAAGTGTCAGAGACCAGATCTGAATTCAGGTCTTCCCAACTCTAGACCCAGTGCTCTATCCACTGTGCCACCTAGAAGCCTCTAAGCAGGGTAAACAAAGGGTGCACTATATATTTGGAATGCACAGTTAACTCTTGCAAATGCACTGAATGAGCAAAATATACACTAGGTAAATACAAAGATATGATTGGGAGAACCCAATGACCTGCTTTTTATAGGAGGTAGCACTGGAACTGAGCCTTGAAGGAAGCTACACCTAACACACATACCACAAAATTTTAGATGTCTTATGTTGCGAAAAGAAGGTGGCACTTGGAGTCCTACAGCATATGACAAGAAAAGAATTTTTGGATTAGAATCAGGAGACTAAAGTTCTAGTCCTGGCTCTACAATCCTGGCTGACTTTGGGCATGTCATGCAACCTCCCTTAGCCTCAGTTTCCATAACTATAAAATGGAAAAATTGGAATGGATAAACAGCTAAAGTCCCTTCCAGTTCCATTGCTCTGTGATTCTGTGTGATTACTCTGTCTATGGGTACAAACAGTGAAATCTCTTTTATCTACTATGTTTGATCATCAAACAAAATACAATGCACTTCCAATGAATTGGGGAAGAGAATGATTAAAATTCACAGCTAACCCAAAAGTTTGCTTAACTAATACAGAAAACCTTTATTAATTGAACTTGCAATATCAATCAGAACCTCAAGGTTTCTGTGGTTTCAAAAAGTGCTCTGAGGATTGAATGAGATAAAGCATGTAAAATTCTCCTCTCCAAACTGTACCACCATCTCATTTCCACAGGACTTTTTCTCCCATACTATAGAAGCCTCTTCATTCTAAAAGCTCATTCCACTCCTGGACTGCTTGCTCACATTGGAAGTACTCTCTGTCCCTGACCCTCTCATTCTGATTGGCTGGTTCCTCTTAAACCCTCCAGTTTAAGGACAGAGACACTGCTGACTCAGCTTCACAAGATTTTCCATGCCTTGCCCCAATACCAGTACTTTCTTTCACCTCCCCCATCAGCTTCCTTTTATATGCGTCCCATTAAAATGTAAGATCCTTAAGGGTAGAGATTGCCCTTCTTAATAAATGCTTGTTGGAGATAATCCCAAAAGACTAATGATGAAACATACTATCCGCCTCCAGAGAAAGAACTGATATTATTTGAATACAGACTGAAGCAAGCTATTTTTCATTTTCTTTCTTTCATTCCTTTTCTTTTATTCAAGTCATTTTGTACAAAATGACTAATATGGAAATGTTTTACATAATTGCATATGTATAACCTATATCTGATTGCTTACTGTCTCCTGGAGGGGAGGGGGGGGGAAGGAGGGAGGAATAGAATTTGGAACTCAAAACTTAAAAAAATCCAAATGTTAAAAAATTGTTTTAAATGTAATTGGGGAAAAAAATAAAATATATTAAATTTCAAAAAAAAGAAAAAAAGCTTGTTGGCTGACATTTTGCAAATTTTATATGCAAATTTATATTCCTAACTGAGTTATAGCTTTGCTTTCTGTTCTCTATGAAGAAAGGCAAATTAAATATATAAACAGTTCTGAAGGAGAATCTTTAACCTTCCCATACCCCTCTAGATCAGGCCCTCATTACCTCTCAGGTAGGAGATTACTATAATTTCCTAACTGCTATCATTGCCTTCCAACTTCTTCTCCATTTTCCTAATGCACAGCTCTGATTATGCCACACCCCTAATCAAAAATATTTCAGTAGTTCCCCACTGTCCACTGTCCAAAGCATAAATTCCTAAGCTTGGTGTTCAAGGCCTTCCACAAACTGGTTCCAACTTAGCATTCTAGCTATATTTCATGGTATTCCCTTTTGTAGACACACAGCTCCTCTCTTGCCTTTGTGCCTTTATACATACTAATGTGCAAATACTATACCATGCTATACCATAGCTATAAATGCTACACCATGACTAGAACACACATCCCTCTTCCCCTTACTCACCACCACATAGCCATCTACTGAAAGAACTTTCTTCCTTAATGTTCCAGACAAGTATGATCTCCTTATAGCATCTTAGGGTTGGAAGGAAGTTTATGGATGGTAGGGTTGGGTTTTTTTGAGGCAACTGAGGTTAAGTGACTTGCCCAGGGTCACATAGCTAGTAAGAATCTGAGGTCGGATTTAAAGTCGGATCCTCCTGACTCTAGGGCCATGTTCTATCAAGTGCCACCTAGCTGCCCCTGCTTATAGATGTTTTAAACCATACTAAAATAACAATATCTTCTACACCCTTAACAACAGGTCATTCAGCTTTTGTTTGAAGATAGGGATGGAGAACTTACCACCTCCTAAGTCTTTCTAAGTTTTGGAAAATATAGACCAGTTTTGCCCTAAATTTCCTTTGCAACCTTAAGCAAATCACTGGATTCAGAAGATTTGTGGTCAAATTCTAATTCTGTGATCTTGGGCATATTACTTGATGTCTTATATTCTTAGTTTCTTTATCTGTAAAATGGTGGCAATTATATATTCTTTTTATATCTCAAAGATTTGATGTGAGGAAGAAGGAAATGATTGCTTTCAAGATGTTCTAGAATAGTAAAAGTACACAGATATAAAGCATTTGTATTCACTAGCTGGTTTTTCTATGTCTGACAAAAAACCTGTAGAAATGTACAACAAAAGGTAATAAGACAGGATCTCAAGATGCTAGGGAGTCAACCTGCCTGGTCCCATTGTTCCAGATGTTTGTCATGGGTCCCATTTGAATTTGAAGGATGGGGGGGAGATTTGGTAAAACTCAAATTGCCCTTTGCTAGTTTTTCTCTTTAATTTTTAAAACATGTCATTAATTCTGAAAGGAACCAAATCCATATCTTTTCTGGCCTGCTTACACTTCATTTACTGAAATGTTATTTTTTTTAATCATGATTTGATGACTAAGGATTCTTCTTTAAAAAAAATATTTTGCTTAAAACAAAACTAAAACTATAAGGATTTGGGGACTTGGTGAAAAATTAACGAGGAAAATATTCCAGCTTTTTAACTTTGCAAAATGTATTCACTCCACATCTCTGAGATGCCTCTGTTTGGGGAGTTAAATAAGGTACATGGTGCATAACTGTTCATGAATAACTGTTCATGGCAGCCAGGTCTCATATTCAGAGCATCTGAAGCCTTTTTTTTTTTTTCAGGTAGGGAAGCACTAAAAATAACAACTCAATCTGCTTCCTCTTCCTGGATCTGAAGAACAGAAATAATGAAAAAATGCCCCCAGCTAAATTGGATTTACCAGAAAGCAAGCCTCACTAAATTAGTATCCCCATATGAAATCTGGATTAATTTGTTTCATATGCAGACACCCTTAATTTCTAATACTTTAGGTCAAATTGACAAAATTTAGAGTATCATTATAAAGATGGAAAGGGGAGTTGGAAATTCAGGGCAGTCACAGACCCCCAGGCCAGGTGATTAACAAGGAAAAGGTGCTATTCCCCAAGGAAGAGGTAAGAACTTGTATTATAGTGGGGGTCTACACTGCCTTCTGATCTTCCCCCATATTGTTCTTTTTGCCAGGGTGAATTTTTTTCTTATAATATGCTCAAACCAGGATTCAGAGTCTCCCAATGGGAGCTAGCAGAGGTCATCAGCTTGTGCAATTCACACCTTATAAATAATTTTATTTGAGCCCTATGGCTGTCATTAAAATAACCTCTAGGGCATGGGTTCCTAAACTTTTTTGTGTCAGGGATCCCTTTGGTAGTCTGGTGAAACATTTAGGCCCCTTCTTGGAATAATGTCTTTACAAAATGGAAGGAAATGTTAAAATTCATTTAGAGGTTAGTGAAAATGAAGTTGTAATTTTTTCCCCATCCAAACCCCAAGGTAAGAATTCTTGCTCTAGAGAGAGAAATAGATCCAATGAGTCAAATATTGACTTAGTTTTAAAACGCAATATTATCTTTGTTTTGTTATATTTTCATTTCTTTTGCAAAATATTTCTCAATTATATTTTGATCTGCTTCAGGCCACCCTCAAGAGTGTTATGGGCCATGTGTTTGACACCTCTAAGCTAAATGATCTCTACGATTCTTTCTAGTACTAACATTCCCTGGCTCTAAGAGGATCATATTGTATTCCTATCTTTGTCCCTAATTCTGTGATTTTGGTGTCTCTGGGACTTAGTTTCCCCATCTGTAAAATGACAGTGTTGAACTAGATGATGTCTAAAGAATTTTTTTCAGTTTCTCCACTATAAAATGAAGGTATTGTATGAAATGGTATCCAAAATTCCTTTGAGCTTTAACATTTTGTGGTAATTGTCTATAAATTTTTCTGAATTCAGATATGATTTGTTTGCCTCAATTCAGGGACACAAAAGAAATGTCACATAAACAAGCAAAAACACACACAACACACACATACACGAAGACATGAAAATCTGCCATCAATTTTAAGGGAATAAAACAAATTTTTAGCATAATCTGAACCAAAGCAAATAGTTTAACAACTTAAAAATTCATTGTTAAAAATACTGATGAGTCATCTAAGAATCAAGTGCAAGTGCCTTTGAAAATATAGGTGTTTCCTGGAACTCTCCAGAATCTCTAGTGTTATGCTAGACTCAGCAGTGGTTCTCAACCTGTGGCTTATGTTCAATTTGTAACAATGAAAATACATCCTGCATATCAGATATTTACATTACAATTCATATCATTAGCAAAATTACAGTTATGAAGTAGCAATGAAAATAATATTATGGTTGGGGGTCACCACAACATGAGGAACTATATTAAAGGGTCGCGGCACTAGGAAGATTGAGAACCACTGTGCTAGAGTCTCATTTGGAACAGTCTTTATACTTGGAAAGCTCCAGTTCCTTGAGCAAGACTCCCTAGGACATATTGATTCTGTTCTGGCCCTTGACCTGTCTGTGTGATCCTCCCTGCTCTACCCCTGAACCCTTTGAGTTTTCAATTCATGTGATAGAATGGATGCCATAAAAGGGATCAAGGCCTTGTCTTACCTTGCTCCATCATCTCCAGCAGACCCTTTTTAATGAGTTCATCCCGACCTTGTCTCGTAGCGATCTTCTTTTCCAACACTGCACAACACATAAACACCAAGATGATCAGCAGCCAAGAAGAGCCAATTCATTGCTAATGTTGCTCATCGGAAAGAATGCAGCAGGGGATGATGAACCTGGAGTTCACTCAAAGTAAACAATGGGAAATTGGCTGACCAACAGGTTACATTTAGTTCTCGGTCCATAAAGATAAGGACATTTTTACAAATTTTGAGTACTTGTTCAACAGTTCTGAGACTCTCCCATTAACCATCCTCTTTAGAATTGTCCATATAGCACAACCAGTCAAATAGAAGCATCATAAGCACCCCTTCTCCACCCCCAACACTTTTTTGGAAAGCTAATAACCTCAATGATTTATTTTAAAGACAAAACTGTGGAAATCCTCTTCTCTAAACTAGCTGTTCTCTGGCTCCAACAATTCAATAATTTACCAGTCAAGGAATGTAACCTTTTTGTGCCCCCATCACCCTGATGTATTTTTCTGTGGTTTGCATTATCTTTTGCTAAATACATTTCAACACACTATTTATGTCAGTACTCAGCTCTAAGACCTTTATGCTTTCTCTCTAGAAAATTCACAAATAAATCATATAGTAATAGCATTCATAAAATTCAAAAGAAAGGCTCTTAGCCAATAAGTCTTTCTCCACCCATGGGCAGTTGCCAAATCTTGTCAATTTCTCCTTCAGAACATTGTTCCTTCCTCTCTCTATCCAACAGTGAAATCTGTTCTGCATGTGGTGACCATGTCTCCTCACTCTCATCCTCTCTCCATTCTCCTAACTTCTCTCCCACTCTGCTCTCCAGCTGACATTCAAAGGCTGCCACAAAATTATCTAATGTCTTCTTCCCTCAGTATTTCCTCTTTCAGAAAATCTTGTTACAAATTAATTTTTACCCCAGCACACATGGCTTTAGAATAGAGATTGGACTTTTGATTTCATTGGTACAGAAATTCCCAGTTCAGGTTGGCACCTTTGCTGCAACACAAGGTCTGAGAGAGTTGTGTGAATGAATTGTCCAGGGTCACACAACCAGGATATGTTAGAGGCAGGCCTTGAACCCATATCTTTCTGACTCTGAGACCAACTCCTTTTACTAGGAATCTAGGTGATACGGAGGATAGAGCACTGGGCCTGATATTAGGAAGACTTAAACTCAATTGTGGCCTCAAACACGTACTAGCTATATGATCTTGGACAAATCACTTAACCACTGCCTAACTCAGTTTCCTCAAATGTGAAATGGAGACCATTAAAAGGATCTACATCAAAAGATTGTTGAAAGCATCAAATGAGATAATATTTGTAAAGTGCTTAGCACAGGACTTGGCACATAGTAGGCACATAATTAACGCATATTCTTCTCACCTTTCTCTATATTATGCTGCTTTTGGATTTAGTAGCTATCATTAATTGTGGTGGCAAAGACTATATATCCTATGTTAAGAGTCATTTGCAAATAAACAAGCACTTGGTCCTAAACTTGAGAAGGTGCAGGTAACTTGTTCACCATTAAGTCTGGAAAGACCCAGGTGGAAAAGGGATAGGATAGAAGCTTTTAAAAGCACAATGAGAATACAGTACAACTAAACACAAAATGGCTTACTCAGTCCTAGGGTATTCAATCTAGGGAACACCTCTTGCTGCTTGAGAGAAATATGTTTAGGATAAATAAAAGAAATTCTACTTCCCAGTATAGCTAGGACAGCTGGGTGGCACAGTGGGTAGAGTGCCAAGTCTGGAGTCAGGAAGACTCATTTCCCTGAGTTCAAATCTGGTCTCAGACACTTACTATCTGTGTGACCCTGAGCAAGTCACTTAGCCCTGTTTGTCTCATTTTCCTCATCTGTAAAATGAGCTGGTGAAGAATATGGTAAACCACTCCAGAATCCTTGCCAAGAAAACCCCAAATAGGGTCATGAAGAGTTGAACACAACTAAAAATGACTGAACTGAACTTCCCAGGGTAGAGTAGTAAATATGTAGATCTCACTGCCCCAATAGGAAGGCTCAGGTTAAAAAAATAAATAATTTTTAAAAAGGTAAATTAGGAAATGAGAGCTCTAGAGATTAATAAAATTACTAGAATGAGAAGGGAGTTTACAGATTATCTAATTCAACCTCTTCATTTTACCAGTGAGGAAATTGACTACCAAAGAGATATTGTGACCCCCTAAGAGGCAAAGCTATAATTCCAACCCAATTCTGATTCCTAGCCCAATATTCTCTCCACTACATCACTCTGTTTCCTCTAAACAATGAAATAAAATCATAAAAGGTATTAACAGAGATGAGTATTGCATAGAGAAACTGTAGTATAGTGGAAATCTCATCTGATTAATTCAGGAAAGCTAGGCTTGGGGTACTCTCCCCATGAGCAATTTGGATGACTTTAGGTAAATCACTTAAGGAAGTGATATTCACCTTGTTTTCCTTATCTGTACATTGGAAGGGCTGGGTTAGAGGATTTCCAGGGTCCCTTCTAACTTTAACATTCTACAAGAAACCAGGATGTTTGGTGCACATTGCTTTGATTTATCCATGAAAAAGCCAACCCTGACTTCCCATAATGTATTCTTTGGCATCCCCACCAGAGACAGAATCCTGGGTTGACCCAGGGTACCAATTCTGATGTTTTCAAGGAGATTGAGATCATAACAAGGATGGCAGCAAGGAGCTTTACAAATGAAATAAAGTCCAGGTAAGCCTCAAGTAACTTTTTCTTTTTTTTTTTTTAACATTGTGGCGGGGGAGGGGGGGTGGGATGGGGGCAGGTGGAGACTATTCTTTGAATATATTTATCTATAAAAAGGTGTGTGTGTTGGGGAGGAAATCATTCCTGTTCTCTTACAGAAAGTTATGATAGTCACATGGAAGTAATGTTGAACAAAATAATTTGAAAAATATATAGTGCCTTCCTGAATGAGAGTTTGACAGGACCTCAGAGAGGTCAGTAACCCACACCTGGAACCGAATCCTTTCAACGATGCCTCTGAGAAGTAATAACATAGCTTCTGCTTGAAGACCTTGAGCGATGGCAACTTACTACATGGTAAAGTTACACATTCTGCTTTTGGACAACTCAGATACATAGAAGTTTCTCCCTATATAGAGCTGAAATGTGTTTTTCTGACATATCTACCCACTGGTTCCAGTAACAATCTCTGTGGCCCAGCAGAACATCTAAATCATTCTTTCTTACGATACACTATCCCCTTTCAAATACATGAAGACAGCTCTCAGGTTTTCTCTCAGCCTTCTCCAGGCCAGGCACTCCAAGTTCATTGAACGAATCCTTCTATGACCTACTTTGTTCAGTCTTCTCCCCAGCCTTGTTACCCTGATGGATCCATTCCAGTTTGTTAAAGACCCTCTTAAAATGTGACATCCAGGACTGAATACAAATGACCAGATAGTCATTAGAGAAAAGAACAGCAGGATGATCGTACCCCAAATTCTGAACAATAACAATGTCATCTAAGATTGAAGTCGTGTTTTTGGGTGCTATGATACACTGTCAACTCACATAGAGCTTGAGGGCCACAAAAGTTCCATTCGGTTTTATTTTTTGTTGTTGCTAACATGAGCTGCTGTCTACCTACTCTATCCTGTACTATGGTTGATTAAAAACAACAATGTATGGGACTTCACATTTATCCCTATTAAATTTCGCCTAATTAAATTAACCTCGTTGTTCTACCCTGTCAGAATCTTTTTAGATCTTGGTTCTGTCATTCCATGCTAGCCATCCCTTCCAGCTTTGTGTCATCTACAAATCTGATAGCAAATGAAAGTTAGTAGCATAATTAATAGGCAGTGACAGAGTTCAAGCAGCCTAATGAAGATGATATTGTCTCCTTATTCCCTGACTACTTATACCCTCTTTTCCTCTTCAGAGCAGTGAAAAAAAAACAAAAACAAAAACAGATTCTTGGGACATCCCAAGGCAAGATCTCCTAAAGCAGTCACCTACAGAGCTGGAGCCTAAGGTCTCAATCTCATTTCATATGAGCATCTTGGATGTCAATTATGCATCACAATTAATGATGATGTGTTTCACAAAAGAGATTAGAAGATGAAAGGCTGGGCCAGTCAGGGATGTTCAGTTTTGAGTAGGGTTGTTTTCAAGACAGAGTAACTTTTCCTCTTGATTATCAAGCCTCTGTTACTTCTGCCATTGTGGCTCACTTTTTTTTGAATCTCAGTGAAGTAGTAGAAAGAACAGAGGAATTGTAATTTCATTTTCTCTGCCTAAACTACACCCTTCACAAGACTTCAGTGAGATTCCCTACCAGGAACAAATGTCATTCTTTCATTGTGACTCTTCTGGGTGGCAGAGTTGCCCTCCCCCTTCCTGCTTTACATTATAGTTTTTACCTGATGAAGTCTGTTTCAGCTTTTCATTTTTCTTTTTCCTCCATTTCCATGGTTTAAAGATCCTGCCTAAGGTGGCCAGTTTGCTGTTCCTTCTCACTGGGGGTGTGCGAATCCCTGAGACCAGATATTCGGAACGTACTGCAGGAGACTGGTCCATCTCATCTAGAAGAGAAAAAACACAAGGGAGTTAGCATTAAGCCAACAGTGCTTCTTAGGAAGATTTATGGGGACTCTTTCACCCTTGAGATTTTCAAAACCCACTAAGGATCACAGAAAATAGTCACTCCTTCCCCTGAGGAATAGCCTGAATCTTCACTTGGGCCCCAAAGAAATGATCCCATTTTTATACCCTCTAGACAGCAATCATTCCAACATCTACCTCATATAACTTGCTTACTTTAGCTCATTTTTTATGTAAAAATCACACTTAATTGACACAAATAAGAAAGAAGGGTTTGAAGGTGAGAGGTAATGAATGGAGAGTCTGTTTTTGGTGACCTTCAGTGCATCATAATTGGATAAAGGTGGGTTTAAATCCCATCTCTGTCACTAAGAAGCCCTTGATCCCTACTTTCTTTGGCTTATCTCTCACTGTTTATTCCCCCTACCCTGAACTTGAGAGGTGGTGTGGTACAGAGGAACGAATGCTGGATTTGGACATGGGAGGTCTAGGTCCCAACTCTGCTCCCAACAACTTAAAGCAAAGCATTTGATGTCTCTGGACTTCTGGAAAATGAGGGAGCTGGACTAAATAACCTCAGAGGTCCCTTGTGGGACTCTACTCTATAGTCCATTCCAGTCAGGGTAGTCTTTTCATTTTTTTCTGCCTCCATGAATTTGTTCATGCCATTCCCACTTCCCTCAAAATGCCACCATCATCCATTGCTACAAGGTTAAATCTGACCTGTCAATAACATCAAGATTAGTTTGCTTTAAGATTATCTGCATGTGGGGCTGCTAGGTGGCGCAGTGAATAGAGCACTTGCCCTGGAGTCAGGAGGTCCTGAGTTCAAATCCACCCTCAGACACTTAACACAAAAACTAGCCATGTGACCTTGGGCAAGTCGCTTAACCCCAACTGCCCTCCAAAAAGCAAAAAAAAAAAAAAAAAAAAAAAAAAAGATTATCTGTGGGTATGAACAGGCTGCAACACGTTACAAATGTGTCCTGGAGGAAGTACAGACACCAGTGAGATCACAGAGCCGGGGGAGTAATCCTCAAAGTGACACTACGAGGTAGGTAGCATTAGTGTCATTATTCCCATTTTATAGATAAGTTCTCTTTAAAGAGGTGAAGCAAATCAGCTAAGATCAAACCAGCCTAAATCTCCAGTTTTTTGTGAAGTCTTGCTTCTTACTCCAGTCAAGATGTGATGTCTTTCTCCTCTGAATGGCTAGGACAGCAGTTCTCAACCTGTGGGTTATGTTCAATTTGTAACAATGAAAATACATCCTGCATATCAGATATTTACATTATGATTCATAACAGTAGCAAAATTACAGTTATGAAGTAGCAGCAAAAATAATTTTATGGTTGGAGGTCACCACAACGTGAGGAACTATATTAAAGGGTCACAGCATTACGAAGGTTGAGAACCACTGTGCTAGAACATTTTTTATCTATGTTTCTAATAGCATTTAAATATACACTGCCTTAAAGTGACTGTGATTTTATTTACAATCATGTATATGTGCCCGTGTCTCCTCTTGTGGACTATTTTTGATTCATTTTGGTGATCACACACTCAAATTCATGACAGGATCATGGACTTTGGGATGGAAGGACCATAGAGCTCATTTAGCCTAACCTTCACTTTTAATTCAGTGAGCATTCATTAAATACCTCCTATGTACCAGTCAGTCATAATGAAAGGGACTTGGGATATTCAAATGGATCTCTTATTTCATTGATTACCACCTCTTCATCCTACCCAAACTGTGAGGTTCTTGTCCAAAGCCTCCAGTACGTTTGGCAGGGAGGGCTAACCCTACATGTTAGGGACTGTCCTCAATTTCTTCTACCATTACAAGGGAACTGGCTGGCCTCTTGTCATACCTCATCTTTGGTAAGTGACCAGCTCTTCTTCCCAGCTCATAAGTCATTGAGTTCATCTTTTATACCTGTTCTTTTTTGAAGTTCCCTATTGGTTTTGTGTTGCAGCCTGATCATACCTACCATGTATCTCTTTATTGCTGTCTGTGTGATATTCATTTTTATTTAATCAGTGACTATTGCATCCAATGTCTTACTGCCAAATAGCAATATGGGTAGACTACTGGGATTTTTAAAAGCTCCCCTTAAAAGTACAGGTGGATCTTTTCATTTCAATGGGGATCTGGAATGCAATAAAAATGGGAAGAGTGTCTGCCCTCAAGGAGCTTATATTTTACTGGGAATTCAAGAGGAAACAGGTCCAGAGAGAGGGATGAAATGACTTGCTAAAAATCACATAGACAGCAAAACAGCAGAACAGTGCCTGGCATGTAGGACGTGCTGCAATAAATGTTTATTGACTTGCTAACTTGAACCCCAGTCCTGTAACTCCAAATGCAGTCTTCTTCATGTGGTTTAGAGTCTTGCACACACATAATACGGTATAGGTGCTGAAGCATTTGCCCAATGGCAGTTGAAGCAGCCCAGGGAGGCTAGGTGAGAGTTCCCTGAGGAGGGGACAGAAGGCAGCAAGGAAGGACAGAGGTAAAGAAGTGAACAGGCAAGGAAAGGATGCCAGAGATGAACTATGCCAGCCTCACTACTTTGCCAAGTCCTGGCATTGGTCACGGTGGTTTCAGAGCAATGTATTGAGAACACTAATGAACAAAGCATCAGACGGAGTCCTGGGCATGTCTGGAAAACATAAAGTACAGTAGGAAGCACTCAGCTGGAAACGAATATTTGTATCTGGATGCTTTGGTGCCTGACAAGCCTGGGAGGAAAGAGTTCTGTGGATTCTGTTTACCTGGCTTAAAGATCTATTGGAATGATGACATAATAAAAGCTGTTATCAGACTTTACGGATTCTCCTCATTAAAGAGGCTGGCTTTTGAACCAAAGTAGGCAGGGAAAGACATGCTTATTAGGGTGATCTGTACACATCAGAGCAGGTATAGCTGAAAATGGCATGAAACTCTCTTGGGCTTCTGACAAACACTGAAATGAAGATGTTTGCATCAATCACTCAGCTCATTTCATATATAATCAGCAGATGCACACCCTCTTTGGGAATTTGAGCGAGAGAGGCAGCACAATCTCTCTAGAACTTCCTCATGCTGTGGGACTCTTGCTGCCTGAACAGGCCCATTTGCTCTAGGAATTTCTCAAGCATGCAAATAGAAATTTGATCGGCTGGTAGATTTTATGAGGCTGTGGCAAGCTACTGACCCAAGAGAGGTTTACTGAGAATCCCAGCATTTTTACAAAGTGGATTACATGCTTCTACACACATTTATTGATTCTCAGGTCATTTTCATGTAGTACCAATAGAGCCCACATACAGTTTTGTTAGTGAATACAACATATTAGTACCTTAGCTTGGTATCAGACCACATGGCATAGCAGCCAGAGTGCTGAATGTGGAGTAAGGAAGACTTGGTTCTGAATCCCACTTTGGACAAATGTGAGCTGTGTGACCCTGGGGAAATCACTTAACTTTGTTGAGCCTCAGTTTCCTTATCTGT
Organism: Pseudochirops corinnae; assembly: GCA_028646515.1. Classification (NCBI taxonomy): domain Eukaryota; kingdom Metazoa; phylum Chordata; class Mammalia; order Diprotodontia; family Pseudocheiridae; genus Pseudochirops; species Pseudochirops corinnae. The sequence goes on along the minus strand of CM053585.1, from coordinate 196,741,753 downwards.
AAAGTATGAATAACAATAGCCCCTCCATTTCAGGATAGTGACCAGACCAGCTATCTCTTCATCTTGTACCAAAATTTAGAGTTCATCATGCCCCAGCACTGGGCACCTTTTCCCCCTTCCTCTCTTTTTAGTTCCTTTTTGTGTGTTTGTCTTCATGCATAGGACTGAGGGCGTGAATTGTCCTTCTTTTTCATATTTGCATCCCCAGCACTTAGCACAGTGACTGGCACACAGTAGTTGCTTAATAAATGTTTACTGACTGATTGTCTCACTTTTTTTACAGATGAGGAAACTGAGGCACAAGGGGGTTTAGTGACTTGTCCAAGATCACACAGGTAGTAAGTAACAGAACCACAGTGGTAAAAGGTATAAACTCCTTAATCTGTGTAAGCCAATAAGGCTTGAATTATGAGCTATGGAGAGAAATTGATACATGCTTATTGTGAAATGCAAACGAGATTCTACATATATATTATATACATGTATGCATATGTGTGTATATATGTGTACGTATATACACATATACATATATACACATAAAAATATTTTTTGTAAACCATAAAGCAGTATATAAATTTCAAATATTATTGCTGTTATTACAATTATTACCAGAAAAACTATGATGTATCATAGCAAAACCAGAAAAGTAGCCTATACTTCATCCAGTCCTTTCCGCTGTCTCTAGTCATACCCTTAATCCCAAATAATTCCCTCAAATTGATCTATAACCCATAACTATCCCTTCTTGGAATATAACAATCACAATACTGGGGAAGGGTCTTCAATTGAAACTGATTCTCTCTTGTTATAACTTGTCAGCTCAACAAGTCACCTTAAACACTTATTTATTAAACTTCTACAGCATACAAGGTACTGAGAGTTTTTCTTTTTAGACTGTTCATTGAAAATGAAAATATCTTATTATTCTTTTCCTTTTCTATGAAACCAAAGAACAAACCCCATGGAGTGAAATAGTCCAGTAAAAAATGCAATCATACCACGTGGCTATTTACCTTCTGAGTGTACACTCAATTATTGGTTTATACTGATCACTTCAAGAATTTATAACTTTTACTGCTGGGGGTCCAACATTAATCAAGAATAGTTCTGTCACTACCTGAGTGATACTGAGCAAGTTACTAAATTTCATTGGGCCTCAGTTTCCTCATTTGTAAAAATGAAGGGGGCTGGACCAGATATCTTCTCTGTTTTCTTCCAGCATTGGATTTATGATCATAACACTAATGGAAGTCATAACCCTGCACACTTCAGTAGATGGTTTTTATAAGTTGTCATAACTCAAAACCTCTATCCTGTGGGTAAGCCTTCCTTGGGGTGATGAGCTAGGCTGGTCATCCAACCACAGACACGGATGGCTATCACTAGGCCAATGGTATACAAACTTTTTCAGCTTGATGAGAATGACGAAACTAGCAATGACATTTATGTACTGCCTTAAGACTTTCAAAGCCTTTATATGTGTTATCTCAGTTTATCCTCATAGTCTCCTGAGATAGAGACTAGAGGTGTTACTATCCCCATTTTACAGATAAGGAAACTGGGAACAAGAGAGATCAAGTGACTTGCCCATGGCCACATGACAAGCTGCCAGAGTCTACACTGCAATGCCACAGTTGGAGACCAAGGAGTTCCCTCCACACTTGATAAGGCATTAAAGAAAGTCTTGAGTGAAGGGCTCCTAGAGATTAGGGAGAGAAAAAAATAAATGTAGACTGAGATAGTACACTAGAAATGTCCCAAACTTAGACATCCAAAAAAGAATCATCTCAAATACTGACAAGTATTTGAAGACTCTCTAATCTCTTGGCCTCTACTCTTGTTTTCTTTTAATGTCTATTTTTGTCATTCACTAGTAAGTTCAAAAAACAACAGGTTCTTACACAACCTGGAACTATGAAAAAGGTAGCCTGTTGGTGAAACCCTCAGCCAAAGATCCATAGCATCACCAACCCTTCAAACATCCCCAGAGGGTTCAGGTCATTCCTAATCTTTGGTCAGAATTTCAGATTTTCCAATGGTCACATATGAAACTGTTGTTAGAATTAATACATACATACATACATATACACATACATCTACATACACACGTATATATACATATACATATATACATATGTGTGTATATTTCTTTCTATCTATCTATCTATCTATCTATCTATCTATCTATCTATCTACATATACTATCTGGGTCTTTGTACCAGAGAAGTCCAGGAAAGAAATGAGAAAGTTGGAAACTTAGTTATTAGGCTTAGTTTTAAAAGCATCAAAGTCTATTTTTCCTCCCACCCAGTGATAATAGAAGAGGGGGCATTGTATACCAAGCATCTATCAGTAGGCAGAACTATTCTCTAGGCTTTTGCAGTCTTGGCTATGATGAGTGAAGGAGTGAAAAGGTTATTTTAAACATGTACCCTTTCATACAAAAAAGCCACAGGCAATTCTTGTAAAATCAGCACTGCTTCCAAAATAAGGCCAGTTGACACCATTCCCAGAATACAAGATCCTGGGAAGCAGTGGATTGGAGCATTAGCAAGACAATGGCAGAAACCCCAGTAGCATCTCTAAGAATTCAATTTATCCAAGGCTCCTCTTGCCCATTAAAGAAGTTATGGTCACCTGAATCAGACCTGTACATTCCTTTCCAAAGCTTAGGGAGTTCAGAGAGAACTCCTTTTGCATATAAGATACTGGGAGCTTTCCTCTTTAGACTCTGTTCAGTTGAAACTGAAAATACTTTATTGTTCTTTTCCTTTTCTATGAAACCAAAGAATAAGCCCCATCCCATCTGTTGTAAAAATGCCTCTACCTAATAACAATTGCTCATATTTACACAGTACTTTTGACTTTACAAAGAGTTTTCTTCAGAATCTCCCTGGGAGGTATGTAAAATCAAGTTGATGTTCATTTTCCAGATGAGGAAATCAAAGCTCATAGAAGTAATCAGTCTACAGTCTACCCAGCCCCCAGAGAACACCCCAAACAAAAACAAATGACAACAAAAAATCCAACAAACCCTTCTCTTGTGTTTTTCTCTTTACTTGGCTGGAGAGTTGCTGCCTCTAATGAAGCATAATGATCTGATTGCTGAGTTCTGAGAGGTGATGCTTCTACCAATAAGACAAAATGACTAAGAGGCACCATCACCTATTCTCTGACCCAAACATTTACCCATGAGTATGCAGTTTAGTCATGTGAGGTAGGCACCAAGTATCCATTTATAGAACGGGAACTGCTGATGTCTCTCCCATTTTTTAACCATATATTTACATGCTATGTAGAACTGCATCTCCTAACTTCAGTTCTATCACGTTTCCTGTGTAACCTTGGACTTCATCTCATCTGGCCTTAGTTTCTTTATCTGTAAAATGAAGTGTTTGGACCAGCTGGCTTCTAAAATTCCTTCCAGTTCTAAAGTTATAATCCTATGATTTTGATCACAAAGTTGTGACAAATATCATTTTTAATAAGGTTACATTATATTCCATGTATAGATTATCAGTTAAAAAATAATTATAGATTATGGAACCTAGAATGGATTTTGGATCATGCCCTTATTTTGCATGTGGGGAAGTGGGGCCCAGAGTGTGGAAGTGATTGTCCAGGATGTTCAATGTCAAGGAACGGTTAGTGACAGAGCTGGAAATGAAGTACAGCTCACTGACATAAAGCCAGTAGAGACCTCAAAGGTCATCTGTGCCAACCTCTTCCATCTATTTTTACACATGAGGAAACTAAGGTCCAGAGAGCTTAAATGACCTCTGACTCCCAGTCCATTACATTATGTTGACTCCCTTAGAACATAATAAAATAGATGCTAAAACGTAATAGTACCAAATACTTTCTTTTAGCTGACTTTTTCTTAAAAAGTAAAAGTTTTATTGACAATATTTTGTTTGTCAGATTTCCCTTCCCCCTACTTCCAGAGACTCATACCATATGATAAATAATATTTTAAAGAAAAAAAAGAAAGAAGAAGAAGAGGGAAAAGGTAGCCAAAGGGATCAATACACTAAAATATCTGAAAATATGTACAAAGTTCTTACACCTTCACAAAGGAACGGAGTCTGGGGGATGTCCTCTCACATCTCGCTGGAGCAATGCTTGTTCTTTGTAATTTTGCAACATTTGCTTTTGATTGTTTTGTGGTGGTTACTTTTCATTTCCATTGTTATACTTTACCTGAGTTTCAGGTTTAAAGGGTCACAAAATCTAGAGTAGAAATGAACCTGCAAGATCACTGGGAATCAGTACACCTCAGTTTACATCCTTGCTCTGCCACTTACTAGGCAAGTGGGTGGCTCAGAAGACAGAGACTCATCTGGAGTCGGGAACACCCAAGTTCAAATGTGGCTTCAGACAGTAAATGTGTGATCCTGAGCAAGTCACTGGAGAAGGAAATAACAAACCACTCCAGTATCTTTGCCAAGAAAACCCCATGGGCAGTGTGGTCCACAAAGAGTCAGACATGGCTGAGCAACAACAACTCTGCCATTTACTAACCCTATGACCTTAGACAAGGCATCAGCTAATCTTTCCAAGCCATTTTCTTCATCTGTAGAATGAATGATTCATGCTACATGATTGTGGCATTGCATACCTGAGCTATAAGAGACGTCAGAACTCATTTTGTCTAATTCTGCCTTCCTGTACCCCCATTCCCTACTTAGTTTTTGACTTTGGACAAGTCAATTTCTTTCTCTGGGGAAAGATAAGCTCAGGAAGGAAAATGATATGCCCAAGATCACACAGGTAATAAGTAGAAGAGCCAGGATTTGAACTCAGGTCTTCTGATTCCAAATCTAATTCACTTGCCACTTATATCATGATATCCATATATGAAAAATCATAAATCACTATCCTTTCCAAAAGTTTGAAGTGAAAGTGTGTCAGAAACTGACCTTTTAAAAAAAAACTTTCCTTTTATGATTTTCTATTTGGGCAGCCTAAAATTGGGCTATTTGCTAGTCTAGAATCCCAGCTTGCCCTCAAATACCTCCATATTTGCATAGGCTGTCCACATATTAGAAAAATCTTACCCTCATACAAAAATCTATGCCCCTTTCTTTCTGCCAACTGACGTTCTCCTTCAAGGCCAAGGCCAGGTGTTACTTCCTTAATTAATCTTTCCATGATTCCTCTCCTGCCTTGAATTTCTCCCTCCATAGTGTTTTATTTCACCTCTTTAATCACCTTGTACTTTATATTAGTTATTAATTCAAATGTCTTATCTCTTTACTGTATCACAACCTCCATCAGAGCTAAAACTGTCTTATTCTTATGCCCCTCCCACAGCAAAAGTTCTTAACGAATATTGAAGTATATCTGACAGGTACAAAGAAAACCCTCTCTAAACCCATAAAAACACAGATGGGGGCAGAGACTTTAATTCTATATCAGCCCATTGACAATCCACATCTCCTGGGTTATTCTACTTCAAGATGACACAGCCAAGTATTTACACTCTATGAAAGACTGTGATGGCATCCCATCCTTTCCTCCTCCTTTCCTGTGGACAACCTGCAGAAGACCTATCTGTAGAGTCTTTACTCCCTGGCAAATTACAATTTGTCAGGGTTTGATAAAAGGATTTTTGCGGAGAATGCATGAGTACAATAGAGTCTTAATGCACCAGTGATTTAAGAGAGTTTAAAAAATGAAGACAGGATTTCCAGAGGCATCTCATTCTTTGCTCCTGTAAATGCTATTTCTTAAGGATAAAGGCAGAGACAGGAAGGAGGGGTGGGAGGAGGGACATCTCCTTCTATCCTCTGAAAGATACCTGATGTCATTTCACTTTTTACCATTATTCCTGTACAGACAGAAGGAATGAAGCATTTTTACAGCTGTTAGACTCCTTGTGAAATTGAATATCAAGTATCTATTTGTGTAGGATAGGGACAAGATAGTCTTAGGTTCTTTAAAGCTTTAGGTAGTTCCAAGAGATGCTTGAGATATTCCCTATCCCATCATCAGAACTTCCTGCTGTAGGGAGCTTTGCTGACAGGAAGGGGACACTCATGACACTAAAAGGTAATATGGTCAGTAGATGAGCTTTGGAATTGGAGTTTGGCCAATCTGGGTTCCTACCTTAACTCAGAAACTTACTAGCTGTGTGTCCCTGGGCAAGTCATTTAACCTTTCTATGCCTCAGTTTCCTTTTCTGTAAAATTAATTTGATGACTCTAAGTTTCCTTCCAAAGTCTCTTGCCTAGCCTAGAAATCTAGATAAACCCAGATTCCAAAAGATATTTGGTTTCAAGTGAGCTGATAGCCTACAGGTTATACTTTTAGGTCACAGGTTATTGATTTCACTGCTTTTGTAAGGTGAGCATAAGTATGGTGGACCAAGAAACAAAATGCTACATAATGATCAGGAAAAATCAGAGTAGAGAGAAGAGGAACTTTGCAAGAATGTATTCCAAGACCTCTCAGCCCTATTAGGATGCATCACATTAAACAACCCACAAGACATTGAACATCACCCAGTTCCTTTTCCTATGGTAAATGGTTCTGTTCCCATCACTGATTTAAAGGAGCATCTGCCACCCAAGGTGACTAACCACAAGGACAAATCAGAATGCTTTCCAAGCAACTGTGTCCTCTACACAGGAGGTGTTTAATAAACCTTTGTCAAGGAAACAAGAAGCTAGCTCCCCTTTTTTAAGAGAAACATACTCATCCTGGATCCCAACTTCAAAAGTGGATTTTCTCTCTGCCTTGGTTTTTCCATGAGGTAATGTAACTTAGCCTATGGATCTAAGAAAGGGAAGAATATAGAATTTAAAGCTTGAGAGCCTTAGATATTACCTAATCCACACTTCTCATTGTATAATTGAGGACAGTGAGGAGCAGAGAGGGCAAATTATTTGCCCAAGGTCACACAGGTAGCAAACAACTGGACAGGGATTTAAATGTAGGCCCTCCAAATCTCATGCCTTTCCTACTATCCCATAATGCTAGGGTCCTAACACTTGCCTCAGGAAAATGGCAAGACTAAATATGGGGCCCTGTCTCTCTGGACTGCAGTATTCCTGGAAGGAAAGTTTTTTCTCTATATTCATGCCAATCTCTGCTTCAAAGCAAGAACACGTCAAACAGAATTAGGAAACATGCAGTAAAAAAAAAAAAA
>CM053585.1:196688858-196734103 GCA_028646515.1 Pseudochirops corinnae | reverse complement strand
AGATTGGAGACTAATCTCCATTTGAGAAGAAACTTTGACTGACTAAATGAATGTACTGTCTAGGGGTAGAGTAGTACCTGGATTGAATTGAGACTGTCTAGGGGTGGAGTAGTACCTGGATTGAATTGAGAATTTACTTGCTAAAGGAACAAGTTACACTGTATTTTGACTTTCTCTGTTCTGTGAATGTTTGCTGAATAAATGGGGTTTGCTATGCTGGTAATCCAAACCTTGGAAGTTGCCTTTGCTTGGCATTACAGTATGGTGCAGGCAGAATTTACAAGATTTAGCAAGAGAAATGATTATTAATTACCAATGATTTGGGGAGATACAGAGCTCCATCTCCTTTTCTAAAGTCCTTATTTTAAAAGTTCAAAAGTTTTAAACTTAAATTTAAAAGTTCAGTCTCTTAAAGGACATTACTGATAATGAGATTGGACTAACTTTCTTGTGCCCCACCCAGATTTGGGTGGGGATAAATTCTTTTAATAGATTGCCCAAGGCTGGGGGCAATTTAAGATGTAAATAACATAATCAAAGTTCAGGTCCAGCCCTTCATTGTTTTATTCATTCTCTCATTAATTGTTAACAAATCAGAGTTGATTGCCACCCTGGGGAACACCCCTACTGTAATGGGCACCACTGACAGTCATGGGTACCATGACTTTCTTTGGTCTAAGAGAGATGGTCAAATGACCATTTTTTTTATTAATAAACGTGGTGGCATTATTAATAAAATGATTAAATTATGCAGAAATTATGTCTCTCTAACCTTTTTAATTGCCATATTAGCACCTATTTGGATTTGAAGGGTGAAGAAGAAAGAGTCAAGAACAATTTTGAGGTTGCAAATTTTGGTGACTAGAAAGATGGTATCCTGAACAGAAATACAGAAGTTTGGAGGAGGTATAGGCTCATGGGAAATATAACTAATTTAATTTTGGATCTGTGGAGTTTGGGATGGCTACAGGATATTCACTTGGGGGCATCCAGCAGGCCAGTTGGCATTGGGGAGAGTGGGGTAATGAAACTCAGGAGAGTAGTTACATATGGGAGTCAACCATGGAAGTTATTATAATCCTACTCCCCCCTCCAAAAGGAGGTAAAAAAGGAAGAGTGTAGGAAGATAACAATAAAGCCCAGTAAATCTCCTAAGTCTCTTTTAAATAATTTTGTTTTCTATCTATGTTTCTGGAGGTGGCTTCACACCACTTTGGAACACCCTAGAGAATTATAAAAGGTGCCAAGACATTAACAAGGCTGCTAGTCTTCCTCCTGGATCAAGACGTCAGACTCTAGTGGCACTTCTTACTGCACAAGAGACATTATCAACTAATTAATGAAATATGTTTCCCCACATTTGAATGAGGAAATAAAAAATGCAAGAGCTTTCTAGGCCTCCCAGTGAAGAAGGCTCCCCAAGGGGCACAAATGAAATTGCCAGAGAACCTAATCATTCACTATAGTTAAAAGCAATTACTGTATGATACACAGTGGAACATTAGAACAAAGACAGAGAATGCTTCTCTCTCCATCCCTCCCTATCTAGTCTTGCTTCCTTTTCCTTCCACCAAGGAAATAAACTGTCTTTCTCCTTTTCATTTCTAACTTCTGAAAAAAAGACAATCTGTTTTCTCACCAGACTCAGCTAGTCAGTAGCAAAACAGAACAGAGGAAGGTAGCTTAAGGTAGCAGCAAGAATTCTAGATTTGGAGGCAAAGGACCTGGGCTTAAATCTCAGCTCTGCATCTCACCACTTGCGTGATCATGGATGAAAAAGTCATTTCCTCGTTCTAGCCTTCAGTTTGTTTATTTGTAAAATTAGTGTGTTGGATAAGATGACCAATAAAGTGTCCTATAACAGGAAATCCTTTAGGCAATCCTCTAAGCTAGGGTCTACCTAGACACAAGAGAGGTCAGACAAGAAGCTCTCCCTGTGCCCATCCCTCTTTGCTGGTCCCAGATCCACCCCTTTTCCATTGCTGCCATCTTTCTCTAGCAGAAGCTAAGATGCATAGTAGAGAGAACAGAGTAGGCCTGAAGTCAGGAAGACCTGAGTTCAAATCTAAACTCATATACTTACTAGCTGTGTGACCCTGGGCAAGTTACTTTACCTCTGACTCAGTTTCTGCAACTGTAAAATGGGGATAATAGTAGCACTTACCTCACAGTACTATTTGACATATAGTAGGTGCTTAATAAATGTATCCTTCCTTCTGCTTCAAAATAAATGACAAATTGAAAGGGGAAGCTGGAAGAATATGGGCAAATTTAAGAAGCAATTGGTTTTTATGTTGTTTGAAGGTGAGATTTCATTTACTGCATCAAGTCTTGGAACGCTCTAGAACTCTTTTTTTTTTTTTTTTTTTTGCTTTTTGGAGGGTGGAGGACAGGGCAATTGGGGTTAAGTGATTTTCCCAAGGTCACAGGGCTAGTAAGTGTTAAGTGTCTGAGGCTGGATTTGAACTCAAGTCCTCTTGACTCCAGGGCTGGTGCTCTATTCATTGTGTCACCTAGCCACCCCCAGAACTCTTAAAGTAAGCTCACAACCACCCAAAAGAATCCTGACAGGAAAAGCAAATGGAGGAAGAACGCTATTTCCCAAATTATTATAAATGGCTGGGTAGACAGCTCATTGCAGGGATCCATCATTGTATATATAAATATAAAAATATATATTCAAATATATATATATGTATGTATACATATATATATATTCATATAGATATATTCCAGTGGTTCTCAACCTGTGGGTTATGTTCAATTTGTAACAATGAAAATATATCCTGCATATCAGATATTTACATTATGATTCATAACAGCAGCAAAATTACAGTTATGAAGTAGCAACGAATATAATTTTATGGTTGGGGGTCACCACAACTTGAGGAACCGTATTAAAGGATCACGGCATTAGGAAGGTTGAGAACCACTGATATATTCCAACAACAGGAGGACAACAAAATAGGTCCAGAAGCAAACAGAGACCAAAACATTTCAATGGCTCTAAGTTTTTTCCAGAAATATAACTGGTGTTTGTTTTTAAATCCAGTGACCTTTTCTCAGTTCTCATTTTCCTTGACCTCTTTGCAGGCTTTGACACTGTTGATCACTCTCTCTTCCTTGACACGCTCTTTTCTAAGGCTCTTAGGACACCCCTCTCTCTTGGTTCTACTCCCGTCTATAAGACTGCTTCTTCTCAGACTTCTCTGCTCTGTCCTCTTACAGATCACACCCTCTAACCATACATGCTCCACAGACACAGGGTTCTTTCTGTCTTGGGTCTTCTTCTCTTCCTCTATACTATTTGGCTTGGTGATCTCATTAGCTCCCATGGATTTAATTACCATCTCTATTCTGAGGATTCTCAAATCTCCCTATTTTTCCCCAACCTCTCTGCTGACATACAATCTTGCATCTCCAACTGCCTTTTTGACATCTTGAATTGGATGTCCAGTAGAAATCTTAAACTAAACATATCTAAAACAGAATACATTATTATCTCTTTCGATATACTCTCCCTTACTCCAACCTTCCCTATAACTACGGAGGGAAACACCATCCTCCCAGTCCCTCAGGCTCACAACCTAGGTGTCATCCTGGATTCCTCACTGTCTCTGACTCTCCACCCAACCTCCCTCCCCGCCCCAACCCCACCCATATCCAAGCTATTGCCAAAGCCTGTGGATTTCAACTTTTGCAGAATCTCTAGAATATGCACCCTTCTCTCATCTGATGCTGCCACCACCCTAGTGCATGCCCTCATCACCTCACGCCTAGCCTATTGCAACAATCTGGAGGGTTTGTCTGCCTGCCTCAAGTCTCTCCTCACTGCAACCCATCCTCTATTAAGTTACTAAAGTGATTTTTCTAAAGTGCATGTCCAATCATGTCACTCACCTATGCAAGAAGCTCCGGTGGCTCTCTATCACCTCCAAGATCAAATTTTAAAATCCTTTGGTTTTTGTTCAAAGCCCTTTATAACCCAGCCCCCTCTTACATCGTGCCAGTCTTCTTATACCTTACTCCCCATCATATATTCTTCAATCGAATGATACTGGACTCCTTCCTGTTTCATAAACAGGACAATCCATCTCTAAACTCCAGGCATTCTCTCTGGTCTTCCCATGTCTGGACACATTTGGAACATTCTCTGTTTATCTCTATTGGCTTCCTTTAAGTCCCAGCTAAAATCTAGTCTTCTACAGGAAGCCTTTCCCAATCACTCTTTTTTTTTTTCCTTTTGGAGGGGAGAGGGCAGGGCAATTGGGGTTAAGTGACTTGCCCAAGGTCACCCAGCTAGTAAATGTGTATCAAGTGTCTGAGGTTGGATTTGAACTCAGGTACTCCTGACTCCAGGGTCAGTGCTTTATTCACTGCACCACCTAGCTGCCCCCCAATCACTCTTAATTATAGTGTCATCATTGTGTATTTAAATATACAAATATATACTCAAACATAACTCTGTTGGTCATTCCTATTTATCTTGTATATATTTCCTTGCTTGTTATATTGTGAGGTTCTTGAGGGCAGGGATTGCCTTGTGCCCCTTTTTGTATCCCTACTGCTTAGCACAATGCCTGGCACGTAGTACATGTTGAATAAATGTTTATAGATTGATTGGAACCAACATTTTTTCAGTGAATCTACATGGCTACAAAAAACAGATTACTATAGTCTCCAAAGAATTAAAATGGTAGGTCACCCAAAGAACCTTGGAAAGACTGTAGTAGATATAATGACTAACAATGTAATGTACTTTTGAACTACCTATACATAAGATGCACCATAAGCTATATATCATCAAAGAGATGTGCAGTATTGGAAAAGGAAGCTGGTTAGTCACATAGAATGAAAAAGGGATAAGAGATGGACAAAGGGTCTGTTAACATGGTACCCACTTGTTAAGAGTCTTAGAATGTTGCAGACAATTTTGACTAACCTTTCACTACAGAAATAGTGTCAAGAAGACAGAAATAGCACGTTCATTCTCTTTCCATCCCTGTGTCATTCTTTATCTACTTTGTCCAAAATTGATGTATTTAAAAGGAAGCTGGGGTCTGATGACACATTGGGGGGGAGGGAGTTCCCACTCCCATTGTCCTCTTCAGTATGAAATAGTTGGACTAATTGAATTCAGCCTATACTCTGGTCAGGGCTAGGATTTTCCAGATCTCACTCCAGAACTTTACCTCTCAAGGAGCACAATATAAAATAAAGAATTATTTTCACAGTGACACATTGCCTTTGGATCCTTTTTTTGTGTATGTCATCAGTGGTTTGTATGTTAATAAATACCATTGAGTCAGCTCTAAGTTAGTGTATTTTTGTTCTTGGAAATCTAGAACTCAACAAATTCATAAAGGAGGAATGCCAATATGTTGGGTGATTCCCTATGGGAAATTTATGGCAAGTTAGACACAAAAGTAACATAGAATGATAAGGCATGGGTAGATGAGCCATTAGAATAATTGCTCAGCTATTGTTAGTCATATTTGAAAGATCAGGTAATACATGAATGGTACCACAGGACCAGAGAAAGGCAATGTCACAATTTTTCTTTTTTAAAAAAGGAAGAGATAGAAAAAAAATTACATCATAGTTTTATGGATAAGGGAAGAGTTCATGACCAAATAAGAAATAGAGAGGATCCTGGGAATCGAAATGGATAATTTTTTATTATATAGAATAAAAAAGGTTTTGCACAAACAAAACCAATGCACCCAAAATTAGAATGAAAACAGGAAACTGGGGGTAATTATTTATGATAATTTTATCTAATAAAGGAATAATTTCTCAAATACATAGGTAACTGAGTCAAATTTATAAAAATAAGAATCTTTCCTCAATTGACAAATGGTCAAAAATTATGAACAGGCAGTTTTAAGAAGAATAGATCAAAGCTATCAATAGTCATATAAAATGTTCTAAATTACTAATTATTACAGAAATGCAAATTAAGACAACTCTGAGGGACTACCCATGCCTATCAAATTGGCTAAAATGACAGAAAAGTAAAATTTTAAAATGTTGCAGGGGATGTGGAAAAAATAGATACACTAAGTCCAAGCATTCTGGACAACAGTTTGAAACTATACCCAAAGGACTTTAAAACTGTGTATACCCTTTGACCCAGCAATGCTGCTACTAGATCCATACCCCAAAGAAAAAGGAAAATGACTCATCTCTGCAAAACTATCTTTAGAAGTTCTTTTTTTTGTGGTGGCAAAGAATTAGAAACTGAGGAGATGTCCATCAACTGGAGAAAGGCTGAACAAATTGTTGTATATGATTGTGATGAAACAGCATTATACTACAAGAAATGATCAAGTGGATGGCTTCAGAAAAACATGGGAAAACTTATATGAACTGATGCAAAGTGAAGTGAACAGAACTAGGAGAACATTGTTGTAATGGTAATTAATTTAGCAGGTACTTGGCCCTTAGTGACTAAGGGCTAAGTACTTCTTCCAATAAGGCAGAGAGTGTGAACTCTATCTCCTGTGTGAAAGAAGCAGAAGGTATGAACTCTATCTCCTGTGTGAACAGAGGGCATGAACTCTGTCTCCTGTTGCTGATGTGGCAGAAGGGGATTGGCTGAGACAGGAGGCCATTGTGTGTATATAAGAAGAATTCCAGAGACAGAGAATCAGAATCAGGAATGTTCCTCCTGGTGGCTCCTGGTGGAGGAAGAATCATGGAGACTGAAGCCAGCTGAGAGAGAGAGGGAGAGAGAGAGAGAGAGAGTTTCTCTCCTAGCACTTGGAAACTGACTGAGAACTGAGTTGGAGTTTTTCTTGAGACCAGAACTTGGCAAAGGCTGAAGTTGCTGCCAAGAAGGCTGCCTGGAAGGCTGAGATTCCTTCTAGGTCCTAGGGCCAGCTGAATTGCTGGAGGACTGAAGAAGAATGACCGGGATAAGACTTTGTTTGTTTGTGGCTTGGTGGATCCTTGAGTTCCTGGTGAAGGGTTTGAAATGTGATGGATCCTGTGAGCTTCAGTGTTTAACAAGAACTGCTCAGAGGACTGGACAAGAACTTGGAAAATGTCTGCCTCTGAATCCTGGTGACTGTTTGGTGGATTCAAGTAGGAGCTGGGACAATGGAGGGGGATCCAGGGAATCTGAGAGACTACCCCGAGGCAAGATGAAGAAAAGGACTCTCCTTGGATATAGAATGCCTGATAAAATTGAAGTTTACTAGACACTGAGGGGTGGAGGGTTTGCGTAATTTTCTAATGATTATATTTTGTGATTAATGATACTTAGTGACTGATTTCTAGATAACTGATTGATTAATTTAATCTATGATTGCCCTATGAGTGGAAGATTGATTATTGTATTGTGAAATGACTGAATGATTAAGTAAGAATAGTTTCCCCCTTAGGGAAACCAGATGATTATTCTTTTGTTCTTTATTCTGAATACTGTGGCCACTGTAGTAAAAACTGTATGGCCATCCTAATGTTAAGCTATTGTGAACACTATATTGTGCTTTTCTGTGATAAGATGTAATGTTGTGAAAATTATATTGTGATTTGTTGTGAATGTTTGCCTTGATTTGTAATGTAATAAATGGAGTGTTCACTATACTGTGTGATCAGAACCTTAAAAGCTGTTCACAATAGCATTCTTTTGGGAAGCTGCTTGTGCATGGCATTACAATTGTATACAGTAACAGCAGTATTATAACAACAATCAACTGTGAAAGACTTAGTGACTCTGATTAACACAATGATTGCTATAATTTCAAAGAACTCATGATGAAAAATACTATCCACCTCCAGAAAGAGAACTGATGGACTTTGAGTGCAAACTAAAGCATAATTTTTTCACTTTCTTTCTTTTTGCTTTTGCTTTCCTGTGATATGGCTAATGTGGAAGTATGTTTTGAATGACTTCATACATATAATGGGTATTTTATTTCTTGCCTTCTCAACAATGGCAGGGGGCTGGCAGGAGGGCGAGAATTTGGAATTAAAATAAAAATAATTCTTTTTGAAAAAAAAAAAGGTAGAGAATAGAGCTTACAAACCATAGGTTAGTGAGTTTGACTTTGATTACTAGGAAAATTCTGGGATGAATCAATAAGGAGATAATTAGCAAACATCTAGAAAGGAAAATGAGGATTACAAGAAGCCAGTAAGGTTTCATCAAGAAAAAGTCATCTCAAACTATCATCATTTCCCTTTTTTTGACATGAATACTAAATTAATAGATGAGGAAAATGCTATGGAGACAGTTTATCTAGACTCTAACAAAGTTTTTGATGAATTATCACATACCATTCTTTCGAGGAAGATGCATTCAGAATTGGTCGACTGACCAGACTAAAAAGTACTTGCTAATGGTTCAAAATCAATGCGACATGAAGTGTATAGTGTAATGTGTTTGGTCTTGCCCTGTTTACCACTTTTAATCAATGATTTGAATAAAGGCATAAATGGCAGGATCATCAGATTTGCAGATGATACAAAGCTGGAAAGGATCACTGACATATGGAAGACAGAGTCTCATAGACCCAAAGTATCTTAACAGGTGGGAATATTGAGCTGAATCTAATAAAAAGAAATTCAGTAGAGAAAAATGCAAACTCTTATATGGGCACAAAAAACAAATTTTCAAGCTCAAGATGGAGAAGAATAATCAAACAACAGCTGGTCTACAAAATATCTGGAGGGATTAAGGGACTCAAAGAAGTCAATAGGAGTCAGCTATGGTAACCAAAAAATCTAATGCAATGCTGAGTTACATTCCTCTTCTAGTAATGGGGAGGCCATTATTCCACTGTGCTCTACTTTGGTCAGACTTCGTCTGGAGTACAATGTTTAGTTCTGAGTTTCACAGTTTAAGTAGGAAATTGCTAAGGCAAAGAATGTTTAAAAAACCACCGAGAAGGGGCTTGAATCATATCAAACAAAAATTAGTTGAAGGAATTGAGAGAAGACTTGGGGTGGGGGGATGTGATCATCGTCTTCAGGTCATCAGGCGGCATCATGATTAAATGTGGTCTATCTGACTCTGGAGGGCAGAACTAGCAGCAATAGGCAGAAGCTATAGAAAAGTCAAATTAGGTTCCATGTCAGGAAAAATTTCTTCACAATTAGAGCTGTATAAATATAGAATGGACTTCCTCAAGAGGTGGCATTTTCCTTTAAACAAAGGTCAATCAACACTTATTAAGCGGAAAGTCCTTTCATATATTCTCAAATTCTGTAATTATCATCATCATCATCCTCATCCTCATTATCCACATGGTAGCTAATTTACAGTTTTGCAATTCTACAGATAATATAATAGCATTGCAGGAGCACTGACCTTGCAGTCAAAAGATCAGAGTTCAAATATCACTTTTGATAAAGTTTTTGCATAGCCTGGACAAGTCATCTTCCCTCTCTAGGTCTCAGTTCCTTTTCTGCAAAATAAGGGAGTTGAACTTTGTCTGAAGTCCCTTTTATCTCTAATATTGCATGTTCTTAAAGTCTCTTTTAGCTGATAAGCAATATTCTAAAGTTTGCTCTAGGTCTGACATTCTAGATGCTAAAGTCTTCTTCAGTTCTAATATTCTAAGTTCTAAAGTCCCTTCCATCTCTGAAATTTTATTTAAAAGTATACATAGGCTGAACTTCTGCATGCTTCCTAGAAAACATTCCAATATAGTTAGGTGTGTTACTTTGAGTATTTTAATCAGTTTTTTAAAAAATGTATCATATGTTGATGTTGAGTTTCAAAGCAAAAGTTTCAATTGAACAAATTGTAGATAATCACTCTTAAAAATCAGTTGAAGTCTCAGGAAAACCTTGTTGAGAGAAAAAAAAAAGTTTCTATATACAGGAACCAGGGTGAATCTACTATTCTCAGAGTTTATACATTGAGAATCAATTCAGTATTTAACAATTGCTGATATTCACAGGGAAGAAGTAAATGGAGACAAAGAGGAAAGTTGTTTTGCTAATGTGAAATTCTCAGGTTTTCTTTTCCTCTCCATGGACAGAAATGCAAAAACCTCTTGAGGAGTGATTAATACTATGTAGCTGGAACAGAATCTTAACACAAGGTAATGGGGGAACAATCCATTTTTTCTTTCCCTTGGCATTTAGTCGAGATGCTATAAAGGGGATTCTGCTTTAGGAATGTATTGAACTAAGATGACCTCTGAGTTCCCTTCTAAATATGATTTCACTCTGTGATTCTAACATTTTAAGCTGGCATTTATATTCATTTCCAAAATTAGCTTGTCTTATTCTCCATGTAAGATACTGCCTTGAGTTGGTAGTTTTTAATAGCAGTCTATATTAGAAGGTAAAGGAAAAACTGACACAACCTTGATCTTCAGGTCTGGGAGGGGGTGTGCTAGCTGGGGGATGCTTCTGCTGCTAATAAATGTAATAACAATGATAATAATAATAATAATAAATGGCTATCATTTATATGGTACCTATCACGTGCTAGGCAGTGTCTTAAGTACATTACAAATATTATCTCATTGGATTCTCAAAACTCTGGGAGGTAGGAGCTATAATTATCTCCATTTTATAGATAGAGAAACTGAGGCAAACCGAGTTTAAGTGACTTTTCTAGGGACATATGCCAAGTAAATGTCTGAGGCCAGATTTGAACTAAAATCCTTCTGACTCCACCCTGATTCTCTGAGAATCAGAGAGCAAGCAGAAGGTTCACCCATAAGAAAGTGACTCCAAACTCAGGTCATTTCTCAACTAATTGTATGGAGGATAGTATGGAAAAGTGATACCAGTAAGCAACTTCCAAAACTGATTTTGATTCATAATTTCCGCTTTGCCATCTAACGCATTTGTTGAAGTTGAAACTGGTAGCACTATCTCAACTTTGATTTTCTTTATCTATCTATCACTCGATAGAGATGCAAAGGAATGATGACTTTTTCATGAAGTAGTAACAGAAGGAGAAGAAAAAGAAAGTGTTAATGGGTATAGGTAAAGATCAGGATAATGATCCCTCTACTACCTATGTTGCACGGTAGCTAGGTGGCACAGTGGTTAGAGTGCCAGGTCTGGAGTCAGGAAGACTCATCTTCCTGGGTTGAAATTTAACCTCAGACACCTCCTAGCTGTGTGACCATGGGCAAGTCACTTAACCCTGTTTGCCTCAGGGCAAATGAGCTGGAGAAGTAAACCGACAAATCACTCCAATATCTTTGCTAAGAAAATCCCAAATGAAGTCACAAAGAGTCAGACATGACTGAAATGACTGAACAACATTAATATCTATGTCACAGGGTTGTTGTGAAGCTCACATGAGATAAAAATGCATAAAATGCACTTTGTCAACCTTTAAATGCCATATAAATTTTAGCAACAATTGCTGCTGCTACCATTACCACTACTACTTTTTTATTTGAAAGTAATTTCCTAACATCAGAAAAATAGGATCATCTCTACAGGGTCCTTTCTCAAGAAGTCTATACAAAATCCTCTGCCAAAATTCAGCATTCTGTGTCATCTCTATAAGAAGGCTGAAAACAAAACAAAACAAACAAACCAGATGTAGCTTCTTCCTATGGTATTTCGAAAGCAAAAAGATGGGTAGATATATTAGTGACAAAGAAAGTCATAAGAAAGTAAATGACCATGAATTAGTGCCTTGGAAACTGGTAAAAAATCAAGATATTATTAAAATGACTTTTGCTCATATGTACCGAGTAAAGGAAGCAACCAACTCATCGACCAGGAACCCATCTGTTTAACATCAACCCCAGCATTCTGCCAACAGTAGCTAGAGCCTGCCAGACATATGGTCAGCTTTCACTTAAAACACAGTCTAAAACTTTAGAACCCAGTTATGAAAATGCTCTATGGAGTTTATAGACACACACGGCAGAGAGAGTCAGACAGAAATAAGACATAGAAAAAGAGTGCTTTCTTTCTCCTCCACTTCCCCAACAGATCAGTGAAGTGCTTCTGTGTTTGGTTATAGGTGAATTTTTATGAAAATTCTCTGACTATAAATCTACCAATTCTTTTCTTAACAATAAAAGTATGATTAGAAATTCAACGTGAGAACTACCATAAGAGAGTGGTTGCCAGCCTTGGCATCAGGAAGGGTACTTCCTCATAAGTGAGGATCTAACAGGATAATATTTGTAGGTACTGTATGAATGCTTACTCCCTTCCTCCATCCCCTTCCTACCTATGTTACCTTGGGTGAATCATTTAACCCCTGTGAGCCTCAGTTTCTTCATCTGGAAAATGAGAGGAGTTGAATTAATATACCTTCAAGATATTTTCCAACTCTAAGTCCAGGATTCTACAAAATCTTACAAAGAATAAAATAAGCGTATTTTAAAATATGTCAGTAAAAGGACTCAACATAAACACACTTTGAAGTGGTCTTAAATACAGGAAGTAATCTAGTCCAACTTCTATCTGAGCAGGAAACACCTCTATAACATTCCTATCAAGTGGCTGCCCAGCCTCTGCTGGAAGGCCTTCAGTAAGAGAGCACTAACTCTCTACTAGTAGAGGCAATGAGTGTAGAGGTCAGGAATATACTTAAGGATGATTTAGAATTTAACAAATTTAATAAACATTTATTATGCACCAGCTCAGAAGGAAACACGACAGTGAGAAAATGCCAAATATGGGGTCAGGAAGTTGTTTAGTCATGTCCGACTCTTTGTGATCCCATTTGGGGCTTTCTTGGCAAAGATATTGGAGAGGTTTGCCATTTCCTTCTCATTTTATAGCTCAGAAAACTGAGGCCAAAAGGGTTAAATGACTTGCCCAGGGTCACCCAGATAGTAAGTGTCTGAGGTTGGATTTGAACCCCAGTCTTCCTGACTCCAGGGCCAGCACTCCATCCATTGCACCACCTAGGTGGAGTCAAGGAGATCTAAGTCCAAATGGCTCCCTCAGATACCTCATAGCTGTGTGACTGGAAAACATCCCAAGTGACTTAAAGTCACTTAACTTTTCTCAGAGACGGTGCCCTCACCAATAAAATGGGGATGAAAATAGTACCTACACCATGGAGTTATTGGGAATATGAATAAGATAAAACATTCATTAAGCATTTATTATATTCTAGGCACTGTACTAAATGTTGGAAACATAAAAATAAGATGGAAGAAATGCAGACCCTGCCGTATAGGAACTTACATTCTAATAGGGACACATAAAAGGGAGGTGAAAAGAGGCTAGGGGAGAGGTCACTGCATGGGGCACAGGGCTGAGCCAGTGAGCATGGCTGACCTGGGTACTTCCTCAGATGGAGTTTGGAGGGAGGAACGTGGCAATAGGAAGAGGCTGCCACAGAGGTGGAGGCATCCCCAGTGTGAAAAGAAAGGTGAGTTGGTTTATAAATCAGCAGGGTTCCAAAGAGCTATAAAAATGGGCATACTCTTTGACTTAACAATATCACTTCTAGGGCTGTTTCCCAAAAAGATCATACATGTGGGAGGAGGAACAGTATGTACAAAAATATTTATAGCAGCTTTTTGTAGTGCTAAAGAATTTGAAATCAAGGGGATGCCCATCAATCGGGAAATGGCTGAACAAGTTGTGATATATGAATGTAATGGAATACTACTGTCCTATAAGAAATGAGGAGCAGACAAACTTGTTAATAACCTGGAGAGACTTATATAAACTGATGCTGAGCCAGAAGAGCAGAACCAGGAGAACATTGTACACAAATACAGACACATCATATCTGTGACGACTAACTTTGATAGACTAGCCTCCTCTCACCAATGCAAGGCTCTAAGACAACTCCAAAAGACTCATGGAAAGGGCTATCCACATCCAGAGAAAGAATTATGTAGTCTGCATGCAGACTGAAGCAAACTACTTGTTCTCTCTTTTTTGTCTTGTTTTGTTTCTTCTTTTTCATTGTTCATTCCATTGGTTATAATTCTTCTTTACAACTTGACTACTGGTTGACATGAAGGTACATATAAAATCTATATCAGATTGCATGCTGCCTTGGGGTGAGGAGGGAGAAGAAGAGGAAGGTGGAGAAAATTTGGAACTCAAAAACTTGTGGAACTGAATGTTGTAAACTAAAAGTAAATAAATTTAAAAGAAAAAAGAGAAATCAGCATAGTTGGTATGAGTACTTCCTCAAATAAACAATATGTTATTATTAGCAGGAACAATAATAAATCATTTTAATTTTATTTAATAATAGTAGTAATAAATTCACACTTAGCTTTTTAAGGTTTTCAAAATATTTTACAAACATTATCTCATTTTATCCTTACAACAACCCCTTAGGAGGGAAAAACTATTATAATCCTCATTTTACAGATGTAGAAACTGAGGCAGATAGAAGCTCAGTAACTTGCCCAGGGTTATATAGCTATTAAGTGCTCGAGGTCATATTTGAACTCGAATCTTCCTGACTCCACTCAAATGCTCTATCCACTGAACCACTAATAATAATTGAACTCTGAACCTCAATAATAAGTATGACATTTAAAGATTGCTTTAAGATTTGTAAAGCACATTATGTTCCTCACAACTCTTCTGTATTAAAAAGGACACAAAGTGTATACACACATATACTCATACATATACATATAAACATACACATACATATACATACATACACATATACACACATAATTGCTTAGGCAAGGCCCTGTTATAGCTGCTTGTTCCACAAAGATTTAAAAGGGCACAGGGCTCTGTACTGCAAAAGCTTGCATTTTCTTCTAGGAATGGGAATAAGGAGAGAGAATAAGACCATATATAGCTAAGAAGAATACAAGGCAGAGAAGGATGGAGACAAAGGAGAGATCCAGACTAAGTGCTCTACCAATACTTGAGGAATGAACATTGGTTTTCAACTTTGGATGTACAAAAGTCTCATAGGTCTATAATAATCTCATGAGGTATTATAACATTTTTAGAAACAAAATGAATACAATTAATTTTAATTTCTAAAATGATCTCTTAACATTAATGTCACTGGCACCTCTCAAAATAGTAATATAACAAACACCACTGAATACATTACACATTTGAAAAGCTTTAGGCATCACTGTGGCAATTTTTGGGAAATACTTCCTTATAAATCCTTTGGAGATCTCATCTCTTTAGGGATTCCTTTCAGGGAAAAAGTGAATTATTATGAGATACAAGAAGGAAAAGGTAAAGAAATGAAACCTCCACCAGGGAATTCCCAAGGAAAGAGTCAGCGGTCAGCTTGTCCTTTGATGAAGAAGCTGAGCATTCCTCCTCAACCCCACCCCAGCCAAGAACTCTCTTCAGGGCTTACCCAAAGCTGAACACTATGAAATCAATAAGACTATGAGGTCTTAATCTGTTTTCTGTTTATTTCATGATTCAAAGGCAGATTTCTGACATGCTTCATTTTTGACCATGCTAATCATATTGTAGTTATTCTTCAAAATCATTTATCGTGACTGAAGCCATTGAAATGGAATAGGGGGTTCACTGCCAGCTCTACCCAGTACTGTAGCCTTATCCTTTAAACTCACTGCCAGGCCAGCAAGCCACACACATGAAGAACTGGCACTTCTGCTGCTATCATTTTTCTAGCTTTCCTATGTTTTTTTATCCCTAAGGTGTTCCTTTCCTGTTATGTGTGAAAATTATATACAATTATATGTGAAAAGTTCTCTATCTTTCATAAACTAACAGATAAATTCCCATACTACAAATATAGACTAAAATGTCATTGAAAATTCAAAGAATCAACCCTGTGGAAACAGTCCTTTATCACAGGCAGAATAGATCCTCATAGTCACCCAGATATAACATTGATCCATAAGAACTCAATTTAAAAAAATTTCATTAGAGACCACCATATCAAATACTCAAAACCCTCAATCTATACAGAATGGAAAAAGCTTTCAAAACATAGAAAATTCGCAAAAGAAATCAAAGTTATATGGCAATCAAATGAAGTACATATCATACCCACAATCCCATATGTCACTGTAGTTGTCCCAAGGATACTTTGAGTGAATGTAAAGAAGATGAACTTATATCACAACATTTTTATTGAATCTCAAAAAGTAGTTAGGTAAGAGTGAATAAAGCAACTAATTTGGGGTTGTGAAGGTTTGGGTTCATGTCCCTCTTTACATACTTACTAGCTGTGTGACCCTAGACAAGTCACTTAACCTATGCTTCAGTTTCTTACTATGTAAAATGAGAATAATAGTTCCTACTTCCTATAGCAGTTGTAAGAATTAAATAAAATACATAAAGCACTTTTAAAACCTTAAAGTGTAATGTACATGTACATTATTACTATAAATTATAAAATATTAATTTAAAATGTATGTTATATATGTATTTAAAAAAATTATCCTTCTGTGTAATAGTCTATAGAATATTAAAGAGAAAAATAATAGGATAGTGATTTGACCCAGCACTTCTACCTTAAGTGAATTTTTAAAAGAGAAAAATAAAATGAATAACAATAACTAATTTGTCTATAGTACTTTAAGTTTGTTACATCTTTCCTCATAATAATACTTAGAGGCAGGTAGTGCAAGAAGATGCTCATTTTACAGAGAAGAAAACTGAGTCTTTGACAGATGAAGTGACTTCCCCCATGTGGGATTAGAATTGAAACACTGAAAGAATAATTGAGTCAATCCTCCTGGAATTGTACATGACTCTCACTAGGAAGTCCTCAATATAAGAAAAAAAAAATACCCTAGTAATTAGAGTTGCTCAAAAGTTAAATGTACTGCCTCAAAAGGTTGTAAATTCCCCATCACTGTAGGCTACCTAATGGACGTTGGATAACTATTTATCAGAGAGGTTATGGAGGGAATTCCCAGTTCTGCTAGATGTTGGATTAGATAACTTCTGAGAGTCCTTTTAATTCTAAGAACCAAGGATTCTATTGTCTTTTCCCTTTTAGAATCTGAATTCTTAAATCTCAAAGATGGGTATAGGAGTTTAGGGTTTAGGCATAATCTGAGGTGTTGGGATATCTCACCCTGACAGATTGACCCCAACCTACAAAGGTGATTTTTGTCCTCCTCCCCTGATGCTCTCTGCCTTCCAGCAAGAAGAGTTTTTCTTTGTCTGACCTGGAGGTTTCTCCTTCAGGGTTTCAGACCTTGACACTTTCATCATTGCCACCTTAAATGGAAGATTCCATGATTTGCACTTCTCTCTCTCTCTCTCTCTCTCTCTCTCTCTCTTCCTCTCTCTCTCTCCTCTCTCTCTCCTCTCTCTCTTCTCTCTCTCTCTCCTCTCTCTTTCTCTTCTCTCTCTTCTCTCTCTTTTCTCTCTCTCTTCTCTCTCTTTCTCTCTGTCTCTCTCACTGTCTCTGTCTCTGTCTCTCTCTCTGTCTCTCTCTCCCCCCCTCCTCCTTCCCTCCCTTCTTCCTCTCTCTCTCCTCTCCTCTCCAGTCAGATCCCCTGAAGTAAATTTTTTTGGGCTGTTTTTTCTCACTGGCTTAGCTTTGAAGGCAAAATGACATCTTTTCCTAAACCTTATAGGCCATGAGCTCTACAGTAGAGTTCTATGAACCTCTTTGAACTTAGACATCAATATTCCTCTTTACATAATACTTAATTACCCAATTAAGACACTCTTTAATTATGAATTTTCTCCTCTATGATTTCACCCTTGATATCTACTTAGTCAAGATGAACTGAGAGACCCATCCTTGGGCCAATGGAATTGTTCCCCTTTTTCTTGTTTGCAGGTAGGGATTTCATCACTTCTCCTGCCTAAAGGCAATGGGTTATTTGTCCTTGTTAGGTCTTTCTCTCTTGGATATGTGGAGGGTTTTGAGGCTCAAAAGAAATAATAGATGTAAAGTATTTTGCAAACATTAAAGTACCACATAAAGGCCATATTCTTCTTATCATCATCATCATTATCATTAACCTATATTCACCAGACCTCCAGTATGATGACGACCTCATTCCTTGAGTCTCCTACAACACTCCTGCTGAACTCAAGCAATGCTTACAAAGCAATAGAGAAGTGTGCTGGTAAATATTTAACAACCTGGCATAGGGAAGGGAGGAGTAGAAGAGGGAAACGTAGGCACACACACTTTTAAGTTTAATCTGAATTATTAACACCTTTTTAAGTCTAGACTATAAACAAAACAATAAATCAAGTCCTGCATTGTAAGGATTGCTGATTTTTGAGATGTAAATGCTCATACTGAAAATTTAACAATGGGTGCTTGCAAGCCAGCTAGAGCTGGCTCCAGCACACCACTGAGGACGGGTATAGATCCCAAGAACTTTATGTTTTTGTAATCCATAAATGAAAACTGCATGGACACAGTGTGATGTGAAGATATTCTCATTTGACCTCAACAATGCAGAGTCAAGTCACTACCAGAACTCACAACTGGTCACTTGAAAGGATTTTTGCTTTCTGACAGGGAAATAATGGTGTAACACCTGGAAGGGCTCACTCTCTTTGTTGTAATCTCAGTCTGTTCCTTTGGAACAACCCTTTGTTTGGTTTCTATGGCAACTGGAAAGGATAGTTGGAGCTAAAGATGGAAAACATCCACCCAGCACTCAAACCCTTACAAAATTGCAGAATGATAAATGCCCAGAGTTGGAAGAGATCTCTAAGGGCATCTAACCCACCATGCAGCAGAAGAACTCTTCAGGACTCCCACAAATTGGTCATCCAACCTATATTTGAAGACATTCAGTGATAGAGAACTCATTGCTTCCCTAGTCAAGTCAATAAGAATTTATTAAATGCCTAGCATTTTCCTGTACTGTGCTAAAAGCTGAGGATACCAAGAAAGGCAAAAACAGTTCTTGTTCTCAAAAACACTCATAGTCCATTTTACTTTGTGACAGCTTCAATCGTTAGGAAGTATTTCTTCATATTGAACATTTCTTAGGGACAGGCAACTATAATTCCAAGAGTTAGACTAACTAAATTGTACTTCATGTACATCATGATTCTTCTCATGACAACATTTGTCCACTTGAGGCTGGATTGAGAACACCAAATTATCCAGCAGCTGCTGTGTAATAGCAAAATTTTATTATTGCAAACTGGGGCCAGATCAGTATATGGTAATCCATTAACAATGTTCCATCAAGTCATGCGGATGTCTATTATAGCTGTTTCCCAATGATTTTTGGGTACTAAGCCAAGGCATAATCTCTGTTTACAGAGTAGAGATGGGGAAGAAACAGGAATTCCTTTCAAATTCTCTATGCTGAATCATCTCAAGGTCTCCATTAGCCACTTAACATGAGTATCCTTCTGTGCCTCTACTCCCCCAAATAGCAGACTT
Source organism: Pseudochirops corinnae (assembly GCA_028646515.1). Lineage (NCBI taxonomy): Eukaryota > Metazoa > Chordata > Mammalia > Diprotodontia > Pseudocheiridae > Pseudochirops > Pseudochirops corinnae. The sequence continues at coordinate 196,714,851 of CM053585.1, read as the reverse complement.
TTGAGAGACGGGGCAGAACTTCTGTGGCACTGCCAAAAACCAGCATGGTACATACTGCATCATGGGCATTTGACAAATACTTATCACGAGACTGACTCTCCTCTTGGCCAAGGATGATCACTGATGACATATGCATTAGTAGTCAGGCAGTATCACTTGGTTCTTGCCCAAATCGTGATCCATGAAAATTTTGTTTTGTTTTTATAGTGGAAAAAACATGTTACCTGTATCAAGAGGAATTCAGAGTTCTTGTTGTTTTTGCTAGGTCGGGTTCAAACTCCCCTAGCTGGCAGAAAAAGTATAATGATTTCATGAGTAGAATTTTTAAAAATTCTTCAAATATTCCCTGAAATACACTTTGAACTTTATCACTTTCTTATGTTGGGAAATCCAATAACAACAATGTAATGAAGAGCAGAAGTATTTTAATATTTGCAGGAAATGATTATATAAAACTTTATGCAAGTTCTCCCTGCTACTCTCTTAATGTGGTCAGATTTTCCATAAATCAAGATCTTTGTTTGACTATATCATTGTTACTTAACAGAATTAAGCCGGTAGACTGGCTTTTTTTAACCTGAAAGAAATGGGTTAGTCATAATGCCAGACACATATTCATGTAAAATTATGTTCACCATAAGTAGCTATAGCACAAATGGCAGTCTGACCTTGAATTTATATATTATCTTCCTTCCCCTCAGACTAAAATCTTCTTGGCTCCATCCATCTCAGCTACTTCCTAATTATTATTTCTAAAGAGGTACCTATGGCAAAGGAAAGATTAAATGACTCCCCCATAAACACAAAACATTTTTTGTTAGCATACATCTTTAGATCCCAGGGTTCAAAACTTCCCGGTCAATGCTCCTTTTACCAATCTTCACTGTTTCCTTGATGATGTTGCTTTGATGACACAACCATAAAGGATAGAGCATCTTTATCATGAAAATTTCACGAAAAAAGAGATTATTTGTCAACCCTAATATCCCAGAATACCTTCAGAACCACAGAATATTCTTACTGCAAAAGGCTTTTAGAGATTAAATTATCCAAGCTCTTAGTTTTATTGATGTGGAAACAGGCTCAAGAAGTTAAAATGACTTGCTCAAGGTAACATATCTAGGAAGTACCAGGGCCTGGGCTTGAATCTAAATCTTCTAACCTCTTTCCTTTGTGATATATGCATAGCCACCAAAAGCAGAAAGCTGAAGATGAGAAGAGGAAGGCATTTAAGAAGCTTAGTAAAAGGATGATGAAAATTGACTTTGTTGTTCTTTTTTTAAAAGCCCTTCCATAAGACATAAAACTATGAATAAGGCTGATTTCCTGTTTTATTTATTTTAGCACAACAGCCAGCAAATATATGAATGGTAGCTTGAATGCAGCCAAAACCAAGTGGCTCAAGGGACCACTTCTTATCCTTGCCACAAACAGCATTTCCTTCCTCATCCATTTAATCAATGAGATTAAACACGAGAACCCCATTATTTTTTTTGATGGTTTGAAACTGTATATGGGATAATTCCAGAAAGAGGAAAGTTTCAAAACTAATTGCATAAGATCATCTACATGCCACTTCTGTTAGTGAGATAAGTTTCCAGCTCTTACAACAAGGACAGTAACAAGGTAGTGCAATAGTCTCAGAGTCAGAAGACAAGGGTTCAAACCTTGTTGCTGTTACTAGCTACGTGACCTTAAGTAAACCACTTAGTTTCTCAGGGCCTCAGTTTCCACATCTGTAGAGTAAGGGAATTAGAACTAGATGGCGTTCTAGAGAAATTAAGCCATTTATCCAAGGTCATCCATGTATCTTACAAGGGGCAGAGCCAGGGTCTGAACCTAGGTTCTATGGATCTAGGATTCTTTCCATTGCACTTGATTACAGGCAAAATCTTGAGACTCAGAAATTTACTTGTTTTCCAAAACCCTGAAGGAATCAAATACCAAAAGAAATTCAGAAGAAACAATATTAAATAGTTATATCAGAGCAGATGCACAGGATTATAGGGCTTGTCTCATTCATTCATTCAACAAACATTTATTGAGCACCTATTGTATTCAAGACTTTGTGATAAGGCTTGGGAGGGATGACAGAAATATGGACATGACCCTAAAGAAGATTCCACTTCAGTTGAGTAGATAGACTCCTATACAAACAACTACAATTTTTAGTAAATGTATATATTAGAGATTTTGCCTTTTGAAATCCTACACATGAAATCCTACCATTCTTTCAAGGCACAGTGAAGATGTAAATAATTTCATGAAGCCTTCCCTGAACCTCAGTCCTAAGTCAAATATCATCTCTCCTTCAGCTGAACTATCATAGCACTTCAAACTTCTACTACAAGGGTAAATTAGTCAAAATCACCCCACCACATTTAATCCAGATATATTTATTAGGTGAGAACACAAAATCTAGCACATGACCTAGAACTCCTATTCCAACTCAAGAAGCCCCAAACCTGGGGCCATTGTCAGGATAAACAGTCCACACATCCCAACAGTTCCCAAAAGCATTATACTGCATCACAGAAAAAAAAAAGATTTAGAGCTGGTAGGGACCTTAATCAAAACCCTTCATTTTACAGATGAAAAAACTAAGTCTTCATGGCATTTTCCAATTATCCAAGGTTCATACAGGTAGTAAAGAACAGAGGTGGGACACCCTCTAATTTTGAATCAAGCATCCTTTCCATTCTTTCCATACTTCACCCAAAACCTACACCATGAGTCACATCAGGAAGGTAAGTCTAACATGAAGAATGAATGAAGGAGCCTTAACATGCTCAGTTACATTTTTCCTCTTGACAGCTTTTTCTTCCATTCTTCTTTCTTGGAGACCAGGGTGTTTAAGACAGTTAGATTGTATAGTGGTTAAACAGCTGAGCACGGAGTCAGGAAGATTCATCTTCTTGAGTTCAAATCTAGCTTCAGACGTATACAAGCTACATGACTGGGCAAATCACTCAACTCTGTTTGCCTCAGTTTCTTCAACTGTAAAATGAGCTGGAGAAGGAAATGGCAAACCATTCCAGTATCTTTGCCATGAAAACCCCAAATGGGGTCACAAAGAGTTGGACATAACTGAAAACAACTGAACAACAAAGGTATTTGTAAATATCCTCTCTGTTCACTAGTTCAGTTTGACCTCCTGTTTCAAACTCAAAGCCTTCAATCTACATCTGTCCTTAATGTACATTAAGAATCTTAAATTTACCTCGTTGAAATAATAATTTGATATCCTTGGATAATGATTTTGTGAGAGGAGGAAGCTATTCAATGTGATTTTTGTTGGAGCCAAATAGATTGATATCATAAAGCGATCATTAAGATGTTTTGATTTGGCTCCACACTTACCCTTATTTAGGAGAGATAATAATGATTTAAGACTAGATAGAAGCCAAGATAGCTAAAAACTGGACCTGTGAGATCAATAGTAGAAAGAATCTGAGTGAAGAAGCTCTGTCTATCATTGCAGGCCACTACCTTCTTCAAAACTTTTGCTGGAGGACTTAGAAAGAATGACTTGTCAGTCACGAGCAGTATGTGTCAGACATAGGACAAGTCTTCCCAGCTTTCCAAGTTAACTTTCTGTCTACCAAGCCATATTGCTTCTCTGGGTGGGATTGTAATTGTCTCCCTTAAAAAAGTTCAAATTTCTCTATCAGTTGTTGCTGACATTATTGTTGATTTTCCCATGTGGACATGGAATATTCTAAGTGTTTGCCCCATCCTTGGGTCTATTAAATATTTTCAGCACATGAACAAACCAAGCATGCAAACCTGAATCAAGGGCTTTGTAGTGATCAATAAAGGCAGTGTAAATGTCATGGCCTATCAGGTGGCTTGTTTGATCACTACCAAATCAATCATGAACTATTCTTTACACCCCCTGGAACTTTTTGTCATACCTTTTCTGTTCCTGAGCCCGTGTGTTCCTGCCTTACAAGTGTTAAGTTTTTAAAAAATTTTTTTTCGACATAAGCAGCAAATACTTTGTATAAAGTACATAAACATAAAATTTGCCTTTCCTTGACAGGGTCACAAGCCATCTTTTGCTAGGAGTTATGTGATGCCTTGCAGCTAAGTGTCATGGTGAATAGAGCACCAGGTCTGAAGTCAGGAAGACTCACCTTCCTGAGTTCAAATCTGGTTTCAGACTCTCACTAGCTAAGTCACTTAACCTTGTTTTCCTCAGTTTCCTTATCTACAAAATGAGCTAGAGAAGAAAATGGCAAACTACACCAGTATCTTTGCCAAGAAAACGCCAAATGGGGTCGTGAAGATTCAGACATGACAGAAACGACTGAACAACAGCAAGAATTTGATGCCTTCTGTTAAGAAAGATTGGATCAGGTTGGTGTCTAGGAGAAATCTGGTCAAAAGGTTTGCTAGTAATTCATGCAACAATATGAAGTAGTTCAGGAAATAATATTTCAGGCAATAATTATGGCTACAATCCAGTTTTCAGTTGTTTAGAGAAGCCAGAACTTCAGTCACCTCTCTTATAACTATACTATTGTTCATTATATTAAAAATGCATCCGCTTTCTGTATTTCAATCTATCCAACCTGCATTTTCACGATGTTGGATTTCTTGGGACTACGTACATAACCACAAATTTTCCACATCTTTATTTTCGTCAAAAAAGGTATGACAAAAAGTTCCAGGGGGTGTAAAGAATCGCTCATGATTGATTTGGTAGTGATCAAACAAGCCACCTGATAGCGAGGGCCATGACATTTACACTGCCTTTATTGATCACTACAAAGCCCTTGATTCAGGTTTGCATGCTTGGTTTGTTCATGTGCTGAAATTATTTAATAGACCCAAGGATGGGGCAAACACTTAGAATATTCCATGTCCACGTGGGAAAATCAACAATAATGTCAGCAACAACTGATAGAGAAATTTGAACTTTTTTAAGGGAGACAATTACAACCCCACCCAGAGAAGCAATATGGCTCTCTCCTCCTACTTTGCTACTCCTCAACTCTCTGTAGAAGAGTTTTTGATTGACATTAAATTGTTTATTTTGACTTATTAATAACAATAACAGGAAAAACAGCATGAGAGGAATAAAAACAGAAACCGTCATGTTTTTCTATTACTAATTAGTTTTCCACTTAAAACTCCTGGCAGGGGAAAACACAAAAATAAAATTTGTCAAACTCAGTGAGACATTATTTTTGTACATTTCTTTTTATACATTTCGTAATTATACTGGTCCTAGAGAAACATGACTCATTCCAACAATGGCAATAACACTATATCTTCTCATCTGCCTAATCACCCTCACAAAATTAATATCGATTACTCATTCAAAATCACTGACAGCGTGGAAAGAGAGAAATCACATCATTCAGACTTAAATATATATTTGGTAGAAGGACCAGAATATAAGAGTACATCAAAGGACTCAGCTAAGCTGCATCAATTGGGATATTTTTTATCCACAAGACAATATGTGTATGTGTGTTTGAAAATTTTCATTTCAAAATAAAATGATAATATATGCTTGTAACTATTTTTATTTAAAGTACATTTGCACAGATAGAAGAAATTATAGTAAAATTATTTTTTAAAACATTGTATCATTTGATACAACTGATCCTTCTTGTGTTAGGAATGAAGAACATAGCATTCTAAGGGTTTACTTAGGCTGTCTTACTTATACTTCTATAAAACTTTGCTGTTAATGTTCTAGGTTATCTCTTTGCTAATGCCAATTAAGGTTGATCCATGTCCTTCAGTTCTGTGGAGTTCTTATCTGCCTTTTTATAACTCCTCTGCAGGGAAACCATCTCACGTGTTAGAGACCTGAACCACAAAACAGCTGATCTTGCTACAATAAATACAAATGATACTAAGTTTGGTGGCTGGTTTTTTGTTTTTTTTGTTTTTTTACTTTTTTAAAGCCTTATATTTGGGTTCAAGAAATCAACTTTTCAACTGCAAAATCAGGGCAGCATGGTTAGAGAGTAGTGATTTCGTGGATGGCAAACTTTCTATGAGCCAAAAGTGATGCGGTGGCCCCCAAAATAAAAGAGAACCTTAAGTAACTTTAAGAAGCACAGGAAACTGGAATAAAGAAGTAGAAACTTTGTGTCTTCTCTCCTTGTCAGACACTGGAAATGTTATATTCACTTCTGGGAATCTCTCTTCAGAAATGACATTAATGAATGGGTCAGCATTCAGAGAAGGGCAAAGAGAAAAATGACGAGTCGGAAGTTTATGCCACAGGGGGATCAGCTAAAAGAACTGGGGATGCTTATGTTGGAGAGGAGGAAGCTTGGGAAGAGGGCAGTTGTTTAATTTTATTTAAAAGCTGCCATGTGGAAGACAGATTTGAATTTGAGTCCTGCCTGACCCCAAAAGGTAGGATGAATTAGGAACAATGGGTACAAATTGCAAAGGGGAATATTTAAGTTTGATGCAAAATGGAAAAGAAAACAAAAATAACACTGCCCAGTAATCAGAGCTGTGGAAATATGGGGCGGGCTGCCTCAGGGAGTGCTAGGCCCACTCATGGGAGGTCTTCATGCAAAAACAAATGTGTAGTGATGGGAATTCTTTTTCAGGTTGAGGTTGGCCTGGATAACCACTGGAGACCTTCTGACTCCGAAATTCTTTAATGCTGTGAAAAGGCATAAACACCCATGACGCAGATCACTTGAGAAAATAGGCTGTTGCTGTGGACCAACTGTCGTGGGCATTTTCCCATGTGGCTTATAGATGCTCACTTGCCACTGTAGGCATGCCTCCTCCCTAGTCCTGGAAAGGGCATGAAAATCTACTTCGGATCCCCCCTTCCCCAACTGCCATGACTACCTAGAAGAAAGCTCCAGTTCTTAGCTACCACTCCCCAGTATGATCTGCAGAATTTAAGCTCCTTGAGAGCAACTATTGATTAATTTTTGTTTTATTTCCTTAGTACAGTGACAGACACATAGTTGGTTCTCAAAAAAATAACTGTTGATTTATTGGATCAATAGCCCGACCCAAACCCACCATACTACTGCTCTCCAGCCATTTTCAGGCCATGCCTCTTTACTACCAACCAGGCTCTCCAGTTTCCACACTAGGGCCCTGCACTCCAATTGCTGAGAGTTCTCCACCAATAGCCCAACATAGTCTGACCATACTGATTCTCTCTGACCATCTTCAAGCCAAGTCTCCTCCAGTCCAGTTCTCCAACTTTTGCAGCTTTCCAGCCACCTTCATGTCATGCCATGAACACATCCTTTTTTTGCCTATCTCCCTCCCCCACTCACTTTACATTTCTAGCTTAGGCAACTGTAATCTAATCAATAGTATCTTTTTTGGATTTGTTTTCGTTCAATTGTATCAGTAATGTCTGACTATCCATGACCCTATCTGGGGTTTTCTTGGCAAAGAAACTGGAATAGTTTGTTGTTTCTTTCTACAATCCATTTTACAGATCAGGAAACTGAGGCAAACAGGGTTAAGTGATTTGCCTAGGGTCACTATTAAGAGTCTGAGGCCAGATCTGAGTTCAAGAAGATGAGACTTCCTGACTCCAGCATTTGTGGAGTATTGTACCATTGTACATCCATTGTACCATCTAGCGGCTCATACCTTTTCTGTATAGATCCTGTCAATCTTATGACACTTCTTATCATTCTTTTCCCTCCCTGATCACCACTCCCTTATATGTTTTTTCATCCCTTATTATAATGCAAGTTCCTTGAGGACAGGGACTATTTTTCTTCTTGTATTTGAATCTCTTTCACTTAGCATAGTGCCTAGCACACTTAAATGTTTTCATTTATTCATTCATTCACATTTTGATTCTGGAGAACAGACCAACTCTAGAATCACAAAGTGATACAGAACTGTTAAAAGATATCCTACTGGGATTTTGCTGTTTTCTGACCCATTTTCTCCTCACTTTTCCTTCTCTATCATTTCTGTTACCTTTCAGTAGTCCTGAAACAGTTAAAAAAAGAAGTTGTGGAATGTCACAAGCAATAATGGGCATTTTTTTCCTTTTATTTCTTTCTTTTTTCTTTCAAGTCTGTTTCTGAACAAGTAGCCAACAATTTGTGCACTAATTTACCAAGGAAGAGTAAGAATTGTTTAGCACAAAGGCACCTTTGTCTCAAGATAGCTCAGAAATTATGATTTGTTAAGTTCTTCTGGATTCTAAATTACTTTTACACATAACATGAGTTTACGTATCAATTATTCTAAAGACAGAGCTAATTTTTCTTCCTAGACAACATGGCTTAATCTGTATGTCTGTATGCATACAGAATCATTTGCACATGCACAGGTCAAAGCTCAATGAGCAATTATTTAACTAGGAACAAAGGCAATAGTTCTTGTGAGTAATAATATTAACTGGGAAATACAAGATTACAAATGCTCTACAGCAGAAGAAGAAATTGTGTAAACAATGTGGCAAGTTCCTACAGCATGAAGCATCTTTCACCAAGAAGGGCATAAGGGAGCCATTACCTGCCTTTGACAAAGAGACATCTTGAGAGACTCCATGTCAGAAACGACAAACAAAAATCCATTACAGACCACAGGGTCCAATGATGCAGAGAATTGTTTACATGCCCTCTCTGGGGTTAGAAAGAATGTTACAAAATAGGAAAAAGCATTTGTTGTCACATGAACATCAAACTGATTAGTAAACTTTTAGCAACTTCAGAAGAGAAAGCTTCAACTAGAAGATTTTAAATCCACCTGCCTTTCCCACACTCTACCACGGTGTATCATCCAGGAGGCAAAGTGGTGAGGTGGAAAGAACATTGACCCTGGAGTCAGACAACTTGGGTTCAAATTTCTTCTCTGACAATGACAATAGCAATAACAACAACATTTAACGTTAGCAGCAATAACAGCTGGCTTTTATATAGCATTCGACATTTGAAAAGGATTTTACAAATATCTGTTTATTTGAGCTTCACAATAATCTCGGGAGGCAGATGCTATTATCATCACCATTTAACAGATGAAGAAATTAAGGCAGGCAGAGGTTAAGTGACTCGCCCAGGGTTACACAGCTAGTAAGTGTCTGAGGTCAAATTCAGACTCAGATCTTCTTGACTCTAGGGGTGATCCACTGTATCACTTAGTGGCCTAATTACTACAACTCTTGTGACTTTGAGCAAATTCCTGCCTCCCTGTGCCATTTAATACGCCTGCTAATTTTTCTGTAAAACATAGTGAATAACAGTGGTACTACCCCCAAAGGGCTTTGCAAACAAAGTACTTTTTAAAATGCAAGGAGTTCCTATATAAATGTAGGGTATTATTAATATAGATTCCATTTATTAAGAAAAATTTCTAGAATATCCACATATGAAATGTGCTAGGTATTGGGGATACAAAGATTTTTTTTAAAATCCAATTAGATGTTAAATTATAGGGAAGGATGAGAAAACAATTTAGTTCCCCAGTATTTTATAAGTTAAAATTCCACGGAGTAGTTTCATTATTCTCTATGAAATAATATGAATGTCCTAAACATCAGTCACACCCTTATTCCAAATGAAATGTACAAATAATTCCAATATAAATAAATCATAGGTAAGCTGACACCTCTGTTTCTCAGTATTGATAGAGATCATTGAGAGTTATTTGTACAAAATTTCAACAGAGCCCAATAAAGGTTCAGTCTACACAACAGAAAATAGAAAATTAATTATCTGGGGAATTATAGCTTCTTAGTCCCAAGCATACTATCCAGATTTCCCATAAGAAGAGCTTGTAGCACAGTAATATGCAATAAAATGAGATGTTCATTTTTGACTCCTGACATTGGACTTGAGTAATATGAGCACTTGCTATCCCCTTGAAAATTTGAGTGAATCTAAGATGTCAGCACAGTGAGCATTTCCTCCATCACTATATGCCTTAACCCACCCATGCTTCTCATCCTGCATCATTCTTATGCCCAGTCTTCCATGGATCCTTCACAGTGGTGCCACCATATCTCAGGTCTTTCTCTAAGCTTTTTTTACATTTCGAGAATACCTGTGAATGGCTTGGATTGTACTTCTGGCATCCCCTACTTGTACCACATGACTGCCCCCAGCTTCTTTTCCAATTATTTGTTTCCTCAGTGATATTCATTATGTTACTTCTTAAATGTAGGTCATCACTAGAAAAATGCTGCAGTTTACTTGTATCCACCCTTCTCTCTTTGCTACCCAGAGAGCCATCAATTCAACCATAGCTCAAGGATGCCCATCTGTAAGTTTTCTTTTTTTTTCCTCCTCTCCACATCTCATGTGATATAAGCTAGAAAATAATCCTTGTGAACTCCATTTTCAGTTGGTAACTTAAGAAATTAAAATGGGTTTCCTTTGATGTCTAAGATTTCCCGAGAGGTTGTCAGCCTTATTTGATTGTGTAATGTTGTGTTTTGTTTGGGCTTGAATAGAAACTCTCAATATCTGAAATCCATTTAAATCATAAATGAGTAAAGTAAAAAAATAGTAAGAAAATCAAAGTAAATACCTTTTTAGCCATAATAAAATACAAATGACTACTGGAAAAAAATATTTTTCTATTCAAAATGCATAGTAATTACTGCCAGAACTGAAGGTTAGGATAGTTTTTTTGCTGGAAAACCAAAGACAGACTGTAAAAATATTGCATGCATTTGCTCTCTAGATTTAACAATTAAATCCCCTTTTATTTTAACTCCAGTAGCAACACCAAATACTGAGTGATTGAAGATGTCTATTGGGAAATAAAAGGAAGACAATGGAGCATAATGAAAGGATCAGAAGAGGCAACTTTGGGATTGTGGAAAGAGCACTGGATTTGGAAACAGGATATGGGTTTGAATCCTGGCTCTACTAATCACTCACTGCATGTCTCAAGGCCCCAGTTTCTTTGCCTACAAAATGATGGAGTTGAAACTAATGATCTTGAAGATGATATGAAAATTCTATGGGTAAAAGGGCATTGGGGACCTTTCAGAGACCACCTTCAGTTAAATGATGAGGACTAAAGCCAGATTGCAAGAAAAGATTTAAGGAATGAATGGATGGTATGTTAGTATAGGCATCAAATGTAGACCACTATTTCAAGAAGTCTCTTGCAAAGAAGAGAGAAGATATAGCATAACTGAAAGAAAGGAAAAAGGAACGTTAATAGCTATACTGATTCTCACAAGCCACAGGTAGAGTGGAAGCCATTGGCCAGCAAAAACTGCCACAATGAGCAGAGAGTGGAGTATGGCAGTACTTAAATGCAATGTACACCAGAAGTTCTCTCAACAAGGAACTTAATTCTGACATCACTTCTAGTCCCATCATTCTGTGACTCCAAAACCATAATTTACTGATTGAAAGATATGTGTGTATAAAATCAAATCATGCCATTTGGGGGCATTAGACCATGCCTCATTTCTTCCTTCTATCTATCCTAATAACAAAACTATGAGCAGAACTACAAGTGCTAGGATCAAAAGTCACCTTAAGGAAAGAGAAATCAGAAACAATCTATTTCTAACTCTCTGGGATTCCCAACTGGCAATCATGTAGAAGTCTTTCATTAAAAGCTGTAAAGGACCTTTGATTTTGTCAGTATGAGACCTCCCTCCACTGATAGAGATCCCGACCTCTCCATATTCTAGTATATGAACTCCATGAGTTACAGCTGCCAAAAAATCCATTACCCAGAAGCCAGCCTTCCGGCAGTGAGCCACTTTGCATTTAGCTGATCTGGTCCTTGGACAAAAGGCAGGGAGTCTGTTGCCAGGCCTATGCTTGAAGTCTCTTCATCTTGGTAGGGCCTACCACCTGCTCCACTGGCAAAGCTTTTGAGAACCCAGGATTACCCCCACATCATAGTAAAACTGTTGGAACCTTGTTATTGTTGTTGTTTAGTCATTCAGTCATGTCCAACTCTTCGTGACTCTGTGAACCATAGCATGCCAGTGTTGTCCAGGAGATTTTTTCTTGAAAAAGATACTGGAGTGGTTTGCCATTTCCTTCTCCAGTGCGTTCTGGCAAACAGAGGTTGAATGACTTGCCCAGGCTTACACAGCTAGTAAATTCTTGAGGCTGGATTTGAACCCAGGTTTTCCTGACTCAAGGCCCAGCACTCTGTCCCCTGAGCCACCTATCTGCCTTTTGGAATCTTGATACAACCAAATAATAACAATATTAATAATACACTTCTATTTATTTTTCTTTATTGTTCAAAATGGATATTAAAGACTTTCTGAATTCTATACCACTAAGTCTCCCTTTGTGAGATAAGACCATTCAATTCCTTATCCAACTAGCCTATGACTCTGGGTTGAGACACAAACAATTGACCCTGAAGAGACCAGTAGTTAACACAAGAGCCTGAGGTTGTTGAGAGGAGCTGAGCTGATGAGGAACAGAGCAGAGCAGGCCCTACCAGTTTTCTACACCATGCAACTGTAAAATAATAATGGAGATTCTTCCCCATAAAGCAATCAAAGGGAACATGCTGCTATAGTTTAGCTCCATCTGTTCCATTTCCATTGTTGTACAGAAAGGTTTTTTGTTGTTTTTTTCCCCCTGACTTCATATGGGTTCTTTAAACAAAATCGCAAGATTGGAACAAGCAAAGCAGAACTAACACTTCTTTTCCCAATTAGTAGCTCTTCAGGAGAAAAGCTCAATTATGTTCCTGAGGCACCAGTGGAACTTCCATTAAAACTAATGGGATCAGAGGAGGAGGCCAGGTGAGGACGGCCTTCCATTGGCTAGAAATCCAAATAGGCCTCATATCAAGAGGTGTGCTGATAAATACCAAACATCTCCTGGGCTCATCTTGTTATGAGAAGCATCTGGTTTGAAATAGTGTTTTTAAAAATTGCTGTAGCAGAAAATCAGATTTGCTTATTATTCATGTTTAATTGATGAATGTTTTATTTACTTCCCCCCCAGCTAATTAGATCAACCTGGTGTAGTGGAAAGTGTGTTGGATTTGGAATCAGTTGAGGAGGCTTGGGTTTTGAAAAACAATCATGCTATTTATTGGCCATGTGACCATGGTTAAGGAATATAACCTGTGAAAGCCTTAGTTTTCTCATTTGTTAAATGGTAGTAATATTACTTACATGACCTATTGCACAGGATGATTGCAAGAAAACCATTATATAACTGTGAGTTATTATAATGACAAATATTACATTTGAAACGAGCTCCAAATGAAAAATTGAACTCCCTATAGGTTAGGGCAAGAAACAATTCTGCTAAAGACCTATAGACCAGCGACCCAATACATTTATGAATCAGAAATTCAATATTTCATCACCACATCTACCTGAAGACTTGTCTTTATAAACTTTAATCATCTTCCATTGCCTAGCTATAACCGCCTACTGGAAGTTTCCTCTTGTATAACACTCCATTACTTCACACTCAACATTTTTAAAACAACTTGTCAACTAGGTGGCATAGCAGAAAGAATGCTGCACCTGTGGTCAGGAAGAAATAAGGTCAACTTTTGCCTCAGATACTGCTAGCTATATGGACAAGTTACTTAACAACTCTGTGCCTCAGTTTCCTCATTGTAAAGTGGGGGGTAATAGTACTGAACATTATAGTTGCAAATATCAACCAAGGTAATGTATGTAAAGTTCTTTGCAAATCTTGAAACACCATATAACTACTGACTATTATAATCCCAATCCTTATGTGTAAAATGGGTATAATAATACTGTACATAATGGTTACAAATAGAAATCAGCATAATGTATGTAAAACTCTTTGCAAGTCTTAGACATAAAAATTAGCTATTATATTCCCAATCCCTTCCCCCTCCTCCAAAAAACAAAGCAAAACAAAACTTACTTTCCTCTAGACTTCCTTATTTTCATGAACAAAACTGACATCTTCCCACCCTCAAAAATTTGGAGTCATCATGATTAAAAGAGATATCCACATCCAGAGAAGGAGATGCAGTCTGAGTGCAGATTGAAACAAACCACTTACTCTGTTTCTTTTTCTTGTTTTATTTTGTTTCCTCTTTCCCACTCATCATTCCATCAGTTATAATCCTTCTTTACAACCTGACTAATGATTAACATGAAGATATTTGTAGGTCCTATATTTGAGTGCATGCTGCCATGAGGAAGGGGGAGAAAATCTGAAACTCAAGGGACTGTGGAACTGAATGTTGTAAACTAAAAGTAAATAAACCAATTTAATTTTTTAAAAAATTGGAGTAATCTCTAATAGGTTAGTCCTGGTATATGTATATTAGTTACACCAATATACCTAATGAGTTGCCAGTTCTTTTGAAATCTCTCTCACATCTTTTCCTTCTTTTCCATTTACCTTGATCTGGGTTTTAAAATGTCATTACTTCCTGTCTTGACTAAAGCCAATATCTTCTAGTCTTTCCACTACTCTCTACCTATCGTCACCAAGGCCAAGGAATCCAGAGAGGGTGACATTGTTAAATGATGCCCATGTTAGTCTTGATGAACTGAAATATAATACAATATTTGCTATTTTCCCCAAATTCAAATAAATGTAGAAGAGAGACCCATAATGGTATGATTAGCCATATTACAAAATGAATGCTAACTTTATAGTGTGCCACATGCTTTTCTTAAAAGCAGTACCCCAAGCACATCTAAATCATGTTTCAATATACAAAAATTAGAAACATATACAAATTTTCAGCAATGTAGCTACTTCATAATGTAAGACACACCTATTTATGCATACGTTCAACATGCTCATTTGTTTGCACTAAGAATTTTAACCAAAAAGATGCACACCCACTGACTAGAAGTAGCTCTTCTGGCAACATTAAGAGACTGGGTGATATTTAAGTGACAAGTGAGTGACAATTATAAATAAATTATAAAAACAAAAACACTTTTGCTCTCTGGGAAAGCAAATTAAGGAAGGTGAAATTTCTGATCTTGCTTAATATAGACACTTCAGACTTTTTTTTTTCAAGGTCCAAGTACATTGTAAATTTTGGGTTTTGAAACATTTTAATTTATAGACCCAGGTTAAGTCTGTTAAGTAGACTGTTCAGTTACCTTAATGAAGTACATACTTAAATAATAGGCCCTGAAAGCTCATCCAATTGGGCTCTTCCAGCATGCAAACTCCTCTTGGAGTAAGCACTTTTAGAAGCTACGTTAGTTTTTTCAGGTCACTGGGATACTGGCCATGGAATTATCACTGAAGTAGCAATTTGGAAAATTATATTTACTAACAGCCATTTTCCAGAGGCCTAAAGCACAGAACTCATATAGTGATTCAGGGGAAAACCAAGCCAAAAGGGGCTTCCAAGATCTTTAAGCATTAAGGGCCAATGATTTAATGATTTTCACGACACCGAATTACACTAAAGTCTTCCCCCTTGCCTCATCAAAGGCATGGAGGTTACCCTAGATGCCTATGCTAGTACACATGCACAGGTTCTGGTAGTTCCTACTAAAGTCGAAAGGCTTTGAGTGCAACAGACTGTGTCTTCTGAGGATCAGCTGAGCTAAGCTTAGGAAGGGTCACCAGCCTGCAGACCCTAAAGTGACAAATGTTTCTGGAACAATATCTCAAGTGGGAATGGCGGGGATTGATTTGCATTGGACTATCCACCTAGGTGAAATCATGGTTCAGCAAAGTATTAATACCACTCATTACTTCAGGACTAAAGAAAATACTGTCCCTCAGAAAGCTATGGTAATGCCCAAAATACTTGAATAGAGATACATCTACAAATGAAAGTGTTGACAATGGGAGGACTGTTGGGTCCCTTTTTCAAAAATAAATGTTCTCCATTAAAAGCAAAATGGTGTTTCAAGATTTGCAAAGAACTTTACATACATTACCTTGGTTGATATTTGCAACTATAATGTTCAGTACTATTACCCCCCACTTTACAATGAGGAAATTGAGGCACAGAGTTATTAAGTAACTTGTCCATATAGCTAGCAGTATCTGAGGCAAAAGTTGACCTTATTTCTTCCTGACCACAGGTGCAGCATTCTTTCTGCTATGCCACCTAGTTGACAAGTTGTTTTAAAAATGTTGAGTGTGAAGTAATGGAGTGTTATACAAGAGGAAACTTCCAGTAGGCGGTTATAGCTAGGCAGTGGAAGATGATTAAAGTTTATAAAGACAAGTCTTCAGGTAGATGTGGTGATGAAATATTGAATTTCTGATTCATAAATGTATTAGGTCGCTGGTCTACAGGTCTTTAGCAGAATTGTTTCTTGCCCTAACCTATAAACCTTGTAAAGACAGGAGACGAGGCTATTCTGACTGTATCTGAAAAATCTAAATGACCTTTCAGGGGACTACTTTACCCCATGGGCTGAAAATAAATGGTTGACTCACTAACCAGTGATCCAAATAACTAAGTGTTCTCATAAAACACCTTCAAACATTCTGTAATTCTCGATAATTTACCGTTAGTGCAGTAGACTCTTTATGCTTGTAAGTTCTGGCAAGAAAACAGAAATGTCATCAGTAAATTTTAAGACCTATTCAAAACTAGCATATTTATGGCATTTCTTTCTTATCCTCAGAAGAACAGCAGTCAAAAAGAGAACACATCTTTCAAAGACTAAAGTATTGAAAACCAGATAAGATGGAGGAGGAAACTTAAAAAAAAAAAAGCTTCTTTGTAATCAATCCTTCCTCTACCTTTATGAGAACATTCTCTATACCAAGAATACCATCCTCTAATCACTGTCTATTCAAATTCTATCCATCCCCCATAGTCCAGCTCACATGTCACCTAATTCATGAAACTTTCTTTCATTTGCCTCAGTGAGATATTATCTTTCTTTCTTCATATTTCAAACAGTACTTTCTACATAAACTATCTAAGTTTATAGTCATTTTTGGAGCATAGATCATAGGACTTAGGGTTGGAAGTGGTCTTAAAGCTCACCTAAGCCAATTCCCTTATTTTAGAGATAAGGAAATTGTAAGAGAGAGAATAAAATCATCTGTTCAAAAAGACACAGTGATCTTACTACTGTGGTAAATTGACAGAGCCAACATCTGGATAACATCTTCTAACTCCAAATCCGTCGTCCTTTCTAAACTCTACCATATTGCCTTTGATAAAGCAGTTTGTGTCTTCTTTCTCAGAGCAGAGGTCACATGTTAACTTTGTATCTCCCCCAGTGCCTGACACAGTGTAGCATATGTTAGCATGTGGTAACAGCTTAAAAAATGCTTCTTGAATTTTGATTTTGTGACTTAACAAAGACAGAACTAATGGATCCATCTATTCATCAGAAAACATATTCATCTTAAGAAATTTCTGCTAAAGATTTTATTTCCCTTACAATCCTGAAAGGCAACTAGGTAGTGCAGTACATAAAGTGCCAGGTTTGCAGTCAGGAAGACTAATCTTCCTGAATTCATATCTGATTTCTGACACTTACTAGTTGTGTGACCCTGGTCAAGTCACTTAACTGTGTTTGCCTCCGTTCCTCGTCTGTAAAATGAGCTAGAGGAAAAAAAATGGCAAATAATTCCAGCATCTTTGCCAAGAAAACCACAAATGGGGTCATGAAGAGTCATACATGAGTCGGAAACAATCCAAAAATGATCTAGCTACTGGAAAGAAGGGAAGACTTTTATAGGAGCCTTCTTTATGTTTCTTTTCATAAATATGTCAATGGAAGTGACTAGTTATTCAAATCTTACCCATTCTTCAAAATCCTGTTCAAATTCCACTTTCTCCAGGAAGTTTTCTCTGATTCCTTCAACTTAAATCGTTCTCAAAGATACCAGAAGCCTAACAAGTAACTGAACATAGTGTAATAACTTTAAAACCATATGAAAATATGAACGTTCATTATCAAGATAATCATGATATTGTATTAATATGAAATATGTCAGTTCTTTTTTTTCCTTTTTTAATTTTTTGCAAGATTTGTGACTTTAACAGTAAGCAAACTCTGGACAAAGAAATTCCCTCTACCAATTCAAAATTGGCACTTGCTGTACAATTTATAGTCTTAGAAACCAACTCATTAGTAATAAGTTAATTTGAGTACTCATTTAATCTCCTCTAGCAGTTAATCACTTGCATGACGGAGGTAACACATGTTATTCATTTCAGGGTCCTCCAATGGTAAGGCGTACAGCATTCACTAAATCATTGTGAGGAAAGGACTTGGCCAAATCAAAAATGTTCCAGACGTATGAACTAGAGTGATGACTTCCATATATGTGCGTATGTGTGTATGTGTGTGTGTGTGTGTGTCTGTGTGCGTACCAAGGATCAAAGTGTTTGTGACCAGAGTAATTTGATGAAAATCAGGAAATCAGGAAAATGATGATATGGTTCAACACGCTCATTCTGCAAATGAGAAAGTTGAGGCCTATAGAGGTAAAGTAATTTGTCCAAAAATGAGAGAACACTACAAAAAAAGTCAACAAAAGCATTGTATTGATTGAATAAAATAAAGATGCTCATACACAAAAAAGGACAAAAATTGAAGAATGAATGAGTGTTGATCATAATTTAAACTGTAGATCAAATTTTAATGATATCACCTACCAGATGGGTATTTTCAATACTTTGAATTTAAACCAAAAGGGATTTGTGTGATCATATATTCCGCAGAAACCAATAGGTCTGTTTAATTATGTAGGAGGAAATAAAATTCCTAGGTGATACAGAGCATAGAGCACCAGCTCTAGAGTCAAGAAAACATTTTCTTGAATTGAAATCTGGCCTCAGACACTTACTAGCTGTGTGACCCTGGACAAGTCATTTAACCCTATTTACCTCAGTTTCCTCATCTATAAAAAAAATCTGGAGAAAGAAATGTCAAATCACTCTAGTATCTTTGTCAAGAAAACCCTAAAAGTAGCCACAAAGAATTGAATGTGACTGAAAATGACTGAACAATAAATGAAATTCATTTAAAGACCAGTGTTTATATTATACGTGATAGCATTTATAGTGCAAAGGACAAAAGATTCATAAATCTGAAGACAATGGTTGTTTTTGTCCAGTCATTTAATCATGCTTGACTCTTCATAATCCTGTGGACCATAGTTGTCTCTGGGGTTTTGTTGGCAAAGATACTAGAGTGATTTGACATTTCCTTCTCTAGTGGTTTAAGGAAAACAGCAGGTAAAAGAGTCACCCAGGGTCACACAGCTGGTAAGAGCCTGAGGTTGGATATCAACTCAGGTCTTCCTGACTCCAAGCTCAGCTTTCTATCCACTGAGCCATCTGGTTGCCTGAAAACAATGGTAGAGCAAGATAAAATAATCATAATAAGTCACTTAGCTGACTTAAAAAAACAACTAATTATACAGTGTTCGGTTTTGTTTTAGTGTGCTTTCCACTTACATTGCTGCGGGAATCATGTGTTATTTTCCTGACTCTCATTTCCATCTGAATTAGTTCATGCAAATCTTCTAGTGCCTCTCTGAATTCTTCATATTCATCATTTCTTATGGCACAATAATACTGTTTTACTTATGTACCACAATTTGTTTAGTCATTTTGCAACAGCAAACATCTAACTTGTTTTTACTCCATTGCTATAACAAAAAATGGTGGGTGAATATTGGTTAAAAGTGGATTTTTCCCCTTTAATTGAATTATCTAGTGGGATATGACTAGCTGTAGGATATCTGGGTCGAGGGATATGGAAATATTAGTCATTTTCTCTTGCATAATTCCATATTACTTTCCAAAATGGATGGGTCATTTAATAGCTCCTCTAACAATTTAGTAGTATGCCTATCTTCCCACAGTTCCTCTGACATTATTTCCACCTTTTTTTTTCAGCGTTCCCAATTTTCTGGGTATAAGGTGAAACCCCACTTATTTTGAATTATACTTGAAAATATTTTACTAAAATTAAAAACAAAAGCCTTTTCCTTGGAAGCCCCTGGCATTCTGCTCTAGTTTTCCTGATTTACACAGTACAAGAAGTAAGGATATCCCTGAAATTTCCTCAATAAACATTTTTTTGTCTATTTAAAAGATTGTTCCCCAACCCTCCCCTCCAAGATTCCTGTATTACTACTTAGCAATGACTCCTGTGTGTTTCAAGTCTGCTCCTGATCCAAACAAAAAATAAACAACATTAAATATAATCACCAGTTTCCCTAAGTGGGCTTTAGAGCTAAACAGGGAGATGTAACTATAGGCAATTGTGTACTAATTCTTTCTAATGTATAAAGCTCAGCACATCTGGTCAACCATCTTAAATTTTCTGGCTTAGTCAGGAAGACTTTTTTGAGGTTTTCCAAGTTCTGCAGGCCTGTAAGCAATGAAGAAATGAAATGGAACATCCTTTTCAAGTTAAACTTCTGATGATTTATTTTTTCTTTTATAGCTCAGTCAAGATTCTTTTGTCTATCAGGGACTTAGGATTCTTGAATTCACAAAAACATCTAAAACAGCTGGGGAAAATCATGTTTTAGGGTATATTTACTGGCATTATGACTTGGACAACAATTTAAGGACTGAGATGTGCCAAACAATGACAACTACAATCCCTGTGAAGTTCAACATGACAAGAATCAGAGGTACGACTTCATTCTAGACAGAAGGTCAACTCTTTTCCTAAGTGTGAGGAAAAACAGTGCTTGGCATGGCCCCTTCCATATACTTGGCAGTCAATAAATGGCTGATAATTATATTTTAAGTTTTACTGACACCTTTTGTTTTAACGTCACACTCATGTCTGAATATACCCTGCCTTCCTTCCCTCCTATATCTTTCAAATCTTCACTTATAACAAAGATTAAAAAAGAAAAAAAAAATCAGAAAAAAAAAACTCCAGCATATGTGACATTCCATTTTAGGGAGGTGTTTCTTCTCTGGGGTCAAGTTTGCTTGTTACTACAACAACAATGATGACAATGACAAAAACAACAGCTAGTATTTTTATAGATCTTTAAGGTTTGCAAAAGCGCCTTACAGATGTTATTTTGTTTTATCTTCACAACAACCCCAGGAGGTGGGTGTTATTATTATCCCCATTTTATAGATGAGGAAACTGAGGCAGACAGATATTAAGTGACTTAACTAGAGTCACACAACTAGTAAGTGTCAGAAGCCAAATCTGAACACAGGTCTTCCTAACTCCAGGTCTAGCACTTTCTCTGCTGCACTACCTTACTGAATTGTACAGTGCTCAGTTTTGTTTTAGTGTGCTTTCCACTTTCATTGCTCCAGGTCTAATATTGAAAAGGTAAGATTACTACCATAGGATAACACTCAAGGATAAAAAAAAGTTGTTGATTCCTCATGTAAAACTTCGTAACCATAACTTCCCTTTTCCTCTATCTCCAAAATACTCCCAGATTTATGAGCTATCTGTATTCTACAGGAAGCTAGTAATAGGATGAAATCAGTCTATAGTTAATCAATTTTGATCATATGAATGACCATCTAGTATCTATTAGACCTTAAGTCTATGGAGGGCAGGAACCCTGTATCACTTAAATGTTGTATTATCACCTCCTCACAACCCTCCAGGAAAGAGAGTAATTAATAAATGTTTACTGCATTGTATTATGAATAGCATTGTGTATTGACTAGAGAACCAGCTTCATAGTCAGGAAGACCTGGTTCCAAGTCCTTCCTCTGATATATACCAGCTCTATAATCCTGGGTAAGTCATAATATTAGTCTTAATAACTGTTGTTCAGTCATTTTCAGTCCTTTCTGACTCTCTACTCTTTGTAAGCCCATTTGAGGTTTTCTTGGCAAAAATACTGGTATGGTTTTTCATTTTCTTCTCCAGTGGACTAAGGTAAACAGAGTTTAAGTGACTTGACCAGACTCACACAACTAGTGAATGTTTGAACTCAAGTTTTCCTGACTCCATGCCCAACACTTTATCCACTGAGCCACCTACCTTCCTCCTGGGCAAACAGAGGATCACACAGCTAGTAAGTATCTGAAGCAGATTTGAACTCAGGACAATGAGTCTTCCTGTCTCCAAGCCCAGTACTCCAACCACTGAGAAATTTAGCAGTCTCTAATTCTTATTCTATCATATTACCTCCACTATATTGCATTATTTCTGCATTCCTTGTTTCCTGAAACAAAGAATACATTCCCTGGTTAACTTTTCAGTAATGCTCATCTTGAAGACTAGAGGCTATATACATTTTCATGTTTCAGCCTCAAAACACAAGAATGAGAAATATATGTCTTCAGAGTTTTTAACAGACTAGAAATTTAAAACATGTTGGTAATCTGTGCTACACATTGTTAGCATATATTAGATTCAGATCTCCTCCATCAAACTTCTGCTAATCCTCGATTCAGCCCACTGTAGGATTTGGCATCAGAGGTACAAAGGCAGGAAAGTAGAAGATGTTTTAGAATTTAGTTCTTTTCCTATATTGTTTTTCTCTATATTCCTATAAAACTACCCAGATCAAAAAACAAGTAAAGTTGGTTTAAAAAAATTCAATTTTTAATGTACCAACTTTGCTCACATTTCAAATGTGGTCCAACAGGTTCCCCAAAGGCCCTAAAATGGCCTGGGGGTAATTTTCCTGTATATCACACTATTTAGGAAGAAATTTACATTCTTCTACAGTGACTTATTATGATATTTACAATTTGTTTTAAAACTTCCTGTTTCAATGTGCATACATGAAGAAATTCTCTACCGTTATCTTTTTGTATCTTTGTCTACCTTCATTTTTATTATAAGCTCCTTTTAAAAAAAATGGTTGTTTAACCCTAAGGTGCTTAGTAAAGAGAAAAATCTGAATCTAAAGCTTGAAGTGAATGGTTCCTTCTAATCTGAGTCTTTCTAACATTGTCTGATGAACTAGAGATCCTTGGTTTTATGGAGTTGGCTAATACCTGTGCTTTGACATGGTTTGGGGTCTATTTTGGAAATGTTCTCAATAGGTTCTTAGTAGTAACTCCATTGGCACTACTGGGTTGCTGCTTGGGATCTGCCCTTGTCTAAGAAGTTCTTTCCTACTGAAAACATGCCTTATCAATATCTCAGCCTCTTAGTTCTTCTGTTAAAGGAGAACTTAAGGAGAAATCTGCTTTGCATCACTTCTCTTGCCTGTACCTCTGCTGATAAAATACAAGAACAACAACAAGTTTCCTCTTTAATTTCTCATGCAACCTTAACCTTCTCAGGATCATCCAAGTCGTCCATATATAGACAGAGAAAGGAATAAATGGTCCATAGCACTTATACCAGTTGTCAATTATGAATCATAAAAAACAATCAGTGCTAGAAATTAGAATCTGAGCAGAAAGGGATCTTTATCATTGTCTAGTTCAATGGTCTCATCTTGGAAATGAAGACCTTAAGAGATTAAATGATTTGTCTAGTGTCTCACAGCTAGCAAGTGGCAGAATTGGGACCCAAAGGTATGTTTCCTAACATCCAAATCCAGACTACTCTTCCGATATCTGTACTGCTTCCTAGATTGTTATAACTCCTACAATACAATACAATACAATAAGCACCAGCTGTGTATAGAACACATTGTTAGGTATTGGAAGACATACAAAGTTTACATAAAAGAGAGTCCCTGCTCTCAGGGAATTTATAGTCTGATGGGTGGAGAGGGTATAAGCTCAGATAAGATATAATATTGCATATTATTAGAAAAATATAATAATTTAAAATTCATTAAATGTTTTCAATAAGGAAGAAACTGTGCTAAGCTCTGAGGATATAAGTACAAGCAAGCAATATAAATCCTGCCATCAAGGAGCTTACATTCTAATGGAGGAAGATAAAAAGTAGCTGGAAAGAAACCAAGAAGGAAGCTAGGAAACCTGATTCCAGGCCAAATAAAGTGAAAGCTCATCTCTCAGAGCTTGAGGACTCACATGTAGAGGTAGGGTTCTGGTCAGGGGGTGAGGGGGTGGGGAAGGAAAATATGAAGATAATGGCTGGTGTAGGCAACATAGTGAGAAGACTTGGAAATAGCATAGAAGTCTGGTTCTTGGAAAATTTCTTTTAAATGTGTGAACACAAAATATTAGTGCTAGAAAGGACCTTGAAGATAATCTGCTGAGATATAGCTGAATTAAGCAACTGGAAGAAAGTAAAACAGTTAATCAGCAGATGGGACTGGGATTAGCATGTGAACCTCTGATTCC
Source organism: Pseudochirops corinnae (assembly GCA_028646515.1). Lineage (NCBI taxonomy): Eukaryota > Metazoa > Chordata > Mammalia > Diprotodontia > Pseudocheiridae > Pseudochirops > Pseudochirops corinnae. The sequence continues at coordinate 196,690,773 of CM053585.1, read as the reverse complement.
TGGTCCAGGGTTCAAAGAGGAGACCATGTTATTTTCAGAAGATCTCTAAAGTCACCCACAAAAATATTGCACAGTTTCAAGCAAAGTGAATCATTTGTCCTCTTCTCATTGTGCCTTTTTCTACTTAATCATACTCTCCTAGTAGAAGCAGACATGAAAAATTAATAAGGCTATCCCACTCTCACCTAGAATGAAATGATGTCTGTGTTTAATTCACCACTCTGGTCAAAGAGCTAGGAGTTCACTTATAGATCCATTTTAAACATTTCATTTTGGCAGTGGAATTTGTTATAAAATTACTTTTTTTAGAAGGGGTGGGAGAGGAAAGGATATAGACACATATTGCTAAGTTGACCTGCAACTATAAATATAATGCTTTTGGCTAATTCTTCACATAATTTTGTCTTGGGGGGAAAAAAGAGTCTCTTCTGGGAAAGGAGTATCTTTGTATATCTACACATTAGGGCCATAAAAGTATACTCCATTCCTGACAAAGTGGCCTCCTTACATTTCTCCAAATATAATTACCTTGCTCAGGCTGTCTCCCATGCCTGGATTGTACTCTCCTCTCATATCTACTTCATAGAATGCCTGAGTTCTTTCAGAACTCAGTTTAAACACTACCTGCTATATGAATGCAATCCTGATCCTTCCATTTGGAAGTTCCCTTCCCACAAAAATAGCTACTCTGCACTTGCTGTTCCAGGTATATGTTGTTTCCCCCAATAGAATGTAAGAGCAAGGACATTTTTGTTCATTTGTTTGTTTTTATATTCCCAGGGCGTAGATAAGTATTTAGTATATGGTAGGTGCCTAATAAATGCTTGCTAAATAGAATGAATACATAATAATTCCCATTCATATAACATTTTAATGGTTTTTTTTAAATTTTATTCAATTTAAACTTAAAGACAAAAAGACGAAAAAGGAACATTTCCATGTATGTATACAATACAAAAAGAGGATTCAATATAAAGCCATGAATTTCCATTTCATATTGTTGACTTGTTCTTTGGAAAAATATGTAATAAATACTAGGCATCATCTTCAAAGCTACCCTGCTTTTCTGTGCTTCCCTATAAATTATTTTTTCTCTGCGGTGCTCTTTTAATTTTTTTCTCCCTCCCTCCCATACCCTAGAGAAGGCTTCCATTAGACACAAATATGTGTGTATATATGTAGATATATAGATATAAAACCATATTATACATTCTTCTATTTATCAGTTCTTTCTTTGGATGTCAGTAGCATCTTCAATCATACATGATTTGAGCATTTATAATATTATATGTATAATATAGAGTATATATACTATATATAATGCTATGTGTATATATAATACTAAATACCATTTGTAATCCATGTTTTTTTCCCTAAAATTGACCAGCTCATCATTTCATATAGTACATTAGTATTCCTTCAAGATCATGTACCACAACTTGTTCAGTCATTCCTCAATTGATAGGTAGCCTCACAATTTCCAGTTCTTTGCCACTACAAAAAGAGCTGCTACAAATATTTTAGAACATACAGTTTCTTTTCCTTTTTTCCTAATTGTCTTGGGAAACAAACCTAATGGTGGTTTTCCTGGGTCTAAGGGTATACACAGTTTTATAACTCTCTGGGTATGATTCCAGATTGCTTTCCAAAATGGTTGGATCAGTTCACAGTTCCACCAATAGTGAATTAGTGTTTTAATGTTTACAAAGAACTTTTCCCACAAAAACCAGGGAGGTAGACAGAATTGGTACATACAAGAAAATATACTGAGACTCAGGGGAAATTTTGCCTATAATCACACAGCTACTGAATGTCAATCAAACAATAAGTTTTAGGAGGACTGGTGTATAAAGATACATCAAAGAACCAAGCTATGTTAATTGATGCAGGGCATTAATGCATACTACCTATAGTA
>CM053585.1:196659504-196688758 GCA_028646515.1 Pseudochirops corinnae | reverse complement strand
AGATCCTATACATGATTGCACGCCACCATGGGGGGGGGGGGGGAGGGAGGGGAAAAAAATCTGAAACTCAAGTGATTGTGGAACCAAATCTTGTAAATTAAAAGTAAATGAGCAAATAAAAAAAAAAACTTTTAAATCATTGAAAATAACTTGGTCAATTGACTTACAATGTGTCAGACACTATGGAGGCTCTGGAGATACAAGCACAAAGAATGAAATCAATCATCCCTACCCACAAGGAGCTTACATTCTAATAGGGGAGAAAACAAGCACACACAAACTACATACTCAATAAATATAAAATTAGTAAATACAAATATATACACAGGAATTAAATATGAGGTAGTTTGGGAAGGGACACACTAGAAGTGGGCATGAGGGTGGGAGGGAAGGCTTCATGTATCAGATGGTGCCTGAGCTTCATTTCAAAGGAAGAATGAGATTCTCTGAGGCTGAGATAAGGAGAGTGTGTTTCAGGCACTGCAGAGGGCCAGTGCAAAGGCCCAGTGATAGTCAATGGATTATTTATGAGTAAGAAAGAAGGCAGGTTTGGCTGGATCACTGAGTAGAAGAAGGAGAGCAATGTCCATTCAGGCTGGGAAGATAGGTCGAGGCCAGGTTGTGTAGGATTTTAAAAGCTAAGCCAAGGAGTTTATATTTTATTTTATTATTTATATATAATTATATAATATTATATATTATTTATATTTTATCCTAGGACCAATAAGAGGTCTTGAGTGAGTAAAGAAGTCACGTAATCAGATCTGTTTGATGAAAATTACTTTGATAGTAATGTGTAGGGTGAACTAGAGTGGTGAGAGACTCAAGGCAAGGAGACCAATTAGTAGGCTTTTCACTAATTTAGACAAGAGACAATGAGGGCCTGAGCCAAGGTGGCATATGCGTGAGTAGAGAGATGGGTCACATGTGAAAGATATAAAAGTAGAAACAGAAAGATTTGGCAACTGGTTAGATATGTGGGCTGAGGGAGAGTGAGGAGTAAAGGATTATAATAAGGTTACAAACTTGAGAGACTGGAAAGATGGTGGTGTCTTTGACAGAAATAGTGAAGTTTGGAAGATGAGAGGGTTGAAGGGGAAATACAATGAGTTCAGTTTTGGATATGTTGAATTTAAGACACCTCCAAGACATCCTTAAATGCCTAGGAGGCAGCTGGTGATATGGGAGAGAAGCTCATAAGGGAGACTGGAAATGGCTGGAAAAACAGATTTGCTAGTCATCTACATAGAAATGAGTTAAACCCATACTAGCTCAGGAGATTACCGTGAAGGAGATTAGAGAGGGAACCTTGGACAGAACCTTAAGGAATACTTCTAGTTAGGGAACATGATGTGAATTATGAGCTAGTAAAGGAAACTAAAAAATGAGAATGAGGTAGGTAGTAAGTGAACCAGAAAAAATGTCATGAAAACTTAGAGAGGAGAAAGTATGGAAGAGGTGCTCACCAGTATCAAATACAACAGATAGGTCAAGAAAGATTAGTACTGAGAAAAAACTATGGAATTTGGTAATTAAAAGGTCATTCAAAACTTTGGAGAGAGTAGTTTCAGTTGAATGATGAAGTTGAAAGCCAGACTACAAAGATTAAGTAAGAGGAGAGGAAGCGGAAGTAGTGAGCATAAAGTGTTTTCAATGAGTTTGGCTAAGGAATGCAGGAGGAGACAGGATAATAGCTTAAGGAAATGGTTGAATTTAGTGAAGGTTTTTTTAAGGATGAGGAAGACTTGGGCATGTTTGAAGTCAGTAGAGAAGGACCCAGCTGGTAAGGGGAGGTTAAAGAGTCTAGAGAGAGTGGAGAGGATTGAGGATGTCATTTACTGAAGAAGATGAAAGGGTATGGGATAACGTGTACGTATAGAAAAATTGGCTTTGGCAAAGAAAAGGGAAAACATTAGAAAATGGGAAATGGTGTCAAGGAGTTTTGAGAGAATGGGAGAAGATGGAGCTCAAGTCAAATAGTCTCAATTTTCTCACTGAAAATTTGAGCAAGGACCTCAACCAAGAGAAAGAAAGAAAGGGAAGGTATAAGAGCCTTGAGGAGGGAAAAGAAAGTCTAGAATAGTTTCTCTGGTGAGTGAGATAGGAAATCATTTAGAGAGGTATAAAAGGACTTCTTTGCTGAAGTGAATATTTGGTTGAGATTGGATAATATGAATTTGTAAAGTACCCTATGCCAGTATGGGGTTCAAACTCCTAATGCCCTTTTGAGGTGGGACAAGGGCTATAGGCATATTCAATTGCACTGTATTAGTCTACTTTCTTTTGACATAGGCTGTTTGTAGACTCCCACACCCTGATCTATCAGTGACCAGAAATGAAAAGGATGCTTTGGAGTGGAATAGGAAGGATGAAATCAAAACTTGAATGAATGAATGAATAAAAAGCATTTTATTATGTGCTTATTATGTACCAACAATTGTGCTGTGTTAGGGATACAAATAAAAAAGCAAGATAGTCCCTGATCTCACAGAATTCACAGTCTGAATGGTGGAAATAATAGCTTTAATAGAGTTCAAATAACTCCATTTTGACACTCAATATAGATGATTACCCTGCTGGTTTAGAATATGACAAGTCCTTCCATGCCTTCTCATCCTGTGTGGTTCTTGTCCATGTATTTCAATGATTTCTTCATAAAGTAACTGACTGAGCCTCTGGAGGTCTTCTGGTTCTCAGGTGATTTTATGAATGTCTGTATAGGTCCAAGGCTATCCATTTGTTTATACCTAACGTCCACCACATGAAGACTACAACTTCCTTTCAGTTCATTTGTGGAGGTGGAACCAATCCACCTTCACGTCTTACAGGACCTGCTCATTTTGTTTTCTCGTCATATCTCCTTTATGTTGTCTTTTAAGTCACTATTTGTGTATAAGTAATTGTACTCAATACATACTTTTCACCCATATACAATATTGTAATTATCTCATTGAAGTTATAGGATATACCCATCTTCCTCTATCATAGGAATTCAATTTGAACACCATAGTGCTATCCATAGTGGAAGATAATTTAGTTCATTCCCTGTAATAACTGAACCTTTTAGGGAATATTAAAGTTTAAAAAGGACTTTAAGCATATTACCCAATGTATATACTACTGCTATTATTATCCCCATTTTAGAGACATGGAAACTGAGGCAGAGAAAGGCCAAATGATTTGCCCATGGTCATACAGATATCAAGTGTTAAAGAACAGTATTTGAACCTAGGCCTTGCAGGCTCCAAATCCAGCATTTTATCTCCCATGCTATGTTGCCCTTTTCTAGTCAACCCAATTTGTCTCCAAATCACAGGAGCAGAAACTTGATAAAACCACAGCAGCAATTAATTTTGATTATAATTATATTTTTTCTGTCGTGGGAGAATACAATGTCATATTTTCCCCTAATATATACATAACCATATGGAAGTCCCATTTATTCTTAATTTCCCTTGAATCAATCACAGATCTGCTGGCTGTATTAGTACACGGTTAAAATGTTTGGTTTGGTTTGTGAAGCAATAAAATCAGGTTCAATAGACTCCCCCCTCAAAAAAATCAAAGAAAAACAACACGAGGGATTAGATATAACGATCAATTTGAATTCGAGGCCACCCCCACAAGGAGAAATACTGTTGTTTCCCCACACTTAGCCTGACAGTCCCTTCATCTCTTAAGAACCTCTTAACCAAAGATTAAAATAGAAACCTGCCTTGGAGCTCATTCAGAAATGCAGAAGAGAAGAGCGTTTCAGCTTCGACTGGTAAAGAGCAAGTCAGGCTCCACATATGACGAATCCCTAACCTTTAGCCTCCACGGTAACTCAGCCTTTCTGGAAAACAAACCATTTAGTGCAGCATATTAAGGTTGGGTCAGAGATTTAGATCAGGAAAGGAAGCCAGAGATTAATAGTCTAGCACCTTCATTTTCCAATTGAGGAAACTGAGGCACTGCAAAATGAATTGACTTGTCCAACATTATCATGCATGGCAATCATAAGAGGTAGAGGGAAGATTCAAACCCAAATCATCCAACTCTAAATCCAGCATTCTTTCCAATGCACTGATTTTTTTAGCTGAATATAGTGTTGTTGGTTTTTTTTTGTTTTGTTTTTAACATTCCCTTATTAGATTGTAAAGCCTATTAGGATAGAGTCCATTTTATTTTTAAAAATCAATGTGTTATGTACTTACTATGTGGATAGGCATTACACTAGGTTCTGGGACTAGAAGGATGAAAACTGATACTCCTTAACTTCAAGGAGCTTTTAATCTAAAAAGAAGAAGAAATGACAAAGGACACAAAAACGAAAATGGATAACACAAGATGGAATATGATAGCAACAAAGGAAATATACCCCTGAAGTGATCTCCCAGGGCTTGAGAAGGGAAACAGGGCTTTCAGTGGGGGAGGGAGATGGAGTCCAGAGATTAGAGTAGAGATCTGACAGGGCTTCATTAACCTTGGTTTCATATTAGGCAAAACAGGCACTTGAATGTTTATTGAGTAGAATTGACAAATCATTCCTTGGCAATTAGAAGGCAACTTCCTCTAACTCTGAGGGACTAATCTCATGTAGACTTATTAGGAGTTGGGCTACATATAACCTGCTAACCCATCTCTTGCTCCCCACTCCATTATCACAAGTCTACTCCAATGGTAGCAATATTATATTGAACTGCAAAGGATGAGGATCCATTCACTCACTAGATTCATTCTAGCTTATATGAGACTACTTGCTACCCTACTCAAAGTTTGTGCTTTCTTAAGTTCAAGGTATATTTCAAACTCAATAAATGAGTTCACCATGCTTAGCAGCTAAAATTGTACATCATATTCAGTAAGTGGTTTTGAAACTTGATTTTGTCTACACTGTGGATTTTCTACCCCAACATCCAGAAAGAAAGCAATAATGGTAAGTGAGTTCACCCTTTCCCTCTCACATAGATGGTGGCTGAGATGGTGTTTTGAATCACTCTGAAAGATCAATTTTGCATATAAGTAAAAAAATTTAATATGTATTCAGTTATTACCTACTACATGCCAAACCCTATTCTATAGGCTGTGGAGTCACCAAAGAAATATAGGTCTCTTTTTTCTTCTATACTTTCCTTTGGCAATTTCATCCCAATCCATGTCTTCAGTTATTACACCTGTAGGGATGACTTTCCAGTGTAATATGTCATCCCATATCCTTTGCCTGAGCTTTAGTCCCATATTTCTATCTACTTGCTGGACCTTTATGCCCAAATATCCCACTGATGCCCTCAAAAGCAATATTCTCAAAAGTGAATTCAACTTCCCTTCCAGAAAACCACAACTACTCACACCCCAATTTCCGTATCTCTTTCAATGCTGTGCCATGCCTCTTCTCATCCTCCCAAGCACTCAAGTTTGAAACCTGAGAATTAAATTTGCTTTATTCCTTTCTCTCCTCGATTCAAACAATTGACAAGTCCCATGTATTCTGCTTCTACAAAACCTCTCACACCTCTTCCCAACTTTTCCACTTCCACTATTAAACCCCTAGTTTAAGACTTCCTTACTTCTCACCTGCACTCTTGCATTGGTGTCCTTCTGTATTCCACATTCAATTCAACTGACGTTTATTCCTTCTACATGCAATTGTTAAGTAGTGGGTTAGGCTCTAGATATGCAAAAAAGCCCTCCACAAGCTCACATTCTCCTTGAGGAGGTGATACAAAGATATAGGAAGCCCATGAAAGTAATTTGAGGAAGACAGAGACATTAAGAAATGATGGGGATTGGACCCAAAACACAATGCTATGTGTTTTCTAAAACTAGGACTTACACTCCACAGATTTCTTGAGTGAATTAATACAAGTAGCACAGACAACTAGGAGCTAAAGTGCCAGACCTGGAGTCAGGAAGATCAGAGTTAAAATCTGACTTCAGATACTTACTAGCTGTGGGACCCTGGGCAAGCCACTTAAGCTCTGTTTGCCTCAGTTTCCTCATCTACCCTCCTTCTAGGGTTCTTGTGAGGATCAAATGAGTTAACAATTATGAAGTGCCTAATAGTGTCTAGCATGTAGTCAGCACTATGTAAGTGGTATTATCATTATTATTATTATTCAGATACAGCTTGGTAGTGCAGTGGATAGAGCACTGGACCTGAAGTCAGAAAGACTTGAGCTAAAATTTGGCCTCAGACACTTACCCGCTGAAGGACTCTGAGCCAAGCATAAGCTTTAGCTGCCTAGTTCCCTCAGTTATAAAATGAGAGTAACAATGACATCTACTTTCCAGGATTATTGTAATGCTAGAATGAGATAATATTTGTAGCATGTACTGGCACACAGTAGGCATTTAATAAATGATTGTTCCCTTCACTTTCCCCAAAATGCCAAAAGTTAGTTCAATATAGATCAGGGGTTCCCAAACATTTTTGGTTTCTGTACTCCTTGGATTTCAGTAAACCTTTCCAACATATCATATTCAACATAAAAAGAAATAAATTTGAATCTGCCATTCATATGTACATATGACACATAAACCAAATATTTCCTGTTTAAAAAATTTTCAAACTCCCTGGAGGTATGCATATTCCAGGTTGGGAATTCCAGATCTAAGTAACTATCTTAGGGCCTAAAATAAGAAGATTCCAGACTTTATACCATAAGCTCCTTAAGGGCTAGAATTACAGGGTCAAGTCAAAATTCTATAACCTTCTAATAAGTAGGAGGTCACTACTGACTAGGCAGTTAAGTTCTTGATGGCCCAATAAAGAAAGAGGGGATCTTCCATTGTAGAATAGGTACATATTTGTACAGGCATATGAAGCTTGGAAAGGAAGTGCGATTAAACGGAAAAGTAAGAAAAAGGACATAAAAGAGAAGAATGAAATTGAAAGGAAGGAGAAGAGGAGGAGGAAGAGATATTCTTCACTTAGTGAAGGGAATAGGAAACTACTTCCTTTAAAACATTCTTGAATGGTTCAAGCTACATTCCATGGATAGCACAAAGCTCTCAAATTATTTCTTGTAAAGGGGAAGGAGTTTCATGTCTATCATGTGTGTAGAGATGATACATATGAATCCTCCTAAGTATATAATTCAGGTTTTGTGTATCACCACAATAGCAACCAGGGTCCATAACTAACCTTTCTTAATTATGCCTAGAATGGAGAGGAGCTTGCATAGTCTTCAGGATACTACCAGTTCCTATGTGGTCACACATATACACCTGAAGGGTTCTTAGAGGGTGACTTAACTAGTCATCACAGAAGTCCTGTGACCCTCAACATTTGCTAATACTCAGGGAAACTCCATATAGCTGTAAGCATGTACACTGCAAAGGAGTTGGTTTTTAAGACCTATGTTTTAAAATACCATTGAGATGGTGTATGTCTATGTGTCTGCATATGCATATGTGTCTGTATATATAACAGGGAGAGAGAGAATGACTGAAAAGTGAATCTAGCCACCTCTGCCTACACAAAATGCAAATATCTGTCTCTTTAAAAAAAATTTAACATTTTTATTTAAAGTTCAAATGTCTGTCTTGAAAGAATTTATATTGCATTTCCCCCCAAAGATCTCAGATTCAAATACCACCAAATAATAGAAATTAGCTTTCAGAGAAGCTATGCAATCATCCTACTTATCCTTCTTTGAATACTGTATTATAGACTATAGCATGTTGTTTCTTACCTATTCTCAACCAGTTTTAAATATCTCCAGTGATAGAGGTGTCATTCCCAAGGGCACCGTTTAATACTCTCACTCAGAACATTTTTCTTCAAACACTTATCTAAATAAATAGCTCACATCTAATAGCTTGCATTTACATAACATTTTAAGCTTTACAAACCTTCTGCCCATATTCTCTTTTGGATCTGTATTGAAAAAAACTGGAATCATTTGCAAACAATTACAATTTCCATCCTTACAAGTGCCAAAGATAATTGAACTCCCAAACAGACACCTCCATCACCTTGCCTGTGCCTCAGTTTCTCTTTTATGTAAAATAAGGGATGTTTATTTTTTAATTTTTCCACTTCAAAATAGTTTATGAATCTATTCCCCATTTAAATAAATCAACATTCAATGATCAACTAAGTATGAATAAAATCATGTATAACTAGCCAACCCAAAGCTTGAACTTAGGTCTGCTTCTGTGATTCTCTTTCCACTAGACCACAGTGAGTCTCCCTTAGGACCTCCTGAAACCATGGAGATAGTAACTCTCATGCAAAGAAGTGTAAAAAGAGTTTTAGACACAACAATCTTGTGAAACAAGTAATAGTATAATCACCCTGTTTTTGTTCACTTGTTTTAATTGTGCCCAATTTTTCATGATCCCATTTAGGGCTTTGGGGTTTTTTTTTTGTTGTTGTTTTTAACAAAGATATTGTAGTGGTTTACTGTTTCCTTCTCCAGCTCATTTTACAGATGATGAAACTGAGGCAAAAAAGGTTAAGTGACTTACCTAGGGTGACACAGCTAGTAAATGTCTGAGTCTGAACTTGAAATCAGATCTTCCTGACTCTAGGACCAGCACTCTATACCCTGTATGACCTAACTGCCCTATTCTCACCTGACTAAGAAGATACTAAGATTCAAGGGGGTAAATGACTTTGCCCGTGATCATAGGACTAGTATGTGATTTGCACTCAAGTATCTCCTGACCCCAACATTTCTTCCACTACATGATGTTATCATGGGGCCTTAATATGTCTAGCTTTCATTTTCCCTGAGGAGTTTTTCATTACACAAATATAAAGGTACCAATAATTTTAGGAAATAGAATTTGTTGTTTTTGAACACAGAAGTCCTATTGAATGCCACCTCTATTCATAATACACATCAGCTTAGAGAAGAAGAGGTGATAATGAGTATTCCTGAAAATTTCCTGTTTTAATCATATAAGCAACATCTAATAGGATAAAATTTAATAGGTATATACATAGTAGAGTCCTGCATTTGGTTACAAAACATGAACTCCAAACTACAGGGTGGATGAGGAATAACTAGATTATGGTTCATGTGAAAAACATCTGTGATTTTAGTCAACTGCAAGCTCATTATGAATAATGAATCTAGTACATACACACACACAATGTTTAAAAATTCTTAGTGTGATTTTAAGCTTTTAAAGTTTATAGATAGATAACAGATAAAAAGATGGATGCCACACATATTTACATGTATATGTGCAGAAATTTAAATACACACACACACACATATCCAGATGTGATTTCATTGGTGGAGAGAATGCCCAATGAGGAAGCTTTTAAATCTTTAAATACATAAAATTGTACTTCAGTGAAATTCACTATGAAAAAATTGGCTATGGTGCAATGGAAAGGTAACCGTCTCTGGTGTTAGGAGACATTGGTTCAACCTTGCCTCTCATGTTTATGTGACCTAGGTAATCACTTAGCTTCCCTTGGGACTCAAATTTCCACAGTTGTAAAATTGAGGGGAGGGGGGAGACTACACAGCCTCTGAGATCCCGTCCAGCTCCAGAGCTATGATTCTGTGGGTTCTATGATCCTATGAACCCAAACCCAAACAGCATATTATTGGGAAACTTCCAGTGACTATATTCATTGCTACTTCAATTCCCTTGCCAATAACTGCCTAAATTGGTATGCTGTTCATCCAGTGAGCTCAAATCATTTCATTTGTATATAAAGTAATTTCAGTATTTATTTTACATCCTGAAGTTTGCAATAGATCTATAGAAAACCCTATATACTCATGAATAGGACAGGCTAAACTCCAACATTCCTACTATCCCCTGAGCTCACTACTCTCCTTAAATCCAATTCTCATGAGGACATAAACCCATGGAAGAAATTCATTTGGGTAAAGGGAACACAGATCACTTGCATTACCACTACAGGGCTGTTGATTCATGTAGTAAAAGGTCAATAGTTGATGCCAACAGTCCTTCTGAGAGCACCAGATTCTACCACCTTGATGCTGCTTATATGCAAATTTTAAAAATGCAGGAGAAGCTGGGGTCTCTGGGCTGCTGCTTGGGAATGCAATTTTACAATGATGTCAGAGCTCTGTTCTAGAAAGAAGGGAAATAGTGCCAAATGAGATCTAATTGCAGCAGAGGAGTGTGGCACTCAAGTGAGAATCCCTTTATGTTTATATCTGTGTTCCCCTGTGTGTAATGTGTGTTACAAGGGGAAAGTCTTGTGTACTGAGCTATACAGTAAATTGCCTGAGGTTTTAGGTACAGTTCCCAACAAAAGGTTGATCAGTCATGATTCTGTGTCACAAGGACAGCAGCAGCCTCATCCTTGACAAATCAGGCCAAGTCCTTTCCTGCTCTTTCAACCATGCCTGCTATTGATCCCTGATAACTTTAGTATCTATGTATTTTATACAACATATGTAGGAATATTTATATCAATATAAAGTATTAAAAAGAGACATAAACAAATTGCTTGCCTTCTCAAGGGGTGGGAGGAAGGGAAAGAATTTGGAACTCAAGATTTGGAAAAAAAAAGAATGTTAAAATTGCTTTTATATGAAATTAGGAAAAACAAAATATTAAATAAGATTTTTATTTTTATTTTTTGGAGTGGGGCAGGTAGGGCAATTGGGGTTAAGTGACTTCCCCAAGGTCATACAGCTAGTTTTGTGTTCAATGTCTCAGGCTGGATTTGAATTCAAATCCTCCTGACTCCAGGGCTGTGCTCTATTCACTGCACCACCTAGCCACCCCTTAAATAAGATTTTTAAAAAGAGACAGGAAACTGGTAATAAAGAAACTTTCCTACTAATTTTGCCTCTAAATATTCTTATGGACCAATAAGGACAAATTTCAACACTATGCACAAATATATCTTCTGGGGAAATATATTTAAAGTTGGAAGGGACTTTAGAGGGGATCTTATCCACTTCCTCATTTTACAAATGAAGAAACTGAAACCCACAAAGGTTAAGTGACTTGTCCAAACTCAAACAATTACCAAGTGGCAGAGGTGGGATTCAAATCCAGATTCTCTGCTTCTGAATTCACCCCTCTTTCCACTGACCATGATATCTCCTTGTTCTATTTAACATACTTGAGATATGATAAAACTTTCTTGTCTGTACTTATCTCAACAGTTCCTATATTTATACATACCAATTCAGACATTTATTACTTCTCAATGGGATTACTTAAATAATCTTCTTACTGGTCTCCCTGTCCTCCTATCAATCAATCAATGAATCAATCAATATTTATTGTGTCTACCATGTGCCAGACACTGTGCTAAGTTCTAGGGATAAAGAAAGAGGCAAAAGATATCCCTGCCCTCAAGGAGCATATAGTCTAATGGAGGATATAATATGCAAACAAATATCTATGAAGCAAGCTATATATAGGATAAATAGAAAATAAGGTACTGGAAGGTACTAGAATTAAAAAGAGGTTGGCGAGGAAAAGAAGGAATTTTAGTTGAGACTTAAGCTAGGGAGGTCAGTAGACTGAAAAGTGGAAGGAGATCATTCCAGACATGAGAACAGTGGGAAAAAAATTTTTTTTTAATGTCTAGAATCAAGAGATGGAATATCTTATTTGTGGAACACCCAGGAGGGCAGTATTATTCGATTAAAGATAGAAGCCTGGAAATATAGGAAGGAGGGAGGTTATGAGGGACTCTGAATGTCAAACAGAACATTTCATATTTGGTCCTGGTAGCAATAGATGACACAGCCAGACCTATGCTTCAGGAAAATCACTTTAGTGGCTCTAATTCATCTTCCACCCAGGCACCAAATTGATATTCCTAAAGAAAAAGTTTGACCACATCACTCCCTTCCTCAAGAAGCTCCAGTGTCTCCCTTTTGCCTCTAGGATAAAAATAGAAACACCTCTGTTTTGGCATTTTAAAGCTCTGAATAATTTGAATTTAGTCTACATTTCCAGGCTTATTAGAGGGTACCTTCTTTTACACAGAGCATTTCAGCTGACCTGACTCGCTAGCTGCTCCACATACAGAACATTTCATGTCCTCTCAGTGCCTTTGCACAGGCTGTTTTCCTCCCCTCTCCCCTGCCCGGCACATCCTCCCTCCTCACCTTCTCCATATAGACCCTTCTGTTTCCTTCAAAGCTTTAGGAAGTCTATCTTCATCCTCCCAGTCACCAGTGTTCTCCCTACAGAAAAGACTTTGATTATATGTTCTATTTAATTTATGCACATGTTCTTCCCCACAGTAGAATATGGACTTTTTGAGGGCAGGGGTTATTTTGTCTTTTTCTTTGTGTTCCCTGAGAAGCCCCCACAGAGCTTGGCACATAGTAAACACTTAATAAAAGGATGTTGAATTGAACTGAATTGTTTCTAAGGAATGTTCAAAATTCATTTGTCCCGTCAATGATTTTCAAGTGGGGAATATTTTACCCCACTTGTTTTTGGAGTAAATCAAGTCTTTGTGCTCTCAGGCCTCTCCAAAATCTGTATAGATAACACTGTTACTAATTCCACATGGAATCTAGAAGCACCTCTAACCTTCCTCTCTAAATTTGATCCTTGATAATTAGCTAATGTGATCAGTAGAAACAAAATGAAAGGAAGCCGCTAAGCTTCCTTAGTATGCTTTTTTTATTAATTGATAAATACTCTGTTTTCCTGAATAATAATGAAGTAATTACCATCACCCAAGACTATTTCTGCTGAATAACACAGGGATTAAGGATGAAATGAGGTCACCCCTGTAAATAAATTGGACCCAGCTGCAGCATGTCAAAGTCTATCAAGATCTAGGAAGGAAAAGAAGCCAGAAACGGCAACCCATGGATCAGAACCAGGGACTCTCACAGATCCCCTCTGTGCTGGTGACTGAAATAGGCGCTAGTGAATAATAGCACCAGGAGTCCCTGAGCAGGAAGTAAAACTCTCTGCACGTGTGTCACGTCCTGCTCCTATCCCAATACTACCAGAGTGGGCTACCTATAAGTGCACAATGCAGGTGACTATTGGGGGGTGGGAGGGAGCTGGTGGGAAATCAGTTGTTGCTGGGATTATTTTATTTTTTCAACGATGGTAAAGATTCATGATGTGAACAATAACACTTCTCACAAAGCCATTATACTATGTTAGGATAATGAGAATGGACAACTTAATAAATCACAAGTAGTATGGATTCATCATATCGACTATCATTCAGTCTTTGAAACCACCAGACTAAAAGAGAAAATTATACATGGCTCAGTCCACATAAACAATCATGAATGTAAATTGCAATATAAACTATTATATGTTTCATGTGCTCCAATATACATAAGTAATACATATTGGCAATTCACGATAAAGAAAAACTGGACTTTATGTAAGTGTGTTGTTTAATTTGCCAGAGAAGGCCTGTAAAATGAAAAAAATATATATATTTGTATAATCATTCTCTTTGTACTTCTGGGCACTCTTTCTTTGGATAGGGATTCTGACCAATGTGATGACTGAAATGGTAATCCAGAGATAAACCTGTAGTGCCGACAGTGTAAAAGTATGACATCAAAGTATGACTTTGATTTGACTTGAATAAAATTCAACCATGTTTTTTCCAGCGCTATCTTTAGATTTTCAAGTTGTTGCCATCTTTGTGTATTTGCATAATTCACTAATGAATTTCCCCCAAAATGTGTAACATACACTCTCTAGACTACAAAGTGATTGCCACACTCAGATGTTCCTGTTTTAGAAGTAACATTTCTCAGGTAGTAAGGTGCAGATTAAAATTGTCACCCCAAATCAAAGACCCTTTGATTCCTACCATTATGAATTTTCCATTCCTTCATCTAGGCAAGAAACTTGCAGCCCAATAAACTCTCCAACACAAAGCCTGACAGTAACTTTAGTTTCTTACAAGTTCATATCAAAAATGTTTAGGCTTCTATATCTTTTACAAACCCCCTTTCTGGCCCTAATCCCTGAAATGACAACCAATATAAACACACAAAAGAAAAATGTCAGCTTTGAAGTGTTTACTCCCAAAGGTTAGATTTCCGGATGGAAAAAAGATAAGGGCATTTATTATTGACAATGAAATATTTCTTACTGATGACGAACTTAGATATAAGCCTCATGTGTCAAAAACCTCTTTTGTCTCTAATTTTTACTAAACCCCTGTGCTAAGAATAAATAAATAAATGAGTAGGTACAATACATGCCAATAATCATGTAGTTATTTCCCCAAAATGGTTTTATGGGCATTGGGATTACAAGGCATCCAAGCTGAAATTATACCCATAGACCAGAAGAAAACAGCCCTCACATTAAACAAAAGACTTTCATGGTTGTTACCCAGAGCTCTGGCGGGAGAAACAAAGCTGCCAATGCATGTAGTGCCTCAGTCACCTATAGATGGTCTGATGATACTATGACTCTGAGGCTGTTAATGACATCAGGGCTAACTATTACTCTCCCCATCCTGTGGCTCCTGTCACTCACCTCCAAGGGTTTCCACTTGTCCTGAACACACTAACTGTAGTGGTTTGATTCATGGAAAAATTATTAGACCCTTTCAAGCATCCTATTGTTATCACTTGAAATGTCTTTTCTTTCACCCTTTTAAAAGACTTCAGAAAAACCATCAACCCCTTCCCCCAAGCCCATGTCTCTAGCTTCCTTCCCACCAGCTCTACTTACCTTACAAAAAAAGGACGAAAGACAGTCCTCATCTTCACTAAGAAGCTGTGTCCTTACTGACAGACACCTGGATCACTCCTAATCCCAAGGCGTCTCTACAGTATGCAATTGTCAGAAGCCCACGCAGCTTTCAGTACCCGCTTCATCTCTCCCCCCCCACTCCCCCCAAATGCACACACACACACACACACACACACACACACACACACACAGAGTCTGCAAATAGATTCCTATTGTCATGAGGCAACTCTGCCTGCCTTTTGTAAAAGAAACTGAAAACCATTATTATCTACAAACATTTTTAAATATAGACACTGTAAGGTGGGAGGGGGCTTGAGAGCAGCCAAGGACCTGTGTAATCAGCTCACCAGATAAATAGAACTCACTAGATGTGCCGGATCCGAGCTCGTTAAGGTTGCTCTGTCAAACCCTACATAGCTGCTACCGCGCCTCTTCACCGAACTCATGGCTCCTTTCTCCCAGGGCAATTTGTTTTACAGCACTGTCAGCAAACTGCGGCAGCCCACCGTTTAAAATGATTCCAAGCAAATTACAGTTGCCAAGAGCCCGGTATCCCCAAGATCCTGTTTTCTAAAGTCTTAAATGTGATCACTTTCTCCTAGTCCTATGCAAACTCCACAGACTGAAGGTAAACAAAGATTTCTCCCCCCCACTCCCGACCCTTTCAACAATTTTTAAGGGTTTCATGGGGGGGGGAATAGGACTTGGCAGTGCACCATTTTTCAAAAGCAGCTGCTACAGCATTATAGAGAAGCTACGGAAAACAAAACCCTGTAGCAACAGCCGTACAGCTGGGCTCCGGCAATCAATATCGCGGAAAAAATCCTCATTTCCCAGACTCTGCGGACTTTAGGGATACAGTGCTCTTGTTTGTTAAACATGCTAAGGATCATTTCTGAATTTGTCCTGAAGGAGACACTGTTTGGAAGCTGTTCTATATACCTGTTTTAGGCTCAAGCAGTCTTATCTTTTCGGCAAAGGGGAGGTGCCCACGAGGGGCTTGCCACCATCTTGTGTCCCCCCCACCAAATAGATGTACAAGAAGACTGAGGCCCAGAAACAGATCTGGGAGCATGCTGGGCTCTGCTCCTATCAAACCGCTTTTGGGTCAATTATTTAAATTCTTGAACATTTACTGGGGCTTAATACACATTCATGGACCTCTCCAGCAGCCTAACTTCACCAGCCTATGGTTCACATTCTTTCAGACAAAAGACTGTGCTCCTACAAACGAGCACCTTTATGTAAATTATGTTAGCACAGGAGGGGATGGTGCACTTAGGGCTGTATACTCAAGAAGCAAATTTGCCTTTTTATTATATATTTTGTTATACATATTTTAGTGTGTGCGGGCACGTGTGTATGTATGTTTGTGTGTGTGTGTGTGTGTGTGTGTGTGTGTGTGTATCTCTCAAGAACATGAATGAGAATAATTAGTTTATTTGGTCTGGAGGACAGGGGAGGGGAGCTTTCAATTATCTTGGTTTCTCACTCCTCCTCTCTGTGTAACACAGTTCCACAGAATAAAGCAAGGCCAAGCAACATTGGTTAGTAGCATAATTTTTTTTTTTCGCTACTCAAGGGCATTCTCAGAGTAAGATATGTCTGTCTGAACTTACTGTTTTTTTCCAGCCATTTAGACAAAATAAATGCAATTGAAGTGCAAAGTACTGTCATTTCTTTTCTGGCTACTGCCTTGGCAATTTCAGAAGTGTGAAAGAAATATGACATCAAGAAGGAGGTGATGTGAGATCAGGACCAAAGGCAATGAAATTTATTGGCGTATATTTTATCCACCTACTCATATTTTAAGTTTCATGAAAGAAGGAACTTTTAAAATCTCCCTAAGGCAGAGGATAGCCTTCTGCATATAGTAGGTGCTTCTTAAGGGTTTATTGAATTTCATCTAATTCAGTTACCACTGCAGGACCTGTGTTGGCAGAAATTTATTATTAACAGCAAGAAAAATTATAATAGCTTCTCTCCTGCTGTCCTCGATCAAATTTCATTAAACACCCTCTATTTGCCAGGATCTGCTGGTGCAAAAAGTGAGAGACAATCACTGTCTTCTAGGAACTATTAAAAGTTTTTTGGGTTGCCTCCTTATAATATGGAGATGAGCCTGGGTTTTCATAGGTAATAATACTATAAAGTACAATCTCTGGAGGTCATGCAAAGCTGGAAAGGCTTTTATTACAAATCCTATGATGTACTGTGTGTAACAGACTAGCCTAGAGAAGTCCTGAGGGGCTCAGCACCAGAAGGTGGTCTACTAAGAAATAAATGAATTATTTTGACCACAACCACAACTAAAGTATCGAGGGCTTATAATCAGCATTGGTTGAATATTGATTGAAATACTGATGAAATAAAATCTCCTTTGAATAATTGAAGTGATACTTATCCCCAATATTTCTATATCACTCTTCCATACCAATGCATTTGAAACTGGCCATATTAAATCTTTGCTCAAGAAGTTCACTGACTCCCCTATCCCCTCTATGTCTACAATAAAATTCACACCCTTCTATTTGGCATTTAAAGTTCTTCAGTCTGGCTCTGACCTATCTTTCTGGACTGGTGTCACATAACTCCATTTCACATACTTGACTAGCCAAACTGACTTATTTCCTATTCCTTGTCCTCAATGTTCCATCTCTTGCCTCCATGCATTTGCAGAGATTGCCCCTGGATCTTGAATACACTCCCTCCTCATCTCCAATTGGAATCCTACTTCCCTTCAAAATCCAGCTCCAGCTCCATTTCCCACATGATACCATTTCTAATGCTCTTTGGTATTTGTGCTTCTCCCCATGAAATGAAATTGTGCTAACTCATATGTGTTTCTGTGTGTGCACATATGTGTGTATATAATTATGTATGTCTTATTTCTCCAAGGTCAAACAAACGGTTTGAATACAAGAACTATTTCCTTTATGTTGATCCTCAGCACTTACAACAGGCCCTCAAATATAATAGGGACTTAATAAATGTTTGTTTAATGCAGTGACCCTAACAACAGAACTACCTGTTTTGAATCAGTCTTTTTTTTTTTTTAATGGCATAGCCATTCTTAGCTATGTTCTTCATAGCATGTCAGGTACTATCCTCCACTATCTCTTGAAGTCTGTCCAAGCTCAGGTTCATTGTCTCCATGATACTATCTATCCATCTCATCCTCTGCTATCCTCTTTTCCTTTTGTCTTCAATCTTTTCCAACATCAGGGTCTTTTTCCAATGAACCCTGTTTTCTCATTATGGGACCAAATTATTGAAGCTTTTGTTTCAGTATATTTCGTTCCAATGAATAGCCTGAATTAATTTCTTTAAGTATTGACTTATTGATTTGATCACGTTACTGTCCAAGGCATTCTCAAAAGTCCTCTCTAGTACTCCAATTCAAAAACATCAATTCTGTGATACTCAGTATTCCTTATTACTACCACTCTAGTATAAGTCCTCTTTGTTATAAGATGGACCATTAGAATAGTTTCTTGGGGCAGCTAGGTGGCACGGTGGATAGAGTACCAGGTCTGAAGTCAGGAAAACTCATCTTCCTCAATTCAAATCTGGTCTCAGATTCGAATCTGGTCTTACTTACTAGCCGTGTAACCCTGGGCAAGTCACTTAACCCTGTTTGTTTCAGTTGTCATCTATTAAAAGTGCTGGAGAAGGAAATGACAAACCACTCAAGTATCTTTGCTAAGAAAACCTCAAATAGGGTCACAAAGAATTGAACAAAACTGAAATGGCTGAACAACAAATAGTTTCTTAACTCGTCTTCCTCCATTCTCTCCTTCCTTCAAACCATCTCTCACACCAGACCATTTTCTCTTAATAAATCAATGAACAACCATTTCTTAGGGGTCAACCTTATGCTAGGCACTGTACTAAGCAAAGGGGATAAACAAAACGAAACCATCTTGGCTCTCAGAGCACTTCCGTTTGATCAGGGAAGAAAACATGTTCATATATAAGCAAATGTGGCTCTGATACAGTGATACATATGTGGAACCCTGAATTAGGTACTGAGAAATAAAGTTAAGAGAAAAGAAGGCTCTTCTATTTTGGTAGTTAAATTAGAATCATATGGAACAAAACTCCAAATCTAAATTATCTGCACTTGAGTAGAGAGGCAGTGAGGTGCTACAGTATCTGGAGGGCTGAGTCTCAAGTTAAGAAGACCTGAGTCAATATGTGACCTCAGACACTTAACGTTACCCTAGGCAAGTCACTTAATATCTGTCTCCTTCAGTTTCCTCATTTGTAAAATGGAGATAAAGCACAGACTTCACAGGGACTTGAGGATCAAGAGAGGTAGTATTTATAAATAGTGCCTGAGCACATAGTAGATACTTAAGTCCTCCCTTCCTCTCTTCTTTTCTTTCTCCCTCCCTCTCTCCCTTCCTTTCTTATATACTTCCTTTCTACAAATATCTCTAGTCATAGTGGTCATGGTATTTTTCTTGCCCAAAACCTTAAAATTATGGATCTTTTATTGAGTAAAATTTAGGGTTTTTAGCCTGGCACTCAAGGTCCTCTATATTCTGCTGCCATTCTCTTCCCAGGCTCACAAGGCTACCCCCTAAACAATGTACTCAATTCTCCAGTCAAACTGGAGTACTCCTCATTCCACACTTTTCCATTCCCATGCTTATTTCCTAACCTTGAAAAGTATATATCCCTGATGAATTCCTTTCCATCCTTTAAAACTGAACTCAAGGGGCATCTCTCACCTGAAACGTTCTCAAGTCCCCCAGCTAGTATTAACCTTAACCACCTTGGCAATCTCACCACTTTGATTGTACCTCTGAGGCCTTTATAATGTATTTAGAATGGATGTAAGACTTCAGCATCGAATTCTGATGTAGAAACTCCTTTCATCTATGCATATGGACAACTTAGAGCTGCGAAGTTACAAGACTTGTCCAAGGTCATACAGCTAATACATGTCAGAGGAAGGTTTTAGACTTAGGTCTCCTGACTCTAAGACCTACCTTCTTTCTATTACATTATGTTGCCTCTAGTATAATTCATCATTTTTATTAAAATTATTTGTCTAAATGTTTTAGCCTTATAAGGACTATATCTTATGAGAACTGTATCTTAGCTAAATTTCACATGTCCCCAGCATCTAGATCAAAGTTCTATGTACTGTAAGTTTTAGTAAATATCTACAAAACTGGAATTTCACCAGAGAATAATACTAGTCTAATGCTTGAATAGGAATCTTCTTCAAAATATTCCTAAAAAGTAGCCAGACAGCCATTTCTTGGGGTCCTCCTATACTAGTGATAATGAGCTTATTATTTCACATTGGGATACTTTTGGAACTCTCAGTGAAAATGTACTTTGGGGCAACTCTAATTTTAGGAAGTTTTTCATTATACTGAACAAAAATCTGTCTCTCTCTAGCTTCCAGTTACTCTTCCTAGTTCTGCCCTCTGGAGCCAAGTAAAATGAATCTAATCTCTCTTTTAAATGACAGGTCCTCAAGTGCTTGAGGACAGAAATCATGCCCACTACTCCCTCCCTTACCAAGTCTCTTCTTTTCTCAAACCTAATAAACATCTTGACATTTTAAGGAAACATAAGGATCACTTAGTCCAACCTCCTGAATGTTATAGATAAATGATAAAGCTATTTCTTGAATGAAAATTTTCAGAATCTTAATGCAGATTAAAGATTAGGGTCCAAGGTGAATAATTGACATATCTAGGACATCTCAAAGTAAGGTCCCATGCTTTAGTGAGGCCCCAAGCTGCTTCTGATTAGACAATGACCCAGGGAATCAATTGATCTGAAGATAAAAGGAGAGGAAGTTATTTTTTGGCAAGTAGTGTCCTTCTCCCTGCCAAATCTTTCTGCTCATAACCATACTGTTAGATGCTCCTAGCCCTATTGCAAAGAGGTGAGCCTACTCCACCCAACCAGTTGAGCTACTCTTTTGATTATGGTAACCTAGTTCAAAAAAAGACCTGGGGTGGGAGGGTGGAGAATAGAAATGGAAGAAGAGGTAAATGAATGACACTGATGTAATTTGGGCCAGTCTCTGTAATTCCTAAATACAGACTAACCCTCTATCATAGCCCTTCTATCCAAGTTCTTTCCTGCAAAAGTATTTTGGGAAAGATTTAAATGAACTGTTCATTTTGGAAGAAAATAATGAAAAAAAAAATCATATCTGGTTTGCAATTGCTGCTCCCTCACTGAAAAGTATATGGCAAATAGAGAAATTATATCAGATTAAGCTATAATGCCTCTTTTTTCTCATGACATGGAAAACTATCTCATAGATATCTTCAAGCAAAACAATTCTGGGTCTAGAGCTATGATTTCCACTGGGTGGAGAACTCATGGCAGTTGAAAAATCTCTCCATGGGTACATATTGGCAACTCACTTGGGAGATTACCTTAGAGAATTATCTGGGGCACTGTGAGATTAAGTGTTCAAAGAAGAACTTGAAACTTGGTCTTCCTGACTTCAAGGTTGGTCCTCTACCCAGTATACTTAGAGGAGAATAATTTTCACTGTTCTGTAGCTTTATAGCCAGACCTGAATTTGAGTCCTGGCTTTCATGCGTTACTATGTGAACACAAGGAAGTCCCTTCCTCTCTCAGCCTTAATTAATGGTTTTTAAAATAAGACAGTTGAAATCAATAATTCTTAAGATCCCTCTCTGGTCTGACATCTTTTAATTCCAAATCTGGAAGACAACATTCAAGAGAGCAAAATGGTTTTGAAGGAGCAAGTTTTTGAGGAGTCTTACTTCGGTATTTATTTCCTATATCTGTTACCAAGGGTAAAAGACATATTACATAGAGGCAACCAGGTGACAGGTAGAGTGCTGGGTCTGGAGTCAGGAAGACCTGAGTTCAAATCTCACCTGAGATACTTAGTAGCTGTGTGATCCAGGCCAGTTACTTAACTTCTATCTTCCTCAGTTTCCTCAACAATAAAATGGGGGTAATAATGGTACCTATTTTCCCAGGACTGCTGTGAAGATCAAATGAGATAATATTTGTAAAGTGCTTAACATGGTACCTGGCACATAATAGGTTGTTAACCAATGCTTATTCCCTTTCCTTCCCTACCCACATATTAAGAATTTGTTAATACTACCCTTTCTTTAATGTTATGTAGAGACTTTGAAAAAAATACTACAGAATCTACCATGTAAGATAGCATTATTCTGGTATCCAACAACAGAACCATAGGAGAAAGGGAAAGTTATAAAAAAAAAAAAGGATAAGATAAGATAAGCTATAATAGAAATATTCACTTGTGACTTTCCTTGGCAAGTTAGGAAATAAATGGAAATTCCTCTCAGCATGAAATTGGATCCTATAAATTTGTTAGGAGAGAAATTCACGGTCAGAACTAACAATGTGACCACACAGATGAGACAATCTTAAAGCTGTGATATGTTTTATATATAAATAAAGTAATATATTTTAGAATTTTGCTACTGTTGAGCCATACTATTTTTCTATCATGGGCACAAAGTCTAAAAGGGAGATAAGAGTAAGTAGATTAAAAACAAGTCTTCATTGAAAAGAAACACATT
Organism: Pseudochirops corinnae; assembly: GCA_028646515.1. NCBI lineage: Eukaryota > Metazoa > Chordata > Mammalia > Diprotodontia > Pseudocheiridae > Pseudochirops > Pseudochirops corinnae. The sequence goes on along the minus strand of CM053585.1, from coordinate 196,666,547 downwards.
CACTTTCTAAAAGCCTTCCTTCTGCTATGTGCTACTTTTCAATGACTCAAACCCCAAGTCAGCACAATGGGGAGAAAGAACAGCAGAATGAAGAGCAGGGAGAGAACACAAAAGGACCACTTGCTGGGTTTTGGCTGTGGAGAACAGCTGGGGTGAGATTGGCTAACCATCTCAGCATTTCTACTAGAGTTGCTGTCACCAGGCAGTGGATGCTGGTGCTGTTCTTGGATAAAACTAACTGTCATATTTCTTGAGTTGGCAGACATGCTGTGGGTAAGGATAGAGCAAAAGGGGAACCAGGCGAGGTGTGATTGTAAAGACAGGAAGCACAGACAGAACAGTTGGAGGTTCCTGCACGCATCTCTCTTCTTGTGTGTGTTTATGTGTTTAGTTCATCACTTTTCCTTTAAGAATAGAGAATAGAAGTCCTGGTATATATGTGCCTTTCTCATATTGCCCAAGAGATAACAAAACTGTACAGTTATCCCTTCCACATCATGGGGGTTAGGGATATGGCACCCCTGTGATCTGGAAAATCTGTGTAAAAATTTTTGGCCCTCATATCACATCAGAGAAGATGTCTGAATTTTTTTTTCTCTTTGGGGTGTTTACAGTATTAAAAGATAAAATATGTTGATATTATACAATACTATACATATATTTTATGTATTTCTGAGTTTCTAAAATTTTTCTGTGTCATCTTCTGACCTTCACATGTCATCTGTGACTTCTGCAAAACTCCCCCCAAATTTCCATTTAATTTCTTATGCCAACCCATAATATATCAAAACTGTGATGAAGAAAGTTGTGATGTGGAAGGGATACTGTACTTATAAGAAGGGCTTGTGATAAAATAATGTGAATACTGTATCTGTAAGAACACTTTCTGAACCACTCCCCCAAACCTAAAGATGAGACTCTGTCAATGACAGAGAGACTCTGGCAGCAAGAGGTCTAGGTTCCTGATCCTGGATCTTTAAGTTAAAAAAAAAATGATATTCCATTTGGCTTGTAGCAATTTAATGAGCCCATGAACATATTCAGGAATCTAAGAATGCAGCAAATATATTATGTATGATTTGGACCTTCCATTTGTACATAAGAACATTTGAGTGAAGAATCCATTATATACAATTACTGTTCTTCCTGGGATTCTGACTTTCTTGCTAATGCTGTCAAGTGCCATCTGTTTCATTATTTAAAAGCACAGTAGCATAAGAGAGTGACTAAAATGCTCATACTCTGACTCAGAAATTTAACTGCTAACATAGATCTCAAGGAAGATAAAGATCAAAGGACTCCATATTAACTAAAATATTTATAGCAGCACTTTTTGTGATAACAACAAACTATAAAAAAAAATGTAGACATCCATCAATTGAGGAATGTCAAAACAAATTGCAGTATAGAAATGTGATACAATATCACTGTACTGCAATGTGAAAGTATTTGCAGATCCTATACACGATTGCACGCCACCATGGCGGGGGGGGGAAGGGATGGGAGAAAATCTGAAACTCAAGTGATTGTGGAACTGAATCTTGTAAATAAAAAGTAAATGAGCAAATAAAAAAAAAACAGTATCACTGTACTGTAAGAAACAATGAATAGGAAGAACACAGAAGAGCATGGGAAGATTTATATAAACTGATGCAAAGTGAAGTAAGCTAAGCCAGGAAAACAATATACACAATGACTACAATAATGGAAATGGGAAAAACAAAACAAAATTTAAAAAGTTGGTTGAACAGTATATTATAATTACTCAATCTCACTCCAAAGAAGAGATAACAAAGTTCACCTTCCTTCCCTCTTAACAACATTGGGGAGTCTATGGATTTGGAACATTATATGTACTACCAGACTTGGTGGATTTGTCGCTTAGTTTTTCCTTGAATTCTTTCCCCCCCCCTTTATATCCTTGGGTGAAAGGGACTGCTCTGCCAAAAAAAATGGAAGAATATTTTTGGAAATGATGATATAAAAATAAAAGCTCTTTGTATGTATATATTTCATGTGTGTATGTACTTCTTTATTCCACAGCCTCTCAAGATTATTTTATATAACTTACCATATGTTACCTTACACTTACTCATAAAGAATTACTAAGTTAGAGTATCACCTAGTTTACTCCCCCCCCCCCATCTTACAGCCAAAGAAACAGAATATGAAAGAAAGGAAATGGTTTATTCTAAGGTCATACAAATTGTAACTAGCATAGCCAAGATTCGAATCCAAGTTTTCTAACTGCATCTCTGAACTTTATCTTCCTCATTAGTAAAGCAAACAAGTTGGTCTTAATGACCCCTAGGATCCCTTCCAAGTCTAAATCTATGAAATTATAACTCCCAGGGCTACCATATTTCCCTTTCACACTTCTTATAGCATTGTCTTCCTGAGGAGCAAATGAAAACAGTCAGAGGTTGTTCCTTATTTCAAGTCATCACGTGAACAAAATGCCCATGAACACAAAGAAGCATGTCATGTTCCAGAAGACAGGAGAACAAAATTGTCAGCTATTTTAGCACCTCAGTCACTATAAAAAAAACACACACAACTTCCTGTACTTCACAGCAAGAAGTAAGACTTTCACATTGTAAGCTTTGTAGGTCAGGTCTGACCCCGTCATTGCCCTGTTCAAAAATCTCCTATGGTCCCCTGTTGTCCCTCACAGTGGTCTCCCAGATGGGAGCTAGGCCATGACCAAAGAAGCAAGTGATTAACCAAGGAATGGAAAGCTGGGTCACATTCCTTCTTCCCTACTCTAATCAATTTTAGGTCTTGTTTTCAGAATGACTACACCTAACCTTCACCCAGCATTCCCTGTTTTCTCACTGTACCCCCTCTAGCCTCTATGAAAGACCCCATCCTTCCCCCTTCAGAGCCAGATCCCAGGTCCTCAGAGAAAATTATTATCTAACATGGGAACCCACCAAAGCTATTACTTCAGATACCATCAGGAAAATTCACTTCTCCCCCAGGTCTTGCACAGGCCAGTAACCCCTTTAGGGAAGGCTTTACACTCTAGGGCAATGCCTGCTGTGTAATAATATTTTTAATGAAAACAGAAAAGGTTTTTTGTATCATTAACAAATAAAATAAAATATTTTAAATGTTTTTATTTTGTCCTTACCTCATCTTTTAAAAATTATTTTTGTATGTTTCATAATGTGTATTTTATATTAGTATAATATTACATGTATGTATATTACTTATAAACACATCTATTTTGGGTGCATGATCAGAAATTTTTTTTTTTACCATTAGGAAGGAAGAAAGGCAACAAGCATTTATTAAGTGCCTATTATGTGCCAGACAATATGCTAAGTATTTATAATATTATTTCATTTGATTCTCACAACAACCCTGGGAGAAAGGTATCATAATTATCCTCATTTTACAGTTGTTGAAACTATGGCAGACAGAAATTAAATGACTTACCCAGGGTCACACAGCTAAGAAATATCCATGGCAGGATTCGAATTCAAGTCTTTCTGACCTCAGACCCAGTGCTCTATCTACTGTGTCTCCTTGTCTCGGATAGGATTGTGTGATCAAAAGTATTTGGAGACCACTAGTCTCTAGGATAAAATACAAAGTTTTCAGCCTAGTATTTAAGGTCTTCCACCATCTGATTTCAACCTATATTTCCAATCTTTATCTTATACTTGCCTTCCTAGACTATATACTAGGCTATCAGCTTATTCTGAATCTTTTCCTCCCCTCTCCTAACTCTATAGATTCACTCAGATTATTTCTTATGATTGAAACACTCTACCACACACATCCTTTTCTCTTTCTATTCCTCTCAAATATGTCTGTTGCCATCTCATCCATGAAGCCCTTGATGATAGCCTCAAACCTGAATTAATACACACACACACACACACACACACACACACACACACTTTTCTAGACCATGCATCTAAGCACTGTTTTCTCCTCCCAAACAGAATCTACCTTGTATCACATTTACTTGTAAAGAGTCTGATATTCTGGTTTTAGATGAGGAATTATCTGAGGAGAATAATTACACTGGGTTATTTTTAACCTGCACATCCCCAAAGTTGAGTACACAGTATGTACTTAACAAATGTTTGTTGGATTTGGTGGTCTGATATGCTCTTCTAGCAATCTATGGAAATTAAGGAGAATAACAACTCTAAGCTAAGATCATGTTAATGACTGTAATAAGAACCTTAATTTCCCCTACACACACTTTAAATTAAGCAATAAGAAGCTCTGGGATGTGAAGAAACTTAAACCAAGGTGGAAATTTTTGTAAGATGATTGTTTTGAGTTACCTGGCTTCGTTTTTCTGGTAAATTTTTCCCATCTGCTTTGGTCCACTGATTATAGAATTTAACATTTGGGCCAAACTTCTTCATATCACCTGAAAAGGAACTGAAGGTAAGCTAGCAACCAGGAAATGTCTGGAAAGCAGTACTCATTCTGCCTCTCCCAGAACAAGTAAGGAAAAGCCTTTTCTTTCTTCCATTTAGAATCAATAGAACTTTTAATTCATGTGGCAACCATTTCCCATTAACTATTCCATTCAGTTTATAATCAGCTATTTCCTGCTCTCAAGTATTCACATTTTGGGGGGCTCTTTCCCAATCCTCTGGCTCTGGCTATTCTAAGCCCATTTTATTGACTGTCTATACCTCTAAGAGAAAGAAGGCAAGAAAAAGGAAAAGGTCAATGGGGTGAGTGGGGTTTGTCTTTCCTTCTCCAAGAGGATCATGACATCAGGGAGATGATGACAAGACTTGCAATTGACTTTGATTTGAGGGAAGGAGGACTGTGCAGTCTCCAGCCTCACCTTTTCCTCCTGAGGCATCTGGGTCCAGTGGTCAGATATAAATCAGGACAACTAGGGATGGCTGAGGATGCAATGGGAGACTTTGGCCCTTTTAAGCTAATTCAGAGCCTCACATTAAATGACTAGAGGCATTTCTGTGGACAAAAACCATGAAACTTTCCCTAATGGTCCCTCCCAGATATGTTTATTTTTCTTCTGGGCTGGCCAATATTTGATTGTTAGTCAAGTGCTGAGGTCTACATTCACAGATGGATACTACATAAATAGATGTTTTAAGGGAAAACAGAAAAAAGAAGCAAATTAACATGAATTTTGCATATTCTATGCATTTTCTGTGATTTGAGTGGGATCTAGTTCCAGTCTTTGCTCCATTATTTTGAGTGGATCCCAAGAGATGATTAGGTCTGAAATTTCTTCCTAATTCAGCCTTAGTTCAAGTTCCTGAATTCAGCTCTATTCATTTCACCATGATCAACTCCCTTTAGCATGAGAGAACATATAATGTTAGAGCTAGAAGAAGTTTGAAGGACAACACAACTCTCTCATTTTCAGAAGAGGTCCAAAGATCTTGCTTGTCCTTTGCAGCCTCAAGAACATGATCTAGAATGCAATCTAGTAGCCTGACAAAGGAACATAATGTCTCAGTAACATTCCCCTTAATATGTGTGTGTGTGTGCATACACACACACATTATATATATTGTAATAGCAAGCAAAGAAGTACTTAGCACCTTGTTTCACCTATTTAATTATTTAGCACCTTGTTTCAGTTCAAGTTCTTTTGAGCCTTGCCCATGATTATATTAAGTCTTTGTTAAGAAACAGAACTTGTGAAACCCACAGTGCGAGGAAATTGCTGATGCAATAGGAAGGGGTGGAACAGGGAGGAGCTAATGACCAGATAAAAAGCTGAGGACAAGCTGGGAGAGAGCAGAAGTAAGAAAGGAACACTTGAAAAGGAGAAAACTTGTGGTATCTTGGCACTCTGTTCTCTCTGTATTGATTTGTGTTTGTAATACTTTATACAGAAGCCCTAGGACCTTACTGGAAGCCCAGAAAGAGGATTTTCTTTTTGTCTATTTACAGAAGTCTTGGAGGAGGGTTTCAGAGGTCCTGGGATTATATTGATGATTTGTGTTGAGTTCTCACACTTTGTTTGTGGGTCTGTGTTGATTTCACAGGCAAAAAGTGAATGGATAATGGTGCTGGCAATGTGCATGAATGTTGTTTCAGCTGTTAAGCTTTTTCTTCCCAGAAAAAGAAACCATGAAGGACTTGAGGTAGACTGGATGCTGTGAGTTTCAATATGCAATGGGAACTGGATGAGGAACTGGATGAGGAGCTGGACAAGGAGCTGAGAGCTGCCTACCTTTGAATCCAGGTGACAGTTGGGTAAATTCAGGCAAAAGCTGGGATCATGAAAGAGGAACCATGGAATCTGAGAGCTAACCTCAAGTCAAGATAAAAAGATCTTTCCTTGGGTACTTAATGCTGACTGAGAAGATCATGATTTATTGTAGCCTAGGGGTGGGAGAACTTTGACCTCTATACCTTGCACCTCTTAAGGATGATTGAGTTAAGGATGATTGGAAACTAATCTCCAATCAAGAAAAAAGAAGACTTTTTGACTGAGAGATCAAGACAATGTGACCTAGGGGTGGAGAACTTTGACCTTTGTACTTTGTGTCCCTTAAGGAATGGTATCCTTTGTTTAAAACTATGTGGCCACTTTGGTGAAAGCTATGTGGCCACTTTAGTGATAAGTTATTATGATATAACATTGTGAATTCTGTATTTTGGTTTCTGTGAATGTTTTGCTTTAGTTTACTGCTGAATAGAGAGTTCATTATACTATGTGATCAGAACCTTAAAGCTGTTCACAGCAGCAGTCCTCTGGAGAGCTGCTCGTGCTTGGCTTTACATACACGCAAATGTTTATATACATCTACTTATATTTACATATATACACATATACATATATATGTATGTATGTATATGTGTGTATATATACACATACACATATATATACACATATCTAAATATATATACATATACGTAATATCTAAATATATACACATATATATACAAAATATAATTATTTATATGCACTGTATCTGTATATGTGTGTCTATGTGTCTATATGTATTTATATGTATATATACACACATATACATACATACATATATATGTATATGTGTATATATGTAAATATAAGTAGATGT
>CM053585.1:196602417-196659004 GCA_028646515.1 Pseudochirops corinnae | reverse complement strand
TGTGTGTGTGTCCCCCTGAGATCATCTCCAATTTATCCAATATGAATCTTGTCTATTTGTCTATTACATACTGACTCCCCATTAGACAGTGAGCTCCTAAAGAACAGGTTTGTCTTTTGCCTTTCTTTGTATACTTAGCTCTTAGCAGTGTTTGGAATATAAGGTGCTTAATGAATGATAGTTGACTGTCTATCCTTTCTGTCCCCCCATCCAAACTTCCTTATTTCTTCTGAAGGCACTACCAGACTCCCCATCATTGTTGGGAAATTAAATCTGCCTTGTCAATTAAAAACACATGCACTGGTATTCTAGCACCAGGTTCCAAAGACCTTCAAGTTGTCAGCTCCTGCACAGAACTCATTTGTAGTAACTAGGACTATGTGGAATCATGTACTTAGTAAATGCTCCTTGATAAGGACAATGAGGAATAGGCAGGCACTAAAGTTGTCATTTTATCCCCAGATGTAGGGGCACAGACATCAGGTATCTCACACGGCCAGCAAGAGCCAAGTGGCTTTGCATGTGGCACAGTTGCCAGAGCAGTGTTGTGAATAGGTAATTAAGTTCCCTGACAGTTATACTTTTTGAAAGCTCCCACTGGGTTGCAAATCTGTCCTTATGTAGCAGCCTTGCCTTTACTATTAGCCAGCCAAGAGCAAGGAAAAAAATATTGATGAAGTAACATCTATCTGCACATCTTTTTCTAAAAAACTGGAGTGAACAAATTCCAAACAGTTAATTTCTTATTAGAAATTACCCCATAATTAATACCCCATAAATTACCCCATAACAAAAATGAGGCAGAATTGAGCTGAGCAGGCTAAGAAAACCCCTTTCCAACACCTAACCACACTAGGAATCAGTCACAGTGAAAATTATCTTTAAGCAGCTTAAAGACCACGAAAGGCAGCAGGTTTTGCAACAAATCACTTTACTTATACAGTAATTCTCTCCTAAGGAGTCTGCAATAGGTGTTAGTTCAGAGTTTGGGGCCTTCAGTGGTGGGTGGTGCACAAATGGTCTGTGAGTTTGTTTTCCCTGCTTTCCTATTCCTTTGAAGGAAAACCTAACAAAGGATGTGAAACTGAATAAAAACAACCTCATGGAAAGGTAGGTGGTACACAATGGAGAAGCACCCAGGGCTACACATCAAAGGACGTGAGTTCAAATTCAGACTCTACTGCTCACTCATTGTGTAATCTTACAAGTCACCTCATCTTTCTAAGCTTCCTAAGTCCCACATATGTGAAATGGGAGCAATAATACATGGACTATCTATCTGATGAGGTTTCTGTGAGGAAAGTGTGTGTGTGAATATACATGTACATATATGTGCATATACACATGTGTAATAAGCATATACACATGGGCATGAAGAAATATTTAATGTGCATGTGTACATAATCATGTGTGAATTATATCTTTATGCTATATATAATGCATTATGTGACGTATCATATATGAATGTATGCGTGTATACATATACATATATCTATACATTGATGTTGATGATGATGATGCCAGGTAAGTGACAGAGTGGGCAAGAGTATTAGATGTAGAGTCAGGAAGACCTGAGCTTGAATCTTCCCCTCAAATACTTACTATCTGTGTGACCCTGGGCAAGTCATTTAACCTCCCTGTCTCAGTTTCTTAATCTGTAAAATGAGAATGTTGGACTCAAAGATTTCCAGTGTTCCTTAAAGCTGAAAACTGCACTAAGGTTTGGGAGGGACTATATATCATGTGTATAATATACAATAATAATATATAGTCATATATAATGTATCATGTTAATATTTCATATGTTATATAAGTCCCCCCAAACTGAGTGCAATTGTATATACACATACATATGTAAGTGTATATATTTACATAAATACATATAAATATTTGCATGCACACATATAAATTTACCCATATATACATACATATAATTCATAGAGCACTTTAAGATTTGTAAAGCACTTTATATATATTATTTCATTTTTGTCCTTACAACGTTCCTGAGAGTTAGGGGCTATTACTATTCCCATTTCACAGATGACAAAAATAAAGTTAAGAGAAGTGATCTGCCCAGAGTCACAGAATTATTGAATGTCTAAGGCAGGACTTGAACTCAGATCTTCCTTACTCTGGGTCTAGTGCTTTCTATGTGGCTCTTATGAATCCATGTGCTTGTGTAATTGCAGACCCACAACACAAGTCCCAAGACAAAAGTCTCCCCAAAAGTGATCTTTTCATGACTTAGCAGAAAGAGAACTCAATCTGTAGTCATAGATCTGGGTTGGAAGCCCAGCTCTGCTACATCTTACCTATGTGACCTGGAGAAAGTCATTTGGTCAACAAGCATTTCTTAATCATTTTCCATTCAAGCTTAACAGTGCTAAGCACTCAGAATACCAAAAAAAAAAAAAAAAAAAGTAAAAACCATGTTCCTTGCCCTCAATGAGCTCACATTCTAATGGGGGGGGGGGCAACTTGCAAATAACTGTATTCATGGAAGACATATACAATTCAAATAGAAGGCAATCTCAGAGCAAAACCACTAGCAGTAGGAAAGTTCTGCAGAAGGTAGGATTTGAGCTGAATCTTGTGGAAAGCTTAGAGAAACAAAGGGCAGAAGTGAGGAGAGAATTCCAGTCTAGGAGGTAGTTAGTGCAAAGTACCAGAATCAGGAGACGGAGTGCTGTAAGTAAGGAATAGGAGGTAGGCCATTTAACTGAACCAGGGGTGGGGAACCTGCAGCCTCCAGGCCACATGTGGCTCTCTAAGTCCTCAAGTGTGGCCCTGAATCCAGTTTGAACTGGGCTATACTTGAGGACCTAGCAGGCCATATGAGGCCTCGAGGCCACAGGTTCCCCACCCCTGAACTAAACACGAAGATTAGGTAGAAGGTAACAAGGTTTAAGAAGACTTGTAAGGTCAGAAGGGGCCAGGCTATGAAGGGCTTAAAATGAAAAATGGAGAATTTTGTTTAATCTGGGAAGTAACAGAAGGTCACTGGAGTTTGTTGAGTAGAGGAGACATGACAAGATCAGACCTACACTATGAAAATCACTTTCACAGCTAAGGGAAGGATAGATTAGAGTTGAGACTTGAGGCAGGGAGACCAATTCATAATGGTATTGTAACAATCTGGGTGAAAGGTAATGAGAGTCTGTACTAGGGGTAGTGGTCTTGTGAATGGAAAGGATAAGACTTAATAATAGAATGGATATGTGAAGTGCATGAGAATGAGAAGCAGAGGGTGACACTTTGCATACCTGGGCTGATTGGAAGGATGGTGGTACTTTGACTATAATAAGGAAGTTGGGAAAAGGGGAAAGTTTGAAAGGAAAGATCATGATTTCTGTTTTGGACATTTTTAATATGAGATGCCTGAAGGAAATAAAATTTAAGATGTCCAAATGGCATTTGGTAGTGTGGGCCTAAAAGCTCAGGAAGGAGACTGAGGTTAGAAGTCACTTTTCCTCTCCGTTTCACTATCTGTAAAATTATAAAGTTACGCTCAATGACCTCTAAAGTTCCTTTCATTTCTAAATTCTGCCTGTGAAAATGAGTGTCATTTGTTTTTAAAACATCTTTCAAATGAGTGAACTTATAGGGGCTTTGAAAAGTACATTAACTGCTTCCATACTTAAAATCTGGACATAACTCAATCCACAGGGAACAGAAAGCATCAAATTCATCAAATACTGTTCAGCAGGATGCAACTTCTTTTTTGTTGACCAATAATTCTGAGAAAGTCAGAATCAAAATTCAGTGCTGTGAGATCACAAGGACTCTGCCTAACCTCTGGAGTGGGAAACTGAGATTTCCAGGAGGGCCTCTCCTTATTACCTTGCTAAGAACTCAGGCACAGCCTATATTCAAGGGCCATCTGCAATAAATATCTTCTATTTTTTTTTTGATGCTGTCTACATCCCATTTTCTGTATTTTTGTCAGACATTAAAAAAGACAACTATGAAAATTTTCTTCAAGGCATTTTGGATTAAGTCAAATTGCTTCAGAGATTGCCCCTTCACACACTCACACAAAGCCTCACCTTGGATGATCTTTTATTTTCAAGTATCAATACTCATAAATGGCTAAACGAAAAAGGAACAAATAGGCAGTGTAATACTGAAGGATTTTCACCAGAAGTACTTACCTGCTACAAGACAGAGACCCTCAAAACGAATGACGAAACAATCTGCTGTAGTAGTTGAGGGGAAAAAAACAAGCTACAAGGAAAATGTTTTTCTACCACCAGCAGGTTAAAAGAGAAGTAGCCAAATCTGCACAATCAGACTTGCTTCCTAAATCATTTTCCAAGCAAGCTTATGAGCAGTAGGTAAGACTTGAAAGGAAAATTTAAGAGTTTAATTGAAACTATGTCCAAAGAAAACCAGGTAGTAAATGATGACTTAGAAAGGCAGCTTTACACAGTTGAAAGCTCTTGACCTCAGGGTCATGGATTCTATTCCCAACTCTGCCACTTGTTAATTAAGTGACCCTGAGCAAGTGAATTCCTCTCTCTAGGCCTCAGTTTGTCCATGTGCAAATAGTCACTAAGATTCTTGGTAGTTAGGTGGCACAGTGAATAAAGTGTAGGACTTGGATTCAAGAAGTGCTGAATTTGAATTCTGCCTCAGATACTTACTAGATATGTGACCCTGGACAAATCACTTAACTTCTCTCAAGTTCAGTTTCCTGATCTGTAAGGATAATAATAGTACTTATATCAATCACAGTGTTGTAAGGGTCAGATGAGTTAACATATATAAAGTTTGCTTTGCAAACTTTAAACTGCTCTTTACGTGCTAGGTACCAATCATTAATTGTTATTATTATTATCGTTTTTAATTGTAATATATCATTCTAGAGATGGATCAATATACACAGTGATAATTTTATTTATTTTTTATTATTTTTATTATCTTTGGCAGAAATATTGACAGATATTAGAAAGGTCATGTAAGAAATGGCTATTTTTCATGGAAAGGCTAAATGGCATTTTGTTGACATGGTTTGTCCCATTATTATTGAGATCTATATTCATTTATAAAATAGGTAGCGAATTCCAACAACCAAACCACGATTATATTAATTCAGTCTCTACCTCAACAACATGTCACTGAATAGGCTGGTCTGTTCTTCTTATGATTCCTATGATTCTAGGCGGTAACCATGTGAAGATGATAGCTTTTCAAAACAACTCCCTAGAAAGTCATCCTTTTACGGTAACCTGCTCCTGGGTACCAAAATACCTTTCTAACACTTCTTTCTCTGCTTTGGTAAACTAGAAAATCTTGCAATATGTTTCACAGTTGTTTTTAAATTATGTTTTGTTCAGTGGGACAAAGAAAACAATTGAGTTCAGAAAATGGAGAGTATTTTTCCTCTTCTGTTACTCTCACCTTTAATGAAGCTAAGGCCCTCCAAGTATTCCTATCATTATCCTATAAAGATTCTAGAAATAGAGAGGCAGGTCCACAAAGCCTAACGTGGGAAGATGTCAAGAATCTCTGATGCAAGCTAACATGGAACTAGCCCGAATTTTTTTTTCAGTCAGTGACTGTTGGTTTAAAAATGTCTTTGTTTGGAAACGCTTCTCAGTAGAGTTAAAGCTCTATTATTTGAAAGCACGTAGAGAAGGAAGATCTCGTTGATCCTCTATTAGCTAGTACACATAATATTAATTTTTTTCATTATCACCCTAAAATATTTCATTTTTTGAAGGGGGGGGTATAGAGATAGGCACTCTTTTTTTCTAAATTCCTTTGTATCAGTGTATGTAATTATACTAATAAAATAAATGCACACATATAAATTATTCATCTTTATTTTGACAGATATTCCAAATGTGTGCTTTTGACCTTCAAGCTGAGCAGCTAAAGAACACAGAAAAATCCCACTTGACCTCAGAAATGAAAGGTTAGAAACCCTTGAATTATCAACTGCATATGCAATGTTTCTAAAATAACTCATCTGAAACAAAAGCCAATATTATTCATTCCAGCTGAAAACAAAGGACCCAAGCAACACATGACCAACAACTAGTGTTTAAATGTCTCACATTCACTTTAATCAGGTACTTGTGGGCAGATCTATTTGCAGTTTAAAGGCACACTTCCAATTTAACACTTGGGCTATACTGTGCTTTCAGGCCACATGGGTGGTAAGGCACATTTGGTACTTCCAGATAATCCTCACTGCAAGACTCAGTTAAGTAATGTATATCACTGATTCATGAATTGGAAATCGTCTTCTAAATGTTCTCCTTCTCTGAAAGACAGAAAGTACTAGGCTCTCTAAAAGGAATAAATATTTCAAAAGCTGATGGTACTAGTTCCTTGCTTTAATACTCTTTAGTACAAAGATGGATAATCTGGAATCCATTAAATATGATTGTAATTTGGAGTGAATTCTTCTAAACAGAACTTGCTAATGGGCAAATAAGAAAAGTCTGCAAAAATTGAAATTTTGAAATTCTAATAGCCTTCACATCACAATAGAATCTATTCTATATAGCTTAAAACTGCATTGCCTTTTGTATCAGCCTTTATATCAGCTGTGAATTAACTACCATGGCTAAATTTGCAATATTAAATGTAAATACACAAAAAAGAAAATGTGGTGATAGTACATTTAATTTAGTGGAGGCAAATATGTACAAATTATCTACTCTATGCAGAATACAGTATGAGTGGCTGGGTGAAAGACAAAACTTAAATAACATACAGTCCCTACATTCAAGGAACTTATAGTCCAGTATGATGGTTAAGATAGATAGATAGATAGATAGATAGATAGATAGATAGATAGATAGATAGACAGATAACATGGTTAATTCATTAGCTACCTGTAGAACAAAGGGCTACACAAAGCCCAAGGAAGATCATTCCAGATGAAGAATCAAAGATGACTTTATGGAGAAAGAGGTAGTATTTGAGTGTGTCTTTAAAAGCTGGGTGGGAATTCAACACTGATATCTGTGCCAACAAACATCAAAAAACTATCTTTAACTTATATTTTGCTTGAATTTTCATAACTATTAAGTACCATATGGTGTTCCCCCCCCCATCACCATTACTTCGAGAAATACTTCATATGGAGATTTTATGGATCAATTACTTACTATTGGTTTTTGATGTGCTTACCAAAAATTGTCACTGCATGTGGACATATTTTAAAGTATGTGGCTATTTTAAAAGTGAGCTAAAATTACTGATGGAAAATTCAGAAATCAATTCAAACAAGTTATTTCAACACATACCCATAGGAAAAGATTTGAGTGAATTTTTCATCACACCCAGAAGTCAGTAATTTTGTACTCAGTGAAACAAAAAGAAAACAAGAATTCCAGGGTGTATGCTTCATTTCTCATTGCTGAAACACAGATACTCCTGGCACTGAGTTTCAAGAGATTCCCCTCTATGCTGACATCAAGTGTATAGGTAGGTTGGGAGGTGAGCGTTAAGACTCTTTAAGAACTCTTCATGACTAAGACAGATTTTCTACCAGATGTTACTCAGACTTTATTTATAATAAAACAGCTTTAGGAAAAGGACTGATACCAAAAGTTCTCATGATGAAACTTATCAACTGAAATCATCATTTCCCTAATGTAAATGTATCCCCTTTAATTAGTGCCTGAGTGGCTGTGATAGATACTGGTGCCCTAGAAATGGACAAACTCTATTCAGGACTAAAGTCAGCATAAACTCACACGAAAACAAAAAAAACCACAACATCAAATTGTTGATTATGGTCATCTCTTTCACATCAGGACTTTCCCCATTGTGATTTCAATATATTGTAAACTGGCATAAGAAATTAAATGGGAATTTGCGGGGGGAGAGTTTTGTGGAAGCTGCAGACAACACATGAAGACCAGCATATGACACAGAGCCTATGACCAAATACTTAATCCAAATTTTATAATAAGATACTGTCAACACCTCATAAAAGAAAAAAAAAAACTCAGACTTCTCTAATATGAAGGGAGGATCGAAATATTTTAAGCAAATTTTCAGGACCATGAGAACATCTGTGCCCCTAGCTCCTGTGATGTGGAAAGGATAACTGTACAGTAATGGAATTGGCCTTAAGAAATCACCCAATCTAACTATTCAGACCCTTCCCCAGGACTAAGCCACACAAATGTGAATTAAGCAATTTTATAGGTGTTTAAGCGCAGCTAAGTTTAACAGGCAGCTAGGTGATGCAATGGCTAGAGATTGGAGCCTGAAGTCAGGAAGACTCATCATCCTGAGTTCAAAGCTGTACTCAGACACTTACTAGCTGTGTGACCCTATGTGACCCTGGGCAAGTCACTTCACCCTGTTTGCATCAGTTTCCTTATCTGTAAAAAAGGTCGGAGAAGGAAATGACAAAACTATTCTCCTATCTCTGACAGGAAAATCCCTGAAATGACTGAACAACCACAAAAATGGATGTTTAAAAGTAAAATTTCAAAAATAGCTCCAATTCAGGCATGGATGGTCCCAGGGAGGAATATATCTGAGTTTTCTAACTATAGGATATACACCAAACAAGCGAATGGTAAGGGAATTCAGAAAGTAGGCTTAATCAAGAAACCCCAGTAAAAGTCATCTACTAAAGTAAAATCGCAAAAATGTCAGAGCTGGAAGGGACCTAAGGAAATTGGACACACAATGTCACTGTTGACAAGGACCTTAGAAGTTAGATCAGGTACAGATTAGACCAGATGATCTCTTTAGACCCTTCCAAGTCTATGATTCTTTAACACAGAATATCAGAGGAGGAAAGAATTCAAAATACAAAATGCTATATATATGTCAGAGCTTAATTGGCCCTCAGAAGACAGTGATAATGATGAAAAGGACCACAGAGATTGTTTCACTGTGTGACACTGGGAAGTAATTTTTGTTTGGGCTGGTTTGCTCATCTGTGAAATGGGATGGGGGATGGCCTGGATATCTAATGTTGAATAAGTCATTAGTCCAGTTCAAATGCCATCAATTGCTGATGAGAAAACTGAAGATCAGAATTCAGAAGAGACTAAACCATCCATGGCTCACACAGTTAGTGGAAGAAGTGGGGTTAAAAGGCAATCTTCTTGACTGGAAATAATGTCCACTAACACATGCTGCTTTTGGACAGTGCTTTTCACACATTATGATTTTTGCTTGCAACTAGATGGTCAAGGGGATAGAGGACCAGTCCTGGCATCCAAAAGGTTCGTCTTCTTGAGTTCAAGTCTGGCCTTCGAGACTTGCTGGCTGTATGACCCCAGGCAAGTCACTTAGCCCTGTTTGCCTCTGTTTCCTCTTCTGTAAAATGAGCTGGAGAAGGAAATGTCAAACCACTCTAATATCTTTGCCAAGAAAACCTCATATGGGGTCATGAAGAGTTGGACATGACTGAAAGGACTCAACATCAACAACAACAACCAGTCTAATGTCTCAAGTTGCACACGTGTGTTGATCATAACCAAACTAAAAGTATATTCTGGAGAGTTGTATTAAGCTGTTAATATTGCATTTTAGGACAAACATTTATAAGAAGGAGTATATGATGAGAACAAGGATGTTGAGGGGATACAAGCATATCACACATGCTGAACCCAGGACCCTCACCCAGACTTGAACAATATGCTCATCTGAAATTGAGCCCCTGAATATTACTGTCCAAAAAAGACCTCAGTCCTTTATTGTAGCACATGTAGTTTGGTTCATCACAATCGAAATGATTATCGGGAAATTTCTGGCCTTAAAATATATGCATTTACTGAGAGCAATATGATTCTTTTAGAGAGAAACAGCAGGGCAGCATAGTAAATACAGGGTTGGCTTTGGAATCAGGAAGACATGGTCTCGAGTCCTTCCTCTTAAAAAATAAAGCCTGTATACACTTAGCCTTTCATCTCACCAAGGCAACAAAGAAGGTAAGTTACAGATGAGTTATTTATCTGCATCTGATTGATTGCCTCACCCATCACCTCTCCCTGGTCCCAAATCTACTATGAAGATTAGCTGAATAAACTTGAGATGTTTAGCCTAGAAAAGAGAAAATTTAGAGGGAAGAGAGAAATAAACTTAAAATATTTGAGGAGTTTTCATCAGAAAAATGAATTATACACATTCTGTATAGAAGACATAACTAGAAAAATTGACCAGAAGATATGGGAGTCAGATTTTAACTTGATAAATAGATTCCTAATAAGTTAGAAGTACCCAGTAATGTCAGCAGCTGCCTCCTGACCTCACTGGACTTCTATTTCAAGTGAAGGCTGGATGAGTAATCTGTGATATTTTGGATAAACTCGTGCTTCTTTCTAATAGATGTTACTGGATGAGCTTGGAGCACACTCAATTCTAATATTCCATCATTGTACGATTGTTCCCCCAAAGCCCAAAGTCATGAAAAAAGTAAAAGATAAATTAGAAAAATAGAACAAATAGAACCTCCAAGCTATATATAGGGAACTAGAGATTTTGTCCTAGAGGGTAGCTGGGCAGCCCCTGCAGAAGGTTGGATTTCTTAGAGACAAAAGCCTAGGTTTTTAGTAAAATTATTAGGAAAACATAAATTCAAAGATATTAACTAGGGTTAAATAGAATATAGCCAAAAATTTCCCCACCCATTTACAGACTTTGAAAAAGTATATTTTCCCTCCCTAAAGGCAAATCTAAGCTGTGTTTGTTCACTTATCATTCTCAATTATGGTTTCTAAAGAGGAAGCAGAGCTATTTTAACATCTGTCAGACTAGTGGCTCCAAGAAGATGGAGAAGAATACTGCTTGTTCTCTCAACACAGGATCCTGTGATGTTTGTAACAAGGTTTTACTAAGGCTAGAGACATGTTTTCAAGGTGACTGTGGATGCTGGCCACATATACTTAAATCCAATAAAACAAAATATATAATTAAAAGCATATACTGATTCCCCTCTGTTTTTAACCTTTAAAAACTAAAATTCTGGCAACAGATATATATGTATATGTATATATATGTACATGTATATATACATATATGAAAATATAACATTTGTAGCAGTTTTAGAAGTAGAAAAGAATAAAACAAAACCAACAACAACCCCACAACCCCTGGAAATAACGTGTGTGCCAATAAATGAGGAAATGGCTTACAAATCAGGGTATATGGTTGTAATGAAATATATTGTGCCATAAGAAACAATAAATATGAAATATTAATAAAAATGTAGGAAGACTTATATGAACTGAAATAGAGTGAGGTGAACTGAGTCAGGACAGTAACATGTACAATGACTTTCATAATATAAGTGAAAAAAAACATTAAAGCCAGGTTGAACTCTGAGTTAACTATGACGACTAATCTTTGCCCTTGAAAAGAGATTTTAAAAAATTGACCTACCTCCTTTCCATAGAGAGGTGGGGAACAATAAGTATGGCATATCATATTTAGATTAATAAGCAAATATTTTATCAATTATTTTTGCTTAAATTTTTCTTTATTATGAGGGAAAGATAAGTGGGTGAGAGGGAATGCTGTGATATGAAAGTAAAAATCATCAATAATTACGTTTTTAAAACCCTAAGACCCAATTCTGTTACTTATCACCTACTGATTCTTGTTGAGGAAGATTTATTGGGTTCAACTGTGGTCTTATACAGTGTCTTCTCATCAGTTAATTTTCTTGGAACTTTTGCACAACCATGTCAACAAGTATTTATGTGATTAAGCCTACTATGCCAAGCACTGTGCTAACAAGAGGCATTTCTAAAAGGCTTTCCTCACAGTCTGAAAGTTCAGTGAACAAACAGGACACACTAAAGTCCCTGATCTAAAAAACTAGCTTGTAGATGTCAAAGCAGATCTTCTGGGACTGAATTTCATTGACTAAGTAAATGTAAACCAA
The DNA here is from genome assembly GCA_028646515.1 of Pseudochirops corinnae. Taxonomy (NCBI): domain Eukaryota; kingdom Metazoa; phylum Chordata; class Mammalia; order Diprotodontia; family Pseudocheiridae; genus Pseudochirops; species Pseudochirops corinnae. The sequence continues at coordinate 196,647,135 of CM053585.1, read as the reverse complement.
CCCACTCAATAGGAATTCACAAAGTGTCCTGAGTACCACAGGACTTAGTGATATTGCAGAAGCTTTTGGAAGAACCTTGTCTTAGAATTATCCATGCATAATTTGGGTTTCAGAACCTGTGAGAAAGCCCCATGAGGACAATCAAAACAGTACACACAGGAGAGGTATGGCATGCTACCAACGTGATTTAGATTAGCTGAGCGACAGCACAGCTCTAGTCCTTGCATTCTATTGCTATTTTAATGAGCACAAAATTAAATTTTAAAACAGATTGCTTATACTTTCAAATGTGCTATTTCATTTTGCTATTTTGAGTAAAAGAAAATCATTCAGGTTCTGTGCAATTTCATTATCTAGAAAGACATAACTCTGAGCTATAGGGGAAAGTATACACTGTATCCCAGATCTACCTCTAACTAGCTACAAGGAGATTGAGACCAGGCCTATGGTTTCATCGGTTCCAGGAACAGACAGCTGAGAAAATTCACTTTACCAATGCAGGCCAGCTCCTTCTTAGCAGCTTACAGTCTTAGATGCCTAGAACACTTAAGGTGATTTGTCTGGAGTATGTGTCTGAGGTCGGACTTGAATACAGATCTTCTTGGCTTCTGTCCAACCTAATCATAGAGCTATCACTTCCCCTCTTTTCTGTCTGTTTTGTCAACAGTAAAATTAAGATACTAATTTTTAAAATCTCTTTCAATCAATGAACCTACCTATAAACCCATATATTCTCTATCATTGTCTATGAAGATATGTCATGTGAATAAACAGTAATATTATCTCTGGAAGCTGAAATACAATTAATAACTGAATTCCAAGACCTACAAGAAAACAACTACTTGCTTTTTATTCACCGACAAATACCCTTTAAGGTATTTTCTTACATCAATATTTTAATCAATTGATTTTTTAAAAATGTCTACTATGTGCCAGGCCCTGTGCTAGGCTTTCTCTTATTACTCTTTTCTTTTTTAAAAAAACACTTTGAGGTTATTTGGAAGGATAACAGAATCATGGGATCTTAGAGTTAGATGAAGCCTCTGAGGTCATCAGATCCAACTTCAATTAGCACAGAATCATGGGTTTAGAGTTGGAAGGGACCTTAGGGGCCATCTAATCTAACCCCTTTATTTTCCAAAGAACAAAACTAAGGCTGATATGGGGTAAGGGACTTATTCAGGGTCACACAGTTAGTAAGGATCAAGAAGGATCTAAAGTCAAATCTCCCTGACTCCAAAACTAGAATTCTATCCACTGTACCATCTAGCTGCTTAATTATTAGAAACAAGACAGTACCTGCTCTTGAGGAGCTTACAATCTAATAGAAGAACTTATCTTTGGAAAATAGGCTACTTCCTCCTCAGAGAATCCTCTTTATTTCTCTCCAGGAAGAGAGTCGTGTTTATTGCTAAGTTCAAAGTGTTTGGTTATCTCATTGCCCTTTCTTCTCTGTATCATAATCTTTTGTGCCAAAAAAAGACAAAACAAAACACAAAAAACCCTAACTTCTGACATAAACCACAATTCCTCTTCTCCTCTTTTTCTTTGTTTTTAAACATCAAAGGCTTTTTCAATTGTATGTTTCTAAGAGAGTTTCATTCTTCTTCATAACCTAGAGAGCAAAGAGGTACTCCTCAAATCCTTTCACTTTCTTTTCTAGGTGACCAGCCTATATTTGAGCACAGATTTTAATTCTTTGGCCATGTAAGGAAAACAAACATCATTTACTCATGCAGGACACTGAAAATTTCCTTCTTTCTCCATACTTTCTGCAAGCAAGATTTGAATATTTTGTCATCATTCCTAATAGCTTATGGCCAATGAATGAAAACCATAAAACTGTGCTGACTTCACTCACACCCAAATACTACGTACTTTCTGACTACAGTTAGGCCTCTAAGCAAATTGGATAATTCTCTTGGTCACCTCCATAACAATAAAAGCAGGTGATACCATGAGGAGAACTGGTTTTGAAAGATCATCTGAATATAAATCCTAGCAATGTCTATTCAACATTAGCCCTGTCCCTTAACCTCTCTGGGCTTGTTTTCTCATCTGTAAAATTAAACATTAAAGGAGATGATCTCCAAGGTTCCTGTGATATAATTAGCATACTATGGAGTTAGCTTAAACAATCTTTAGCCTTCCTGTGCCTCAGTCCCCCCTATCCCTCATTCTTGTTAGGCAACTATGACTCCTACACTTTACTGATATCAAGGCCATCAAGCAGGATTCTTCCTTTCATCAATTGTGGATAATGTCCATACCAAAGCAGATGTGAACCCCTTTCTCACCTCAGTAAGTAGTTTTCATCATTTAACAGCAGTCGAAGAAATCCGTCAAGTGATAAAACTTCTGGTGATTGCATAAAGCTCAATGAGTCCTTCGACAGTTGTTAGCCCTTCACAAGCCTTTCCATTTTGATAAGACCTGCTAGAGTTTGTGCTTTACTGGTGTAGCCTTTGAGGACCAAAGAACACTTGAAATCCACAAGCAGGTGTTGTTAGAAAATTTTAGTAAATGAGGGTCTCCATAGAAATAGTTTTTAATCTTACTAAAGGGATATAACTCCATTTTTATAGCACACAACCTTAGTTCTATAATAGATGGTGATGATATATGGCACCAATGTACTGCTGGTATACAAATATTCACTTCTACCAAAATAAATCACTGACAGTAATGTCAATGGATTCAAAAAGTTGAAAGTGATATCTAATAAGTAAGAAGCTTCTTTTTTCCGAGTCTTGAACTATCCATGTAAAGTCAGCAGGTCGGCCATTAGGAGAAGTCCCTTTAGTAAAATTGATCAATTTATTTCATTTCCACGGAAGCTGGGGCAGAAAGACTGATCAGTAAAGTAGCTGACTTTACTATTTTCAAAACTCTTAAAATATTATTGGTATGATTTTTTTTTATTCATTATAAGATATGGAGTCACCCTTGTATTTTGTTTTTAAAGTCTTCTTGTTTATGAACTAAATTTTTTGCCTCTGGAATAGAAAGAAGGGAGAAAACTAGCAGGCAACAGCCTGTCATCTGGGACAAGGCTAACCTATTGCCCCTAGGCCTTTTACTTACAGGCAATAGCTGCAAGACAATATGCATCCATACGGTTGCACAGCAGGATATGCCACTGATACAATCACATCATATGCCATTCCCAATAGTTTCATTTCAATATACACAAAAAATTTGATGCTTTAGAAAAATTAAGTGATTTGTGCTTATGGCCACACAGCTAGTAAATCTGAGAAGTGAACTCAGGTCTCTGGGCTGCAAAGCCAGCATTCTTTCCATTAAATCTCCTGGTTCTCAAAGAAAGGGACTCCTTAAAACTGCATACTTTCTACTAAGTCATGAGTGGTCAGAAATACAAGTATCAACATTTTCTATTTTCAATCTTAAAAAAAAAATAAATCCAACCATGTTAAGCTATTGATAATTTGAACACTGCTATAATTTAGATCCCAGCGTGAATAACTGGAGACTACAATATATAATCAGTACCTTTTGTTTCCTCTTTCAACTCTACTGCTGAAATTCATTAGCAGCAGCACCCAGTTCACCTGGTGTATGTTTTCATCATGATCCAAGCTTTCAAGAGAAGCTTTGGTGTGGCTGTTCTTGATCTGAAGATGTGATAAACATAAGCCTAGCTCAAGGATCTTCCTAACAGCTCAAAAAAAAAAATACAGCTAAAGTGACTTAATACCCACTTAGGTGCTACTCTTATCAGAGAGCTGAATTGTTACTATGAAAGGCAGAGAGAGGGTTTTCCCCACCTTTTCTTGATTCCTGGGCTAGCAACTCAGTATTTTTAACGGGAAAGAGGGATGTTATTAACAACCAGATGTAACATCTATTTGTTCTGAAAACTCTACTCAATTTAACCTTACAGCTCATAGAATTCATGCTCTCATGTTGCTCTTTTCACCACCTCATCAGGAGTGCAAAGGAGGTTACCCTAAGTAACTGCATATTCAACTGCAATATGACTTGTATGCACAGATTTTAACATGCAGCCTCTGCTTTCTATTTTTAGCTTCCAATTAGACTCCAAAGATTAAAGCAATTGTCTCTTCTCCTCTTGGTATTTGAACATAATTTTGCTCAAAATTATCCTTAAAATGACCTAAACTCACTAAAAGAAAAAGGGGTGGGGAGAATATTTTTTAAAATTAAAAATTTGCCCTCTAAAAATAGATCATTTAGCTCTTCTGCATTAATTACCATATCCCTACCTCACTATTAGGCTATATTTTGATAAAGAAGTGCTCAGATAAAGTTTCTAGATTGAAAAGAAACCTACCTGCTTTGGAATGTGCCACTTAATAAAGAATACAGGTGATTTACCAAGCTAAGGTATATGTCATATTTGCTTACCAGCAAAAGATCAGAGGATCATAGGATTAGAGTTGGAAGGGACCTGAGAAGTCATTTACATATATAATTATCAATGTATTCATAGCTACCATGATAAAATTTTATCCATAGTTTCAAGTTATATCATTCATGAATTCTTTTCTAGTCCTCCCAAAATAAATACGACACTACTTAGGGACTCTCATATTCCTTGGTTAATGCCTCTGTTGGACATCTACATTCCATTTGTATTGTGTTTGTTTATACACATATCTTATCTTCCTTATTACATTATAATTTCCTTGTGGTTAGAGAAATATCTTAATCATCCCATCACTGTCAACCACTTCAAAACCCATTCTATAATTCTGACAACTAAAATAAATATTATTAAGCAACTACTGCATGCATAGTACCATGCTAGACCTTGGAGGTGGGGGACGGAGGGAAGGGGGAAATAAAGTATAGATAAAAAAGATTGTTCTCAAATGACAGTAGGGGACTTACTCACCAATGAACATCAGATAGCTATAATATACCACATTAATCAAGAGGTATATTAGAGAAATACAAAATAGTTAGTTAAATGAGGTCTATGGGAGAAGGTTTTTAAGTGGAGCCCATTCAACAAGGGATGGGAATAATGGATAGCTATTAACTGTCTCAAGATGACTTGGCTTTGAGTCCCCCCCCAACACACATGGTATGGCTTGCCTCAGGAAGAAGTGAGATACCCATCACTACAGGTCTTCAGGGGGAACCTGCATGTCCAAGTCAACAAGCATTTACTAAGCTCCTACCACGTGTCAGGCACTGTACTAAGGGTTAAAGACACAAAGAATGGCAAAAAAGAAAAAAGACAATCCCTGATCTCAAGCAGTTCGCTGTCTAATGGGGGAGAAAGCATGCAATCATGTACAGACAAGATATGGACTGTATAAATTGGTTACTTGTCAGTGATGTTATAATGGGGAATTCTTGCCCAAGTCTGGCTGATCTTTTAAACCCCTTAACGACAAACCATTCCAGTATCTTTGCCAAGAAAACACCAAAATGGGGTCATGAAAAAATCAAACACCACAGAAAGAACTCAACAACTGCCACCATATTAGATATTCTATGATTCTGTCTTATGAGCCAAGAGCTAAAAACTTGGAAAGAGTTAGAAGCACAGAGGAAAAGAAAAGAAGCTGTAGCTAAGTTCAGTAAAAAAAACAAAATCATCAGCAATTAGTATCTCATCAATAAAGATAAACTTTCTACTGTCTACCACTCTTCCAGCTATTTGAAGAACTCAGGAAGCTTTTATATAACTTTTAGAAAGTAGTCAAAACAACCTTTTCTGTTCATCCTTCAAGGACAAATTATTATTCAGTAGCCCAGAGTATTGAAAGGTTATTAGGAGGTTAAGTGACTTGCCCAAGGTCATACAGCCATTAGAGCCATCAGAGGCAAGACCCAGGTCTTCCAGGCTACCGGGGATTCTCTCTTCACTACACTAAGCTGCTTCTGATAGATGTTGATTGATGGCTCTAAGCAAAGCCTGAATGATCACTTGTTAAAATGAAGTAGATTGCGGTCCTATGCCTAGTTCTATTAATATGATGAGTTCTATTAATACTTTTAAGGACTGGCAAGATCACAGGATTCCTGTCCTTGGAATTTCACATGGAAGAAGTTAGGAGCGACAGCATGAGAAGGCAGGAAGAGCAATGGGCTGGAGGTCAGAGAAGGAGGCTCAACTACTCCAACTCTTAGCAGTTTTATAACAAGTTATTTCACTTCATCTCTATAAACCTCAATTTCCTCAACCAGAACACAGGGATAATAATACTTGTACATTGGGAAGCGAGGTGGCACAGTGGATAGAGCACGAGGCCTGGAGTTAGAAAGGCCTGAGTTCCAATGTGGCCTTGTACACATACTAGTTGTGTGATGCTGAGCAAGTCATTTAGTCCTGTATGCCTCAGTTTACTCATCTGTAAAATGAGCTGGAGAAGGAAATGGCAAACACTTGGCAAAAACAGTATCTTTGCCAAGAAAACCCCAAGTGGGGTCAAGTACAATACCTGTACTCAGTAACTCTCAGAATTGTGAGCAAAGTGATTTGTAAAACTTGAAACGCTACATAAATGTGGCAAATAATAAGTCTGAAAAAGGAAAATTAGTTTCTGTGGAAAATCCATGGCATTTAAAAATGTTTCAGAATTAATAGTGATAATATTTATTAGCATTTATAAAGGATTTTAAAGCTCACAAAGTATTTTATAAAGGTCATATTACTCAATCCTAATGTACCTAAAGTACCTTTATCCCCATTTAACAGATGAGAATGAGGTTGAGAGAGAGAGAGAGAGGATAAATGACTTCTGTCTGAGGCAGGATTCTTACCTGATTCCAAGGGGAAGTCTCTAGCTGTTGCTGCCTCCCTAGTACTGAGTCCATAGTTGTGTAAAAAAAAAAAAAATCTAAGCAATAGATGAACAGAAAACCATAGAGTCCTAGAACTGGAAGTTTGGACCTTAGAGGTATCTTGCCCAATCAACACATGCCCATCTCTTTTACAATACCTCTGACAAAGGGGGTTCTCCATTGACACCTCTAGAGATGTGGTCTCCCTTAACTACTTAAGCAGCTTATCCTCATTCTCCAGTTGTAATTGTTAAGAAGCTTTTCTTTCCATTCATCCCAAATCTTCCTCACTTGCTTCCTCACTTCCTTTGACATTGATGCTGAAGTGCCTTTTGAATCAAAGAAAGGTTCATTTATTTTTCATCTATTTTAGTTAAGTGTAGTTTACTGTTGCCTACTCCAGTTATTCTACCATGTTTCTCTGTGGCAATAGAAGGGATCCTAGGGCTCTGAAGGCTATACCAACTTAGTGTGAGCTCTGGAAGTCCCTACCAATCTGGAAAGACTCCAAGCTTAGACTTGATGGTGGACTACACACCTACCACATATGACCCAGTCTAGCTAAGAATAAATAGGCTCATCACTAGAAAACTAACAGAGAATGAATTTTTGAGTTGCAGCAACCCATAAGGGATTGTAGGGCATTGTGATCTTCAATTTTATTCAATCCAAGCAATTTTTGCTAAGCTTCTTTGATTTGTAAGGCTAGCTAGACAGTGGGGATGCAAAGGTTAAAGATAAGAGTCCCTGCCCTTAGGAGTTTTCATTCTACACCTCTACAACAAGTCAGATATAAGTAAAGGCAAAGTAATTTAAAGAGAGGGTACTAACTACTGGGGTGGGAGGAAAGGAATAACAGAAAGTCTTGTGTAGGAAGCAGCATCTATGGTATGCTTTTGAAAGAAGCTTCTACAAGATGGAGGCAAAAAAGAGAGTACATTCCAAATATGGTGGCATAGCGTGCACAAAGAAAGGCATGGAGGTAATGCGTGAAATAGAATGTACAAGAAAACAATGAGTGTTTCAATTCAGCCTTTGGATCCCCAGTGCCTAGAGTGATTCCTCATACACAAAAGGCACTTAATAAATGTTTGCTTATTGATTCTGGTAGAAGAACCCTCATTGAGTTGATTATAGATTACTCAAAGTCCAAATTGTCAAAAGTACTTTTGATACTTCAAAAATTGTTAGAAAATTTTGAAGGGGGTATTTTGTATGTGTGCTTTTTTTTTTTTTTAATGAGAACCACAATTTCTTTGGTGAGGAACTTACTCAACCAAAGTAACTTTTGGGCTCTGAGAGTTTAAATGACTTGCTGAGAGTCATGTGATCAATAAGTATTAGAGGTCACAACTTTGCGGCAGTCAATAGACGGCTCTCTATTAATCAGGTTATTGTTGTTGTAGTAGGTAGTAGTAGTAGTGGTAGTATTAATAGTGGTGATGGTGGTGGTGGTGATAGCAGTGGTGGTAGTAGTAGTGGTGGTGGTAGTAGTAATAGTTAGTTAGCATTTACATAGTGCTTTAAGGTTTGTAAAGTGCTTTATAAATATCATCTCATTTGTTCTCACAACTCTGGGAAGTAGATGCTATTAATATCTCCATTTCCCTCATCCCCTAAATGAGGAAATTGAAACAGACAGGTCAAGTGACTTGTCCAAAACAATCTATTTCCCATCTACATCAGTCATACAGTTCACTATATTTTGTTTGGGGAACAATCATTTTCTTCTTAAAAAATTGTTTTTCAATTATCAAGCTTTCATTTTCTAATTACACATCTCTCTGGAAAGAAAACAGAAAAAAGGAAAGAAGAAAGGATAGAAAGAAGGAAGGAAGGAAAGAAGAAAGGAAGGAAGGGAGGAAGGAAGAAAGGAAGAAAGGAAGGAAGGAAGGAAGGAAGGAAAGAAGGAAAGAAGAAAAGAAGGCAGAAAGGAAGGAAGGAAGGAAAGAAGGAAGGAAGGAAGGAAGGAAGGAAAGAAGGAAGGAAGAGAGGCAGGAAGGGAGGAATGAAAGGAGGGAGTGAAGAAGAAACCCCTATATCACATAGCACTGTCAAATAAAATATCATCTCTTTGACATGGGTGAACATAATTCTTCTTTCAATCTTCTGGAAGCACAGTTGAATATTTAGTTGATCAGAGTTCTAAAGTCTTTCAAAATTGTTCATTTTTATAATATTGATACTATAGGATAAATTGTTTTTCTAGTTCTGCTCATGTATCAGTTCATACAAATCTTTACATATGTCTTTGAAATCATCCTTTGTTATTTCTTATAACATAACACATTCTTATATCACAATTTTTTAGACCTTTTTTTGGAGATTATTCCAATATAATTGACTCATACCGATGTTCTCTGTCTATGTAAACCCTCTGTATCTAAGATATCAGGACAATTTTCCTTGAGAATTTTTTGAATATGATGTCTAGGCTTTTTTTTTAATCATAGCTTTCAGGTAGTCCAATAATTCTTAAATTGTCTCTCCTCAATTTTTTTTCTAGGTCAATTGTTTTTCTAATGAAATATTTCACATTTTATTCTTTTTTCATGCTTTTGTGTTCGTTTTATTGTTTCTTGATGTCTCCTAAAGTCATTAGCTTCCACTTGCTCAATATTCATTTTTAGGGAACTATTTTCTTCAGTGAATTTTTGTATCTTCTTTTCCATTTGACTTATTCTGCTTTTTAAGGAGTTCTTTTCTTCAGTGAAATTTTTGTGTCTCTTTTACCATTAGGTCAATTTTGTTTTTTAAGGTGTTATTTTCTTCAGTATTTTCGTGCCTCTTTTGCCAAACTAATATTTCTTTTTATAATTTTATTGCATCACTCCCATTTTTTTTTCCAACTTTTCCTCTACCACTTTTACCTATTTCTTTAAGTCTTCAAGGAATTCTTGCTAGCATTAGGTTCAAGGAGCATTTTTTCCTTTGAGGCTTTGCTTATAGCTGTTTTCACATTGTTACCTTCTTCTTCTTCCCTTCCAACATAATAGATTTATGGTGAAGTTCTTCTGTGTTTGTTTGTTTGTTCATTCCCATATATGAACTGATACATTCCCTATTACTTCACTTTGAATTTTATGTTAAAGTTGGGTTTTGCTCACCTAGGGATGTGGATGCACTATTCTAAGCTTCAGGCTTTTTCATGCTCTTTTTTTTTAGATCTAATTCTGTAGGTGGAAATATTTTGGTTTTTCCAAGGTGATGTCATCTGGGGAGAGTCACTGACCTCCTAGTCTGTGCTCTGGTCTTTACCCAGGAAGCACACCTGGTCCCCAGTAGCTATAAGTATTAGTGCTCCTCTTGGCCCTGGAACTATGACTAAGGCCCTACTCTTGTGTGACTGATCACAAATTCTCCTTTCTACCCTAGAACTGAAACCCAGAACTGCTTATGGGCAATAGAGTTGCCAATTAGTGCCAACTATACCTAGTGCCAGCAAAAGGCCTCTTGTAATCTCTTTCTGATCAGTCGTCTGACCCCTTTACTATCTCTGGGCTGAGAGCTCCAGAGGCTACTGTTTCTGTTGTTGTACCCACTTCCAAGGCTCACCACTGGTGCTACCATGCTCAGAGTCTGCACCCACCCCAGCACTCTGTGAACATCCTAAATTGTCTTGGGCTGACCTTTTCTTGGCTCTGCTGTGCCAGAATTTGATTTGAGGTATTATTTTTAAAATTATTTGGAGGAGAATATTAGAAATGTTTAGCTGGGTCCCAGCCTGAACTCCACCATCTTGGCTCCACCCCTGATGAATAGTTTTCAATCACATTCTCTATCACAAGTATAAGGAAACCAAACCTTCAAAGTATTCCTCATCATTATTGTATTTAAAAGAGAAATTGAGGCAGACAGCTGGTTTTACAGAAAGGAACTCAAATCTTTCCTTACTTTCCCTGTTATCATGGTGAAGCTTATAAGGTTGCTGATTTTATCTCTTTGGAAATACAGAAACTCAGGGCTGAATGACCCAAATGAAGAGGTATGGGTCTTCCCCACTCCTCCTCTTGCCCCATCCTGCCCCATGCTTCCCTTTGTGGAAATGAGAAATCCACAGATGTTATATATCACACATATTTTCAGACTTTTTCCAACGTATTCAATCAGTTGCATTTAAAAAATTTTCTATTTCTTCTGTCTTTAAAAAATACTATTTGTTATGTGGTTTGGCTCTCTGGGAGGGATTGGCAGAGAAGAAGTATACTGGGGATGACTATAGTGATGTAAAAAATTGGAAGACATCAATAAAAACATTTCAAAAAAGAAACTCAGCAACGGAAAGGCTCTCAATTTTATCAATTATATGGTGAGAGGGTTAGATTCTTCAATGGTTTCTAATGTCATTCCAGCTCTAAAGTCTCTGCAGTATCCTTGCCTTCTAGGAATTGAAATTTTGCTGGTAGCATACAGCATCTACAGGGTGAAATAGATACAAAATATAAATAAAATAATTTCAAGAAGGAGACAGTACTAACAATTTCTAGGATCAGGAAAGAAATTTTGCAAGAAGTAACTCAAAGGAGGATTTGCTCAAAGTCACATAGTAGGTAGTAGGTCAAAAGCTTGAGTCTATAGCTCTCAGTCTTCCAGTTTTTTGTTTTGTTTTGTGTGTGTGTGTGTGTGTGTTTGTGTGTGTGTGTGTGTGTTTTGCTACTGACTCAAGAGATGGTTCTACCAATTTCCTTAAAGCACATTGAGGAAGTAAGCATTTATTCAATGATGACCTACTATATGCAGAACCCTTCATAAGGTACTGAAAGAGATACATAAATAAAAAAAAATTCCCAGTACCTGCCCTCATGGAGCTTACAGTCTAATGAAGAGGAGAGGGGGAAGATAAGAGTACAAATAATGATAACAAGGGGCAGACTATGTAAGTACACAAGAGTGGAAGGACCAAAGTGATGAAAGGTCAGAGGAAGGAGGGATTATTTCCAATTTGAGGGTGAGAATCACTAAATATTTCAACATCTGAACACTTTTGCAACTGGAACAAAAATAAAATTCACAAATTTAATCTGTAACATGAATGATGTGTGTTTAGGCTTCTTTTTATTTCTGTGGGGAATAGAACAAAGATAGAAAATGGATTTGCAGAATTTGAGCTCTGATTGAGTGTGGAGAAAAGTAAAAGAGAGAAAATGAAAGGAAAGAAGAGAACTTGAAAAGCAAGATGTCAAATAGGACACTCTTTAGGGTGTCCTCAAAATCTCCATTCCAATTTCATTTGGTCAGTGTAGCTTGAGAGAGTAAAATGGGGAGAAGAGACTCTATCTTGATCTTTGTCTGAAAAGTCTAAGTGGACTCAGAGTGCTCAAGAAGGAATATGGCAATGTGTTGCACCCTGCTCAAGTGGGATCTGGCTGGTTAACACCCTCCTAATCATCACAGTTGGGTTTCAGTTGTTATGGATATCTAGACTGTCAGGAAACTGTAACTTGACCTGGAACTAGTGAAAATTAATGTTTCCCACAATATGCAGCCAATTCTCTTTCCAAGCATCTTCTCATCCAACACACTGCATAGTTTACACTGAAGGAGCACAGTAGGGTTTCAGCAGTCTGTCATTCTCACAGCATCTTCCACAGGTCAAGGATTCAAACATCCCATCTTTAAACCTTGTCAAGAGGGCAAAGATTAGATGGTACTTGTTTCCAGTTCAGTTCAGTAATTATTAAATGCCTGTTATGTACAAGGTCTAGTGCTAAGTTGCACAGTTACAAAATCAAAAGGAAATCGCCCCTTTGCTCAAGAAGTGAACCAGAAGGATGTATCACAAGTATTTTAAAATAAGTAAATATAAAGTAGGGAATGAAGGGGAAAGTGGAGAGATCAAAGGATTATAAGAAAATCTGAGGAGGCAGAAAAAGCTTTAAGTTGGGGTATCAGGAAATTATCCAAGGAGGAGGCAGAGCCTAATTTAGGAGTAAGGATTCTGAAAGGCAGAGATAGACAGTGAATTCCAAGCCTGTAGAGTATGGAAGTAGGGGGTGGTAGATGAATGATATGTGGCTTGTAGAAAAGGATCAATGCAGGAAAAAGGGCCCTAAATCTTCAATAGATTCCTACTGCCTTCTGAATAAAGCCTCTTCCACAATTTGATACCAATCTACCTTTCTATTCTTATCTCATATGTCTTCTACATGTTCTAGTCATACAGAAAACTGGGGCAGCAAGATGGCACATTGGATAGAGTGCTAGGCCTAGAGTTAAGATCTGTCTTCAGACATTTACCATCTTTGTGACTCAGTTTCTTCTTCATGATAAAACAGCATATACCTTACAGGGTTATTGTGAGGATCAAAGGAGAAAATATCTGTAAAGCGTTTAGCACAATGCCTGGCACATACTAGGTGCTTAATAAATGTTTCCCCCTTTCCTCCTTTCCTTTACAGTCAAACTGATCTAATCTCTGTCCCCTAAATGTTTCTTGTGTTCCTCTAACCTCCATGTCTCCATACTAAGAACCCCTGCTCAAATGCTCTTAACTATTATACACAGGATTACACAACAAATACAGATGTGCTTAACTTGTGCCCCTACTAGACTGCAAGGTTCCATGAGAGTGGGAACTATGTCTAAGATAAACTTTGCATTTCTTCCAGTGCCTAGCACAGTGCTCTGTATAGTTAAGCCCCTGAAGTTAAGTTGTTTTCCCTCTGTCTTTGAAGAGGACCAATGACATCACAGGTGAATTGGATTTAAGTGAAGCAGAGTCATACAAAGCCGTCAGCCTCACTCTCTTGTCCAGTGTCATTGAAGTTCAGTGGTCAGATAAAGGTCAAGATGATTGGTCAAGGCCTGGGATGAAGTGAATGATCTTAGTGTCTTCAGTGTCTGACCAAGCTCCAAGCGTTCTAAGCTCCTGCTTCAACTGCCTTCAGAGCTGTTGGAACAAATTGTTCTCTTCTCCCCATTCTGCCAGGGGAAGCCTTCACATACGTGGGGTAGATACCCCACTAACTCACCAATAGGTTATAGACCCATTGGTTACCCTCAAGCACTTAATAAATACGTAATTATTGAATGAATAAATAAGATAAAGTATTTAAAGCTACAAGAGGCTTTAGAGATGAGCTAGAGCCAACTCCCTTATTTTAAAGTGGAACAAACAAACTTGGAGAAGTTAAATGATTACTTAAGATCACACAAAAATTGACCCTAGATCCATAATCAAAAACTGAGTGCAAGGAAAAATTTATTTTTCATTTTTAGGGTAGAAAAATGTATATGCCAACTGCCCTATCTCAAGAATGGGTCAACACGCTAGAAAACGTATACTCCAATGTACTGTTGGTAGAACTGTGAATTGGTCCAATCATTCTAGAGAGCAATTTGGAACTATACCCCCAAAGTACTAAACTGATATGATATACCTAAGGGGGGGTATCCTTTGACCCAGCAATATCACTAGCAGACTCAAAGAAATAAATGAAAAAGGAAAAGAATCTATGTATATAGAAAGATTATAGCAGTTCTTTTTATGGTGGTTGAAAATTGGAAATTAAGGATGCATCCTCCTATTTGGAATAATTAGATAAACTGAGATATAAGAATACAATGGAATATTATTTTGCCATATGACATGAAGAAATGGGCAGTTTCAGAGAAAACTGGGAAGATCTGTATGAACTGATATAGAAAGAAGTGAGTAAAATGAGAGGAACTATTTGTACAATGGGAACACCATAAAAAATTAAATACTTTACAAATCTGATCAGTAAACAATCTTTTCCTATGATCAATGCAATTTTTAGTGAATTCAAAAGTATGACAATGAAATTCACCACTCACCTCCTGCAGGGGGATGATGCACTTAAAATAAGGAAGAGATTCTTTCTTAGACATCATCAACAGGACAATTTGTTTTGCTAGACTATGTATGTGTGTATTAAAAGGCTTTATTTTTTTTAGGGAGGAGGTTCTTTAATTTGTTCAATATGAGGGGGAATGGAAGGGACAGGTTAATAAAATAAAAATATATTAGAATAGAATGGGTCAACAACAACAAAAAAGAGTCCTCCTGACCTGGTTTTTCTGGTTTTTGCTTTTTTCTTGTTTGATGGTGTGAGGTTAGAATTGGTTTATTCCACTCAATTAAGTCAGGCTTTATATGAGTATTTATCATCTGCCTCTTCCACTAAAATCTTTCAATTCTCCACCACAATGCAAAGATTATGCCAACAGAGCACAAGCTCTGGCAAGATCTACTAAGACGGAAAGGCTCCAAGCCTGGGTCCAGCAGTGGATTGTTGATCTATCATACAAGGACTGGCCTAGTTAAGTGGGGGAAAGTTTAGCACCAAAGGGTAGACTACTAGGTGGTATATCTTCTTTGGCCACAGCAACTCATGAAGATAATCATTGAGATGTTGGAATCTGCAAGGGTGAAAGGGGGATCCAGACCAATAAAAACACAGTTGATTTAATTACTGTAATAAATATTCCACAGCTAGGGCTATATCAGGCACGATGGGGACACTGCATATGAAATAGACCCTGCCCCTCCAGAAGTGTTCGATCTACAAATTAAATTATAATGGATCACTATAGTAAATTGAAAATTCTAATTTCCACACCAAGTTTAACTTCTGCTCTATGCTCCAGGCATGAACTTGAGGGGAAAAAATATGGAGTTAGCAGTTTCATACATGGGCCAACAATATTACTCCAGGCATAGCCCAAGTGCATGGCCGAAATGATACTGAGCAGTTTTATAGGAAGTGTCCAAAGGCCAGACCAACATATTTTATTTTATTATTTCACTAGAATATAATATAAGAGCTTAGACTCTGCCTCAGGGGCAGCAGCCAAAATGTCAGCCTGGACAGAAGTGTTCAAGTATTGAGCTAATACATTGAGGCTGGAATGCCTCATAAAGATGCAATTATCTTTTCACCAGCAGACACAGTCCCTCCTATTTAGGAGTGACACAAAATGGAAAGAAAAACGCTGTCCATCTTATCTCTAAGTCTTGACATGGAGCATTAAACTCACTTTCCAAATTGAGCAACTAAATGTTCTGTATTCCTTATACGAAGATGATGCTTCTGCAGCAGGGCATAAGGTCTAAATTGTTTTCTCATTAGAGAGGATGAATTTGCCTTAACCCATTCAAACTCACTTGCTTCTCTTTGTGATCATTGATCTTTGTAAGAAGACTGACTAGGATTAGGAGAGCTACCCCTGATCCAGGAACAGAAGTTTAACTGACAGGGATGGTGATTGAGTTTACAATCTCGGTCTTCTTATCACTGGAGTCTAACCAACAGAGTTATGCAGACACACACACATGTGCGCACACACACACACACACACACACACACACACACACACACACACACCATTGCTCTATAAATTATAGAAACACTTCTGGGATGGGGGCGGGAGGAGAGAATAGATCACAGCTGGTAGATGATACTTTGAAATTTTGTGTTTCATTTAGTTCTTCACAGTGGGAATATTTTGTGAAAAGTATGGTATGTGCCAAAGATCACAGGGATGTCACAGAGTGTCAAATTTGGTGAAGAAGACAAGCTCACTAATACATTTTTGGTGAAGCTGTGAGGTGGTCCAACCATTCTGGAAAGCAATTTAGAATGGTCAAAAACTGACTACAATGTTTCGATTCAGATTCCACTTCTAGACATAAATATGAATGGGGTTAAGACAGAAGAAACGACCTATACATACCACGATATTCATTGCTGCACTTTTTGTAGTGGCAGAGAGCTAGAAACAAAGTAGAAGTCCCTTAATTTAGAGAATGGCTAAGATCTGTGCTTTAGAAAAAGTAGATGGATAACAATGAACATAAAGAATTCAGAGAGACATACATGATTTACGTGAACTGATACAGAATGAAATGAGAGCCAGGAAAACACTATATATAAATATTTAAATGACTTTTTTTTTTTAAAAACACCCTGATTTCTCTGAAAATATAAAGACCAATCTTGGTCCCAGAGAAGAGCTGATCAAATGCGCCTCTCTCCCTTTATTACCAAGCTGAAAACCATGGGTATAAGACATGGTACGTATGATAAGCTATATTTGGCTGCTTTTGCTGAGCTGTTTTCTTTTCCTTCTTTAATCTCTGGTATAAGGAAAGGCTTGATGGGCAAAGAAGGAATGGATATATTTGGGAATAAATGTCAAGTAAAAACAAAAAGCATCTATTAAAATATATTTTTAAAAGACAATGAAGAGATTTTCAGAAAGAAATCAAATTGAGGAGAATTTTTTAAAAATCACTTCCTCTCCAGTCTAATCAAAAGTGAATTTTCCGTTTCCTTCTATTTATATACACCAAAAGGATTTTAGAAGGTAAGTTTTTTTCAAAATCCCTGTAAACTAAGCTCATAATGGATCTATAAAGAGAGGATTGCATGTGTATGTTTGTACATGTGTGTGCTATGTAACTAAAATAGGCATCCTGGATGTCTGAGCATCTTCTAATAAAGTAACCCCACTGATTGTTTTTTTTTTTAAAGCACAGCAGGATAACTCTAATAAAGACAGTCTCACAAACAGATCTATCATCAGCTGCACTAAGAGACTTACTGGAATCACAGATCCATTTCCCACCTATACTTAGGGTTTTTATATCTTGTATCTATATTACAGACAAGATTAAAAACAAAAACTCTAGGAATAAAAGTCCTAGAAGATGAAAGGTGTTGCTATTTAAACTTGTCAAGAGAATAAGACAGAAATTCAAAGTTCTCCCATTAACTATAATCATATTTGTTTGCTTTCAAAGAAAACATGTATCTAAAAACTCAAGATGATAATTGTTACACACAGATTGGCTTATATATTAAAGTGTCTCTTGTTTTCTAAGACACTAATGGTTTACTATTCTGAATAATTAATTGTATAATCCATTAGCCTCAACACTATCATACCCCTGAAGAAGCAAGAGTTCAAAGTCATAGGACATGATAAAACACAAAGGCAGGTGCCAACTTATTAAAATTAAATATCTAGTTAACTGCTACCAAGGAAAGCTTTCATCAAAACAGGGAGCAATAATCCTCAGGGCAGGGCATGATAAATGTATACAACCAAAATGAGCTTATAATTTCAAAACTAAGTTCCTATAAAATCTAGGTCCTTAAAATATATTCTCCCTAAGGAAGGACCCCAGAAGTCTATCTAGTCCAATTAGTATTGTTTTTGTGGCTGTTATTGTTGTTGTTCAGTCATTCCAGTCATTTCTAACTCTTCATGCCCCTCTGGGGTTTTCTTGGCAAAGATACTGAAGTGCTTCGCCATTTCCTTCTCCACTCCTTTTACAGATGAGGAAACTGAGACAAACAGGATTAAGTGACTTGCCAAGGGTGACCTAGCTGCTAAATGTCCAAGGTTGGATTTGAACTCAGGTTCTTCTGATTCTAGGCCTGGCATTCTATCCACTGAGTCACCCAGCTGCCCAGACATTTCATATTACAGAGATTTTGCCATGTAAAATTCCATGAACTATTTAGATAAGGGCCTTCCCAGAGCCAAATCCATAGCTGCTGAGGTAGAAGAGTCCTCCTAGCAATATAAATCCTGGCATGTGTAATGACAGTTGACTCAGTCCTTGTATAGCCATCAAATTGGATTAGAGTTAGTGTATTGATCTTAGAAATCAGAAGCACACATGTCTAGTGGGCATTCCTCCTATAGCACTATCTGTATTTCTTATTTGGAAAAAGTACACACCCTTGACTTGTTATTTGGCCTAACTAATTAATTTGCAACCCAGTATATTGGATGGAACACCGAGGGTAGAATCATAGGAGTTAGGTCTTTAGTCCTGACACCAACACTTCTTAGCTATATTGAAAGGGCCCTCAGATTCACCTGGAGCAGCGATGTCAGTCTCAAATATAAACATCCCTCTGGGCAATGCATTGACTTAGAAAGTCACAAATGAGCATCATCTGTGTTGTAGTGTATTTTTGTTTATTTTGCTGAACATTTCCTACTTACCTTTAATCTGGTTCCTGTGGCACTGGGAAATGTTGTAGTCCTGTGTTTGACATCTTGGATCTGATATAACTCCCTCATTTTTCAGATCAGGAAAATAAAGCCCAAGGAGGTTAAATGACTTGTTTAGGCAGTTGAGTCTCATATGTAATCCCAGTGCCCTGATTCCAAATCCAACTCCATTTTCATCCACTAATCTTCTTTGAGCCTTGGTCTCCTCATCCATAAAATGATAACTCTAGTATGTGGACTATCAATTTAACCTGGTTATTGTGATGATCAAGAGAGGCCATTTGTATAAGGTTCTACATGAATAAGAGCTATCACTGATATTTTAAAACTTCCTTATATCTCCTACAGGAGCCGGCAAGCTGTGGTAACCACAGTAAGAGTTTAACAAATGCAAAACTGACAGGTAGAAATGGCCACCTAAGCAATCACACATTTTTTTATTGCTTTTGCTTAAAAGTAAAAGCCCAGGAATTCTTAAGTATTCCTAAATATGGGCATTCTAAATTCCTGATATCCAATGAAACTGAGCCAGTAATTTGTACTAGTACTAATTCGAAGTTACAATAATTTTGTCATTTTTACACTCTTTGAACATATATAGTGTCCTGAAGTCTGGTGCTGCCATTTTTAACTAGTGTGACCTTATACTTGATCTTAACTATTTGGATTGTTTTGAATATAATGTCAGTAATTAAAGAGTTTAAGGAAGAAAGTACATTTTTTAACATATAGGAAAAAAATCTATTTAAGATTAGCAATTTCTATCCTCCATTTTCTGACACATTATAGCAACTGAAAACTGAAAACTCTGCCTATTTGGCTTATTTCAAAAGCATGAAGTTTTCAAAATTGACAAAAGGGACTTGTCATGATTTAGTGAGAGATGCTGTTAACAGAATACTGTAAAAATACTTTGCATTTGGCCCAGGGAAGGACTTTATTTCTATTCTTTTGACTAAAGGAGGAGTTTTTTAAGCCATGGCAATTCCTCCAAGTTCTATGTCTGAGGAG
The DNA here is from genome assembly GCA_028646515.1 of Pseudochirops corinnae. Classification (NCBI taxonomy): domain Eukaryota; kingdom Metazoa; phylum Chordata; class Mammalia; order Diprotodontia; family Pseudocheiridae; genus Pseudochirops; species Pseudochirops corinnae. The sequence goes on along the minus strand of CM053585.1, from coordinate 196,627,353 downwards.
TTATGACCTGGTTTGGTGAAGGCAATAGCTATATTGATGAAATCACAGATGCCTCAAGTATTAAAGTCCTGTTAATATAAGACATTATGCAGTTTTCACCAAAAAACCCAGAAGTATTGACAGATACTAGAGATAGATTCATGAATTATATTACCTCACAGTTGGAAAGGCTGCTAGAGGTTATCTACCCTAAAACGTGCTCCTGAAGCATAAATTCTTTCCACATTTCCAACAAGAGCTTTAGTGAATGTGTCAAACTACTGCCCCTTGGACTAAAGATGATGATATAGTAATAATAGGAAAGAGAAAAAAAGTCTTTCAAAATATTATATTAAAATTTTAAAGGGTTGAAAAAGAGGAAAAGAGAGGTGATGGTGGAGGAGAATTGGGAAGGGAGAGAAGAAGAGAGCAGAGAGAAGAAGAGAAAGGAGAAGAGAGGGAAGAAGAGAGAGAGAAGTCTGGGAAGGGTTGGGAGAAGGAAAGAAAGAATATGATACAGTGGAAATGGTGCTAAATTTGATTATGTGATGCTGAACAAGTTACTTATCTACTCTGGTCTCAATTTTCTCATAATAAGTAACTTGGACTAAATGTATCCAAAGTCCTTTTCCACCTCTAAATCTTATCATTTTACTTTATATGTGTGTATGTACTCTATTGTAAACTGTTGTCCGCTAAGAACATTTTTTTGTGAAAGAAAACACTTCTCTATTAAATCCTTTCTCCAATACTTCATCACATTGCCTTCCTGGTGATTATGCCAATGAAATACAAGCTTTAGTATGTCTTTCATATATAAGCCCAGCAATTGTTGTCTAAAGATTAGCCTAGCAAAATTGAAAAATGCTCATCATTAGAGGTCTATCAGGTGATGCATTATTTTGACTACAAACTTCATGAAGATATTGATTAAGCTGTGAAATCTGACTTCATTGAGGAACTACACAGAGATTTAATCAAGGATCTGATGTAGAGTTGAATAGCATTATTAATTCGTAAACAGATTATATTCAAAGTTAGGCTTTTATAAACAAACTGACCAAATCCCTAGTATATGTAAGGAACAAAGGTTTGCTTCTTGGGATCCAAAAAAGCGTAAGACAAGATTTCTACTATCAAGGAGTTTATCATCTAATTCCAGAGACAGGAGAGATTCATTAAAAGATTGGTTTTAATATAGATTATTCCTAAAATGAGACCTCTGAAACAAAAAAAAAAGTGAACATAGACTAAAAATAAGTCATATAGAACAATTTCCTTAAAAGGTTCATAATTTGGTGAGAGCATTTCTTCTACTGATGCAGATTCTTACCCTTCTATAACTTGGTAGATGGTGTGAGAGAAGTACTATGACCCCAAACAGTAGTTACCCTGTGATGACCTCAATGGTGACCCTCTCAGAACTAATCTAGTCTGCCGCACAGATGAAACACATTCAGATCCCATACCCATAGTCTTTGAAGCTAAGTAGGACATACTGGACTATCCTCCACTGGCATGTAGCCTTCTAAAAGTTAGGCTTTTTTCCATGCCGTGAGAAAAAGGTATCAGATGAGGAAATTAATGGAGGCATACCATTCAAAATTGCCACTAAAAACCATATTTGCAATGAAAGTACCACTATAGGCAAGAGTCACTAAGACCAGACTGATCTCTGTGGAAGGCAAGGGAATGTTTGCATTAATAGAAAAGTTTGGAGGGAAGCAAGTATGGAGAGATTGGTATAGAGCAGCTAGGTTGTGAAAGCACTTGAAAGGCAGAGTGCAGGCCTAGGACTTACCCTATATGGCAGAGATTTCCAGACATTTTGTGAGAAGAGCTACTTTTTATTTCCTCAAAAACTTTGAAGTTGATGTGGTCTATGTAGATAGTTGCAGTTAAGAGGATGCAGCCATGATCCAGCTAGGACTTGATAAGGGTAGTGAAAATGGGTATTAAATGGAGGGAGCTAATTTGAAGAACGTTATACAAGTAGATTTTATTGGACTTAAATAAATATATATGGCAATGTTGGGAAAGGAGTAGAAGATTATATAAATATATATACATATATACACACATATATACACACATGTATATATGTACCTATACATACTACATACATATATACATAACAGAACCATCAAAGAAAATGGAAGAGTGGCTAAAGAAGGAGGAAAAGAACCAATAAAATATAGTACCACTAAAATCAAGGTATCAAGGACAGAGTCTGAAAATGGGGTAATAGTGGCAAAAACATAGTTAATAAAATTAATAGTGATGTGGACAACACCCAAAAAGAATTAGGACTATGGAGATTGAGAAGTCATTGGGAACCTTGAAGAGAATAGTTTCAGTAGAGTAATAGGAATGAAAGTCAAGATTACTAGAAATCAAAGAAGGAGTGAGTGTGATGAAAGCACAGTAAACATGGACCCTTTTTAAAACAATTTTGAGGTAAAAAGAAGAGACAAAATAGGACAAAAGCTTGAGAGAGAGGTAGATTAAGACAGTTTCCTAAAGACTTGAGGGTGTTTGTAAGCTGTGAAGAAATCAGTGAATATTTAAGCATTAATGGAGCTAAAGAAAGAAGGGATAATTGATGGAGGCAGCATGGAATGGGGTCAATAGCAACAGTGGAATCTTAGAAAGGAAGGACACCTTCTTGACTCAAAGAAAGTGGAAAGGGACAAGCAGAGAAATTTTAAGGTGAGAAAGAAGGAAATCAGGGAAGTTTGTGTCAGATGGCTTCAATTTTCATAGTAAAGATTGTGAGATCATCTGTTGAGACCAGTGGGGATTGGAGGCTTGAGGAGAATAAAAAAAAAAAATTGGAATAGTCGCTTTAGAGAAAGTGCCAAGGAATCAGCAAGTGCTCACTAATAGGACAGCCTAGCATTGATTCCTCCTTTCCTGTGAGCTGTCATCAGCAGCATTAATCCAGAAAATTCTCAGAAGTCAAAGCCATCATTTTTATTTTTAAAACTTAAAATTTACAAGGAATGGCTTAGGTTTAAGTCTTCCATTCATTCTTCTTTCTCTGATTCCTCTGGACTCATTATTTTCCCCAGTTTTCTTCCAATCTTTCCTCTTCTCCTATTGATTATTAAATTTTGAGAACTATTCCAATCCCAAAAATAATTTTCTGTCCATTTTATGTTGATGCTTTCTATTCAAACATTTACTAAGCATCTACTATGTGCAAAGCATTATGCTCAGAGCAAGAAATTATAAAGATGAAAAAATGGCATTATCCCCTGCCTTCAGGGAGCTAACAATCAAATGGAAAGAACCACATGAATCCAAATAAGGATAGCACAAAGCAGAATATACAAGGGACAAATCAAAAACCTAAATGAAGTACTCAAGAAACCCAAGAAGGAAAGAGATCACTTTCAGCTATCAAAATCAAGGAAGACTTCCCAGAGGAGATTACAACTAAAGTGGGCCTTGAAGAAAGTTTTATCTCAAATGTAGTTAACACAATAAAATTCTGGGAGCAGAACAGGCATTCTCTTTGTCCTCTGACACCACAGAATAATCCTGCACGTGCATGATATTGAATGAATCGGGACTGAAAGCAAAAGCTCTCTCATTCATGGCCAGTCACTCTGAAGCCTATCTGTTCAAGACTTGGGCTCTAATTTTCTTTCTCTGAAACATTTAATGCTAATATCTACCCATCATCTGCTCCTTTCTCTTCCTCTCTGGCTGCCTTCAACAGTGCCTTGTCTGCACTGAGTATAATGCTGCCTTTGGCACTGAGATTATAACACAGAAGCTGCAGCTGAGATGTGGAGACTGTGGGTGGCCATGACTGCCTCCATTCTTACAGAGTCCTGGAAGTGTGTGAAACCTGCCAGGGAAATCACATCACTTCAAACTTCCCAGTACCAGTGTACATTCAACTGCCAAAAACAGCATATAAATCAAAGCTTCAGAAATGAAAAAAAAAATTGAAAATAAAACAATTTCTCAGAAGCCTGGTGGATTGGAGACCATTAAGCAGGACCTCTCAAAATTCAAGCCTGCTTCCTGATCTAATTAATGCTAGTTACTTTTTTTTTCATCCCCCACGGAAAAATCTAAATGTATATCACAGCAACAAAGATAACCTGTAAAAGAAGAGGCATTAAAGCACTATATGGGGACACAAAACCTGAACTACTCAAATAACAAAAGGGAAAATATCCATGAAATTAGAGAACCAGTCCCTATGTTCACAGCAGACTATATCATGTCCATTATCCTGTGAGGACCCAGAGAATTCTCTGAAAAATTCTATTAAATTAAGTAACTGCAATTGTTGTATAGAATCTGTTTGAAATACACAGATATAACCAATACTTCTTGAATATCCAATATTAACATGTCTGATCTGTTATCATTATAGTTTTTTTTAAAAAAATGTTTTGCAAAGATGGGTTAAACAGAAAATTAGAATAGAGTATACAAATATTGAATAGATTATTCAAAGGTGTTCAAAGACTATGCTATGACCTTTTGTAGTTTTGACACAATTGTGTATATACACTCATATACACACATACATGTATAATGTATATGTATGAAATATGATTATTTAGTATACATATACTATTTATATGGGTATATGTGTGTGTAAATATGTTCCTTGACTCCAAAATTGGGTGTTTTATTATACACTGTGTTTTAATGTTTATGTCTATGTATGTATACACATACACACACATTACACACACAGATACTTCAGTGAATCAATGAATTCATTGGGCATGTCATCCACTAGTAAGGATAGAAACCTGCCCCCATTTTCTCATTTTGTCCATATTTTTCTATACTTCCTCTCTAGAGGAGCTAAACAATATGCTCTGGACCTATCTATCTGCTATAAAGATATTAATGTGGATAAATTGATATCTACAAATATAAATAGGTACTGTTATCATCAAAACACTATAAAAACCCTTTCCTACACCACCATTTTGCAAAAGGTAAGGAAGCCATTGGAGAAGAAGTAATTTCTTGCAGAACTTTGTATTTGTACATTCTGAACATATGTACCAAACTTGAAGTTTTATTGGAGCAGAAGTTGTCTGAACCTTCTCCTTGCCCCTTTTTGACTATGGAATGTAGTAATTTGGACAACGGAGAAAAAAAACAAAAAATAACTTCCTCAATGTCATCACCAGAGCTGTCTCACAATAATTCCTGCTTAGTATTAAGGTTTCTGTTGATCCTTACTTACCATTTGGGAAGAATAGAAATATCTTGCCCTTGCATTGTACCATTATGCCTTTGCATCATAGCATTCAGTAAAGGAAAATATAGTTGAAGTTGTTACATTCAACTTTCTCATTATCAGGCAAAAAACCTGAGGTTCATATAGGTATTGCCACAGGTAATACAGATAAACGCATTACAGATTATTTATATCTTACACAAAAAAAAACACAAAACCATAATGATGAATGTTTCCAGGATCTTTTCTTTAAGCCAAAGCCACAACTAAATTAGATGCTCATTGCAAGAGTGCATATTATACCTTACCACAAAAGGCTTTTAACTGATTTTAGGTTAGCATATTATGCTGTGGGCTGGATAGAGGAAGATGTATACATAATGTGTACTGACAGATTGATCTTTCCCAAAGACAGGGTGTTTAAGTTTAATTCTGAGCTCGTTTAATTTGGAACCATCTTCCCAAGTGGGACTTATGAGGTAAGGATCTTTTGGCTGTGAGGCTCTGGTGAGCTTAACCCAAGGTATATGAATTCCTCTTATTTTTCCAAGTAGACCACGTATCCATTCCACCCATCCAGCTAATGTTTGGTGTATAGAACTCAGGCTTATAGGGAGCTTCTTGAATCTGATGCTGACACTACTTTTGATGAGTGATCTTAAGTTTATCTAGTCATGCTAACAGCAGCAAACAAGGCATTATTAGCATTTGGCTTGACACTAGCTTTTTCTCAACTTCTATGTATCTAATCAAGGCGTTCCTTTCCTTTTCTGAATCGTGGGCCCTGCTGGCAGTCTAAAGAAATACTTATTTAAAGAAATAATATTTCTTACCTTATAGTCATAACTGAAGGAAACACTAAATTTCAGTCAGAGGCTGGTAGAAGGAAAGAAACCAATGATTCAGCACCTACTATGTGCTAGGCACTGCGTTAAGTGCTTTATGAATTTTATCTCATTTGATTCTCACAACAACCTTGGGAGGTAAGTGCTGTTATTATCCTTATTTACAGCTGAGGAAACTGAAGCAGACAGAGGTTAATATAATTTTTTTTTCCCATTCATGTTCATGAACCACCTGAAATCTATTCATGGAACACTTGAATAAATTTCAGATTAAGAACCCCTGACCTAGACTTTAAGGATTAGAGTCACTATCCTAAGGCCTCAATAATCATGGGGATGAAAATTCATTTTTGATCATGTTTGGACCATCTTTTCCCACATATTGGTAGTTCTCTTTTCCTCTTTCCTGTTCAAGTATTTGATAAACACTATATATCCATACATACATGCATACATATATATGTGAAAATATATATGTGTAGACACACAGTAGCAATCAATTTCCCAAATGTTGGAGGTTGGGGAAAAGAGGGAGTATTTAAACAAAATCTAAAAGTGGATTTTCTCCTTCAAAGTAGACTATAGGATCATAATGTAGCTGGAAGAAACTCTAGGATTGATCCTCTCATTTTGAAAATGGGGAAACTAAGACCCACATAGTTTAAGTGACTTGACCCAGTTCACAAAAGTACTAAGTCATGGAGAAGAGATTTCAACCTGAGTCCTCTATCTCCAGATCTAATATTCCCTATTCCACTTTTCTTTGTATTAGAGAGTAATTCAAGACTTCCAGAGATCTGGGATTTCATCACTGTGAGCACAGCCTTTACCAAAGGAGACCACAATCCCTCCATATCTTGGCTAACTATCATCTCTAACCAAGAGAATTCATTACCTGGGGTTAAGATAGTGGGGTAACCTCCTGGGCATGAATCTTGTCAGACATAGGCTGGTCCACAGACAACAAAAAAAGTCCATTTCTCACCTAATACCTTGCCAGATTGGTAGGACCTGCCAAAGTCTGCCCTCTACTAGAATACTACTAAAGAAGTGAGGGTCACTTCATCTCCTGGGTAGGGCATAAGAATAGGACTATGATAGACGGAAATTAAGAAAACTAAGGGTTCAGTTTGGAGAAGACCTAGATTGAAAGTTCAGCTTTGCTACTTACCACCTTTGTGAATTGGAGCATGTCACAACCTTTCCAGGTCTCAGTTGCCTCACCTGTAGATGAGTGTTAGACTAGACAGCCTCTAATGTCCCTTCCAGCTCTAAGTCTATGGTCTTATGAACATGGAACTATTAAACATTCACCGTGCACAAGGCACTTTGATCAGTACTGGGAATACAAAGACAAAACAACAAAACTCCCTCAAGGAGTTTTCATTTTACTCCGAAGCTAAAACCCACTGTTGTTCCTAGGTGTGTACTGGACCTCTTTGGGGGCAGGGAATCAATAGGGTTGGGCATTCTGTCTCTAGAGGGAAGGACTGACCCTCAATATGGTCACTTATGCCACAACTCTGTCAAGAATAGGCAACAGAGGGTTCTTTGAACTTGTATGTGCAAAAAGCTATGCAAACTGTTTTACATTCATTCATTTCTTCATTCATTCAACAAACATCTATCTAACCTCCCTGTGCTCAGTGTTTTGAGGGACACAAATGCAAGTAGCAGCCAATCCTTGCACTTATAGACTTCTTACTATCTTTCAGTCAGGCCCGAGATTTCAAGGAACAGAGACTCAGCCCTGCAGCAATTCTAAATATAGGTTATATTAACAACATATAGCATTTCCACTAAGCTTTTTTTTATTTCAGTCCATGGGGCTCTAACTTTCTCTAAATGCTTTTATCATCATCCCACTTCATTAAACACTTACTGCCTTGTACTGGCATCCATTTTTTATGTATATATTTCCCATTCCCAATGACCTTGGAAGCTTAAGGGCAGTACCCCTTCTTTATACAATCAGTACCTCACACATAGCAGGGGCTTAACAAAGTTCCCTGGATTGGGGTGAGAATTCCCTCAAGTGCTAAGAAAATGTGACATTGCACTACTCTCTCATACAAGAGGTCCTTGACCTTACTGAGAAGGTGCTTCATATTAACTATAGAGTATTTTTAAAAATCAAGATAAATGATTGAAATCCATAGTTTACTATCTTAGAACAGCTTCTATATGCTAATATCCTCCTAGAATAAACTGTTATTAGTCAATTATAAAAGCATGCAGAGAGCAATTATTAACAAATGTGTAGGCTTATTTTTAGCATGGCGATTTACTAGGATGCCCTGCTCAGAAGTTCAGCGGCACGTTTTGCTTGCTCCTTTTCTGTAGGAATTTTGAACCATGCCATCAGTCAACCTGCAGCTGTGTTTTCTTCTCAGTGTAATATTTTCCCTGTGCTGTCTCTGAACAGTTTTTGGTCCTGGTCATTAAATGCCATTTACTATATTCCCAAGCCAAATGAAATGGACAGAGTGATGTGCTGAGACATTACAAAGAACAATATACAAATAAACAGAGGAGAAAACAATATGAATTAAACTGTCAACATTAATTGCTGTTTTTCAGACCCTATTGTTCAAAATACACATAAGATGAGTGATTCTAGACACTTTCCTGGTAACCTGAGTAAGGTGTGACCAGCTCACAGAGTCTGAGCCATTATTAAAGGGTACAAAATAGCTTCTTATGTAAATTTACATTAAGCTGTCTCCCATTTTCTGCCTTCCTCTACCACTCAAAAAAGAGAAATTCTCCCAAAAATCTTTGCCAGCCACTTAACAGAGATAGAGAGAAAGAGAGAGAGAGAGACAGAGAGAGAGAGAGAAAGACACAGAAAGACAGACATAGAAAAAAATAGATATCCTCAGCTCAAGCTGTTCCTACAAATGCTTCTGAGCAAGCCAGCTACCAGGTCCAAAAATCAGTCCTATGGAGACTAGATCGTGATTAAATCAGCAGCATCATAGATTCTCATTACAGCATTGCTATTGACTCATTCTTCATTCTTGGGCCTATTGCATAACCTTTGCATTGGTTTAACTCAACCCAGCTACACGATTAAGCAAAAATTAGCACCTCCATGGTGGACAGCACATTGTGTATACTTCCATAAAGCCCTCATAACTAGCCTAGATATCTAGTAAAAATGGAACTGATTGTTTAAAGGTAAAAGAAGTGTTAGCTAATTTGTGGTACAGTAGAAAGAGTTCTGTCTCTGGAGTCAGAGAACCTGGTTTTTTTTGTATTGTCTTAGATACTTATTAACTGTATGATCCTGGGCAATCCTGCCTTGGATATCTACTACCTATGTGATCCTGGGCCTGTCTCAACCTCTCTCAAACTAATTTTCCTCATCTATAACATTGGGGCAATAATAACGCCTACCTCACAGTGTTGTTGAGAGGATTAAACGGGAACATATGTATAGAGCTTTGTAAATTTTAAAGTTATATAAATCTTCTCTTAGTCTCAGTTACCTTGTCTGTAAAAAAGGTATAATAATATTAATGATTTCACAGTGTTGTTGTGAAGATCAAAAGGAAGAATATTGTTAAAGTGTTTTGAATACCTTAAAGGCCTATATGAATGTTAGCTGTTATTATTATTCAAAAATTTGTCTCTTATGACTGCCATCTGTATATCCTTAGGTGTCTTAACCTCTCTGTGCCTTAGTTTCCTCATCTACAAAATGAAAGGGTTGTACTAGAAGTCTCCTCCAACTCAGGATCCATGGTCCTGTGATTATAGTATTTTATTGCCTGTCTGTTCCATTTCAATAATGCCTCTTGCATCTAACCCCATATAACTAGTCCATTACTGCTAATGTCAGTAATGTGAGACTCATATTACCAGCTATCTAGCCCTAACAGGTCTTTCCCCCTTCCTCTCACTACCTCTCCAATCCATCCTTCATACTCCTACCAGAATAGTCTTCCTCATGCACAAACATAGTAATGTTATTGCTCTGCTCAAAAATAAGGGGCTCCCTATGTCCTAGTTCAAATTTCTTTGCTTACCCTTTTCAGGCCCTCCTCAATCTAGTACTATACTACTTTGTCTTGTTCTCAATTTATTTCATTACATAAACTATATACTTTCACCACCGAACTAGGCTATTCTCTGTTCAAATGCTCATCAATTTTCCGCTTCCATGCTGTTGCTTCTGTTGGTCCTTATGCTTGAAATATGCTCCTCGTAATATTCTCCGTAGCATGCATTAACCCCCTTTGGTTGTTTGTCATCAATACTCTGAAGTTCTGTGATTTCATTCAAGTGGATACTCTCTTTACCAGTGTCTTGACAATTATTCAATTATCTCTCATACCTTGCCCTCCACCACTAGATTAGTGTAAAATAGAATAGTAAATTCTATGATGATAGGAATGGTGACTTCTCTGAAATGTAGACATGTCTAGTACAGTGATCTGTACCCAGAAGGAACTTAGTAAACTTCCAGTGAATTTCATGGTTGAAATTAATGTTAAAAAGCCATTCTCCAATATACTACAGTAATGTCAGAAATCTTATTTCATTACCATAACTTACTTACAAAGCTCCTAGTAAACAGGGAATGTTCAATGCTTCAATGTTAGCAATCATTCAAAATTGCCATTATATCCATCAGCAACACATGCATAATGAGCCAAGAGTATAATGTATCCTTGAATAAATCCATTTGCTAAAAAGAAAGATGACAGTAGTAAGATTATATCTAAAAGAATCAACGCCCCAACTCAAATCTCACCTCCTCCATGAAGCACTCTCTGACTACTCATTCTAACAGTAATCTCTCTCTCTTCTAGGTCCCTATAGCAAGCACTATATTGATTACCCATTTGGCAGTTCCCATATATTGCCTTATATAGTGAGCTCCATAAAGGCAGGGACTCCATGAATCTTCTTTGTAGACTCCACAGTGCTTTATACATATAGTAGACCCTCAATAAACATTTGTAGAATGAATTATGAATGGGTTATAGAGAAATAGTATGGCTTATAAGCAGGGTCAGGTAAGGCTCCTACTGACAACCTATAAGATCCTCTTCTGGGAAGACTCAGGGACAAAGCAAATCTGTTTACATTTTATGCATTATGGTTAGAAATTAGAGGCTGAAAACATGACACAGAACTCATAGAATTCTGTAGGTCAAGAATCAGACACCCGGCACAATGACAGACAGAATGATGATGGCCTTTTTGGTTCTTTACCTCATTATCAAGGTCGCCCTAGACAATCACCAAATCTAAGCAGAATAATTAAGGAACTTCTGTGAATGAAAAAAGGAATGTGTAGCTGGTTAGGGGCTTAGCATATGGAAACCAAGAATGAAATTCATCAATCCTTGGTCCAAGCATGTGGAGTAAAAGGAAGGCTTTTATGAGAATGGTCAGGCAGAAGTTAATGGGGAGAGTCATCTATGCCTCCTAAACATTCCAGAAATTGATGGAGAATAAGGCTATCTTGCGTAAAATGCCCCACCTGCAATGATGTCAAGGTCAGTAAAAGCTTGAGTCATCTCCCTTAAGGAACAGAATGGCAGTGAGGCTGCCTAACCCTGTCATCTTGCCAAAGGGGTAGAGGGGAAAGAGAGTCATTCAGACCTATTTCCTAGCCGCATTTGAACTCATGAATAGCAGTAGCTCCCACCACCCTCTTCTCAGTGTTTGCAAGAATCTAATTTTTCAGCTATCTACTAATCAATGTCAAACACTACTGATGGTGCCAGTTACATAAGAAGTGTTGCCAAGTTAACTATACAAGTGACTTTCTTACAAAAAAAAAAAACTGAACCCCAGAACAAGTTCTTTTGAAACAGAGCCATTTAAATTCTTCTTTGGACATTTTAAATCACTGACATCTTTGTGTCTGAGTCATTTTCTTATAAAATATATATATATATATATATATGTATGTATGTATGTATGTGTCCCAGTCTAGTGAACATTCTGGTCACACGAATTGGGAAAGAAGGCAATAAATCTGCTATGTACTCAGAGACAGGAATTCTGACAATGAATTCAAGGGATTAAGTTTCAATAAGACTATTTAATAACCTGTATGGACTTATACACACATATAAAGGTAGTACAGTGGATGGAGTGTAGGCCTTGGAGTCAGGAAAGTCTGAGTTCATATGTGGCCTCTGACTTACTAGTTATGTAATCCTAAATAAGCCACTTACTCTCCCTTGGCCTCAGTTTCTTTATCTGTAAAATAAAGTTAATGATAACAACTATCTCACAGGGAGTTGTAGAAATCAAATGAGATAATATTTCTAAAGCACTTTTGGAAACTTCAAATTCTAGTTGTTGTTATTGTTGTTATTGTTAAACATACATCACTCATTTAATCTTATATCAAACTTGGTATTTCTTTCTTTCTTTTTTTGTTCCTTTTTTTTTGGAAGGGGATGGAAGGGCAATTGGGGTTAAGTGACTTGCCCAAGGTCACACAGCTAGTAAATGTGTCAAGTGTCAGAGGCCAGATTTGAATTCTGGTCCTCCTGACTCCAGGGCTGGTGCTCTACTCACTGCACCACATAGCTACCCCAAAACCTGGTATTTTCTTAGGAAGAAATGTTCACAAAACATTTCGACTGATGCTTATCCCATGACATCCTCCACAACCAAACATTATAAGCCCCCGCAGAAAGTAGTTGAGCTGGATTTGGCTCCACAGACTAGACAATTAGATCTAAAAGGGACATCAGAGATCATTTACTCAAAGCTGGTCAGTTTACAGACAAAACAATTGTTATTCAAAGACTATAAGTGAATAACCTAAGGTCACAAAATGTGAATGACAGATCCACACTGAAAATTGAGGACTCTGACTCCAGTTCTAGTTCTCTTTCCAAGACATTCCTCACCCACTCCCTTCTCCCCTTACTCCCCACCTCCTCCCCATCCTCACTAACAGCATGAATACAAAAATAGCCAACCAGGATAACAATTAATGGTGAAGTCTTCAACTGTGGAACAGTTTTTCTTGACACAAAACATTTTAAAGAATACTTTATATATATGCAATGATTTGTCAAGCACTTCACAAATATTTATCTCATTTTAGCCTCACAACAGCTCTGGGAAGTGGGTGCTACTAGTATCCCTGTTTACAGGTGAGGCAAATAGAGTTTAAGTGACTTTCCCAGGATCATACAATTAGTTAAGTATCTGAGGAAGAATTCAAACTTGGGAACTGTAAGAGATCTAAAGAAGAGTAAACTAGGTTCATTGGTCTGAAGGACTTTGCAATATTGATGGGGGAATAAGAATAACTATAAACAAAGTAAAAAAATGACAATAGGAGTCCAATAAGAATGGTTAAGGAGAGAAGTCACAAGGCAAGATATGGTCAGCTAGCAAATGAATTCTAGACAAGGATTGCTTCTGTAAGAGTCAAAGAAATAGGAGAATACTTCATGCTGGTGTGAGCAGGGAGGCTTTGTAGAGATGTTATTTGAACTACATCTTAACTATTTGGACAGGTAGAAAGGAGGGGAACAACATTCCTTTCAGGGAAAATGGAATGATCCAAAAAAGTGAGGCAAGAAAGTATGAGATATATTTGGGGGACTGGGCAAATCAGTTTATTTGAAGTATGGGACTCCAACAGGTAAGTAAGGGGAGATAACAAGGTAGACTGGGGCCAAAATGTGTGGAGCCTTTAATACCAGGCTGAGGACTTCAAACTTTATCCTGTAGGCAATGAGGAACCATTGAAGATTTCCTTTTTTGGAGCACAGTAGTGACATAATCAAAATGGTATTTTCTGAAGGTAAGTCCAATATTACTACATAAGAGAGATTTAGAGAATAAACCGCTGGTGTCTAACTCAAATAGAAATGGATCCCTGCTATTACACATTTAAACAGAAAACCACAAATTAACATTATTTGTGTTGTATTATATGTTTCTTTATTCTGTTAAATATTAGTACTTCTGGATTAGCAGTCAGGAACAGGCTCTTGTAATAAGATCAGAAAGTAAGACTTAGCCTTAAATATTTCCTTGCTCTTGTTTGTAATTTGGACATGAGAGGAGGGAATAAAGAAATTTCCAAAACTAAATTACAATTTATAAATTATAAATTTATTATTGTTATTATTACTGCTATTGATAATAATAGCTAGCATTTATATAATGTTTTAAGATTTGCCAAGCACTTCACAAGTATTTTCTCATTTTATCGTCATAACAACTCTGGGAGGTAAGTGCTTCTATTGTCCCCATTTTACAGGTAAAGGAAATGAGGCAGACAGAGTTTAAGTGATTTGCCAAGGGTCATAAATTGGGAGTCAGAATTTGAAATCAGACCTTCCTGATGCTATCCACTGTACCAGATAGCTGCCTGGAAATTCATGAAATTCAGATATTGTTAAGTATGCCCATACCTCAGTATTTTTGGAACTTTCTAAATTTATTATAGCAATAAATATTACTTATTGGTTTGGTATAAAGGTTTGCCTTAAATACTTGGAAAAAATTAAGTCACAATATTGTAAGTTTCCATACCATGTGGGCAACCCTGTGGGTATTTAGATGTCAAAGCAGATAGAGTGACATGTCTGGAGTCAAGAAAAGTTATCATCAACAACAAATTGATAAGTTGGATTAAAGTTTATAGGATGTCAGCATTAGAAAAGACCTCTTAAGTCAACTGGTACAACCCATACATGGACATAGTCCCCTTCTACAAGATTCTAGACAAGTGATCATCTTGCCTCTGCCTGAAAATTTCCAGTGATAGGGAGCTCACTACCTCCCAAGGCAGCCCATTCTATTTCCATCCAACTCTAAACTTTAATGAAGGTTTCTTTACATAAAGTTAAGGTATTCTCCAAAACTTCCCTCTGTTGGTCCTCATTTTTCCCTCTAGGGGTGGAATATACCTGCAATGAAGCCACTTCATTTTATTCAAACATGGTTCCATGGTATAAGAAAGACTACCTAGCAAATGAGGCAACTTTAGAAATTAAAGCCCTTTAGACAAGGGTCAAGACAGATGCATAACACCATAAACGTGATAGAATTCCAAAATGCGGTATGGATTTTATTGTTTTGTTTTAAATCAGTAAAGTTAAAATATGATAGAACACTATTATAATCTTGAGGTTAAGAGAAAAGAACCACCGTAATGTCACATTATGGTAAAAGGTAGAAACCACTATATCTAAAAAGGACATCATCTGACCAATTTGAAAAGGACCTGGCACACAGTAAACATTCACAAATTTTTGCCAACTGGGTGATCTGTGGTAAGAATAAAGTGCTTCATTTATAAGAGAAGAAACACTCTACAAATGCCCACTATGTGCAGAGAAATATTTTAGGGGCTGGGGAAAGATAGAAAGTTTAGATAAAAACACTGTTTCTGTCTCCTGGGGCTTAGTTTGGGAGAGGGATTATACATTAACACAGACAACTGAGAAAGAATATTTCATGATGAATATATTAGTGAAACATAAAACAAAGTTTTTGTGAGGTCCACGGTCCTTACTGAAATCATGTGTCCTTTTCTATATTTTAGGATTTTCACATTACATTTCCATTTTATTTGTTATATTTTAAGTGTTCAAAAACATCCCCAAAGGCTCAAATTAAAACCATAAGCACAAAGTAATTTCATTCCAAGGCAGATTCCTTTTCTTCCCCCATCAAAAATGTAAATAAGAGGAACTTCACTTATGGATGAACAGTTCGTTTGGGAAACAATTGTAGCACTCAGTACCCACCCCATCCTTTGTTACTGCATATAGGGGTATCTTGACAAGAGATTAAATCCTCTACCATTTTGTAACACTTTCAGTTGTGTTAATTTTACTTCCAGATTTTTAAAAGAAAAGCTGAGAATGATTATTTTGCAACAATTCATTAAAAATAATTTTTTATAACTGGAATTATCCTGTCCATGCATCTTTCATACATGACAAATCCTTCTACTCTGGTACGAACTGAAGACCTAATCTTCAACTTCTAATCACGGTATTTGTTGCAGCGTTGGGTACCAATTCAGTGAATTCTAAATACCAACCTAGGATGGCATTACCTTCTACTCTCAGATACTATATAAAACATGTGACCCTCTTCAGGTTTACACATTTGTTTGGCAATAGCACTTACAAAGAGATCTCACCAGACTTAGATAGATGAACTGTTTATAAATCTAAATAGGACACCGGCTCTTCTCCCAGGAGAACTGTTTTTAAGTCTTTTTCCTTTGTAGTACACAGATTGCATTGGAACCACGGAGCTTTCAGGCTGACTGAAGGAATCATTCAAAACAAAGCAAATCCCAGCCCACCCTCACTCTCCCCCACTCCCATCCTTACTCTGATGAAGAAATTTTAATTATCAATTCACCATTTTGACAGTTTTATTTAGACAATTATTCTCCAAAGGAAAGATAAAGTTCCACAAAATAATTCTGTCTCCTTAAGCCAGGAATGAGATATTGTGATCAGATGCTAAAATGCCCACTTTTTTTAAAAACACATTTCATAAGATTTTACTTCTCTGTACAAAGCAAAAAAAAAAAAGCTTCTTGCAGAGAAAAAGACTTAATGATTACTCTGCTTTCTCCATCTCCATAGTGACACCATGCAAACAGCCTGTTCCCTTCTGTTTTATTAGACCTCTCTTCCTCTCTGAAAAGTCATAAATTAAACACATATACATAAGCCTGTATTACAATAGTAAGTGCCTGGACAAGCAAAGGTGCTGCAAGCAGCCACTGAAGTGAGCTATTTAATTAGGTAAGTGCTCCAGTAATGATTAATTTTCTTTATTTTACCACTGACCTGTCAGACCTGTCTTGAGGGGCTTCTGTGACTCAAGGGCAGTTGGGGTACACCTGTGGGCATTGCTTTAAGTCAAAGTGCCAATTATGAGACTCCATCAGAAATGCAGTGACAGAAACGCTGCACAAGGTATTGATCAAAAACCTCGGAGGAGGGGGAGTAGAGATGGAATTGAATAAAGACCAGCAGGGGAGGATACAGGGAGTGATGAGACCAAGCACACTCAAAAACCAGGCTACAGGTATTCACTCTTCCCTAAACTAGAGTTAGGTTCCAGGTTAAAGTAGCCTCCTCTTCCATCAGGAAATAATTACAAATAAGAAAGAAATGAAGGCAATTCTGTGAAGAAGAAAGGGAGCACAATTTGGCTTCACAATTAGAGTCTACTCAGACTGCCTTGTCCTTTCCGGCGAGGGACTACTTTAATACAACTCTACTTGTATGTGGACCCCTACCTTAGGCGAGAAATCTGCAGAGAACACAGAAAACCATGATTCTAATTCCTGTTGTTTTCCTATTTTGCTGAAAGGCACATAACTGATATATGCTGGAAGCTTGCTCTCCCTTCCTCCCTTTTCCTCTGCCTCTCCCCCTTTCTCTGTTCCCTTCTTCCCCCCGCCCCCATAGGTTTGCCCATCTTCACCAATGAAAGCTAGATCAGGTTACCTGGGCTCTCTCCGGCTTCAGTGGTAGAGGTGTCAGTGAGGATGCTGGGGTCACTCTGAGACCTGCCTCTCGGCAGAAAGCAACCAGTCCCTTCTTCTGATGCAGCCATGGGGAGATTTCAAAGGCAAGCTAAATGGACACACATGAAACCACAGAAACCCAGCTGGCCAAGGTCACAAGAGGGGGATTTTTTTTAAGAGGAAAAAAGAAAGGAAAGGAAAAATAGAAGGAGGAAGAGTGGAAGATAGGATTTGGATTCAATGC
Organism: Pseudochirops corinnae; assembly: GCA_028646515.1. Taxonomy (NCBI): domain Eukaryota; kingdom Metazoa; phylum Chordata; class Mammalia; order Diprotodontia; family Pseudocheiridae; genus Pseudochirops; species Pseudochirops corinnae. The sequence goes on along the minus strand of CM053585.1, from coordinate 196,609,564 downwards.
AGTCGGACAATAGCTTCAGCCAGCTCCAACCAGAAACATCTTCTCAGCAGTCTCCAGGAAACCACCATCGAGCAGCAAAGGGTTGGTTTCTTATTCATTCATTTTAATTTCCCTTTGCCTTTTTATTTCAAAAAAAAAAAGTTGAACCAGGAAAAAAGAACTTTCTTTTTTATTTTTATTTCAATCTTGGAGTTGCAGAGGGGGTCTCATTAAGCCAGCTAATCTTTAAATGCTCCCTCCCCCCACCCCACCCCCCACCCCCCATGGAAAAAAAATCTTTGCTCTGGCAATTGCTTTAATCTGAAGCTGTGCTTGGAGCATCTGTTGGAAAACATTAGGATTCTCCCATCATGCCTAGCGAGAGATGCGTGACGTCACGTGCAAGGGGAGTGAGAAAGGGGGTGGTGATGGGGAGGGGGGTTGGTAAGGCTCAAATACCTGCACTGCATATTTTTAGGGGTCTGAGTAAGGGCAAATGGCAGTGAGGTACATATAGCTTTAAGAAAATGAAATGTGAGGTACGACCCTTAATTTCCAACTTCTGATCCTTCTCTTCCTCAGCATTCATTCTAGGGACTGTAAGGGGAGTGGGGGAGGGGAGGGAGGAGACCCTGCTTCTACGTATGATCAAGGCAGGGCTGAGCTTCGTGGGCAGCTGCAGTCAGCAGCAGTTTCTCACACACACACACACACACACACACACACAGAATTTACTAGTACCTAGAGGCGGGAAAGACATGCATGGTCTCAGGGTTTCTGGACATGGGCACGGGGGTGATGGGGGTGGTGTGTGTGCTTGGGAAGCCAGAGTAAAAGTATTACCAACCTCTCTTCTCTACCACCCTTCTGCCTGCTGATTCCCTATTCTTCCTTTCTCTCTCCTCTCTCCACACCCCCCAGCAACCTGCCAGCCTCAGCTACCTTCTCTCTTAGTTCAGGTTCCCCACCCACATTTCTCTTGCAGAGCTGGTTGGGACCTGACAAATGGACCTTGTGCTTAAGGAAGAGCAGATGTGGACTAGTAACCTCGCCATTGAGCCTGACAAGAGGTAAAGGGCTGGAAGGACTGATTCCAGGACTCCACTTCCAGAGTTATTCATTCTTAGAGCTGCTTGAGCTATTGCAGCTTTAGATCCAGGTAGTTCAAATGTGAGTTAGCCTCTTTCCTCTTCTAGGGAGCTGGCTACAGAAATAAAACCTTGAGGCTGTTATGCAGGGTGTTCACTGGAAACTGGAGTAGCTGAGATATACACAAAAGACACTTCTCAAATGCTAATGAATGGAGCCAAACTCTAGGAAAGACTAATATACTGAATAATTAGACTACGCTAGACACACCCATTGACTCTAACAAAGAATCCTAAGATCAAGAGCTGGAAGAGATACTAGAAACAGTCATGGACTAGATGACCTTTTCTAATGTCCATTTCCCCCTCTAGATTTATGATGCTAAAATGACAAAATCACTGTCTCAAAGTTTTAAGAAAAAAAAAACAACCTTAAAGACAATCGCTAATTCTAGCCCTTCATTGTAAATTGCAGATAAGGAAACTAAAGCCTGGCATCCCACCTACTTGTTTTACAGATAAGAAAGGAACTCAAAAGAGACTAAGTGACTTGGAGAAGACTTTAAAATGATGTTTTGACCTACCAAATTAAAAAAAAAAGGTTTGAGCAATAAGCACAGCAGGATCTTATATTTACTATATGTGGCAGTTAATTGTGCGACTTAAAGATGTGGTCTGCCTGCAACAGCCCTTCTCTTGCCCCCTCATACCTTCCTCAAGAATGCCCTGTATGTATGCAGATTATTGTCATAAAGATTTTGTAGAGATAGGAACTCAGGTTATGGGTCAGTAGTTATTTATATTTTTTGATCGACTTTTGGAAAGTAATAAGCTCCATTTTCCTCCCAAGCACTTATCCTCCTTTCTTTCTTATATCTTGAGAATCAAGCCCTCTACACCTTCAAAAATATGTCGTCTCTAACATGGAACTCTTCTTGGTATAGTTGGTTGAATCTAACGGTTCTTCCAATTTTTTAAAGTGCAATTTATTGGCGATAAATTGAAGTTAGGAGCAGTCCCATATATGAGCCCCCTTTCTCCAAGTCATTTTTGCCCACTTAAATTTGCAACAACATAAGCAGACAATGTATCTAAACTTGTACCCAGTAGTACACCTAGGGCAGAATGGATGGATAGACTTTTCTAATAGGAATAAATCTTCTGGGGAGAGGAAGAAAGCAGACTGAATTACATTTAGTAAATTATAGTGTTTTTAACAATCCCAAATTGTTATCTGATTGACAACTTGCCTTTATTCTCCTGATGATTCTGTAAGGCTACAACTCATGGAACAGCATAATCTATAAAAAAAAATCAAAACTCCGGATGACCCAACAGATAATGGAGAGACACATGATTGGCATATACATGTTGTATAGCATCTCTCCAACAATGACTTATACACTAGAAATGGCATAAATAATCTCCAACAGGAAAAGAAGGTGGGCCGGTTATACACTAAGAGATAATAGATGGAAACCCGTCCTGGTACCCACGAAATACTTAAAGACCTATAACAAGGCCTCCCAAATGTTAGGGAGAGCCTAAATAAAGGGTTTATGAAATGATATGGAATGGACACTCAATCTAGCAATGATTAAGTACTTGTTATGTGTCAGGTGCTATGCTAGGTGCTAAAGATACAAAGATACAATAGCAAAACAGTCCCTACCCTTAAGGAGTTGATCATATTCCATTGGGGGAAATAATTGTTCATAGGGAAAGAGATAAGGACTAGACATGTGGCTTCAGTATGAGGAACTCTGGTAAGGTAACTTCCTCTACCAATGCAACTTCTCTGCAATTAACAGTCAGAGAGAATGGAGAGGTCCTGTTCAGGGTCCTATACCTAGTATGTGCCAGGGGCAGGACTTGAACCTTGCCTAAGGCCAACTTTCTAACAATTACACTTCACTACTTCTATCCACAGTGCATATGAAAATATATAAATGCGTCTACATAAATAAAAATAAATACAAGGTAGTTTATAGAGAAAGCTCTAGCAGCATTGGCAGAGGAATCAAAAAAGGTTTCATGTAGAAGGTGGTGCTTAAACTGAGCCTTGAAGGAAGAAAGTGATTCTATAAGGTAGAGAGGAGTAAGATAAACATTCCAGGCATGAGGGGGGGATATCTAGTGAAAAACCATGAGATAGAAAACAGAGTACTATGTATGGAAAACAAAAAGAAAGTCAGAATGTCTAGACTGTAGAGTGTGGAAAGGGAGGTCATGTATTAGGCCAGAAGGATAAATTGAGGCCAAATTGTGAGGAGTTTAACAGCAGCAGCAGCAACAACAACAATGACAAACCAGAGAAGTATATTTGGTCTTAGAAACAACCAGGTGCCACTGGAATATTGAATAGGTCAGACTTTCTCAGGAAAAATCACTTTAGCAGCTATGTGGAAAACAGACTAACATGGGGAGAGACAGGGTAAGACGACCAATTTGGAGACCATTACACTAGTCCAGATGAGAAGTAATAATGTGATGTCAAGAATCATAGAAAACGAGAAGGCATGACTGGGCTTTATTCTACAGCAAAAGAGGGAGTCCCACATTGACAAGATCACAGATCTAGTGAAATATTATTGTTTCTAGTTAACAATCTTATGATCTACCTAAAGCTTTCTTGGTCTCTATGATACTTGATTTTAACAACCTAAGACTTTATACAGGGGCTCTTCAGTCAATTTTTTGGTACTCTTTCATGCACACATACACACATATACAAACAGATAAAGCATGGAAAAGACTTATTCTTACCAAGAAAGCATGGCAAAAGACTTATTCCTACAAAATCGCTGAATACAGAGCAAGTGAGGGAAAAGGAAAGCAGTAAGTGAAAGTGAGTCTTAGATTTTAAATTTTTCCATGGATAATATTTTTAAAATATATCTTCATAAATATTAAATTTTATTTTATCAATATTTCATCCTATATAACCTTCTGTTGTCCTATAAATTTTGTTTATCTACTAAACATTTTATCCAATAATATTAAATATTTTTTAAAAATTTTTACCAATGTATAGGATTTCCCCCAAATTGTAATATTGGTTGGAAGTTTATAAAGCATTTTAAAGGGTGACAAAATAATCCATGTCTGTTCTTTCACTTGATCTTCACATGAGGCCTCTGAGGTAAGTACCTAAGGATCATTATATAGTTTTTGTTTGTTTGTTATAACTAATGAAATGTTTCAGATTCATAAAAATCCAAGTCATGTAGAAGGCTCTAGGTATCTGAAGCCTATCCCAGCAAGGTCCACTCAGGTTCTATCTCCTCCTTGAAGCCTTCTCAGGCCCATAACAGCCCCTCTGAACTCCTCTGGCATTTAGGGTCTATATCATTCATTGTGTCCTGCCTTTTATTATAGGGACGCTTTCTCATGTTTGTATCTTGCCTCCCCAACTGGATGGTGGGCTCCCCAAAGACAGGTATCCTTATCTTGTACAGTACCAGGCATACTTAACTCTCATATACTTGTTAATGAACATGAAATAGTCAAACTTCATGTGTGAACAGTAGTTCACGTTTCTGTAAACATTTTAAGGTTTGCAAAACATTTCCTTATAACACCCTGTGGGGTAAGTAATGCAAATATTAGTATACCCATTGCAGAAATGAAGAAACAGAAGCTTCCAGAATCAAAATGATTTGACCAAAGTATCAAGTATCTGAGCTAACAACCTGACTTTACTGTGCTAATCCCTAAAACAGTAGTGTGCTAGTTCCATTACTCCATAAGGCTGTTCACAAGTTAGAGGCAGTAAGTTGGTGCAATGGACAGAAAGATGGGTTTGGAGTCAGGAAGATTTGAGTCCAAATCATGCCTCAAACACTACTGGCTGTGTTACCCTGAGTAAATTACCTAATCTCTGCCTGCCTCAGTTTCCTCAATTATAAATTGGGGATAATAACAGCCCCTCCTTTGCAGGGTTGTTGTGAGGACCAAAGGAAGTAATATTTGTCAAAGCACTTAACACAGTATCTGGCACACGGTAGGTGTTTAATAAATGCTTGTTGCCTTCCTTTCTTTAGGTTGATGTAGTGCTTTCTTCATAACACTGAAATAAATAGTGGAAGTATTTTTGAACTCATTGTAAAGATGGGGGAACTGAAGCTCTTTGCAGCAAAGTGACTTGCCCCAAATCATAGAACTATCAAGGATATGAGACAACTATCTGACATTAGACCTTTAAGTTCTACTCTTTTCACTACTCTATGATGCTGTTCACATTTTTCCTTCATCTACTATATATTTTCCAAGTTAATGATGCACTGTAATCATCACTACCAAATAACCCTGTCTGTTTCCTAGCACCTCACACCCTTGCATATCTCCTGCCCCAGATTCTTGCCTGCAGCTTCTACCCTATAGGGTAGACAAAAAGGTTGATTTCTTTTAGATATGGGAAGGGGATGGTGAGAATAAAATTGAAAATAAGATTTTACAAACGCTATAAAAGCCTCTTAACCTAAACTAAAAATTTCAAGTTTTTTTCTCATTTAGTGTTATACTCTCAGGCCAGATTATTAATAATAATTATAATAATTTACATTGAAATAGTCTTTTAAATGATGTCTTTTGATCTTCAAAACAACGCTATGAATTAGTTCCATGGAGAAACCAGGATCACACAATTCTTAAGTGATAGGGTTAAAACTAGGTTCTACAAGCGGAATTTAGAGCCAAATCATGCATTTAGTAAATCTACCAGGCTCTTTGATAGGTACTAATTATTTATAGACAAAAGTGAAACATTCTCTGCCCTCAAGAAGTTTATAGTCTAGCCATGGGAGACAAAAAGAACATATATGGGCATATACAAAAAATAAGTACAAGACAATTTGAGAAGAAAATACTAACTAGGAGGAAACAAAAAAGGTTTTATTTAGAAAGTAGTACTTGAGCTGAGCCTTTGATGAAACTGATTCTCAGAGGCAAAGTTGGGAAAGGAATGCATTCCAGGCATGGAGAACCACCAATGCAAACACACAGAGATGGGAGACAGTGTAACATATGAGGAACTATAAGAAGACCAGTTTGGCTGGGCTTCAATATGTATGAAGGGGAGTAATATATAATAACAATGGAAAAGTAGGTTGAGGCCAGATTGTGAATGGCTTTAAATGTCAAAGGACTTGAGTTCAAATTCCAGCTCTTCTCTTTACTATCAATCTGACATTGAGTCAATCATGTAATCTCTCTGAACTTCTCAATATCTTCACCAATCAAATGGGGGCAAGGGAGGGGGATACTGAAGACGATCTCTAATATCCTTGCCAGCCTAAACTAAGATGCCATAATTTCACTTCCAGTGCAATTTCAACTATAGCATGCTATCTTTTGATAATGTGTTCAATTTCTTGGCATCATTATGCCCATCTTTTTTAGCTGGAGCATTTTCAGATATTTTGTTCTCCCTAAATATCTGTTTTAGATTATGAATTCCTCTTCACTGATTTGAGCCTCATGTCCTTGCAGATTACATCTGTCTGCTATTTTCAAATTCTGCTTCTAACCTTTTTCATTTTCATCACATTAATTCACCAGGCTTACTAGTCTCTGAAAATTCCCAATTCTGTAGCTTGCTTTTCCTCCCTCAATTACAATATATTTTTAGCTTTTTGGAGGGAGAAGAATCAGCTGTTCTATGTGGACTTACAGGACTTCCAAAAATAAAAAATTACTTTTATTTTTCTACCCAACTTCTACCTTTGAAAAGATCAGTCAGTGCTTCAGTCCTGTACAGATCAGAACTCTTATTTTAAAATATAACATCTTAATAGAAATTGTCTTTTCTATGAAATTAACTACAAACATATTATACAAGTATTTCCAGTGTTCTTTTCCAAAGCTCAATTACCATAAAAGTGGCAATCATTTAATTTATACCAATTTTCCCCTAAATATTCTTGTTAGAATTTTTCACAATATCTGAGTAGTCAAAAATTAAAAAAAAACAACACAATGAACTAGACATATGAACCTTCATGGAAGGTTCTGAGAAATCATGGGTCCAACCACATTCCTCCAGGGTAGTAATGCATCTCTTTCACTAGACTATAACAAGC
>CM053585.1:196585388-196601917 GCA_028646515.1 Pseudochirops corinnae | reverse complement strand
ATATATGCAATTATTATTATTATTATTAACTACATCCAACTGGAACTTGAGATACACAGGCACTGTGGTTGGGAGGGAGATCCATCCTGCCCTACCGAAAAGTGACATAGGAGAGAATAGACTGGGGGAGGGGGGACACACTGGGATGGCTGTTTTGGGGCGGTGGGTGGGGGAAAAAGGGGGAGAAAATATGTAACTCAAAATCTTGTGGAAATGAATGATGCAAACTAAAATAAAATTTAAAAAATAAAATAAAATAAAAATTATTGTGCTGCTCCTTGAGGGCAGGGACTGTGTCTTATTTAATCTTCTTATCTCCTAATTCACCTAACACATTGCCAGGCAAGCAGTGGGGAAGTCCCTTTTCCCCCAAGCCATCGTTCGGAAGTCTGAATTCTATTGAAAGGAAATTTCAAAATAATTAAAGGGTAGCCCTGTGGTAGGAAGTACAGGGTACTGGAAATCAAGAGTCCCAGGCTCTAGTCCTGCTTTACCACTGATTGTCTGGATCCTTTCTCTGGGATTCAGCTCCCTCATCTGTAGAATAAGAAAACTGGACTAAATGACATTAAGATATTTGAAATTTGCATTTTTTTTTAAAAAGGTGAGTCATAGAGAGCCTAGGTTTCCTCACTAGCTCCATTTCCATTATTCAGAAATCAATACATGAGTTATAATCATATCTTTCATATTTGCTTACTCTACCACCTTTGGGAAATCATTTCAGGTTTCCCTTGGACATATTCTGAGCAATAACATTCAATGAGAAACTGATGCTTGTCATGATGAAGACAGGAAAATGGGTGAAACAATGAAAAGGATAATGGGTGGCATTCAAGTCTAACCTTGCTCTTCAGATTCTCATTAGCTTATGGCAATACTGTCATCTCCTTAGTAATTGAACTCTAGGTACTCAGAGGGGACTATATCTCTGCATTTCCTTTCATTCCTCATGAACACTCTGAGGTGAGGGAACCCAAAAAATGTTGGACTTCTTTTGTCAGTCAGCATCAACAATAAACCTTTATTTAGCACCTTTTTGTTATTGTTGTTCAGTCATCCTGAAAAGAGTTCTGTCTGACTATTTGTGTCCTAATAGACCATAGAACACCATGCCTTCTGTCTTCCACTATCTGTCAAAGCCTGTTTGTTGTTTCCAGGATACTATTCATCCATCTCATCCTCTGCCGTCCCCCTTTCCTTTTGCCTTCAACATTTCCTAACATCATCCTAACAATTTTTCCCCCAATTAGTCCCATCTTCTCATTATGTGCCCAAAGAATTTAAGCTTCAGCTTCAGTATCTGACCTTCCAGCACCTACTATGCACTTGAAACTATGCTAGGTGATAGACATACAAAGAGAAGAGTAAAAACAATCAGTTCTCTTAAAGAAAAAAACATTCTTTCATTCTTTTCAAGGAAACAAGTGTAAGTATATACAAAATATATACAAAGTAGGGTCACAGATTCCTAAATGTAGAGCCAGAAGGAACTTTTGAGGTTATCTATACCAGTGATATCAAACTCAAATAGAAAAAGATCCTTGCAGTCTGCATATTGATTTAGGAAAAAACACAAATTAACATCATCTACATTATATTGTATTTTTATTCATTTTGTTAAACATTTCATAATTACATTTTAATCTTGTTTGGGGCTACACTGGAGATTTTGCACTTTGCTTGTCTTTGATAACTCTAAGCTAGAACCACCCCACACTTTAAAGATAAGGAAATGGAGGTCCAGACAGGTAAAATTATTTGCTCCCATCATACAGGTAGGGAGGTGCAGGGCTAGGATTAGAATAAAAACACTCAACTGGGGAATACATAAACAAAATGTGAAATGGATATTACTAAGCCATTAGAAATGATGAATATAAAGAAGTAAGAGAAATATGAGAAGACATATTAATAGATACTAAGTGAAGTAAGTAAAACTAAGAAAATAATATATACAATGTAAAGGGGAAGGGGAGAACCACAAGAACCAAAAAACAAACAAGAAAAGTAAAGCAAAAAAAAAAAAGTATGCTTCATTTTACATTCAGACTCCATCAGTTCTTTCTCTGGAGAAAGATAGCATTTAAAAAAAATTTCAATAGTGTTTTACTTTTTCCTGCAATTATATATCAAGGAAATTCTTAGCATTCATTTTCACAAGATCTTGAGTTCCAAATTTTTCTCCCTCCCTCCCTTCCTCCATTTCCTTCTTCTGAAAATGGTAGGTAGTTTGATATAGTTTATACATACGCTATCATGTAAAACATAATTCCATATCCATCATAGCTGTGGAAAAAGAAACAAATAAAAAGAAAAAAAACTCAAGAAAGAATAAAGTGAAAAAATAATGTGCTTCAAGCTGCATTGAGAGTCCTTCAGTTCTTTATCTGGATGTGGATAGCATTTCCCTTCCTGAGTCCTTTGTACTTGTTTTGAATCATTGTGTTGCTGAGAAAAACTGAGTCATTCCTGGTTAATCATTATATGATATTGCTGATACTGTGTACAATGTTTTCCTGGTTCTGCTCATGTCACTTTGCATCAGTTTAGACAAGTCTTTCCTGAAATATGCTTGTTCATCATTTCTTGCTGTACAATAGTATTCTATTACATTCTTATATTGCAGTTTATTCAGCCATTTCTGAACTGAGGAATCCCCTCAGTTTCCAATAGCTTACCACCATGAATGAGGCTGCTATAAATATTTTTGCACATGTAGTTCCTTTTCCCTTTTTAATGATCTCTTTGGGATACATATCTAGTAGTGGTATTGCTGGACTAAAGGATATGCACATTTTGGTTGCCCTTTGGGCATAGTTCCAAATGCACTCCAGAATAGTTGGATCAGTCTTGAACTCCACCAAACAGTACATTAGTGTCCCAATTTTCCCACATCTTCTCTAACATTTATCATTTTCCTTTTTTGTCATATTAGTCAATCTGATAAGTATGATAGCTCAGAATTGTTTTTAATTTGTATTTTTCTAATCAAAAGTGATTTATAGCACTTCTTCATATGCCTATAGATAGCTATGATTTCTTTATCTAAAAACTGCCTGTTTATATCCTTTGATCATTTTTCAATTGGGGAATGGTTTATAGTCTCATAAATTTGACTCAGTTATCTATATATTTGAGAAATGAGGTCTTTATCAGAGACACTTGCTATAAAGATTTTTGCCCCACCTTTCTGCTTTCCTTCTAATCTTGGTTGCATTGGTTTTGTTTGCATAAAAGCTTTTCAATTTAATATAATCAAAATGATCTATTCTACATTGTGTAATGCTCTCTATCTCTTGTTTTGGTCATGAAATCTTACCCTCCCCATACATCTGACAGGCAGACTATTCCTTGCTCTTCTAATTTGATCGCTTTATTGTCTATGGTACCTTTAACAAGAAGTAGTTTCCTCCCTTATCTCTTTTAATTAGGTTTATTTTTGTTTTTACTTTGTCTAAGATCGGTATTGCTACCCCTGCTTTGTTTTTTTACTTCAGCTGAAGCATAATAGATTCTCCTCCAGCCCCTAATCTTTACTCTGTATGTCTCTCTGCTTCAAATGTATTTCCTGTAAGAAACAAATTATAGGATTCTGGTTTTTGATCCACTTTGCTACCTGCTTCCATTTTATGGGAGACATCATCCCATTCACATTCAAAGTTATAATTACTACCTGTGTGTTTCCCTACATTCCATTCTTCCTCCTGCTTGTCCTCTCTCTCTTTTCACCCTTTCCCACATCACCAGTGTTTTGCTTCTGTCTACCACCTTCCCTGATCTGCCCTCCCTTCTGTCAGAGCCCTCCCCTTTTTACTTGATCTACTCCTCTCCTACTTCCCTATAAGGTAAGATAGATTTCTTTCATATGCATATAGACATAGACATATATGTCTATGTATATATGTATATACACACACGTGTGTGCATATATATATGTATGCATGTATATGTATATATATATTTAGTTTTAAATGTTCACTTCTATAAGATTTTGAGTTCTAAATTTTCTCCTGACTCCAAGGCCAGTGCTGTATTCACTGCACCACCTAGCTGCCCCGAGTTCTAAATTTTCCCCTGTCTCTCCCATGCCCCCTCCCCAAGACAGCATAGAATCTGATATGGGCTATGCATGTACAATCATATTCGAAATATTTCCATTAATGGTAATGGAAATTTGAAAATCTTCCCTGCCCCTTAATAAGCCTAAGGGAATTTGAAGACTTTCCCTGCTTTGAAGATACATCCTGCCCCCTAATAGATTGAATGTAATCATATGGAGCCTGTGTTGGGAGGAGTTTGCTGAAGGGTGGAGCAAAGCCCATAGGAAACTGGGGGTCAGAGCAGCTAGATTGGAGGGAGGAGAGGATGCATCTGAGGGAGACAGGCTGGTGAGTAAATGTTGGTGTTTGCCACCTGCTGTGACAACTAGGCTTTTATTGGTTTATGGAAAGGTTAAAGGATGGTGTGAATCTCTGCTACATTATGGTGCATTAACTTCTATGTTGCTATGATGGATTCAGTTTCCTGGTGTTGGGATTTGGTCTTTCTGTATCTGAATAAATGTTTCGCTTCTATCTTCTATATGGAGGGTCTTCTATAGTTTGCAATCAAGCACTAAGCAGGTATATTTATAGTTACCATTGGCACTGTGAATATTGCAATGGAGCTACATTTCCACATTATTTATGTTGTAAAGAAGAATTCCCAAAGGGAAAAATCATGATAAAGAAAAAAATTTTAAAAGAGAAGAAAAAAAAATGTATGCTTCAATCTACATTCAAACTCCATAGTTCATTCTCTGGATTTGGTAGCATTTTCCATCATGAGTCTTTTGGAATTGTCTTAGATCCTTTATTGCTGACAAGAGGTAAGTCTATCAAAGTTGGTCATTGCACAATGTTACTGTTACTATGTACAATGTTCTCCTGGCTTTGCTCACTTCATTTGGTATCAATTCAAGCAAGTCTTTCCATGTTTTTCTGAAATCCACCTACTCATCACTTCTTATGGAACAATAGTATTCCATTACATTCATATACCACAACTTGTTCAGCCATTCCCCAATTGATGCACATCCCCTCAATTTCCAGTTCTTGGACACCAATAAACGAGATGCTGTAATCATTTTTGTACATATGGGTCCTTTTCACATTTTTATGATCTCTTTGGGATACTGCCCTAGAAGTGTTATTGTTGGATCAAAAGGTTTTATAGACCTATGGGCATAGTTCCAAATTTTTCTTCAGAATGGTTGGAGTTCACAACTCTACCAACAATGAATTAGTGTTCCAATTTTCCCACATCTTCTCCAACATTGATTATTTTCCTGTTTTGTCCTGTTAGCTAATCTGATAGATATGATATGGTAGCTCAGAGTTGTTTTAATTTACATTTCTCTAATCAGTAGTGATCTAGAGCATTTTTTTAATGACTATACATAGTTCTAATTTCTTTATCTGAAAACTGCCTGTTCATGTCCTTTGACCATTTATCAATTGGGGAATGACTTGTATTCTTATAAATTTGACTCAGTTCCCTATATGTGTAAGATATATTTCTACATTCATCTGATTATGTATATTACTCTCTCTTTGAGCCAAATACTGATGAGAGTAAGATTCAAGCAATGCCCATCATGCTCCCTCTCATCTTCCCCTCTACTGTAATAGGTTTTTCTCGCTTCTTTATATGAGATAATTTATCACATTCTACCTTTCTCTTCCTTCTGTACCCATTGTACTCCTCTTTTTCATCCCTTATTTTTTTATGTCATTCCCTCAAATGCACCCTCTATGTATACTGCTTCTATCTGTACTGTTGGTGATAAAATTTTTAAGAGTTACAAATATCATCTTCCCATGTAGCAACGTAAACAGTTTAGCTCTATTGAATCCTTATGTTTTCTTTTCCCTTTTTACCTATTAATGCTTCTCTTGGATCTTGATATTGAAGGTAAAATTTATGGATTAATTCTGATCTTCTTACAAAGGCTTGACATCCTTCTATTTTGTTGAATGACCCCTTTTTCCCTTGATGTATTGTGCTTAATTTTGCTGGGTAAATGATTCTTGGTTATGATCCTAGCTCCTTTGCTCTCTGGAATATCATGTTTTATGACTTCCAATCCTTTAATGTTGTAGCTGCCAAGTCCTGTGTGATCCTGATTGTGACTCCCTGATATTTGAATTGTTTCTTTCTGGCCACCAGTAGTATTTTTTTTCCTTGACCTAATAGTTTTGAAATTTGTACCTTGGGGTTTTTGTTTGGGGATCTCTTTTCTGAGGTGATCAGTGGATTCTTTCAATGCCTATTTTGCCCTGTGGTTCCAGGACATCAAGGCAGTTTTCCTTGATAATTTTTTGAAAGATGTTCTCTGGGTCTTCCTTTTCATTATGGCTTTGAGGTAGTTCAATGATTCTGATATTGTCTCTCCTGGATCTATTTTCCAGGTCAATTTTTTTCCTATGAGGTATTTTATACTTTCTTCCAATGTTTTCACTTTTGAACTTGTTTGATTGATTTATGATGTCTTATAGTCATTAGATTCTACTTTCCCAATTCTAATTTTTAAAGTATTGTTTTCCTCAATTAGCTTTTGTACTTTCTTTTCCATTTGGCCAGTTGTACTCTTTAAGGAGTTCTTTTCTTTGATGAATTTTTGTATCTCCTTTTCCATTTGGCCAGTTTTACTTTTTAAGCAGTTTTCTAACATATTTTCTTTAAAAAAAAATAATCTCTTGCATCACTCTCATTTATTTCCCCCATTTTTCTTCTACCTCTCATGTGATTTTTAAGTCCCTTTTTTTTAGCTCTTCCATGAGTTTTTCTTGTCTTGAGATGGCTTTTCATTTTACTTTAGGGACTTGCCTATAGATGTGGTGTTATTGTTGTCCTCTTCTGAGTTTGTCTTCATCTTCCCTGTCACCATAACTTTCTACGGTCAGATTCTTTTCTGTTGTTTTTTGCTCTTCTTTTGGGGGGGCATTTTTCCTTTCTTTTAAATTTGAGCTCTGCTCCCAGAGTGGAAAGGGCTCTGTCTCAGGCTTATTGTGCCAGTGGCTACAGGACTTGGCTATTTACCTAATGTTGTATTGATGTTGCCCTGAAGACCATGGGGGACCTTGTGTCTGGTGCCGTGTTGAGGGGTGGCTGGTGCTACTGGAGGCTATAGGGGTCTGGCAGATTACCTGCTGTTGAGTTGAGGTCCTAGTGATAGTGTCTGGTGTGTGCTGAGGCTGGTGGGATTTTTATGCATTTCCCTGGGGCTACACTGAAGCATGTGGAGGTCTGGTCCCTGGAGGATGCTCATATGCCCTGGGCTGCACTGAAGCACATGGTGGTTCTTGGAGCTGGAGTCTGCCAGTTCCCCTGGCTATGCTAAGGCATGCAGGAGAATCCTGGTAGTTTGCCTGCTCCCCTACACTGGGGCTCAGGATCTCTCATTGGTTTGCTGAGGTAGAGTTTGCTGAGATGCTAAGAAGCTGACATGTTTCCCTTCCCTTTTACTCAAGTGAGATGGACTTTTGTTAACGATCCTCCAAGTCTCCTGGGCTAAAAGACCACTCCACCCCATCTTTCTGCTGGCTCCTCTGTTTCAGGATTGTTCTGGGGTGCTATTTTATAATTGTTTGGAGACGACTATGGGACAGCTACAGTGATATACTGCTTACTCTGTCATCTTGGCTCTCAGAAGTCCATCGAGGACAGCATTTTTCATCAAAGGTCCTTCCAAACTGTCTTAGATTATTGTATTGCTTAAAACAGGTAAATAATACATAGTTAATCCTCATACAATATTACTGTCACTGTGTACAATGTTCTCTTTGTTCTGCTCACCTCACTTTTTATCAGATCTTATAAGTTCGTGGTTTGCTGAGAGCATCCTACTTGTCATTTCTTACGTACAATAGTATTCTATCACAATCATATACCACAACTTGTCCAGCCATTTCCCAATTGATGAACATCTCCTCAATTTCCAATTCTTAGCCATCACAAAAAGAATGGCTATAAATATTTTTGTACATATAGGTTATTTTCCTATTATTTTTTAGATTTCTTTGGGATACAAACCTGTAATAGTAATGAAATTTGAAGTTCTTTTTGTATTACTAAGCTGAGAGGTATTTAGCATCTAGTTTCAAATTAACCTTCTGTTAAAGAAACAGAAGGTATGAAGTCCTGTTGCTGACCTGACAGGAAGGGGCTGAACAAGGAGGAGCAATACCATATATAAGGAAAATCCCTAGCTGAGAAAGTCAGAATTCCTTGGAGCAAGCCAGGAGGCTGGATAAAGTGATTTTGAATGGAGCTTATGGTGCTGAAGGAGGGCTGGCAGTAGCTGGTAAGGAGCTAGTGAGGAGCTGCTGAGGATTTCCAAGGGCTAGCTGGAGCTGCCAAAGACTGAAGAAGCATGACTGTGGTGCCCCTATTTTGTCTTTTTGTGGCTTTGTTAAGCCTTGACTTGCCAGGAACAGAGACTGTGAAGGATTTAAAGTGGGCTGGACACTGTGAGCTTCAGTGTGGAACAGGAACTGCAGGAGAGCTGGACAAGGAACTGGAAGCTGTCTGCCTTTGAACCCAGGTGACAGTTTGGTGAATGCAGGTAGGAGCTGGGACCATGGAAGGAATCCAGGGAATCTGAGAGCCTACCATGAGTCAAGCTGAAAGAAGACTTTACTTGGATACTGTGTACTGACTGAGAAGATTGTGATTTACCTGTGACTGAGTGGTGGATGGCCTGTGTATTTTCTGATGATTGAATAGTGAATGATGACTGAATAGTGACTGATTTATAACTTAGTGTGCCCCATGAGTGGAGAACTTTGACTATTGTACTTTGTGTCCTTTAAGGAGGCAAACCTCCTTAAGGATAATTGAATGATTGAGTAAGGAGGCAAGCCTCCTTAAGGATGATTGAATGATTGAATTACTAAAAGATTGTGTGACTAAATGATTGTGCTTTGTTGAAAACTATTGTGAGCACTTTAGTGAAAACTATGTGGTCATTTTTTGTGATAAGTTGTTGAGTTGGGACATGATGAATACTTTATTTTGATTTTTTGTGATAACAGAAAATTGTAACATTGTGAATGCTGTATTTTGATTTACTGAGAATGTTTGAATAGAGTGTTTGCTATACTATATAATCAGAACCTTGAAAGCTGTTCACAGCAGCATTCTTCTGGAAAGCTGCTCACGCTTTGCTTTACAAAACCTAGTAGTGCTGTTTCTGGATTAAAGGGTGTGCAAGCATTTGGGGCACAGTTCCAAATTAGTCTCCAGAATGATTGAATCAGTTCATAACTCCACTAACAGTGAATTTGTGTCCCAATTTTCTCAGTATTCCATCTCCATTTGGGAATCTCTGCAACAACAAAACAATTCTATTTTTCATTGTGTTAATACATTTATCAAAGTTCATCATTATTTCAATGAGGACAAGACTTCCAGAGTCTTGTAAGCTAAAAACAAAAACAGCAAACATTTTTGAGTGAGTGTTTTATAGCCTTATGAAGATGCCTATATCTTCTAGGCCTACTTGGACATCTTCTAACAACAGTTTGGGGAATGAAAAAGCAACTTTCATCAGTAAAAATTACCTTTTTTCCAATCTTCAGTACTCCAGTATTTGCATTGTCTTGCCATGAGAAGTGATTCTTTTTAATAAGGTTTAGGCAGCTTTTTAAAAAAGAAGTCTTTCAAATAAACTTCCAAGAAGACTATATCTATTCCTATATCTATCTACACACACACACACACACACACACACACACACACACACACACACACACACGTACTGCATTGTAGATGAATAAATTTCAACCCATGCAGCTACCAGGTCACTCTGGAAGTCTTTGCTTGTGTTCTGAGGATTAATTAGGCTGTTTAGCAGCAATACTTTGCTGGGTTTTGTTAGTGTTTTTGTTTTTTACTGACATTTGTCATTTTCCTTTTCTGTCATATAAGCCAATCTGACAGGTATTAGGTGGTATTTCAGAGTTATCTTAATTTAAATTTCTATCAATAGTAATTTAAAGCAGTTTTTTCATATAACTATAGATGACTTTGATTTCTTCATCTAATAACTACCTGTTCATATCCTTTGAACATTTATCAATTGGAGAACAACTTGCATTCTTATAAATTGACTCAGTTCTCTATATATTTGAGACATGAGGCCGTTATGAGAGAAACTTGCTATAAAATTTCCCCCAGTTTTCTATTTTCCTTCTAATCTTGACTGCATTGATTTTGTTTGTGCAAAAACTTTTAAATTTAGTATTATTAAAACTATTCATTTTACATCCTATAATATTCTCTATGCCTTCTTTAGTCATAAATTTTCCCCTTATCCATATATCTGACAGGTAAACTATGTCATGCTTCCCTCATTTGCTTATGTTATTATACTATATGTCTAAATTATGCAACCATTCTGACCTTATCTTGATATACAGTGTGAGATGTTGGTCTATGCCTAATTTCTGCCAAACTATTTTCTAGTTTACCCAGATTTTCATCAAATAATGAGTTCTTCTCCTGATAACTTGGATCTTTGGGTTTATCAAACATAAGATTACTATAGTCATTTACTACTGTGTATTATATACCTAATTTATTCCATCCATCTGCCACTCTCTTTCTTAGCCAGTGCCAGATTGTTTCAATGATTAATGCTTTGTAATAGAGTTTTAGAACTGGTATGGCTAAACCACCTCCCTTCATTTTTTTTCATTGATCCACTTGATATTCTTGGCCTTTTGTTCTTCTAGATGAACTTTGTTATTATATTTTCTAGTTCTGTAAAATATGGTTATTTGATGGGTATGGCACTAAATAAGTAAATTAATTTGGGTAGAATTTTCATTTTTATTATATTGACTCAACCTACCCATGAACAATTAACATTTTTCCAGTTGTTTATATATGACTTTATTTGTATGAAAAGGATTTTGTAATTGCATTCATATATTTCCAGGATTTGTCTTGGCAGGTAGACGCCTAGATCCTCCATCCTTTGTAAATGAGGGGAACTATGGATATGGAATGTTGCATACCCTGTCAGGTTTGGTTGATGTCTTGAGTGCTATTGCTGAGCTACTCTTTATCTTTTATTTCATTTTTTGTCACAGAGGATAGCTTATTTGATGATGGGGGGATGTATATTGAGAAATGAAAGTAATATGAAAGCAAAAGACATCAATAATTTTTTTTTAAATATAAAGGACTTAAGTCATATGACTTCAAATCCAACACTCATTCCACTCTATGAATCTGCCTCTATAATTTCCCAGGTGGGCAGAGGATAAACTGGAGGAATCAGAAAAAGACTTCTGTAGTAGGAGACAAATAAGTTAAGACCAAAAAAGAGCTAGAGAGATTTGATGGGCTGTTAGAACTGGAAGAAACCTTATATATCTTCCAGTCTAACCCCTTAATTTTACAAATGAGGAAACAGATCCAGAAGGAGAATTCATCCAGGATCACATTACTAATCTAAGATGCTAAGATTATAAATCTACAATTTTAAGAATCAATGAGCCTACCTTAGATAAGGGGTTCCTAACACAGTGTCTCCAAACTTGTTATATCTGTCATACACAACACACATACTGATAATTGCCTCTCAATATAACTAGTCTCCTTTGTAATCCTACCTATTTTACGTTATGCATTAAAAACATCCTAAGAAGGGGTTCATAGACTTTACCAGACTGTCAAAGTGGTCCAAAAAAACATAAGATCCCTGACCTAAGTAACCGTAGAGATTATCTAATCCAATGCCTTTATTTTACTGACAAAGAAACTGGGACATAGAAATGGAGAGATCATTTTTCCACAGAAAGTCAGTGACTAGAATAGAGTCCTCCTGAGAATTTTTGACTGGATAAGAGAAGGCTTATACAGGAGGCAAATTTGGTCTTTCTATATTTGACAGGCTGTCATTTAGAAAAAGTATCAAACTAATCTGTTTGGCCACATAGGGTAGAATTATACAAGAAGAACAATAGATCGGCATTAGAGACATGGATTTTGGCTGGAGAGAAGGAAAAGCTAATAATCAGAGCCATCTAGAACTAGAAAAGATAATCTCAGGCCTGTGAGTTCCCCCTCCCTGGACATCTTTGAGCAGAAACTAGATGAGCACTGTGAAATGATGGGGTTCATATGCTTAAATTTATAGAGACAAGATATTATAATAAATTGCTCCATTTAAACATAGGTTAGACTTAGATAACCTTTGACAACCTTTCAAACTCAAGATTTTATAGTTGCAAACTTTCTGCTTCAATGTTTGTTGCATATAATGCTTGTTGGTATAGCATTAATGGTCAGAAAAGAAATCCTTCCAAAGAATCACAAAGAATGAACTTATAGGACCTTTCTCTTCGGAACACTAGAGGAAAGAATGTATGTAGTTGACATAACATGAGGTGGAAGTAACTATTGTTCAGAGATGCATAAGACAATAAAAAAAAACTACTATAAAGTTTAATACTGGTGGAGGAGGATGGGATAGATAGGGATATTTAATGAATACGTCTGAGTTTCAGATTTTTTTCAACATTTTCAACATTTTTCTACAAAGGACTTATCCAATTAATGGAACTCCAAGTGGGGAAAGCCAAATTCAGAAAAAGTCATAGATCTATATTTTGTGTTCTGTATTCTCAAAGTCTATATAGCACAGATTATATAATGCATAATGCTCATTAAACCAGAGGTTGCTCTAAGACAGGGCTTCTTAAGTTTTTTCCACTCAGGATCCCTATCAGTACTTCTTAAATTGTGGATTATGACCCCATATAGGGTTGACCCACAGTTTGAGAAGCTCCCCTGTGTCTAAGTGATAGGAAAATTGATGCATAAACCTCCATTTTTACATATACATACCCCTCTGAATGAAAAGAAATCAAATAATTTCATTTAGTCCCCTCCTCCAGCTAAAATCTTCCCTTCCTTCAAAGCCCATCTCAGTTATTACTCCCTCCATAATTTTTTTTTTTTATTATTCTATCAAAACAATGCTTACCTCTCCCTTCCTTGAATTCCTAGGACACTTATCATCTGAACTGCACCAGTAAGTACTTGACTTCCTAATCTTTCCTAAAGCCACATGGAAACAGGAAACCCCTCCTGTTAAGTCCTTTTTGATTTATCTGTATTCAGCCTAGTACCTATATTAGAGTTGCCACTGTACCTGGAATGCTGTGTAAATATGAATTCAGTACTCAACTGCTAAAGCACACCCTCCTACCACATCCAGGGTTAATAGTCTCTCAGAATCAGATTGGTTCAATATGCCTCCCCATCTCTTTTGTTTTTGTCAATTAGTTTTTTAACTGCTAAATAAAGGGAATTAAATGGATCTGAGGATTTCTTTAGTTTACTAAATGTAGGTTGAAGGCCCAAAGCTATATATGGAGGGATAGAATTATACTTGTGAATAAATACTATAAAATGATGTTGTTTTGGTGGATTATCTAATTGAAACAGGGTAAATTTACTACATGATCCTTTTAAAACTGGGGTTAATACAGTAGGAAAACCTAGGCTAGGAAAACCTAGCCCTAAACGATTTGGGGTTAAGCTTTTAAGAACATAAGCAAAACCTAGATGCAAACTTTCTCTAGGAGTTTAAGATGATTTAAACTGTTTAATCATGTGTCTCTCCATTTCAAATCCATGCTCCACATAGCTGCCAAAATAATCTTCCTATATCAATGTCTGACCCTCTCATTCTCTTGCTCCAAAGTCTCCTATAGCTGCCCATTGCCTCTACATTCTTCTGTTTGGCATTTAAAGCCTTCACAATCTGACTCTCCTTTACTTTTCTAGATTTATTTCATATTACTTTTTCACTGCACCTTATATTCCAACCAATCTGGCATACTTCACAATGCTTAAATGTAAGTTCCTTTTCATGCCTCTTTGCCTTTTTAAAGTCTTACCCCAGCACTTAAAATACACTCCCTCCTTCCCTCCACCTTTTTAGTTTCCATCAAGGTTCGGCTCAGGTGCCTGCCACCTCCTATGGGAAGCCTTTCCTAATGCCCTTTCTCAAATTTTCTTGTACTTACTTGTTTACATGTTGGCACCCCCAGTAGTATAATAACATAAAAAGTTCCTTAAGGGAAATGTTTCATTTTTCCCTCTATAACCTCAGCATCTTATACGTTGTGATCTTTGGTGGAATCAAAGAATGGGCTAGCTAATAGATGATCTAAGTTTTTAGCCAGAGCTACTCACAAGGACTATCAAACTAATGTGTAAAGGGAGAGCTTGTGATGAGGGAGTCCCTGCTGATGAAAAAAAAATAAATCTTTCAAAATGCTGAAGTAACACATTGATCAGATTTTTCAACTACATGCCAACTAAATTCTTTCTCCAAATAAGTGTGCAGGTTTAAGCTCAGTTGATTTACCCTTCAGTATAGATTTATTTCAATGCAACACCCTTCAGAGATATGGTCAACTAATATTTTACAGTATATAGTATTCCAGCACAGCATCAGTAGGACCTATAACTTAGAGGAAAATCTATAGCATTAAGTTTATAGGCAATGCTTTAAAATATATATTGAATTCTATAAAAACACAGATGGTATCGCTGAGGCTTTGGAACCAAAATGACTAACAAGCCTATAAATAATTGTAGATAATGTTCATGTGTTTACAGAAACTATGATACAATTATAGAAATGTATTTTTTTAAGACTACAATTCATTAAAATTCCTGTATTACTACAAGATGGGTAGGTCTGTTGGGATCTTATATTTGGGAAATCAATCACTTATACAATTATCATTCTGTTTTGGTAAATTAGTTATGTTGAGATTGCCTAAGATGCCCCAAGAAGAGAATTAAAGGCTACTTCTCTGCAAAGCATGAGAGTTTCAGTTCAATTATTTCTAGGCATCAGGGAGTTCTCATAACAATTCCAGAATGCCACTCATAAAGTTCCTGCTCCTACGAATGGGCTTTCACGGACTAAGGCTAAAATTGATTCCTCAGGTAATAAAAACATAGGACTATGGACTTAGAGCTAAAAGGGACTATTTAATCCAATCCTCTCATTTTACAGAGGAGGAAACTAAGACCCAGGGAAGTTAGTACCTTGCCTAAGGTCACACAAGTAGTAGTTGTCAAAGATGATATTTGAATACATGTCCTCTAGTATCAGAGCCACTAATGTACCAACCTGAATCCTGAGTAATGTTGGGGGACACTATGTGAATAGGAAGGCCTCTTTTTGTCATTTCATGAACTTATTATTGTTAAAACTAAGTAGATAACAGATATATCAAGTAAATTCGAGATAGTTTCTGGAAGAAAGGGACTACTACAGGAATCAGGAAAGACCTTATGTCAGAGATAGCATTTGTGCTGAGCTTTGAAAAAAGCTAGGGCATAAAGATGAAGAGGGAGTGATTTTCAGGCAAGAAAGACAAGTTGTGAACCATATGGGAAATAATGATATCCAGACTGATATGCAGTTGCATGGGCAGTCCATCCAGCTGAAATATAGAAAATAGAAAGATACACATATGCATATATGTGTGTATGTATGTTTGTGTGTATATGAATATGTGTGTGTGTGGGGTACCTATCTAAGACAGATAGATAGACAAATAGTTTGTTATCTACTTCTATTTTTCACATGTTTTTGCTGATAGAATAAGCTCCTTAAAGGCAGAATTATCTTATTTTTGTCTTTGAATCCTTAACACCTAGCACAGGAGTTAAAATCACACAGTAATCATTTAATAAATGTCTATAGACTGATCCATCCATTTGGTTTTTCCTGAGTGAATGATTAGACCAAACTTTAAGAAATCATGGATCTCATTTAGGAGGTCCTATAGTATTCTGAGGCTTTTTACCATCAACATAATACCATCTACATATAGGAACATAGTGCCTCACTATCTCTTGGTAATCTCTCTTCAATTTGTACTCTACATTGGACAAATTCCCTAACATCTTTAGCTAACTGTCTCTATCTCTGCCTCTGTCTCTGTCTCCAATACTAATAATCAGAAAATCAGAAGGTCTTCAAAGTTCTTTCTATTTTTATACCTTTAAAGGAATCTTGTATTGTTTTGACACGAATTTTTTGCTTTGTCAAATCAAACACAACTCCAATCAAATTTAGTATAAATATGCTGTTGATGCTGAAAAAGAAAATAGATAAAATAACAGACAGTGACACAAACTTTCACTACTTACTAAAGACATTTAACTGATGCAAAAACAAAGAGACCAATAGCCTAGAAATTTCCATATTTATAAAATATAATCTTTTTGCCAAGCAGAGAGACATTAGGCCCAAAGGCAACATTGATTTAGAACATAAATTTGTCTGTAAAATTTAATGTAATGGTTCAAAATTGTAAGCTGCATGGCCCTGCCTCATAAAACAGAGGGAAGCAGGGAAGGGATAAACAGATTTGAAGTAAATTAGTAAAATATTCAACTAATTAAATTCATTCTGAAGACATTTAAGGATAAAAAAAAGGGAA
>CM053585.1:196558834-196584888 GCA_028646515.1 Pseudochirops corinnae | reverse complement strand
AAGGAGGAAGAGAAAGAATCTAGAATCTAAAGTTCTATAATCAAATGTTATAAATATCTGTCTATCTATATATCTATATATGCAATTATTATTATTATTATTATTATTATTAACTTCATCCAACTGGAACTTGAAATACACAAGCACTGTGGTTGGGAGATCCATCCTGTCCTACTGAAAAGTCAGAGGGGTGAGGGGGGAAGACATAGGAGAGAATAGACTGGGGGAGGGGAGATACACTGGGATGGCTGTTTTGGGGTGGTGGGTAGGGGAAAGATGGGGAGAAAATATGTAACTCAAAATCTTGTGGAAATGAATGATGCAAACTAAAATAAAATTTTTTAAAAAACAAACAAACAAACAAACAAATAAATAAATAAATTCTAAACAGTCAATAATGAAGTATGCCACACATCTTCTAGCACAGAAGTAAGAGATTCAATATGTAGAATGAGACATATTTTTGACATGTCCAATGACAGAAGTGGTTTTGCTTGACTATGCATATTTGTTATAAGAATTTGCTGTTACTTTTTTTTAAAGGGAGGAGTGAAAGAAATATTAAGGATAGAGTAGAAAAGGAAAGAGAAACAGAGAGATAGACACAGAGAGAACAGAAGGAAGTTCCCAAGGAATTACAGAAAAGCTGAACAGCTTTGAAAGTTACATGTTGAATTTACTATATACTTAAAAGTAAACTCTATAACAGAAATTCACAATCTAAGGTATCATCCTCCCTTTCTGTTTTACTATATATATATATATATATATATATATATATAGAAATACTAATTTTATTTGGTGTTGAAAATCAGTATTTTTTTAATGTCATAATTTTAAAAAAATCATTTTCTCCCTCAATGATTATGGGGGCATCAGATTTAGACTCTAATATATAATCTCTGATGTGCTGAAGCAGAAATAGCACTAAAGAAAACAAAGAAGAGGAAAAAAAAAAGTGAATTAAACCAAATACACAAAAAGGACATTCCTGCTTAAGACAACACAATTCCAGGGATTTCAGGAAAACTAATTCTCAAGAAATATGAACAAAGGGAGAATATCAAACATTTGAAAAACTATGGACATTATTTTACAGTGACACAGAGATAGAGTCACAGAGAGACAGACAGAGACATAGAAAGACAGGGAGAATCAGAGAGAGAGATGGACACAAAAAGATTGAGAAAGAGGGAGACCAAGAAGTAGAGACATTAGAGACAGAGACAGTAATATAAGAAAATATCAATGACTATGTACCCAAAGGCCTATGTTTCTATCTCTTCACAGTCTTTAGAAGTAATCCCTTCCCCGCACCTCCACATGCATATTAGAACATCCTCGATAAAGGTACTAGTAGGAAACAAGATTTCACAAATGCTATTCTACGAAAGACATCACTTTATAGTCATATTATTGCCTGACAGTTGCAGAGAACACAAAATCCCATTGTTTTCATTGTTTGTTGGGTATTTTTAAAAGTATTATTCAATAGAGCAAAACACCACCTTAAGGGCAGCTGACAAAGTGGAGACAAAAAGTATGGAGAGAGAATAAACTAAATTGCTAGCTTCATCTCTAGTTGAATTATTGTAGTGACTTTACCATGAAAATGTCATCCCAGAGTGGGTATTTTCGTTTATTATGCACACTAGATTAGCATATCATGCTTGGTTGGCCCTTTAGAAAGCTAATGTCTGACGTTGGCCTATTATCCAACATTGGCCATATAAAATAGGGAAATAAATAAAATGGGAAAATAAATTATGTTGTTACTTCTATAAAATTCTTTTTTTTAAATTTTACTTATGATGTGAAAACACTATAAAATAAATGGGTTAGAATAAAATAGAATCCTATAAATGGCTATGACAACTGAACTAAATTCTTCCCTGATCAATTGAAATCCACAAATAGCAAATCTAATTTTTAATCCATTAATTAAAATGTGAGACTGGGTCTATCTTAAACCCAGGTTATTTTTATCTTAAATGAAATTTCATCTTAGAAGAAATATAAGAATAGCTAGCATTTGGATAATATTTTAATTATGCTTTGCAAAACACTTTAAAATATCAACTCATTTTATCATCCCAACAACAGTGGGAGGTATGGGCTATTATTATCTCCATTTTGCAGAGGACACCAAAGGTGACAGAGGTTAAGTGACTTGCCTAGGGTCACACTACTACTAAGTGGCTAGGTTTGGATTTGAACTCAGATCTTCTTGACTCCAGGTCCAGCACTCTATCCATCATTGTACCACCTAACTGCCTCTACTTACATAATATTCAAGTAATACAATATGTTAAGTTCCATTTGTGCAACAGTCAATGAGCCAAATGTGTCAAAAAGTAAATTTGTAAGAAAAAAATTTCACCTAATTTATCCAGCACACATGAATTAGTATGTCAATGGCCATAACCACCCTTCCAACAGCTACTAATGTATAACTGACTGCCACCAGGTGTCATACTAGTAAGCTTAGATAAATTAGTCATTTTAATTGAAATTGGATTATATTACATAATTAAATTCAAACGTTCTGCACCCTCACAAAATTTTGATTACATAATCCATGACTGAAAACAAACAAACAAGCTGCCCCTTTATCAGCTAATTATAGCTGCTTATTATCAAAAGCTACTTTCTTTTTTCATGGAGTGAGGGGAGAATTGCTTTTAATTTTATTGATGTGTTTTGTTTTTATATTACATACATTCACAGATTATTCCTGCTTTGTGAGAGATCTCTTCTAATAAAGTAAAACAGTTAAGCAAAACTAGTAACACAGTGACCTTGTCTTAAAGTGCAGGCAACATTTCACATCTGTATCCCCTTCCCACATCTCTATTTTTTTTAAGTGAACAGGAATCCATTTTCTCTCCTTCTCAGCCCTCACCCTACTGAAAAAGAAAAGAAAAAAAAGCACATTTCTTGTATTAAATATGCATAATCAAGCAAAACAAATTCCTTTGATGGCTGTATACAAAAATGTGTCTCATTTTGCACTGTAAATGCATCATCTCTAATCAATTGAATGTTTCACTCCTCCGGAATCATGAATCAGCATTGTATTGATCATAGCTTTCAAAGCTGCTTTGTTTTTACAGTGTTGTCCATGTATAAAATGTTCTCCCAGTTCTCTTCACTTCATTTGGCACTAGTTCATATACTGCTATTGAATTTTCCCAGCAGTTTTTGTCAAGTAGGAGAGTACATATCTCAGTATCTGGGGTCTTGTGTTTATTGAATACTAGGGTATCATATATTTGCAGATAATCTGTTCCAACAACTTATCTCTCTATTTCTAACCAATACTAAACCATGCAAATTGTAAAGCATGTGCAAATGTATATTAGTAGAGGGAATTTCTAGAGGAAGAGCTCGCTCCACTTCTCTACTTCCAAAATTTGAGGTCTAGAACAATAATCAAATCCTTAAAGGAAAAATTATTTTAATCACTTTCAACACACAAAAAAAATATATCCAGGGAGTATTTCTGAGTGAAAAGCTAATTAATATTTTTGAATAAGGTCATTAAAAGTAGAAGTCATGATGATGGCAAAGATGCCTAATCAAAATAAAGAACA
The DNA here is from genome assembly GCA_028646515.1 of Pseudochirops corinnae. Classification (NCBI taxonomy): domain Eukaryota; kingdom Metazoa; phylum Chordata; class Mammalia; order Diprotodontia; family Pseudocheiridae; genus Pseudochirops; species Pseudochirops corinnae. The sequence goes on along the minus strand of CM053585.1, from coordinate 196,581,295 downwards.
ACAATGGAGGTAGTGTCAAAGACATTGGAAAATAAAGCCCAAGTAACAAAGTCTACAAATATCCATCTTACATTGTGTTTAATAGGAATCTTAATCAAAATAAAATGGGGGAGGGGGTAATTTACTGCACTTGGAAATCAGAACCAAAGATCATTCAGACAAAATAACTATCCTCTAAACCTCAGGAATACAAAAACTATATACTTGCTCCCTGCAATAGCAAAGTATAATATTGGGTTTAGAAGCTATCTTGGCTCTTAAAAAGACATCTTTGCTGATTGTGACTCTTTTAGGGAGAAAGTCCAAAGCTTCATGTTAGAAAAAATATATCTTCCTGGAAGAAAAAAATATATTGACCACAACAAAGGGTCAGTATTAGATCACAGAAAAGAGTTAATAATAATTCATACTTCTATAGTGCTTTATAGTTTACAAAACATTCCTCACAACAACCATAAAATGTAGGTAATAAACACTACTGTGTTCATTTTACAGATGGGGAAACTGAGACTCAGGGAGTGATCTAATATTCCCAGGATCAGACTATTTGTTAGTGTTAGGAAAAGAATCACTCCAGCCCTACTCTGCCTGCTTAGACCCTCTAGGGCTAAGAACTCTTACCCCTTAGTTTTATTCATAAAAAGCAAAATACCAAAGGTCCAGCTTTCATTGCCATTAATAATAGATTTAAAGTCAACAGACTTCTCTGAGCAACATTGTCTGATCTAAGTATTTCAAAAAATCTTCATAGCATTCAGTTCAGTTTAAATAAGATTTATTAAACATAGAGTATTGCACTGGATGTTGAGGGAACAGAGAGATGAATAATACATTGTTTGTACCCGTGAGTAACTTATGTCCGGTGAGGGAGCCTATCCCCTCGCTAAAAGGTTACCCTAAGATTCAAAGATACCCCAGATGTTAATAGACTGTCTAATGCCAAAGGATCACAGATCTAGAGCTGGAAGAGACCTCAGAAGCCATTAATCTAACTTCTACACTTTACATATGAGGAAACTGAGGCCTTAAAGAGGTCAAATGATTTTCCCAAGATCACACAGTTTGTCAGTGCAAGTGTTGGGATATAAACCCAGATCCTCTTACTGCCATCCAGAGCTCTTGCCACCCTGTCTCTCAACCATTCCAACACTTCATCCATCAGCAAACATTTAAGTTGGACCTACTGTGTGCAGAGTTCTCTTGGAGGTTACACTCTAATGATAAGACACAAACTGACAACCATAAGATAAAATATTATAAAAAAGCGCATTAGCTATAAAACTAGATACGTTTATTGACTCCAAGGAAGGGGAAAGTAAAGGAATCATTGAAGGTTTCCAAAGGAGGTGGCATTTGAATTGGATTTTAAAGAATGAATGGAAATTTCTCAGACAAAGAACAGGATAAGACCACAGGAAAAAGTAGAAGCAAAGACATGGATGTGAAAGATTGGAGAGATTGGAGAGGAGGCAGGAAAACCTGCTAGGAGGTCATAGACCAAGATTGTGGGAATGTGGATGCAGCAGTGGAAATAAACAGGAGGTGAGGGATTTGGAAGAGGCAGATTGACGGTATTTGGCTGGATGGATATGGAAAATGAGGGAGGGAAGAGACAAATATCACTCCCAAGACTTTGAACATGGGAAATAGAATAAATTGTAGGGCCATCAATAGAAACAGTGAAATCAGCAAAAAGGGCAGAGGAAGAGAATGCATTCAGCTTTAGACATGCTCAGTATAGTGCCAGAGGGTTGGTCATTATGGTGGAAGGGTCTTGAAGATGCCTAGAGATGTGAACCTGAGGTTCAGAAATAGATCAAGGCCAGAGATATAGATTTGGGAGATGCCTGCAGGAAGATGGGTAATTAAAGAAAGTCAGTATGAAAGAATGTGATTGATAAGAGAGAGGGTGTAGAGAAAGAGGAGAGAGCCAAGGAAAGACCCTTTGAGAATGGCCATATGGTTATAATCATAGATCATCCCAATAACACAGTTCAGAGATCTATGGGGGTATTTCACATTAACAGTCTCCAAAGAATTGAACATTATATGGTCAGCCAGCCAGTGATGATTTTAATTAATTGTTGTCATGATAACTGACAGGTTAATGATTGCTAGCTCAATAAATAAGTGACAAGGGACATTGAAATAATATAGAAACCCAAGAATACCTTAATCCTCCCTCTTCATTACAAATTCAACATAGGAAAAAGGTCCCAGGAACCTGAATATATGCTGCCACTCTTGGAAACAAAGGAATAATAGCTCTAGAAAACAATGGGATCCTTACAAGGCTATTCAGCTTCTCTGTCACTATCCTCCTCATAAAAAACTGAGGGAATGGAAAATATTCCGAGGTGTGTTGGTAAATGGTTAACAACCAGCTTCTGAGAGGGGGTAGATTCATGACATTTTATGTTTAACCTGTAATATTAACATTTCACATTAGTTTCTTAATGCTAGACAATTAAGAAAACAATTAACCAAGCCCTAATTTATAATATTTGCTGATTTCCAAAGTATAAATGATCACACTGAAAATTTAACAGTTTCAGAGCCTGAGCTGGGTTAGTCACATAAATGCCGCAAGGTAGTTATGGCTTAGGCCCAGATGGAGGAGAGACTGGAGAATGAAGAAATATTGGTGTGTACTTTCCCCTAGTTTTATAGTAAAAGTTTCCAGTGAAATTTGGTAGAAATCCCAAATGTAACAGGTTGACTATTAATTAAGGCTCAAATAGAGGAGGGACTAGGGAAAGCACAATCCCCCAGGCTTATTAAAACGAAGCCATTAGTTTAACATACGTAGGTAGAGGACACAGGAGAAAGAACACTCGCTTTGCTGGAGACCTGCCACTTGGAAGTGGCTATTATTAGGAACAAGCAGAATATAAACCTGCCCAATATTTATGGCAGCTAAGTAATTGTGGGAAAAGAGTGATCTAGGGGACAGTAGAAGGGTACCAGTTCAAGGCAAAATCAACCTGGTACAGAGGAAAGAGAATGGGCTCAAATCCCACTTGTGATGCTTCCTACCTCACTGACCTAGAACAAGACACTAAACCTCTGGCCATTTTAAGAAAATGGTAGTAATAATCTTTGTGCTGCCTACCATTCAGGGCTATAGTGGGGAAAGTGAATAACTTTTGAAGAGTCATGGAAATATGAACTGTTATCTCTATTACTGTCCCAAAATATCTTCCCTCACTATGCTGATATGCTGCTACTAGAAAGTCACAGTATTGCTGTTTTAAGCTAAGGGCCATGTTTCCTGCTAAAAATTCAACATTACTTAGGAATGTTGCAATAGTTCAGCCTGGTGGTGAGAAGAGCCTGTTCTAAGGTGGTCACAAGAGGTTTAGAGAAGAGGCGATAAGATAGATTGTAGTGCTGTAATGGGTGGAACTGCCAAGCTGGAAAATGGTTGGTCATAAGGAAGAAAGGAGGAGGAAAGGGTTAAAGATAACCTAAGCTTTTGAATAAGAGCTCAGAGGTGAATGGCAAAGGGTAGACAGACTCAGTGAGGTCAGAAGAAAGAGCTGGAGCTCTCAAACTAACCTTACAGAGATAGATCTTTCTCTGCCATGGAGCTCATACCTAAGAGCCCTGGCTTCAGAACCAGACCTGGGATCAATCAAATCCAGGTTCAGCTGCTTACTATTCAAGTGGAAAGTCATTTTACTTCATTTTCCTCACCTATAAAATGAAGTGGGGGTGGATTTTATTAGTTCTAATCCCTCTTCCAGCTTAAATCCTACCAAAGAGGTCCTCTGAATCCACACTGTGGAGGACAGGTGACTCAATGTCTTCAGAAGCTGTGCCTGTGAAGGCCAAGCTCAGGTAAGCCTCAGTAAACTTGAAAGAAAAACTTTGAGTATAGCCTTAGTGATGGTTGATGTGGGGGGCTGTCTAGAGACAACTACCTTTGCAGAGCCTCATCACTGGTTTATCCACAGGGTGATCACTTTTCCAGGTACTTCAGTTCACTAAGATCATCTACAAAGGTACACCAGGGCTGCAATCTAGATCAGTGGAGGGGCTACAGATACCTAAGAAATCATGGATCCTAGAAGTATTGTGATTACCTGGGATAGGTGCCATGTAACACCATTAGGACCATATGATTAGGAGCTAGAAGAAATCTTAGAATCCAACTAAACTAATCTTCTTTATTTTGAATATGAGAAACCTGGATCGTAATGAGATTAAGTAACTTGTCTGAGACTGTGTGTGTGTGTGTGTGTATGCACGTGCACATAAATAGAATTGTATTTGTCAATTGCATATCTTCTGGCTTCAAATTCAGTACTTCCTTGCCATCCTGCTTCTCATACCCTATTACAGTTTAAAAGAATCCCAGAGTTTCAGTGCCTTATCGACCACCAAAATATTCATCTAATATTAACTTGCATTTGTAAAGCAAAGAGTTTTCTTCAAAACTTTTAATCAGTAGAAAGTAGGACCTGAGGGAATGTCACACATAACTGCATCAGCACTATTAAAGATGTTGCCTGGTTTGGGGTCCCTAGATAGTGACTGTTCTTTCACTTTTCTACCTATTATGAGATGGTCAGAAAGACACTAAGCAACAGTTTGGGATTCAGCATTTTCAGAATAGCAGTACTATGCATTATGCACGATGCAATCTTACATTATTATTGGAGGGCTTTTATCTTTCAGGGAAATAATGTCAAGTTGGGGAGGGGAGAGGAGAAGATTGCCTCTGGCATCCACTACCCATGATCTGCTTCACTGTCAATCAGAAACAGGTCCACAATATTAACAACTCTTTAAAAATGGTTAGCAAACCTGACCCGCAATAGTTCAGCCAGTCAGTGATATTAGTAGAAAAGAGGAAAAGGGGGTGATCTCTTCCTCCTACATTTGTGTCCCCTATAGCTATTTCTGGGTCCCTTCCCGTAAATAAAAATCTCTACATGTGACACAGGTTTGAAAGGAGAGAAGGGAGGAAGAAAAGTATGCAGCAGAGAACACTTAGGAACATGCTGTTTTAGAGATGAAAGGACCTTAAAGGAACTGAGTCCAACTCCCTCCTTTTCCAGAGGCCTCTAAGACATGAAGTGACTTAAGGAATGGTAATACTAAAGTGGAGGAAGTGGCCAGAAAGACAGAGAACAGATTGACAACTCTGTAGTTTTAAAAGAGTGATAGGAGAAAAAGGATTCACAGAGGGAAAAATCCCAAGACAGACTTCACCTGTTTTAAAATTCTGCCTGTGTCTTCCCATTAACAAGACATACATCTTTTCCAATTTTATCATTTACTAACCAGAATATTCTCAGTGTAAGATAATTTGGTGTGGTGGAAAACACTGGACCTAGATTCAAGAAACCTAGTTTCTAGGTCTCTAAGATTTCACTAGCCACTAGTTCTTGGGCAAGTCATTTTATACCTCTCTGATTTTGTTTTGCCCATTTTTCCCTATGCAGTTAGGTGAAATAGTGGATAGAGCATTAGACTTGGAGTCAAGAAGACTTCAGTTAAAATCTTGCTTCAGACATTTACTTAGCTGTGTGGCCTTGGGCAAGTCACTTAATCTTTCTCAGCCTCAGTTTCCTTATCTGTAAAATGAAGATACTAATAGCACTTACCTTCAAGGGTTATTATGTGGATCAAACAAAATATTCATATAAATATGCATACATATATGCACATACATATGTGTATATATGCAAATATATGTAATGTACATGTATAAAACACTTTTCAAACTTTGAAGTTCTATATAAATGTTGTTATGATTTTACAAGTAGGGATAACAACTAAGATCCTGGTGGGCTCATGGAGTTGTTGAGAAGATCAGATGTAATGATGGATCTATGTGCCTCAGTAAACTATAGAGGATGGCTGTTACTAAGGAAGGAAAACAGTGTTTGGAGGTCATATGATAGTTTTCACAATTCAGACACTGTTCTCAGAAATCGCAGATTCCCTTGAGTTCAGCTGGTTTTTATTAAGGTTTGAAGAGAATGAGACATTTTTAGGCTTGAGTCAATCTGAGTTCTTATATCACAATCTGAAAAGTCATCATTTAAAGATGACCAATGCTAACTACAAACAGAATGATGAGCCATGCTAACCAGGCTTTAGATTTCAACTTAACTAGTTTTTTCTATCCCTACAACCACAGCTTTTAATCAGCATTATCTGACAAGTGTCATAATATTATCAATCAGTTCTTCTCCCTCAAAAAATCAACTTGTAAAAAAAATTATCCAGCTTAGGGATGGTTCTTCTGGTCTATACTTAAAAGTGTGAAAGAACAAATGGGGTCCCCACCACCCAAAAATTAGAAAAGACTTGACTATTTTTAAGTATCTTTGCTCACTTCAGCTTAGTTACTGGAATTTACCTCCTACTTCTCCCCTCCAAACCCCAAGCAACAAACCTTCAGGGAACTACTGCATAAAGTGGAAATAGACTGACAGAGAATGTGAGGACTTATATGAACTGATGCAAAGGGAAATAAGCAAAACTAGGAAAATATACATGACTAGAACAATGTAAATAGAAAGGGAGGAAAGGAAACAAACTTGAGTGTTAGATAATAGATAATTATAATGACCAAGCTAGGTTCTGAAAAGAGTTGAGAAATGCACTTCCTTCATTACATATACTGTCAGATTCTGTGGATGTGTTAGTTTGACAAATTGCTTTTCCTCTGTTACAAGGGTAAGAGATATACTATAGTTGGAAATGAAACAAATTATATCAATAAAAAATGAAAAGTTAAAAAAAAACAAGCTGGACAAATTCTGTACATGTTCATGTCTTCTGAGGAGGTACAAGCCACCCCTATACTCCGAGCCTGAAGAACTGCAAAGTTTGGATTAGACACAGACCAGGTGAATAAAGGTTTAAAAAAAAGTGTTCACCAAGTTTCAGAGACCTCCTTCAACCTGCAGTTAAGTATTTAAGCTGTGAAGCCTGTAGCAATTCACAGATCTATATGCATATTTCAGAGCAGTAATGCTGACTTATGGAGCAGAGGGATCAAAGAGACCAATGGTATTGAAGCCTGTACCTATCAATGATTCCCAGTGGGGGAGGAAGGCCTGGGGCACTGGGATCCCATCATCACTCCATGCCAAATAACACCTGAATCTTTTGAAGCCTGGAGAAAGGACTGCACAACTTGAAAGAGCACATTTATGATAACTGATATGCAGGTGTAAATGAGAATATAAATTACCTAATGTCCATATGCAGTATTGAGATAATGTTATAATACACTGAACAAATAGCTACATCAGCAAATAACAAAAATGCCTGAGACTGAAACAAGTCAGGAGAGTGACTGACCATTCCCCAACCCAAGCACAACATGCATCGCTCTATAGTTATAGCACACAATGGTGATGCCACATTTTTATTTAACAAAACTTAAATGGTACCAGTATCACATCTCCGTTCCTACAATCCCACATTTTGTCTCCAAAATCATGTGATATGAATCTTAACTTTCATTCCCCTTTGTAGAGACTATGAATCTATTATCCAGGAATTTATCTTACCCCTTCTTTAACCTATTAATCTTTTCAGACTACATCATCTCAGGTGATTGTGCTTGCTACTCATTGTGTTATTTTCCTTAAATTTGTCTTGAATTACTTCTTTCTTGCCTCAAAAGGATATCCCCTGACTACTTCTAGTTGTCCATGATTTGACATGCAAGCCTGTGATAACCACCCTCTACATAACTGTTCACAATATGTTTTACCTCTAAATACAGTCCCCTCATTTGCATTAGGGTTAAAAATCCTAATCTTTTAGGACTTATCTCCATATCAAAACAATAGATTGACATAGCTTGAAAGAGTATTTTAGATCATCTCACTCAAATCCCCATTTAACAGCTGAAAAAACTGACACCCCATCAAGAAGAGTAACTGGCTTAAGATCACACAACTGATAAATACAAAGGGACAGAGGATCAGAGAGCTGGAAAAAAAAAGTAGAGGTCATGCAGTCAAAGCTTCTCACACTGTAGATGAGGAAACTGAGGCCCAAATTGTCAAAATGACTGGTCCAAGGTCAACATAAGCAGTAAGGGACAGAGATGAGATTGGGAAACCACTCTGAATCCATCACTCTTTCCACCGCAAAATGATGAGTGGCAAAGGCAAAACTGGAACGTTAGTAGCCCGACCACAGCCTCTCCTGTGCGTTAACCCTGATGTATTTTCTCTATCACCACTATTTCTGAAGGGTATATGGACCAGAAGTTGTTCGAGGTTGGCAGATCATGTTGCTCCTTAGTCTTACAACAAGCTCAGATCCTCTTCTTCCTTAGGAAGGTGGGAAACCCTAGAAAACTTGTTTTTAGTGCAACAATGTCAGGGGCTGTTGGACAATACACCATGGGAATGGGGCCCCCTCCAAAGCATCCTCTTTGGAAAGCATCCTCTTTGGTGGATCATCCTCTTGGGAAGAGAGGCATTTGTAACCCCTGCCTATAGCAAGGACACCCTGGGGTCGCAGGAGAGGCATAGACGTAAATTCTCTCCAACTGCAGGGAGGAGACTTCCTGCCCCAAGGAAAAGCACTAGTTCAGGGGCAGAAAGGGTATTATTACCAAGCGGGAGGGAGACTCCCAAAGGTCAAGACACAGGATGTGCCTTAAATTCCAAACACCAAACAAACTCGGTGGAGAAGGGGTCGTGCAGGGCTAAGAAAAAGCATGGGGTACCCCCAAGCTCTCCCTGCCTTTCTCCCCTTCCTAGCAGCTGGCATGGAATTCCTGGGTTAGGAGTTCTTCAACCTAAAAGCCTGACCCCAGTTCTCGTGCTTCATCCATAGCCTCGTACCCCTCCCCCGGGGTGGTACTGTGCCCAGCTGACCCTGGTGCAATAAAGGCTCAAAGCTCTAAATACAGAAGCAGATGACCCATTTTAAATGACCAAAGTGAGAAATGAAAAGAAGCGGCTCTGGCCAGTGTCTGGTCCTTTTCCCTCTCTCATCGCCAGCTAGCTCCCCTCAAGAATCATCTTATGCTCCGCGACGCCCCTTCTTCCCTACCTTGGCGCCTGCCTCTTCGGTCTTTCTCTTGGAACACCAGTAGCAGAGAACGCAGGGGGCCGGTGCAGCGGGAGCCCTCCCCTCCTCGCCCTCCCATGGCAAAGGAGTGAGCCGTGCCGGGGAAGGGGAAAGCGCTTAGTTCTTCGGCCCTTCAGCCCCCAGAAGGAACGCGGGAGGGCAGGGAGGAAGGAAGCGAACAGAGGAGAAGGGGAGGGGGCCCTGCTGTCGCGCGCCAGTGGGCCGGCGGTGCTCGGGCTGGGCCGGGGGCGCGGGCTTTCCCGGGCAGCGACTGGTGGACGTTACACAGAGCCTGCGTTAAACTCGGGCACCGGGGTGCACTAGTGGTTTGCAACTGGGAGGGGAGGGGAGTGTAAGGGAAGGAGAGGGGCGGCGCCCGGTCCTGGGGCCCCTGCAGGAAAGTGAGTGAGTGAGTGTGTGCGTGTGTGTGTGTGTGTGTGTGTGTGTGTGTGTGTGTGTGTGTGTGTGTGTGTGTGTGTGTGTGTGTGTGAAACCGTGTCCATCCTGCGGTTCGAGCCCACCATTCAGGGGCCGTTTACGGGTTCCTCTTTCAAGAGGGGGCACAGTGGTGGCGATGCAATGACCTTGCCTTAAGGAAGACACCCAAGATAGTGACTGAGGTAGAGATGTGATGAGTTATATCACTGAGTACGCAAGAGCATACACCTTCCAGGACACCCCTCGACACCCAGGAGAGGAAAATGGAGCAAGCTGTGACCTCCAGTGTCCCATTCTCCCCATCATGCCCCATATATTCCGAGGACTTTCCCTGTTACTTCTTCATTAACATTTCTAGAGCAAATACACAACTATCCTCCCATCATTTTGACTTGTAAAGAGCTGAGATTTTCTTCAAAAGAAAAAAAAAAAACCAGGTGCTTCTTAAATGAGATGTACTGCTGTATTTACTGTATTGTAATGAGAATCACTCATTACCAGAAGGTTGCCCACCAAGTGATCAATCTTTTAGGCTACAGCAACTCGTAAAATCTGTCTTGAACTCCAGGCAAGTAAGTGAAAGAATACTCACACTGATTAAATCTCAGATTTATTTTTTAGGTATCGGAGGATAATTAGAACACAGAAGAGTTAACTCACTGGTGGAAATAAAGATGAGGTATTATGATGCTACAATTCCTTTGCAAATTCAGTGTTTTCTATATTTCTGATAGCCCTAGGTTACTAAACAATGAAATGTGTCATTCCATCTGCTGACTTCACTTTTTTTCCCTCAGCACCAGCAATGTCTTCTCACAAGATATGTTTCCCAGGAAGGGGATAGGGTTTAAGGAACACTAAAGCTGGTGCCACCATTCAGCTATATGCACTTTGTATAATATAATCAAATCAAGTTTATGAATAATTAAAATCATAAAAGATAGTATGGTTGCTTTCAGGTGATCCACATTATGGATATGTTTCAACAATGGTGCATATGGATACTAATCAATATTGAGAGTTGGGATGGATCTTAGCTGACATCTGGTACAACATCCTAATTTTACCAAATAGGAGACATAGGCCAGTGGAGGTTAAGGAACTTGCCAAAGGTAACAAAAGTAGGGAGCAGCAGAGCCTTGATTTGAACCCAAGTCTTTGAATACAAAGTCAGTATTCTTTCCAAGGTACCATACTGCCTTGAGTTGTTGAAAAAAAGTATATAATTAAATTCACAAGAGGTTTTCATGATATAATGCTACAATATGTAATAAATAAGAATATATAAAAGAATAATTACTAGAAACAGAAGCTCAAATGAATCTGTAATTCTTAAGCTCTTGATCTGAGGGAATAACTATTGATTGAGATTGGTCATTTTATTTATTTTTTATTTATTTTATTTATACATTCATTATTATACTAGGTATTATTATATATTTACTTATATTTACTATTATACTAGCAAAATTCTGAAAAAATTGAAATGAGAACAAAATTATGGCTCTGTAACTGTGAGATACTGGCTGGAGTAGGAAATGACTTCAGAGTCGGGAAATCCTAGGTTCAAGACCAGTTTCTAATAGACCCTTGCTATGTGATTATGAGCAATTCATTTATCTTTCAGTGTCCTTGGACAACTCTTTCCAACTATGGATTACAGAATGCTTACTGACCTATACTGGAAGAAGAAATTTCCTCACCAATATACCCGTGATGGTATACAATGCTCAAGAATCATCATATCTAAACAACCTTCCTTAAATACCACTTTCATCATGTCATTGCAATTTTCAAAAATCTGTAATGGTTCCCTATGCTAATTCCCTAATAGCTAGCATTTATAAAGCACTTTAAGGTGTGCAAACACTTTACATACATTATTTCATTTGCTCCTCACTATAATACTGTGAGCTAATTTCTATAGGCATTATTAACCCCATCTTATAGATGAGGAGACTGAGGCTTCTTTGATCACTTAAATGAATTGTCCAGGACCTCATACCAGAGTAAAACCTAGATCTTTCTGATTTCAAGTTGAGTGGTCTATCAACTGTGGCATGAAATCACAAATTTGAACAACTCTACTGGTGATTCAAGCCTTCCACCTCTAGCCTCAAATTTATTTCTCAATTCGACTCAACTTGAACTCTTTTATCTATTAGATGAGTTGCCTTACTGCCCCAAAAACAAGCCATGGAGATTCCTGTCTTCCCCTTTTTCCTCATATTGTTGCTCCTGGTTAGAATATCCTTTCCCTCTCCTTCATTAGTTGAAATCTTACTAGTCCCTAAAAGCTCAGGTTAAAGCCTGCATGAAAGAGAATATGATACTAATCTGGGATCTACTCCTACAATAATCGTTAAAGAAGTAGCTGCTTTCCTCAAAGATACTCTAAGGACTTTCACTGACCTCCTCCTCCTCTGACCTCAGATAGGACTTCTGTTCTATACTATACAGTTTAGCATTTAATTGTCAGCTTATGCTACATTTATTGTTCACTGGCCATTTCATGTTGTTAAATAAGGTGCAACTATTACCACTTCTAAGAATACCCTACAACCTCTTATGGGGGCCACTAATTTCATTAAGTCCCCTTAGAGCTAGTAAGAATTTTGGAAATTCTCTAATACAGCCCCTTCATTTTTACAGAGACAATAGCTGAGTCCAAATGAGAAGGAAATTCTTTTCCTTAAGTCAAAATAAATAGTAGAGCCAGGAACAAAACTGAAGTAGGTTTCAGTGCCACTTGTTGCTAGACAGTGTCAGTCAACAAGCATTTATTAATTGCGTACTAGGTGCTAGGCAGGCACTGTGTTCAGCCTTGGACAAACAACAGGAAAAAAAACCTCCCTACCCTCAAAGACTATTAACTAATAATCTAGGGGAGCCAATAAGCAAACAATTATGTACAAGTAAGGTGTATATAAGGTAAGTTGGAGATGATCGACAGAGGAAAGGCACTAGTGTTAAAGAGGATCAGGAAAATTTCATTATAGAAGATCGTATTTTAGATGAGACTTAAAGAAAGTCAAGGTGTCAAGGAGACGGAGATGGAGAGCATTCTAGGCATGCAAAATGTCATACCTAATTAGCCAGTTAAAATGCATGGCAGAGGGAGAGATGGAATATCTTGTGTGAGGAATAGAAGGGAGACCAGTGTCACTAGATAGCAGAGTACATGGTGAAGATTGGAAAGGGAGAAATAAGACGTGAGAAGACTGAAAAGGTAGGAGGGGGCTTCCCCCAGTGCCCTAGCTTGCCGTCATTCACAGGTTCCTAAAGGCAGAGTCAGCTCTAATGGGAGCCCTTCCAAAATGCCTGACTTCTGCTCAGATCCCGCTAGGCTCTCCCTTTCCCAATGGTAGTAAGCCCACAGCCCTATAGCTTCCTTACTGAAGGGTAGACAGGGCCACTCACATAGCTTTATTGAGTAGGAAGTCACAAATTACAGTCCTCTGCTAAAATGGAGAACTACCAGGCCTTATCTTACTACCTGCCCTGTCACTGTGCCCAAAGGACAGTAGTATGATTATAAATGTTTAACAACCAGATTTCAAAAACAAAAGTACATGCCACATAGTTTTAATTTGCATTACTAACATTTTCTCCATTACTTTTTTAATCTAGATAATAAAGAAAATAACTATGGATTTGTAGTGTTTCCTTTCTAAGATGTAAATGCTCACATTAGAAATTTAGCAATCAGCTCTCCATACCCAGTGCTAGCTGGCTCCAGAGTTCCCTTTCCTAAAGAGTCTTATCTTACCTTGATGACATTATCTCCAGAGCCCTCACAGTTCTAAGTTTGAATTCAGTCAAAGGACTGCACTTCAGGACCTAGAGAGCTACATGTGACTTCAAGGCCACAGATTCCCCACCCCTGTGCTTATACCTTGCCAATGGCCCTACCCTATATGCTAAGGACCACTGTTCCTTTCTAGCTGACCTGGAGCTGAACTCTCCTATATTTGTTGTCTCTCCCAAATAGAATGCCATCTTTTATAAATATTTTAGAACATATGGGTTCTTTTCCTTTTTCCCTGATCATCTTTGGAAATAGATCAAGTAGTGGTATTACTGGGTCAAAGGATATAGGCAGTTTAATAACTCTTTGGACATAATTCCATATTGCTCTCCAAAATGGTTGGATCATTTTACAATTCCACCAACAATGAATTAGTGTCCTAATTTTTCCACATCCTTTCCAACATTTGTCACTTTCCCCTTCTATCATTTTAGCCAATCTTGTAGGTATAAAATGATATTTCAAGGTTGTTTTAATCTGTGTATCTCTAATCAATAATGATTTAGAGCATTTTATATGACTATAAATTGTTTTGATTTCTCCATTGGAAAACTACCTGTTCATATCCTTTGACCATTTATCAATCAAGGAATGACTCATCTACTTATGAATTTGACAAAGTTCTTTATACTTTTTTTTTGTACATGAGACTTTTATTGGATAAACTATTTATAGAATCTTTTCCCCCAATTTTCTGCTTTCCTTATAATCTTCAGTATATTTGTTTTATTTGTACAAAACCTTTTTAATTTAAGGTAACCAAAATCATCCATTTATACTGAATTTTGCTATATCATGTTTATTAATAAATTGTTTACCTACCCAAAAATCCAATAAGTAATATGTTCCATATTTTCCTTATTTTCTTGTAAAATCTCTCTTCTTATCTAGGTCATGTATACATTTTGACCTTATCTTGGTAAATGGTGTGGGATATTGGTCCAAGCCCAGTTTCTGCCATACTGCTTTCCAGTTTTCCCAACAATTTTTTTACCAAATAATGAATTCTTACAAAACAAAATCTTAAGTTTTTACACTTGTTAAATACAAGGTTATTATGTTTATTTGCTGCTGTAAATTGTATATCTACTCTATTCCATTGATCTACTTTTCTATTTCTTAGTATCAGATAGTTTCAATAATTACTGCATTATGATTATATTAATAGATGCACAAAAAGCTTTTGATAAGGTTCAACACTCATTTCTATTACAAACACTTTAAAGTATTGGTATAAATGGATTTTTCTTAAATTGATTAAAATAATTTATTTAAAACCATCAGCAAGCATTATTTGCAATGACAATAAACTTTAGGCTTTCCCAATAAGATCAGGTGTGAAACAAGGATGCCCATTGTCACTGATATTATTCAATAATTTTTTGGAAATCTAGTAATAATAATAAGAGAAGGAAAAGAAATTGAAGGAATTAGAATAGGGAATGAGATGATAAAAACTATCTCTTTTTTTGCAGACGATATAATGATATTCTTGAAGAATCTCAAAGACTCAACTAAATAGATGAAACAATGAATAATTTTAGCAAATAGCAGGATAAAGTAATCAGCATTCCTATCCATCATAAACAAAACTCTGCAAGAAGAGATAGTTTAAAAAATACTCCATTTGAAAAAATATATAGCTCTCTTTGTGTTGGCAAAGAACTAGAAATTGAAGGAATACCTATCAGTTGAGGAATGACTGAACAAGTTGTGGTATATGATAGTGATGGAATAGTACTGTGCTATAGGAAATGATGAGCTCAATGATTTTAGAAAAAAACATGGAAAGACTTGCACAAAATAATAAAGAGTGGAATGAGCAAAACCAAGTGAATATTGTATACAGTAACAGCAATATTGTTTTAAGAATGACTGAGCAAATAGGTTATTTTGTCTATTATAAATGCCCCAGTTAACTATAAAGCACATATTAGAAAGATGCTGTCTGCATGCAGAGAAAGAACTGATAATAGAAGTATAGAAAAATTTTACATATGTGTATGTGTGTATACCAATTTGTATCTAATGGTACCCATTTCTAGGGCAGGGGGAGGGAGAGGGAAGAAAAAAAGAAATTTATAAGATAATGTTATTGTATATTTGGAAGGAACAGTAAGTCGTGCATAATAGATCTGTAGTTGCATGTACAATAATCTTTTTATTGTACTATGTTATGAAAATGTTTGTTTTATTCCATAAATTGAAAATAAAATTTAAAAAAGAATGTCATCTTCCTGAGACCCTGGGACCATCTCACTTTCTATTTGTATCTCTAGAACTTTTCACACTGCTAGGCACATAGTAAGCACTTAATGAATGCTTTTTCATCCAATCATTCATCCTTTCCATCATTCTATGATGTCTTGCAAGACCAGTATGGTCTTGTAAGACCACTAGGCAGTTCATAATCAAATCAGGAATTAGCATTAGATCAACTCATAACATACCTAAATGGTTCACACTCCTACCAGCCATGCAAATATCCCTACCAACTCCTCTTACACAAAATTCTACTCACTTCCCAGTGAGCATGACCATTAGAATTGCTAACGGGAGAGTTATTCCATCATACAATCCCAACCAGGAGCTACATTTTTATAGTTCTTTCCATATGATAAGCATAATGCATAGAAAGCACCCATGAGGTCCAGTGTGGTGTATTAGATATGGAAGCTGGCCTCAGAATCAGGAAGACCTTAGTATGAGACCCGTCTTTGACACACAGTGTCTATCTGACCATAGGCAATTCCCTTAGCCTCTCAGGACCCTCCAGCAATTCCGTTAAGATGATAAGTTGAAGAGAAGATCCAAATTTGCATTGGTAGAAGGAATTTCGTAACCCTCAAAGCTTCCTATACCAATGAAATGATGGGTCTGGTCCCTATCCCTATTCTTAAATACAACAATTCCATAAAGTAGATAGTATATATATATATATATATAAACTGGGAATATGGAGCTGGGAGTGTGGCATGGTGGAAAGAACACTTGAAAATTAATAAAGATCATAAAATGATAATAGTAGAGCTAACATTTATATAGTGCTCACTATGTACTAGGATCATGTAAGTTCTTTACAAATATTATCTCATCTGATCCTCATAACAACCCTAGGTGGTAGGTGCTCTTATTACTCCAGTTTTACAGATGAGGAAACTGAGGCAAACAGGGTTAAATGATTTGCCCAGGATCACACAACCAGTAACTGTCTGAGGCTGGATTTAAACTCAGGTCTTTTTGACTCCAGGCCCAGCATTCTATCCACTGTATCACTTAGCTATCCCTAGGTGCACTTAGGAGTGCTGATCAATGCAATCACCTTTTGACAGAGAGGTTATGGACTCAGAATATAAACTGAGATGGTAGATAAGTTGATAGATTAGATAGATAGATAGATAGATAGATAGATAGATAGATAGATAGATAGATAGATAACAGATAGAAAAATACACATATATGGACACATCCATCCACATATATGTATGGATATATATGTGTATGCATGGACATAAATGTATCTGCATTATCTATATCTACATATCTCCACATATATATAGAATTAGAGGGAGAGAGTAGTTATTCTACCACAAATCCCTAATGAAGAGCTATATTTTTATAGCACTTCCCATACAGGAGGCAATATGGCAAAGTAGCATATATATATTTATCTATACCATATTATAACATTACATAATATATTAATTGTATAATGTTCTTATCTATTATTTAGTACTGTGTATGTATACATATAGTATGTATTTATATATTGACTGCAAATTTGTTATAAGGACTTTTTTCCAACGGGGAAAGAGAGATGACAGAGAAGGCAGATTTTTGTTAATAGAAGAAATTTAATTTAAAAAAAAAGAGGGGAAAGAGTTCTAGATTTGGAGTGAGAAGAAGTGCTGGCTCTGCCACTTAAAACCTGTGCAACTTTGGCAAATCACTTCTTTCTCTTGATCTTCATTTTTTCCACCGTAAAAAGAAAGGGTTGGAGCAGATGACCTAGCCTAAGGTGCCTCTAGCTTATAAATCTGTGATATTATAACTTGCCCATTGTTACACAGCTAGAAAATGAGGGTCAGAAATAATAGAACCTAAATTCTCCTTGTTGCTGTACTTGATCATACCCTGATACATAGACTCTCAGAGATGAAGTAGTGAATGGTACATGGAAATTGGTTTTATGATACCTATAATAATAGGAAAAGATTCTTTGAAAGATAAGGGAGGCATGATAAGGTATGATGTAAATGACCATAATTCATCTACCGAGGAGGCTGAGGCTGGTGGAAATCTTGAACTTAGGAGTTCAGAACTTCAGTGAGCTAAGCCAATTAGATATCTACACTACATTCAATACCAATCTTTTGGTCCCCAGGGTTAGGGCTGAGGGCAGAGGCCTACCAGGTTTGCTGAAGGAAGGGTGAACAGTTCCAGGTTTATGGATCAACACTACAGGGCAGATCAGAATGGAATTAGATAATTAGAAGATAATTAGAAGAATTAGGTAATTTTTCTGCTTCCATCCTGGATGCAAGAGAGAACCAGCTTTTAAAAAAATGAACAAAACCAAGAGTAAGGGAGATATCCTTAGCCATAAGCTATTAAACAAATCTTACTTCAGGAACTCTATTCAATTTTCACTTTTATATATCTGATGGTTAATTAAAAAGTTCTGTCCCATACATGTATTCCTAGGGAAAGGAATATTTCATACTCTCTATATAAGGCAGCACAGGGGGTTTAATGAATCTCTCTAGGCTTCACTTGCTATGGGAGAATTGAAAACAATTCCATTAGCTATACTGTGCTGTGACCTAGCACCCCACTGTGGCTTGGAAAGCTGACTGCCCAGGAGAGAGCTTTACAGTAGCTGACACTCAAGCCAAACTCCTCCTAGCAGGCAAGAAAATGAAGCTGGCTCAAATCATTCCAAAATGCCCCAGCTATTTCACAGTGGCACAGCAAGAGCCTGAGAATAGTAAGCTATAGCCATATATTTCCTTTCATGGAATCACAATCCTGGAAAGTCAAAGGTGGACTTAGAGAGCAACTATTCTCAGACCAAAAGAACTCACTTACAAAAATACTTACTGAATGAATAAATATATGAATGACTGAAGCCTTGTTTAACTAGTACAGGGAGGAAAATTAAATGTGCCAGTATTGAAAATCTGAGAACTTGGAAGAGACTTCAGCCACAATTTAGCCATAGGATTCTTAACCTTTTTTGTGTGTCATGGACTCTTCTGGCGATCTAGTAAAACCTCCTCAAAATAATGCTTCTGAAATACATAAAATAAAATACAGAGGATTATTATGAGGCAGCTAAATGGCCTAATGGATAGAGCTCTGGTTCTGGAGTCAGAAAGACCAGAGTTCAAAACCAAAATCTTTTTGTTTCCTTCTTTGAAAAGGAAACCAAAGGTTAGAGAAAATAAAGATATAATTGTTTTTTTCCTGCACAAGTTCACAGAGTCACTAAAATCTATCCATGGATCCCTGGGGGGATTAGGAAACCCAGGTTAAGATTCTCTGGTCTCACCCAATTTCTTACTTTACAGGTGGAGAAACAATTGAGACTTAGAAAGGTTGAATAAAAGTCTAACAAGTTAGTGGCAAAGCCAGGATTAGAACCCAGATTTCTTCATTGTTGGGGAAGAGATTTAGTAGTCTGTCTAAATTCAGCAGGGCAAAAAACAAACAAAAAACTCTTGCTACGTCAGTGCTAGATCATGGTACTAATAGGGGGAAAGTAGTGGGTACAATCCCTGTAGTCCCATCCATATGGGAGAGAAGAGTAGTAATTGTGTATATGGGACACTGGAATGGGAAGGAAGTGTATGGGGAGCAGAAGGAAAAGGTGGTAAAGGTAAACCTCACTATTTTGCCTGTGGGCTGCCCTATGGGCCTATGACCTCTGTGGGGACAATAACTCTAGTCTGAGCCAACTCATAAACCTTCTTCACTAGAGGGACCAGGGAGAGAGCGAATGTGGCTCAGCTTCTCTATCTCTTCCCTGGCCAAGCAACTCAATACTCGAGCTCTCTAGACAGTTAGATTGACATTATCTGCAGATGAGATGTTATATAGAGCAAAGGGGAACGAGCACTGATTAAATGCTTACTTTGTGCCAGGCACTCTGCAAATAATGTAAAATTACATTATAAATGTAATCTCATTTGATCCTCAGAAGAGTTCTGGGAGCTAAGTGCTGTTATTATCCCCATTTTAACAGACAAGAAACTTGAAGCAAATGGAGGTTAAGTGACTTGCCCAGGGTCATATAGCTAGTAAAGGTTTGAGGCTGACTTCAAACTCAAATCTTCCTGACTCAAAGCCCAGAACTCTATATTCTGTACTACCTAACTGCCTCCAGGCTTATAGAACTCTTAGTTTTAGGACTAGAAGGATCCTTCAAGATGACCTGATCTAAGCCCTTTCATTTCACAAATGAAGAATCTGAAATCCATAGAGGCTAAGTAATTTGCCTAAGGTCACGCAGGTAGTAGATGTCCATCAGAATTTGAACCTCTCCCCTCCCCACTCCAAATCCAACACCCTTTCCATTGTACTTCTGCTTTTCCTCTGCATACACACATGTTTTCCAATATTTTGATGGATAGATACACTTAAAGGAAATTTGTTTAGGTACCATGTGGCTCAGTATTAAAATGAAGCAATGAAACCATTAATTCATAAAATTCAGGCAGTCCATTTATACTAGCTCCATCTGGGACTACCCCAAATTAATTACTGTATGTGCCATTTAATAGCAATTGGTGAAGAATTAATTAAAGCAAACAGTTCCTTAAAATTTTCACATAGTATTTGAGGGTGTTGTACAGGAGGCAAAAAGTGTTAAGACTTTTCTTCTCCAGAAAGTCTTCAGAGATGTTAGTGACAAATGAGATGAGATAAGTAGCAGCATAAACTATATGTCAGTGTGACAAACAGAAGAAAACACCTTCATTCATATATATCCTGTTAGAGGAAGCAACCTAGTTAATTTGGGGTTTACTGGCTAGATTTCTTTCTCAATGAACAAGCCTAAAACCCAATTCATTCTGGATCTCATGGATTGGATAACAACAGATTCCTGTCCAAGCACCACTGAATGGTTATTTTTTTGGTCCCTCCTGGTTCAGAGTGAATGTAAGTAGTAACTCTTTCTCCTTTGGTCAGCAGCCCTCCCAATCTGATGTTTTTTTTTTTCTTTTTTATTAAAGGGATCATCCCTTGACTCACTTCCTAAAGAGGCCTATTCACTGAATGCGCCTTGTCTTACTCAACAAGAGAACTTGAAAAGACCTTAGCCCAAAAGGCTCAAGGCCTCCCACTGCAGCCCAGGTCATCTCCAGCCATCCTGATCAGGTAGCCACTGAACCCAGATGGCTCTAGAGGAGAAAGTGAGGCTGGTGACCTGGCACAGCCCTCCTTCACTCAAATCAAAGTCGACTACAAGTCATGTCATCATCTCCCTGATGTCATGGTCAGAACCAGTTGGGACCAGGGCCTGCTACTAGTTAATGTTGCTGGACATTTTAGGGAGGAAGGTAGAGGAAACAAGATTTGATTCATATTCACTAAATATTTCTTTTGAACTGGCAACTTCAAAACACTCTGCTAGGGTTGAGAAATACAAGGAAAAAAGTGTTCCTGCCCTCATGGGGCTTATAGTCTAGGAAGGGAGAGAAGATTACATAAAGAAATAATTCTGCTATAAATTATAATGTGATCAGTGTAGTAGGAAGGTATTAACAAAGTAATTTAGGAGTTCGGAGAAGAGAGACAGCCAAAGACTGAAAACAATCTCCTGTACAAAGATTTGCCACCTTGAAAGGATATGCCTCAAGCTCAGAAGATCATCTTCCAAATGAAGTTCCAAATGACTTATGTGAATTTGGGCAAGTCATTTAAAGTCCCTGGGTCTATATTGTCTCATCTGTAGAATGAATTACATGAAATCTGAGGTTCCTTCCAGTCTTAACTTTATTAAAGCAAGGATCGCATCGCTAAAATATGCATATGACTTTCCCAAGGTGACTAATTTAAATAGATCAACTTTAATTTGTATTTATAATCCTTGTTGTATTTCATATTCTAAAAACTAACTGCATTACTGTAGAGTCATACCTTATTTGTTGTGCTTCTTCAGCAGCTAGATTGTAAGTAGTGTGAGGGCAGGGGGAGGCACAACGATCTAACCAAAAAACAACAAAAAACACTGAAATGAGCCAGAGGACGTGTGTCTTATTCCCTGCTTTCCCACTTACTAGCTGCGCAGTTTGGGGCAAATCTTTTCCACTCTCTGGCTCTCAGCTTTCTCATCTAGAAAATGAAGGGGTTGGAATTCAATAAATGTTTGTTGGTGGTAAATTGGCTACTTCCTGTATAGTATGTGTTGAAAAGCGGATTCCTGATTCCTTGAGTTCTACCAACACACTAGATGAAATTACAGGATGTAAAGGGGAAGCAAAAAAGATAAGTGCCAAAGTTTTGCCCTTTTCAGACTTTATTTTTTTTTAACAATTACAAGGAAAGAAGGAAGGAGGAAAGGAAGAAAGAAAGGAAGGAAGGAAGGAAGCAACGAAGGAAGGAAGGAAGGAAGGAAGAAGGAAGGAACGAAGGAAGGAAAGAAGGAAGATAAAGTTTTATATATTTTTTATTTTTTTTTATTTTATTATAGTTTGCATCATTCATTTCCACAAGATTTTGAGTTACATATTTTCTCCCCCTCTTTCCCCCACGCACCACCCCAAAACAGCCATCCCAGTGTGCCCCCCCTCCCCCAGTCTATTCTCTCCTATGTCACTTTTCGGTAGGGCAGGATGGATCTCCCAACCGTAGTGCCTGTGTATCTCCAGTGCCAGTTGGATGTAGCTAATAATAATAATAATAATTGCATATATACATACATATATATATACACAGATACACATTCATAACATTTGATTATGGAACTCCAGATTCCAGATTCTTTCTCCTCCTCCCTCACCTCCCATCCCCACTGGAAGGACAAGCAATCAAATACAGGATGAACGTGTGAAATTACGCAGAACCTCTCCATAGTGAGCACACTGTGAGAGTCTGATTAAATGTCCCTTCTTCCTATCCTGCCCCCCCCATCCACTCTCCTCCCTGTCCCTCTC
>CM053585.1:196529994-196558334 GCA_028646515.1 Pseudochirops corinnae | reverse complement strand
GGTCAGATCTGTGCCTTAGGAAAAAATCACTTTGACAACTGAGTGGTTTATCTCATTCTGCATCTTGAGTCTTTCACCCCTCTGCCAGGAGGTTGGTAGCATGCATCCTCATCAGTCCACCATAGTTGTGGTTTGGGTATTGTGTTGAAGAGTTCATAAGTCACTTAAATTTTCTTTTCAGAATGTTATTGCTACTATAAAAATAGTTATGATTCTTCTTATTTTACTCTGCACCAAATCATATAACTCATTCAAGATTTCTTTGAAATTACCCATTTCTTCATTTCTTATGGTACAATAATATTTTATTGCATCTACATGCAGTAATTTCTTTATTATTCTCCAAACAATGGCCCTCCCTTTGTTTTCAATTCTTTGTTACAGTAAAAAGTGTTGCCAATTTTAAAAATGTCTTTCTTTTTCTTAGATATCTTTCTGGGAAAAGCCTAGTAGAAGTATTGTTGGATTAAAGGATATGCACCACTTAATGACTTTTGTGACATGGCTCCAAATTGCTTTCTAGAATGACTGGATCAATTCTCAGCTCCAACAATAGTACACCAGGGTGTCTGTCTTCTCCCAGATCTTCCAAAACAATTGTTAATTTCTTCTTTTGTCATCTTTGTGAATCGAATTGGTTTCAGTTGGAACCCCAGAGCCATTTTAATTTTCATTTATCTGATTATTAGTTATTTGAAGTATTTTTTCATATGGTAATTTATGGCTTAGATTTTTTCCTTTAAGAAATGTTAAGGGGGGATTAATCTTTAACTATTTGGAGAGCTGTGATATTTGGTGGGATTAGATTTATTTTGCTTGACCCCAGAAGACAAAATTAGTAGCAATGAGTAGGAATTGTTGTTTAGTCATTTTCAGGCATGTCAGACTCTTCGTGACCCCATTTGGGGTTTTCTTGGCAGAGATAATAGAGTGGTTTGACATTTCCTTCTTCAGCTCATTTTACAGATGAGGAAACTGAGACAAACAGGGTTAAATGAATTGACCAGGGTCACCCAACTAGTAAGTATCTAAGGCCAGATTTGAATTTAGGAAAATGAGTCTTCCTGACTTCAGACCCAGGGCTCTATCCACTATTCCACCTACCTGCTGTGGTGGGAGTTGCAATGTGTAAAATTGAGGTCAGCATATTCAAACTAATTCAATTCAATTCAACTGAATTCAATTCAATTCAAACTAGCCATGAATGGAATGATTTGCCTCAGGAAGCAGTGAGTCCTTCATCTTTAGGTGTATTCAATGGATGCTAAATAATGACACTCTGAAAATGTTGCAGAGAAGATTTCTCTTCTGGTAGAGTTTGGATCAGATGATGGCTGAGGTCTTTTCTTAATCTCAGATTTGGTGGTTCTATAAGCCATTATCTAAATGATAGTTGATTTAAATAAACAATTAGTAAACTTATTAGTAGTAACAAGCACCATATTTTCCCCCTGCTATTCAATTCTATTGCCATATTGAAAAGAGAAGTTTAAGAGTCATAGCGAATTTTCTTGCTATGGGGTAATTTTCCATGCCTGCTGCAACTTGTGTATGTGCCAGCCGCATTGTGGGAGTAGGGGAACCCTCGAGCAGTACTACATATAAAAAATCAATGTCGAGGCCTTTCCTGTTATCTGAGTAGGAAAATCTCAGTCCAAAACAGGTTTCTACTTGTGTTTTGATGCCCAACTGATCATGGTTCTTTTCTCCTGACAGGGGAGCATGTCCAAAGGTGCTAAAAGAGGATATGATGTATTTAAACAGATCATGCCACTTTAAATTATGTCTTTGAAGGCCTGGAGGCCTTGAAAGACTTGATATCTATCTGAGAGATAATAGAGCAGACTTTTGGCAGGTCCTCACTGAGGGTGGTACCTTCTATATAAACAAATCTTGAATCAGCAATCAATGTTCAATTTGATTTAGTCACAAAATATTAATTAAGCACCTACTATGTGCAAGGCAAAGTGCTACTTGCTGAGAACTCAAAGACAAAAATGAGATAGTTATTGTCCTCTAGGAACCTGCATTCTGTTGAGGGAAGATGATATGATATTATAGCAAAAATCAAAATGGGTGAGGTCTAAGAAAAGGCTTTCAAGATTAGATGTGAGGTGAGCACATATGCTATAGAGGAGGCAGTTCATTTCAGCTTTTAAGCTTCTTTTTGTCTTCAGACATTCAGTGCCTAGGGCAAACCCTGGCACATAGTAGATATATGATAGATGTTCACTGAATTTAATCAAGTGGTAGGATTGAAAACCAGATCGCAAAGGACTGAGAAGTCAATGGATTATTGTGAAATGAAAGCAATGAATAGAAATGACTTTATAAGTTCACAGCAAAAAGGGGGAGACATAGAAAAAATAGCTTGATGAGAAGTCAAAGCCAATTGATTTTTTTTAGGGATGGGAAAAACCAGGAGTAGAAGAGGAACCAGTAGATAGGGAAAGAATGATGAGGAAAAATGATTCAAAAATGGTTCAGGAATGGTATCAGAAGCAATGGAAGAGGGTAGGATAAAGGGTACAGATTGAGACATTAGCATTGGCAAGATGAATGGTTGCTTCTTCCCTTGAGCCTGAAGTTAAAGAGTATAAGAAATGTGAAAGATTTGAAAAGATGTTGACATGTGAAATATGGGAAATGAAAGCACTTACAACTGATAGCTTTGATTTTTTTTTCAGTAAGGTAGGAGTCAGTCATCTTATAAAAGAAAGGAGGTGGAATGGGATGATTTTGAAGAGAGAGAGGAGAAAATTTGGAATAGCCACTAGAGAGAATAGCTGGAGAAAATACAGAAAAAGGCAATAGGGTTGAGTTTGCGTCACATGAGAAACACTTGAAGGAACTGGGAGAATTATCCTGGAGAAGAAAAGGCTTGGGGAGGATATGATAACTTCCAATATTTGAAAGGCAGTCACGTAGAAAAGGAAATAGAATTGTTCTGCCTTGCCCCAAAGCATAGATTTAAGAACAATTGGGTAGCTAGGTGGAATAGTAGATAGAGTGCTGGACCTGGAGTAAGGAAGACTTATCTCCTTGAGTTCAACCCTGGCTTTGAATACTTAATAGTTGTGTGATCTTGGGCAAGTCACTTAACCTTGTTTGCCTCAGTTCCTCATCTGTAAAATAACCTGTAGAAAAAAATGGCAAACCACTCTGGGATCCTTGCCAAGAAAATCCCAAATGGGGTCACAAAGAGTCAGATATGACTGTAACAACTGAACAATAAAAGAACAATTAGTGGATGGTGCAAAATGACAAATTTGGTTAGCATATAAGGAACAAATTGATAACAATTAGTTAGTTCCTCAAAAGTGGGTTGAATGGCTTGAACTGCCTTGAGTGGTAGAGGTTTATGTCTCAATGAAAGTCTTCATGTCAAAGCTAAAAGATTAATTGTTGAGGATGTTGAAGAGGGGATCATTTTGGGGAGTATGAATTGAACAAGAGAGTCTCTGAGGTCCCTTTCAACTCTGAGATTCTGTGAGTATGATATTTAGTCATTAAGAGAAGAATAAAAGGATTGCTGTTTAGTAGTGGAATTCAGCTGAAGTTAGAAAACACAATTTTGCAGTAGATCCCATCAACATAGTTGTGTGATTTCCTCTAGCTGAGTTAAACATATTAGACTAATAATAATAGCTAATATTCATATAGCCCTTACTATATGCCAGGCTAAGTACATTACTATTATCTCATTTGATCCTCACAACAAACCTGGAGGTAGGTGCTATTATTATTCCCACTTCACAGAGGAGGAAACTGAGGCAAAGAGATTAAGTGACTTGCCCCAGATTACACAGCTAATAAGTATCTGAGGTTGGATTTGATCTCAGGTCTTCCTCACTCTATATATTTCTTTATACACTGTGCCACCTAGCTGGTCCTACCGGCAGGGAAGGTCAGTGGTAGGTTTGGCCCACTCTTAAGGACTGGCAGGGCTTGAATGGCAAGAAGAAAAGGAGTCAAGTGATTTAAACATAGAAGAATGCATGTTGTTGAACTGGGAAAAGAATTTAAAGGAAGCAAAATGAAGTGAGAATAGAGGTATTTTACTGGGAGAACAGATAGGGATAGATGGGATAGAACAAGCTTGAACATATTTCCATAAAGTGGAAAAGGAACTAGTAGAAAAGAAAAGAATGAAGATGACAAGGAATGACACAAACTCTCAAAAGAGATAGAGGGGAAAAGACAAAGAGCCCTGGAGATCACAATAAAGATGAAGAATGGAATTAGGGTAAGGGAGACAGGGGGAGAAATAGAAGGAAGATAAAGAGAATTGGAGAGGAGAATTTCAAAATTCAAGGTCAAGAAAGTAGAGGAATTCTAGGTTCTAGATGTAGGTCATAGGAGAGGGTGCAATGTGCATCATCAGCTGGGGGACACAGAAGTTTATGCCTCGACTAGAGTTCATTCATCTATTCTGTATGTAATGTGTATGTATCTATTTGTATAAATTTTGTCTCCCTTTTTAGAATGTAAGCTCCTTGAGGGCAGGGGCTATTTTTACATTTTTCTTTATGTCCCTAGTATTTGTACAATGACCAGCACATTTGTTGTTCAGTTGTTTTCAATTGCGTCCAACTCTCTCTGACCTCATTTGGAGTTTTCTTGGCAAAGATACTGGAGTTGTTTGCCATTTCCTTCTCTAGATCATTTTACAAATGAGAAAACTGAGGCAAACAGGGTTAAATGACTTGCCCAGGGTCACCCAGCTAGTAAGTGTCTGAGGCCAGATTTGAACTCAGGAAGATGAGTCTTCCTGACTCCAGGCCTGGCACTTTATCTACTGAGTCACCTAACTGCCCCAGTGAGTTCTGAATAAATGTTTGTTGATGGATTGATCATTATGTTCCAAGAGACATCTGTGTATTTCTGTAGGATGACTATAGGAGCTGAACATTGAGCACTGTTTCCATATTGACATCAGATAATCTCTTTTTGTCCAAGTTCTGCCTCTGAACAACTCAATCAGTGTAAAGAGTGACCACACCTATATTTCCATCATCTAACTTTCCCCAACCTCCAGGCTACTTTCTCCTTAACTCTTCCAACACTTCAAATGTCTCTGCATTATGATTAAAAAAAAAAGTGTACAATTTTTTTTTTTCTGTTACATCTTCTGCTGACACCGTAAAGAACATTGACAGATAAAAATTTTTAGGTCAGCTGTTTTCCACTTTCTCCTTCCCTCCTCTTCCTCTGTCCATGTAGGTTATCATACACTTACTTGAGAGTGTCCTGCCCAAAGGAATGTAAATTTTGATGAATGAAATCTAGCAAGATATCTTGAGGTTTACTGGTAGATATTTTTTTCCTTAAGGACCATACCTAAAACCTAGATCCCTCAGGCTCTCATTGACTGGCCAACAATAGGTCCCAGCCCTAGCTTCCCTTGGTTATTGTTTAGGTTCTGGTAGTTTAGAGGGAGTGTTTCTGTTTTGGCCAGAAACCCTGAGGATCTTCCCCTCCCAGATTGTTTTGTTTTTTTTTAACCAAGTAAAAGAGGCCATTCTTTGCCTCATTTTTTACCTATCCTTAATCAATGAATGGGCATTGCCTCAGTCAAACTGAGACCTGGGAAAGACCTTAACTAAAAAAGGTCAAAGTCCCTCAGAGTTCGTTTGATTTGCGTTTCTCTAATCTATAGTGATTTAGAGCATTTGGGATACCCATATCCAGAGAAAGAACTACAGAGTCTGCAGATTAAAGCAAACTATTTGCTCTCTCTCGCTTGTGTTTTGTTTTGTCCTTTCTTTCTCATTGTTCACTCCATTGGTTATAATCCTTCTTTACAATATGACTAATGTTCAACAGGAAGTTATTTGTAGAACTTATATTTGATTACATGCCACCATTGGGGCAGGGGGGAGAGGGGAGAAGAAAGGGAGGGGGAGAAAATTTGAAACTCAAGAGATTGTAGAACTGAATGTTGTAAACTGAAAGTAAATAAATAAATTTAAATTTTAGAAAAGGCCAAGGTCTCCCACTGCATTGGGGCCATCTCCAGTTTTCCTGATCTATATCTTGTCACTGGACCAGGTGGCTCCTGAGGAGAAAGTGAGGTTTGGTGACTTTGTACAACCCTCTCTCACTTTCCACGGTCCTCTTTGAGAATGAAGGACAAACAACAACAAAAGCTGAGACAAAGAGGAAGGCTGTGAGCTAGGTATTGAACTCCTTGAGGGAGAAGAGACTGATACAAACACCACTTCAGTGGATGATAGCAACAAAGATCAGAACAGGGTGACGCAGACAGATGCATTCTTCTTCAAAGAAAAAGAGATTCCTCAATTATGGTGGCTGATGGAGGCTCCTCCTTCTAGATGTGGACCATGGCAATTCCCCTACCCCAAAATGAGAGTGTCTTAGAGAAAAACCAATTTTTAATGTGCACTTGAATTAATTAATCCACAAACATTTATTGTTTACTGTGCACCAGGAACTATACTAAGTAAACATTGAGAATACAACAACAAAAGTGAAACAGTCCTTGCCCTCAAGGAGCTTCCATTTTATTGAGGGAAGACATACACAAAAGTATATACAAAATATATTTAAAAGAAATACAAGGTAATTGATAGGAGTAAGGTCCAGCAGCTTTGGGGATCAGAGAACACTAGTACTTGAGCTGAAATTAGAAGGACATTAAAGATTCTAACAGGTTGACATGAGGATGAAAGACATTCCAGGTATGAGGGAAAATAGATAAAGGGGAGATGAAAAGTTATGTGTGAGGAGGAGCAGCAAAAGTGAGGCACCAAAGTAGTGCAGAAAGCATTGGACTTAAGAAGAGCTGAGTTTGAATCTGCCCTAGATAATGTGTTGTATGAACTCTAGGCAAGTCATTTATCTTCTCTTATTCTGTTTCCTCATCTGTCAAATGGGGAGAATAATAGCATCTACTTTATCAATCCCAGAGATTTTTCTAAAGCATAGATCTTGTCATATCCTCCCACTCAATAACTTCTAATGGCTCCCTGTTCCCTTTAGTATCTCATTGAAGTTCCTCTTTGGCATTCCTAGCCTTTCACGACCTAACCCTTTTCTTCTAGTCATCTTAAAATTATTGCCCTTCATGGACTTTAAAATCCCTCCATACTGGACCATGTGTTGTTCCTCAGGCATGACACGCCATCTGTTTTGCCCCATATGCTTGGAATGTTTTCCCTTTTTCATTATGCCTTGTAGAATACCTGTATGCCTTCAAAGCTCAGGTCAAGAACCACCTCTTGCAAAGTTTTTCCTGGTTTTCCCAGGTGTTAATGCTTCCCCCCTGAGATTATGTTCCATCTACTCTATGTTATCAATTTATGTACATGCTACCCTCTCCATTAAAATGTGTTCTTGGGAGTAGGGACTATTTCCGTTTTTTTTTCTTTCTATCTCCAGTACTTAGCACTGTGACTGGCATGCAGGAAGCACTTAATAAATGCTTGTTAGTTTATTGGGGATCAAATGAAATGATAGTTGTAAAGCACTTTGCAAATCTTAAATCTATATATAAATTATAACTATCATTACTATTAAGAAACTCAACTTAGATGGATTGTAGAGAGCATGATGGGGAATAGTGTATGAAAGATGAAAGAGTGTGAGAGAAAGCAATTATTTGTTAACAATTGAGTAGGTGTTCTAGATGGAACAGTAGAAAGGAAAGAGGAAGATGGGAATGAGGAAAAGTAGGCCTGAGCTGAATAGGAATGAGGCAGATGGCGACTCTGCATCCATGCAAGGATTAGGGGAGCAAAGGGGAGCATTTTCCATTGATTAAAATGGACCTGAGAGTTTCAATAGTAGTAACGGTCATGTGGTAAAGGAGGCCACCAACCCTAACCAGTATGTGACT
The DNA here is from genome assembly GCA_028646515.1 of Pseudochirops corinnae. Classification (NCBI taxonomy): domain Eukaryota; kingdom Metazoa; phylum Chordata; class Mammalia; order Diprotodontia; family Pseudocheiridae; genus Pseudochirops; species Pseudochirops corinnae. The sequence continues at coordinate 196,550,476 of CM053585.1, read as the reverse complement.
GGGTTTATTCTTTCACTGTTCTTGGCAGCCAGGAGACATAGAAGAAGTAGCATGCTGGGCCTGGAGTCAGGAAATCTGAGTTCAAATCCAGCCTTGGAGACTTATTAGCTGTGTAAGCCTAGGAAATTCATTCAACCTCTTTTTCCTCTTCTCTAAAAGGGAAATAATAACAGCAGCTACCTCTCAGGGTTGCTATGAGACTCAAAAGATATAATATTCCTAAAGTACTTATCACAGGACCTGGCAGGTAGTAGGCACTACATAAGTGCTTATTTTCCCACCCCCACCCCCCACCCATCCCCTTCTCTCTCACAGACTTTATGAGGGGCTAGTGCCAAGGCTTGGAAGCTCGAAGGCAGTGGCAGCCAGGATGGTCATGAGGTCAGAACATGGCTGCTTCACTCTATTGTCCCAGTCTCAAACAAGCCCCATGCAGACTATCACCAAGGCTAGAGCAGTAGGTGTGATAATGATTTCAATGGCAGTTTCCCTCACCTGAGTCAATCATATGGTGACTGAGGGTACACGTAGCTGCTGATTCTCAGATGGAAATGTGACATGAGACTCTAATTGCAATTCTTTTTTTTTTTTTTTTTAGAGAGGAGAAGGTAGGGCAATTGGGGTTAAGCGACTTGCCCAAAGTCACATGGCTAGTTTTGTGTTAAGTGTCTGAGGCCGCATTTGAACTCAGGCCCTCCTGACTCCAGGGACGGTGCTCTATTCACTGTGCCACCTAGCTGCCCCTCTAATTGCAATTTCTAGCAAAAGTCCTAGGTTGGGGTAAGGAGAAATAAGCAGGTATATCTTCTGCAGAAGTGATACATCTTTTCTCAGTAGTGAAGGCCCCAATCTCCACTGACCAAAGCATCACAGGTAACAAATTTAGAGATGGAAGACAAGTTGAAAATGTCTAATCCAAAGTTCTTCATTTCAGATGTAGAAAAAGGCACTGACTGGAGAAATCACTGGCTCAAAGCACGTGGTAGTAAGTGGTAGAATTGGTTTTTGAAACTGATGGAGAGATGTGCGTATCATAAACATCAAATATCTGTCTTTAAAGTCATGTAGTGGAATAGATCTTTGAATTCCACCACCCCCCCTTTTTTTAAGGAAAGGGAGCCGGGGGAAGATTCATAACCATGATTTCACTGGCATAGGGTACTTTCAATAAGGAACCTTCCTCTACTAATACAGATCAAATCTGTAAACTTTCTGTAACTTTATAGTCTTAGATAGTTTCTTAGGGACACTAAGAAGTTAAGGAATTTAACCAGGGTGACCCAGCCAATATGTCACAGGTGGGACACCAATTCAGCTCTTCCTAAGTCTCATGTTCTAATCATTAGGCCATACCTCTTTCACATTTCCCATCTTAAATTTAAAAAGCAGCTTTCTCTAGGTACTATTGTTTTTCATCCAAGTCACAACTTGGGTTTTTTAGGGTTTCTTCTACCCTAGTACATAATAGAATTCCTAGTCTCTAGAGGTTGAATGATAAATGTTGCTGAATTGAATTTGTTGAAGTCATTGATTCTCGAGACGTTTGTAGATAGAAATCATATATGAATCAGACAAAGGAGTCAGTTTCCTTTTAATGTAGTTCATTCAAGGGCTGATGGTTTTGACAGTTCTGGGTCTGCTGCTGCTGAGGAGTGCATTCTTCAGAGCGTGGTCTGGGAGTGATCCTTTGGAAAACATTAGGACCACAACACTTTTGGCTCCTGCAGTCTAGAAGTTATGAGACAAATTTATCAAATTTCTGGGTACTTATTATGCATAAATGTTACTGCTTTTGATTTTTTTCAGTTAATGTTCCACAAGAGAGGTCTTTTTTCTGGGATGATGTCTTGCCAACAACTGTGATTTCAGCAGTATTTCCCATTTTCCAGAAAACAAGCTTGAACTGATGATTCCCTTCCTATGTCAGCCTGTCTCCTGTCAGGTATATTCACATGATTAAATAAAGCCCCCAGCCCCTTCATGTAAAAAAAAGAATAATGTTATGTAATCTTGAAGTACTGTTTGGAAAAATTCTTAAATAACCACTGGCCTCTTTAATTTCTTTTTGCCTTGGGGACTGGCTAACTTCAATGTAATACACTACGCCAAGTTATCTTTTTGCCAATTGCAGCAGAAACTGACAAAATATTTAGACAATTTGTTTCAAAGCAAATGCATATGCTGGAAAATAAAGTTAATATTTTGATGTATGAAGTACTGAGCCAGACTCTCCCAATTCCTAAACTCATCCTAGGATATGTGTGCTAACCACCTTTGAGTGGTAATTTAAAAAATGGTTTGACTGTGACCTAAAAGATGCAGGTGGTTAATTGAGAAAGAGATTAGTTTGGGACAACACTTTGAAAACTATATAAAAAGGATGCTTGTTAATCCTGAGGGTAAGGACCTAGTGAGATTTCTAGATATTAAAGTTAGTGAGAATGACCCTGATCTCCTGGGACTTGAGAGTGTAGATGAGGTTGATGTGTGTGGTGGACTAGGAGGAAAAGGGTAGGAGTTTATAGTTTCAAGAAGGCTTGGCAATGGAACAAAAAAATAACATTCTAAACAATAGAATCACAGATCTAGAGCTGGAAGAAACCTCAGGGGCCATCTGGTCCAATCTTAGATGCTGGTATTAGAATGAACACTGAGGTAACAATAGAAAAATCTTCAGTGCAGTGAAAGCTGCTGTTTCTTTCTCAGCGTGAAAGAAAAATGAAGGTGCTTTCAAAAAACATCTCAGAAGAAGAAGAGGGAAGAAGAAACGAAACTTGATGGTCAGGAGGACAAAGTTGGAGTGTACTGGGATTCTAGTACAGATGCATTATATATTCAAGACTCCTGGAGAAGCTGTTTGTAATCTGTTTGGCTTTTTTTTTCTCCCAAGTACAGCTGCTGGAACACAAAAGTAAGTAAATATTGCTAGAAAACAAGCATCCAAAATGACAGCTCATGCACAATGCATGCTTGACAGTCTATTATTTTAAAAAGCCAAAAATCCATATAGTTACAGTTGCTAAACTAAGCTTTACTCTCCCAAAGGCTAAATTCTCCTGATCTTATAATTAGCTAGAAAATTAGTAGAGTAGCCCCTAGAGGCGATTCTTCCTTCCTATTCTACAGGGAATTCCACCTTCTTATATGTGGACTTTGCCCAAACTTGCATGGGTGTTTTATTGCTAGTTCTGTGAGTTTATGACTTATTTTCCCCCTACTTGCCTTCTTAAACTCATTCATGTTTCTGTTGGGAATTTTAAAAGATAATTATATAGGCATTTCTTTTCCTCATACACACACAATGAGAGACCAAGTGGCATTGTGAATAGAAGGCCAGTTTTGAAATCAACAAGGCCTGTGCTCAAGTTCTGATTTTCATAGGTAACAGTGTTACCCAGAGCAAGTAATTGAACCTCTTAAGGAGGCAACTCTGACAGTACAAGTTATAAAGCCTGCCAAATTGAGGGAGTTTCTTATAGCAGAAACTGCGAATTCCCTATCATAGAAAAAAAAAAACATAGGTCTAGACCAAATATGTATCAATACTCACCTATTTATGTGTTAGAGATGGGTCTATATAATTTTTAAAACTTTGACCTAGCTCTTTTTCTAATCTCTTTTCCCTGAAGTTAGCACTGTTATCTTTATCTGCCTATAGAATAATGGCTAAATTACTGCTAATGTTGGTCAACATATATGCCTTGAGGATAATTCAGGCACTCAGGAAATATGGCTCAACACTTTCCCTACATAAAAATCTTAAATTGATTTTCTATTATCTATTCTATTATCTGCACGTGCTTTGCTTTGCTTTGTAGGGGTCTTGATATCTGGATAAGTAAGACTGCCTTAGTAGGACTATATGGTTTCAAGAAATGCAATCCTACCTGAACACATTCCAAATTCCAGCCTATTAGAAAAAGCCTGGCAGACAAGGCTGCTACTGCCTTCCTGTGGGCATTTCTTTTCTCTTTATTTGTTTGTCGGAAAGTTCTATCCTAAACAGTTGAGTTAAAGCTGTTCTTTCTCAGTTTAATTACCAAACTTAAATTACTGACCCTTAGACTGTTTTATTAAGATGTCATTTAAGATCATGAATAATTGGAGAAGGGGAAAAAATTCAATTTCCTGTTTAAGTGCCTCTGGATTAAATCTTTTTGAGAATGGTAACTCTATGAGTGTGGATCTCATGCCCTTCCTATTTAAAGTTACTGCTCTAGGCAGGGAATTCATTGCTTGTGAATTTCGTGAAAGTAAAACCATGCACTGGAATGACATTTACTATTTCTACAAAACCGTTAAGCATCCAATCCAATCCACCAAATATTCCTTACGTGGCTATGGCGCTGAGCTGGGTGTGGAAGAGATTCAAAGTATAGCTAAGACATAGTACTCACTTTTTCTAGAACTTATGGTTTGGTCAATGGTATAGGACACAAATACAGATACACAAAAATACAGCATGGCCCAATGGAAAGATGACTAACTTTGGAATCAGGGCTCCTGGGTTCATCTCTTGCCTCTGACACTTTTACTAACTGTGACTTTGGGCAAATTATTTGACTTCCCAAGGCTTTGGTTTCCTCAACTATAAAGTAAGAAGATTAACTTAAATTTGTTGGCCTCTTCAGTTCCTCCCAGTTCTAGATCTTTGATCTGGTAATGCTAAGCATGAGAGAATGTTGTGATATCCCAGGAACCTCATCATCAACCAAGGGGTCATTGGGAGAAAATGACATTTGAATGTAGAAATTTAAAAGATATGGGAGGAGTGGGGGTGACTGACAAGGGAAGAAGAGAAAGATCTAGAATTTAAAGCTCTATAATCAAATGTTAAAAATATATATGTATATATACATATATATACAATTATTATTACTATTATTATTAACTACATCCAACTGGAACTTAAGATTCACAGGCACTGTGGAAGGGAGATTCATCCTGCCCTATCGGAAAGTTAGAGGAGTGATGGGGGAGGTCATAGGAGAGATTAGATTGGGGGAGGGATCACACAAGGGGATGGCTGTTTTGAGGGGGGGGTAGGGGAAAGATGGGAAGAAATTTTGTAACTCAAAATCTCATGGAAATGAATGATGTAAACTAAAATAAATAAAATAAAATATTTTTTTAAAAAAGATATGGGAGGTCCAGGGGTGGGGAGGGGGGAGAAATTCCACAGTTGAAATAAGGGAGCAAGAACATTCCCAGAAAAGTCAGTGATGGAAAAAATGCAACTACTATTCCTAATCCAGACTTTGTTTTATGTCAAAACAAATATCAGAAACCACCATGCCGATTGGTGGAGAAAGGAGACTCTTCACCTAAAAGGAATTTTCCATCCTTTCCCGATACTGCCATAGGATGTTGCTTTAGTACAGCTGGCATAAACAAGATTCATTTCTTCTCCTTGTTTACAACCTTCAATAGAGCTTCTCACTCAAAACTTATTTCTCTGTGGACTCTATTGTGAAGATGACTTTAGAATCACATTGATATTTGTCCCTCCTAACTTCAAATTAAAGAAAGGCACCATGGAAGTTGCAAACAGAACAATACTACTACTACTTATATTATTATAATGTTATTGGATCAACATATATAATCCATTTTCACCCTAATAAAGATAGTCAGTACATGGAAATTGGATTAAACAAGGGAGTGAATGAAACATATTTCATGAAATGAGCCTGCATTGGTCCATTTCTGCTGAGAATTATTACCTGTTAAAATTATCTATGTGAATTTAGGTTTTCTTTCTGAGCATCAAAAAACAGTTAAGAAAAAAAAAATAACCTGTAGCCAATGCTTGCAAAGGGGTAAGTGACAAATTTTACTCTCTTTCTTTCTCAGATTGAGTGATTAAGTGGCCTTCCAGAGTCTTAGAGGAGCTCATATATATTGTATTTCTATTATTAACTAGAACTAATCTTTTGACGAGGCAGGGGTGTGCTGGAGTAAGCTCAAACCACCTCATGAGAGCCAATTGTTAACTTTCCTTGTGAGTATTATACCTTAGAAATCAGCAAATGCTACAAACCAGGTGTTGATTTATTGATTATCTATACTTAAGAAAATGATGGAGAAAAGTTTTAATAATACATATTTAAAAGTATATCCAGCATCCATTTATTTTTTCAAAGTGTCAATTGTTAAATATTTACCAGAATGCCACTTGGGGAGAGCCAAGAGAAGTGTCTCAGATTTCTAAATAAGCTGTGGAAGGTTGAGAGACAAACCTGAGGGGAAAGTAAGCTTATATATGCCATTCCCTCTTTCAATTTCAATTTTCATAAGATTATTCTACCAGGTATCTAGCTAGGCCTGCTTTTGGGGGGAAAATTGCAGTATCTTTTCTATACATGTATACATACATGTGTGTATATATCTATACATATATGTACATGTATGTATGCATTTATAAAAAATGAGAAAAATTAGTTCCTTCTCTAGGATCCAATATTGAATTAGCATCCCATTTCAGGAAAAAAAAAGTTTCAGGCTTATTCACACCCATTCTGAAGTATATATACTGTATTCAGATTCAATTAGCCTTGTATTTAGTAAGGTTTTTTGGTTATTATTTTCTACATTCTCTCTTGGTGATCTCATTAACTCCCATGTTTCAATCTTTAAACATGTGACTTCCAAATCTTTATGACTAGCCTCTGGCTCCTGAGCTCCAATCTTGAACCTTCATAACTTGTGGACATGACCATCTGGATGTCCAAAGGGAATCATAAATTCAGAGCTCGTTAATTTCCCCTCTTCAGACTTGCCAATGTCTGTTGAGTCATCCAGGCTCATAATACTATATACAATCAGTTGTCAAGTCCTATTGATTTTATCTTCACAACTTATCTTGAATCTTTCTCTTCTTTTCTACTCACATCAATAGCAGCCCAGTTCAGGCCCTCATCATCTCTCTCCTAGACTATTGCAGTGACTACCTAATTAGTTTCCAGGATTCCAGTATCTCCCCCTTTTCAATCCATTCTCTACTCAGCTATCAAAATAATCTTCCTAAAGCACAGCTCTGGCCATGTCACTCCTCTGCTCAAAAATCATCACTAGTTCCCTATTGTCTCAATGATAACATATATACCCCTCAGTTTGGTATTTAAATTTCTTCATAATCTACTCCAGGACACCTAGGTGGTGAAGTAGATGGAATGCCAGAGCCGAAGTCAGAAAGACTCATTTTCCTAAGGTCAAATGTAGCTTCAGATACTTATTGGCTAGGTGACCTTGGGGAAGTCCCTTAACTCTGTTTGCCTTGGTTTACTCATCTGTAAAATGAACTGGAGAAGGAAAGGCAAACCCCTCCTGTATCTTTGCCAAGAAAACCCCAAATGGGGTCACAAAGAGTCAGATAAGACTGAAAAGCAACTCAATAACAATCTAACTCCTGTCTTTCAAGACCTAATTTGTCTCATTGTTTCCCCTTATGTGAGCTATTTCTAGATAAAGAAATCTGCTTGCTCTTCCCTTGGCTCAGTGTTTCTTTTCCACTTCCATACCTTTGCAAGGAGATACTTCCTGCCTAGAAATGAACTCCCCTCTCATTTTCATCTTCTACATCCTTTAGCTTTTTTCAAGACAAATATGAAGTACCACTTCCTACAAGAAACCGTTCTTGATGGCCCTCATTAGTGCTTTCTCCCTTCTCAAATTATCCTGTATTTGCACACACACACACACACACACACACACACACATATACATACACACATGTATTATTTATATATATATATATATATATATATATGTTTGTATGCATGTATATATGTATATATTTTTCTACACCCCGTAGAAGTTCTATGAGGCCAAGGACAGATTTTTATTTTTGTCTTTATTTTCCCAGTACTTAATATAAAGCTGATAGTGGCAGGTAGGTAATATAGTGGATAGAGAGTGCTATACCCAAACCCAAATTCCAGGTCATTGCACGCCAGCTGATTTGTGACCCACCATTAAGCCCCTTTTATATTTCTATCCTACATTTTATCATAGCTTGAAAACTGCTTAAGGCATGTCTGGGCATATTGCTGAAGGCATAGTTCCATGACTCCTCCTTCCCTAATCGGCATTTTATATATTCTCCTTGAATTATTATAGTGTATAAGGTTCATTATGGTACAAGGATCTTATCTAGGGACCACCCTGTCCTGCTGACCAAGCAGGGCCCCCACCCTCCTCACCCAGAACATGACCCCAGACTGTTCTGGGGAATTCTGGTCCCTTTTACCCCATGACCCTCCACCCTGCTCTGGAAAGTGCTAACTATGGCCCTCCGCCCTGTTCTAGGAGGGACCCCCATGACACAGGAAGGTTGCACCCTTGTACTCTTGTGCCATATTCCCAAATTAGCACTGACTATAGATCTAACCAATGGCTGTTCTTGGCTTCTGTACGTCATGGCTTCTGCTGGCTCCCCTCCCTGATTGTGGGTTTTGTGGTTTTAGCCTTTATAATCAAGTCTGTACCCCCAAAAGATTACTACTCATTTGAGTGAATACACTTAGGTACACTCAGTTGCACGCTTAACTAATAAATCCATACCTAAATTTATCTTGAACCCAGGTCTTCGCTCACTCTTATTCTCTGCATAACAAAAACTCAGCCTGGAATCAGTAAGACCTGAGTTCAAATCTGGTCTCAGACATTTAAAAGCTGAGTAAGGAATGGGAAAGTCATTTAGTCTCTCTCTGTTTCAGTTTCCTCAATGATTAATGGGAAAAATTTTAGCACACACCTCCCACGGTTGTTCTGAAGAACAAATGAGATAATATTTGTAAAGCACTTAGTATAATGCCTGGCACATAGTAAGCATTTAATAAACACTTGCTCCCATCCCTAGCTTCTTCCCCACCCCCACCCCCACAAAGCAGGAAATTTTCTTTATCAATTTGTATTGGCATTTGCTCTTAGACAGTTTCTTAGGGCACTGACAGGCTAGTTAACTTGCCCGGGGTCAAACGGCTAGTATGCAGCAGAGATAGGATTTGGAACCATATATTTTCCTGACTTGGAGCATGGTCCTTTATCTACTCTACTACATGGCCTCTCTCACCTTCCCCGTAGTATGTGCTTTTAACATTTTTGTTGAATTTATTCGGTAGAGATCAGATAAACAGCACTAAGCCTAATCTGATTATAGCTCTTCAATTCAATTTAGTAAACATTTATTAAGTGCCTACTATGTGCTAGGCACTGTGCTAAGCAGAGGGGAAACAAACAAAAGCATAGTCCCTGCCCTCAAGGAGCTTTCAATCTAATGGAGAAGACAACACATAAAAGGAAGCTGAAAAGCAGAGAGGGGTACTCATCTCTTCTAAAGAGTCAAAACAAAGTAGAGTTGCTGGTGGAAAATAGAATTACAAACAGTTCTCGCTTTATGTGAGTGGACCACTCTGCAGACTTCTATGTAAAGGATTTTTATATAATTTGAATTTTCCCATAGAAGTAGGGAAGGGAAGGAGTGAGATAGGAAGGGACCATATGCCTCCAGAGGGAGGGGGCTGGCACATGGTTCAAGGACACCTGGGGGTTGGGCCAGAGAAAGAAGAGGAGGGGGAACAGACAGGGACAGTGTCAGTGAGGGCCAGGGCAGAAGGGAAAGGAAGAATGATTAAACTGTAATAATAGTGTTTACTTGTCTATACCAGATATCTATTCTTGTGTTGGAAGCACTTTTTACATTAATGTTTCTGTCTTTTCATTAAACTGTGAAATCTTATGTCTTACAACCTGAATGCAGAGTCTGTTAATGTGGGGGAAAAAAATGAGGGGGTGGGCAGACATGGGAACTAGATACAAGGGTGGATATAGTGGAGCAAAGGTCTTCTCTTGGCACAAGAGGTCTGAAGCCAAGCCACAATCTAACCTCAGTGGCATCAGTTCTGCTTTCACATGGAGGGGTCTTTTTTAGGTTTTCTTTGGTTTTTTTTTTTTGGTTGGTGGAGGTAAGAGCAGAGAAAAAGAGTACCCAGTTTAAATGGGCATTTTTTTTGGAATGACGATTTCTTTCAAAATTCTCTACATAAAATTGAATTTGCATAATTGTAAAGTAAGAATTGTCAGTGCCTGAAAAGTTTTGAAAGTTCTCTTTAAAAAAAAAGGCTTTGGGAAGAGTTCACTGCTCCACTCTCCAATCCTTCACTCAAAGTGGGGAAAGCAACTGAGGGAGTTGAGAAGATGCTCAGTATGGAAATACAAGTCAATCAGCTTGGTGATAAGATTTCAGATCCTTATTCTTTGCTTCTCTGATTCTTGGATACCTGTGTGGCACACTACACTCATCACAAACCAGAGGACCTAAAGCCAAATACCATGGTGTACAGTATCCATTCTCACAGCCAAGTAGTCTGATTTCCACATACCACATATTATCATACCATTCCCAGCCCCAGCCCCATTCATGCAGCCATCCTCTTCTTACTCTCTGGTGTACTTAAAAACACTGGTTTTAAAAAATGCTGATACACTCAGCTGCTCCTTGGTCCAACTATTCCCTGTAGCATTGGCGAGCCTTAGGGAAACTTTTCCCATCCTGAACACAGTCACACCTGAGCTCCCTTCTACCTTCCAATCCCTCAAGGCCCCAAACTCATGACATAAGTAGGCCATTGACTTTAGGAACAAAAATTTAAACAGAGAAAAAAAAATTCATGAAATATGTAACTATCTTTTGTAACATTAGTTCCTTAGCTACTCTGATTATATTCTTACCAGTTAATTGGAGAACTTAAAAAACTTTTAAAACTAAACAAAGCCTATATGAATGTAAAGATCTCCAGGGATTGGAAGGCCTGAGTTCTACTTCCGGCTAAATAAATATGTCTCTTAGCAAGTAACTACAAGAGATCACACTTTTCTATCATAAGGATCAAATTGGATAACTTGCATGAATAGTATATGAAAAGTAGCTTGGCAATAAAATTAGATCATTTCTTTAAAAACAGCTAATTTATATGAAAAAAGTAAAAGGTATAAAGTGTTAAAGGACTAGAAAATAAAATATTTTCCTCCTGGTACAATTCCTCAGAGTTGTGTCTTCTGTGTCTTCTAAGAGACTGTGAGTTCTCAAGAAAAAAACTTGCATTTTCTGTTTAATCAATGATAATACTTTTGTAGACACTTTAATAGCCTATTGTTAAGGAATGACTCAGATAGGAAGGGATAGAATTATCACCTGCTTCTATTGACTTCTGGGGGAGAAGGAGTATGTGACTTTAATGATATTCCAGAATAAGCATTTCTAATCTATTTTTAAATTTAGGATTTGCAGGCACCTTTTGACACAGAGCTTGTCTTTAAGAATAGGAAAATTATTTCTTTTGCCATTACACCCCTTTGAACTACTCTAGAATGGATTGGGGGTAGGGAACTCTATCTCCAATTGTTTATAAAGGTATGGTGCTATCACTCAGGGAAATAAACAATAAATTGCTATAAAATAGAATAGGAGAATTAAAAACAAGTAACGTCATGCAAGGGGATATCAATTCACTTTGAACTTTTTGAAAGAAAATTATCATGTAATTCTGGGATTTGTAGATTTAGCTGGTAACTATTTCTTGACTCCATCTCTAGAATACCTGGCACACAGTTGGCACTCAGTAAATTGTTGTTGAATTAAATTGAACTGGATCTTTTCAAATTTGCTAAGACAAAGTTTGCTGAGGCTCATCTTTCCTGAACCTTCTTGATCTGCACCTGCCTAGAACTTAGCTCTATGTTTATGGTTCTCAGGGTATATAAACTCAATTTTTCTTTTCCTACTGAGGAATGCTCATTCCATGGTCCATTGCTCATTTGGCAAAGCACCCTGCATATGGTAGATACTCCATATGTTGATGGTGATGGTCATTCCACAGGAGGAGACAGCATGGTGCAGAGAAAATAGCACTGACCTAGAGTTTAGGAGATGTGGGGAGGTTCTCTTTTTGCCTCAGTTTCTCCATCTAAGAATGGGAATACAGATTGTTTTCCAAAGAAAGATTGGATTCAATTCACTTCAAAAGCCATGTGTCCAGAATAGAGAGTAATAGAGAGAATAGAAAATAATATCATATGTATACAAATAAGTTTAATAGGAGGAAGGCTGAATGTAACAGGGTCAAAGGAAAAATAACATATGGGCAAAGTCCTCTAATAAAACTTTCAATGATTGTTGTAAGGATCAAAATATAGACTGTAAGGAAGACTATTTTGAAGAATAGAGACTACTTTTGTCTTTGTGCCATGTATGTAGCAGACACTTAATCAATGCTTGCTGATGGGATGATTGAAGGATATAAAGCACTGAGAAAATGTGAAGGATCACTATTACTAAAAGATCTTCCCCCCAATGGTCCTCCCAGCTTCATGGATGATAGTCTCCTGGTACACACCCTCTCTAGCACGGAGGGAGTGGAGTGAGGAGAAACATCTGGACAATCACTGGAAGTTGAGTACTGATTTCCAGTCTACAAAGTGGAAGAGGGGAGATTGAGGATAAAGGAAATTCCAGAAACCTGCACTCTGCTGACTACAGAGTGATACTTACCCTGGGCAAAATGGTGAAACTTCTCTTCAGTGCCCCCAGACTCCTATTTCTGTTCCTTTTCTCCCCATCTAACATCTTCTCTTCTTTCCCTCAAAAGCCCAGATCCTGCCTCCAACACATTTCCAAAATCTGAACCTGCTCTCCCTCCTATATATATATATATATGCATGTGTATATGTATATATGTGTGTATATGTCTATGTATACATATATGTGTGTAGATATAGATATATAGAGATGTAAATATAACACCTATGTTGGAGGAGAGGGGAGGATATGCCTTTTAAATTTCACCTTTCTTTTTAGACTAAAGAGCTTTATCACCTTTTGGATAAATCCCATGTATCAGAAGGTTCCAGTGAGTTATTTTTGAGTCCAGGGTAACCTCTTAGTCATTCCCCAAATGAAACTATGCTGAGGAATACATTGGCTCCCTTTCTGTCCATAGCCTGACCTCTAGTGATATCACAAGGAACAATAATAATCTCTGAAATATCCCCTTACCTCCACCCCAGTCCCACCCAGTGGCCTGGCACCCACTGTTGAACTAGACAGAAATTCATGGAATCACAACTAAAGCTGGGAGGTTCCTTATGGGCCAACTAGTTCAGCCTCCTCATTTTATAGATGGGGAAATCAAGGGTAGAGAAGGTTCAGTGACTAGCCCAAAGTCACACAGATAGCAAGCAAGTTCTAGAGCTTAGATCGAAAACCATTTATTCTGAATCCAAATCCAGGGCTCTTTTTACTATATTATGCTTGCCTCGTCATACTAATTGCCTGTCAGAAGGCTTGAATTCAGTGCAATGATATGTATAAAAATAGTGTATTAGGAAGCCCAAAGTCTCAATTTTCCCTTCTATCACCCATTATTACTGCTTTTAGTCAGATAGATAATTTGTGGCAGACTAACAAGAAAAGACAGCTCCCATAGAGCCTTCCTCCACCTTAAGCAGAGTTACTCCACAGCTTCCTAAAGATGTGCCAACACACACTTCTGTGTCACTCGGGCCAACTCACACCAAAACTATGTATACCTTCCCTGTACCAAGAGCCAAACCAATGGTGAGTTCTGAAATATGTTCAACTCAGCAGCAATTTAAATTCCAGCAGTACAAAGCTAATAAGATTTCAAATTGACTCCTCCCTTCTATTAATGACACCAATATTAAATAACTATTGCCTGTGTTAAAAGTGGTCATGAATGCCCCATAGGACAATAATTTCTGCAAAAAGCCCCAGTTAATATAATTCAGATTACAGCACTTTAAATATTTCTTTATCAGTTCAGATAATTGCTAACAAATCAGGAGTTAGCCTCTCTTAAATCATTATTATCATTATTTTATTTTTAATAAAGTCTTCATAGTATGTTTTTGTAGGACTAGTTGATTATTTTGAAATGCATGATCAAATAATTAGTCTTAATTTCTGAGTTAAGAGATATATAGTTTCTATGAACTACCAAGGTACCTCTTTTAATAACATGGCATTCAAAAACTAAGATTCCAGAAAAGTGAAAACCCTCCTTCCACCTCTTGAAAGCCCCACAAATCCCTTTCAAGAAATTCCTCTCCAAAATAGACCATCTAACATTCTCCTTATTCTGAATTGCTTTTGGGTTTTAATGTTTGCAGTTCGAAAAAATAAATTGTTATGGCATAAAATACCTTTTGTTCTATGATTGTCCAGGCTCCCAACTGTCCTGAATCTTGAATTATTCCAAACAAACAATTATGGAAATGTATTAGGGAAATCCTCCTAAGATCTTGTCCTGCTGAATAATCATCTTCCCTGAAAGTGAGATGGGAGCACGGTTGGAGATGCAGAATTAGGTGTAGGAGAGCAGCTTACACCGTATGGCAGTGTAATTCTGCACTGGCCCCTCGAGAATGGACTGGATGAGTTTCTAGGTGTTTTCTATTTTTAATTTCTGTGGAATATAATAGGCACTGTTGCTATGGTTAGTCACTGCTGTAAATTATGCCTCTATTAAATGCAAATCAGTACTTATCGAGCTGTAGATTCTATTTCTGGTATCTGTAGGGGGCCTATAGATATAAAATCTAAAAAGGAGAGATTATTGAGGCAACAATTGCCACTTAGCTGCTTAGCTATTGGTGGAGTTTTTGTTTCTTCCTGAGACTGTGAAACAATGTGAATAAAAATGTTTCACACAAGAATAAAAGCATTCAAATCAGGAAAGGTATTCTGTATGTAAGACATGGTTAGCTGTGGCCAACTCGCTGGCACTAAATTTTCTGCAGAACCAGCTACTCTGGTCCTTAGGCAGACAAGCCAACATATTGCCAGGACAGTACCTACGGCTTTTCCAATGATGAGAGAATGTGCCAGAGCTTGCTCTTTGCAGATGTAGCCTTTAAGAACCTAGGCTTGCTTCCATGTTGTGATGAATCATTTAAGGATTTTACTGTTTCTTTTCTTTGCTATCCTCCAGACCAGGGGTGGGAATCTGAGGCCTCAAGGTCACATGTGGCTCTCTAGGTCCTCAAATGTGACCCTTTGATCAAATCCAAACTTCACAGAACAAATTCTTTTGGAGTCAGTCAAAGGGCTGCACTTGAGGACCTAGAGCAGCAGTTCTCAACCTGTGGGTTATATTCAATTTGTAACAATGAAAATACATCCTTCATGTCAGATATTTACATTATGATTCATAACAGTAGCAAAATTACAGTTATGAAGTAGCAATGAAAATAATTTTATGGTTGGGGGTTACCACAACATGAGGAACTGTATTAAAGAGTCGCAGCATCAGGAAGGTTGAGAACCACTGACCTAGAGGGTCACATGTAACCTCAAGGCCTCAGGTTCCCCACCACTGCTCCAGACCAATTGAACTAGCCTTCTTGCCGTGCTTCATACAGTATTCCACCTCTTACCTCCATGCCATGGCACAGGCTGTTTCCCATCCCCACAATACACTCCCTCCTCACCTCTACCTCAGAGATTATTTAATTTCCTCCAAAGTTCAGCACAACTCCTACTCTCCACCTCTTGCCCAATTGCTAGTGTCTCTTCCCTTCCTGAAATTATATTGTATATATTTGATATATATTTATAGGTATATAATTTGTTTCTCACAGTGGAATATAAGCTCCTTGAAGGCAGGAATGGTTTCATTTTTTGTATTAGTATGCTTATCATGTAGTACAGCATTCCCTAACAACTTAATAAGTGCTTATTGATTGGCTGGCTGGTAAATACTTTTTTTTTTTTTTGCTTTTTTGGAGGGCAGGAGGCAATTGGGGTTAAGTGACTTGCCCAAGGTCATGTGGCTAGTAAGTGTTAAGAGTCTGAAGCTAGATTTGAACTCAGGTCCTCCTGATTCCAGGGTTGGTGCCCTATTCACTGCGCCCCCTAGTGTAATGATAATTAATTTAAATTTGAAGACCCCTTTTTTGTTATGTCAAGTAAGCCCTTAGTAACTAAGGGCTAAGTACCTCTATGAAAGAAACAGAAGGTGTGAACTCTGTCTCCTGTTGCTGACGTAACAGGAAGGGTTTGGCTGAGACAGTAAGCCAATGTGTGTGTGTGTGTGTGTGTGTGTGTGTGTGTGTGTGTGTGTGTGTGTGTGTATAAGAAGAGGTACAGAGAGAGATAGTCAGAATCAAAAATTTTTTTCTTCCGGCAGGCTCCTGGTGGAAGAAACAGAATTTTCACAGCATCTGAAAGCTGGGCTGCTACTCGCTGGATTGAAAACTGAGTTGGAGTTTTCTATGAGACCAGAATCTGGTGAAAGCTGAAGTTTCTGTCAAGAAGGCCACCTGAAGGGCTGAGATTTCTTCTGGGTCCTAGGGCCAGCTGACCTACTGGAGGACTGAAGAAGAATGACCGAGATAAGACTTTCTTTGTTTGTGACTTGGTTGATTCTTGAGTTCCTGGCAACAGAAGTGGTGAAGGTTTTGAGATGTGCTGGACCCTGTGAACTTCAGTGTGTAGCAAGAACTGCCCAGAGGACTTGATGAGAACCCGGGAGCTGTCTGCCTCTGAATCCAGGTGACTATTTGGTGGATTCAGGTAGGAGCTGGGACCATGGAAGGGGATCCAGGGAATCTGAAAGACCAAGATGAAGAAAAGGCTTCTCCTTGGATATTGAATGCTTGATGAAATGGAAGTTTACTAGACACTGAGGGGGTGGAGGGTTTGTGTAATTTTTAATTTTCTAATGATTGTATTTAGTGAGTAATGATACTTATTGACTGATTGCTAGATAAGTAACTGATTAAGTTAACCTATGATTGCCCCAGGAGTGGAAGATTGACTATTGTATTGTCAGATGACTGAATGACTAAGTGAGGAGGCAAACCTCCTTAGGGATATCAGATGATTATTCTTTTGTTCTGTTGTGCAGAGAATAAGAGTGAGAATAAGACCTGAGTTCAAGGTAAAATTTAGGTGTGGATTTATTGATTAAGCATGTGACTACCAGAGTGTAAACTCAAATTGGCAGTGGTCCATTGGGGGTACAGGCATTGTTTAAAAAGGCTAAAAACCACAAAAAACACAATCAGGGAGGGGAGCTAGTAGAAGTAATGATGTACAGAAGCAAAGAACAACCATTGGTTAAATCTATAGCTCAGGGCTAATTTGGGAATATGGTGCAAAGGTACAAGGGTATAATCTTCCTGTGACATGCGGGTCCCTCCTAGAACAAGGTGGAGGGCACAGGGTGGAGGGTCATTGGGTATGGGGGACTGGAATTCCCCCAGAACAGGCTGGGGTCATGTTCTGGGTGAAGGTTGTGGGGACAATCAGGGAGAACATACAGAATGCTGATTAAGGAAGGAGGGGGTAAGGGATCATGCCTTGGGCAATACCCAGGACTATGCCTTAACCTGTTTCAAGCTAATACAGGGTGTAGGATAGAGACAAAGACAAAAACATAAAGGGGCTAAATGGTGGGCCGCAAATCAGGTGGTGTGTAGTGACCTGGGATTTGGGTTTGGGTACAACAGTTCTTTGTTCTAAAAATTGCAACCACTTTGGCAAAAACTATGTTAATTCTAATGTTAAGCTGTTGTGAACACTATATTGTGATTTTCTATGATAAGATGTAATGTTGTGAATATCATATTGTGATTTGTTGTGAATGTTTGCTTTGATTTGTTATGGAATAAATGGAGTGTTCAGTATACTGTGTAATCAGAATCTTAAAAGCTGTTCACGGTAGCATTCTTTTGGGAAGCTGCTTGTGCATGGCATTACACCTAGCCACCCCTGGACTGATATCTTTTAAAGTGGCTTTTACAGGAGTACTTTCTTCTTGAGGTATTAATTATAGAAGAAGTCCTGCTTTTTGGAATTTTTTCCCTCTGGCGGCAGCAAAATATTGGTCTGAAACTAGTATCTGAAGCAAATTGCACTAAACTGCTCTCTACAGAGTTTAGCAGTATATCCTCGGTGAACTTCTTCCCCTCACTCAACACTTTTAAAAGCTCATCATTTGCTGAGCAGTCAAATGACATACATAAAAGATATAGTATAGATTGGTATAGTTGGAAGTGACTATGAGTGATCACCAGATCCAATTTTAGGCTTCTCCCAGGATAGCATGTACTCTCCCTTCTCTAGAATTCAAGGATGAGAACAACAAGTTGAAAAAGGAAAGGAATTACTGCAGGTGTTTCACACTAGTAGCTCAGGAAAGGAAAGGCATATTGTTGGGGGGTCATGGATTTAAAGCTATAAGGGATATTAAAGATTATTTAGTCCAACCTTCTCATTTTTACAGATGAAAGAACTAAGCCAATAGAGTTCACATGACTTGCCTAGGGTCCCTAAGTAGCCAAGTGAGAGATTTTACCCCAGGTCTACTAAGCTAAAAAATTTCTAGAATGCTGAACAGTTAATCAACCAATCAGCAAGTATTGATAAAGCACTGTGGTAAGGCTTGGGGACACAAAGACAGAAAACGAACTAGTCCTATTTTTAGCTTCAACAGTCAAGCCACCTCTAGCAAGAGAAAATTCCTTGGTTACCAACGTGTCCAAAATTTTTAGAAGGCCATATAGGCTAACAATGGAAAGCAACATGGTATAATGAAAGAGGTACCAAATCTGGGGTCAGAGGATTTGTGTTCAAATTCTGACTCTGCCATTTACCATTCAACATTGGACAAATTACTTAACCTCACTTGGCCTGTTTCCTATTTGGTAGGTGAGGAGATGGAACTACAAGATGACCAAGGGCTCTTCCAACCCTAAATCTTTTATTCCACTACCCCTAAAATCAGGATCTTGGGTGGGGATGGGTGGCCTCTGAACATGTGCCAAAAGGAGAAGTAATTGTCAATGCAATTTGCTAGCAACTTGTAGGATTCTAAGGTCTCATTTCATTTAAAAGAATTTCATCAAGGGGTGGAGCCAAGATGACAGCGTAGAAGCAGGAACACTCTGCAGCTCCTACATAATCACCTCAAATACCCATAATATATGACTCAACAAATTTTAGGGCTCTAGAACTCACAAAATTACAGAAAAACACATCTCCCACTGAAGGCAGCTCAGCAGGTGGGACAGGAAGGGCTCATCGCAGGACATTGGGAGCCGAAACCAGCCTGGCCTGAGACTGTGACTTGGCCCCAGGGCCACCAGGACAAACCACAGCTGGAGCCTTCAGGAGAGTGGATCACCAGCAGCTGTGGCAATTTCCAGAATTATCAAGCTATAAGAAATAAGGACTAAGTGAAAAGTTAGTGGAACTCAGCTAAATTCAGGGGAGAGGGTCCAGCCAAACTGCGTCCAGGGCAAGGAAGCAGCAGAAGCAGTGGCCCTGCAGCCGCTTCCACATGGCTGCTTCAGAAGCTCCTGGGCTGCAGATTGCAGAGGAGCCAAGCGATCAATCATTAAGAGGCTAAGTGCTCTTGCCTTAAGCTACCTAAATTGGGATCGTGGTCTTGGCTAGTGGTCCTGGGGTGCATTTTCAGTGAGCCAAAACTGGTGGGTGCAGTGCCCTCCTAATAGCTCCAGCAGCTGTGAAAATCCCAGCAATTTGGGACAAAGCACTCCCCTCTGTAAGCAGAGTTCCACAGAGCTAAAAAGCCAAGTAATTGACTGGCAACATGAGTAGGCAAAGGAAGCAAAGTAAGCACAGCAATCTAACTTTAGCTTCCTTCTTTGGGGACAAAAGGGATCAAAACATGGAATGGGAGGAAGACAACACTGTCAGAACTCCTGCACCAAAAGCTTCCAAGAAAAATGTAGACTTCTTTCAAGCCATAGAGCAGCTTAAGAAGAATCTTGAAAACCAAATAAGAGAAGTGGAGGAAAAATTGGGAAGAGAAATGAGAATGATGCAAGAAAATCATGAAAAGAGAGTCAACAACCTGACTAAAGAAAATAACACCTTAAAAATAGATTAACTCAAATGGCAAAAGAGGCCCAAAAAGCCAATCAGGAGAAGAATGCCCTAAAAAGTCAAATTTGCCATATGAAAAAAGAATCTCAAAAGCTTTCTGAAGAGAATAATTTCTTCAGAATTAGAGTGGAGCAAATGGAAACAAATGACTTTTTGAGAAATCAAGACATTATTAAACAGATCCAAAAAAATGAAAAAATAGAAGGCAATGTGAGATATCTCCTTGAAAAAACCACTGACTTGGAAAATAGATCCAGGAGAGACAATTTAAAAATTACTGGACTACCTGAAAGCCGTGATCAAAAAAAGAACTTAGAAAGCATCCTTCAAGAAATTCTCAGGAAAATTGCCCTGATATTTTAGAACCAGAGGGCAAAATAGAACTTGAAAGAATTCACTGATCACCTCCTGAAAAAGATCCCCAAAAGATAACTCATAAGAATGTTATAGCCAGGTGCTGGAGTCCCCAGATCAAGGAGAAAATATTACAAGCTGCCAAGAAGAAACAGTCTGAATACTGTGGAAACACAATGAGGATAACCCAGGATCTAG
>CM053585.1:196476165-196529494 GCA_028646515.1 Pseudochirops corinnae | reverse complement strand
AAAAAGCAGCAATTTGCCCAGACTTAGACTAGTCTTGGATTAGAACCTGGGGCAGTTGGGAGAGAAAGGACTGATGATATGAATCTATCTCTACTTGTTCATTACTAGGATGCTAGTAGCCATGGAGAAGGACCAATGAAAGTGTCTGTAAACCAAACAAATGCTTTCACATGTATTATTTGATCCCTCTGTAAAATACTGTGTCTTGCCTCTTTTTGTATCCCCAGCACTGTACGTGCCTGGCACATAGTAGGCACTTAATAAATGTTTAGTGATTGGTTGATTGCTCTATGTAAAACTCATTCAGTAAGCATTTATTGAGTACTTACCGGGTACAAAATTCTGTGCTAAATGTTGTAATGCCAAGGGAAAAAAAGGAAGGAAGAAAAAAGCTTCTTCCTAAAATATCTTTTTTTTATCAGACTGCTCCTTTGCTCAAAAATCTTTGAAAGGACTCCCATTTTCAACAGGAAAAAGTCTAGATTTTATTCTGGCATTTGAGACCTTCCACAATGTCTCCCCAATCTACTTTTATAGCATAATCTCTTGCAGTTTATCTACACAAACCCTGGGAGTTCACTCTCCTCTTTGTCCACCCCCAATTCCATATAAGCTGTGAGTTTTCCTGTTCCTGCCTTTACTTATATCATTCATCCTCCCATCTAGAATGTCTTCTAGAATGTCTCATCCACCTAGATAAATCCAATCTATCCTTCATGGCCCAATTCAAGCTTTTCTTCCATGAAGGCTTCCATGATTCCCTCCAACTAGAAGTTGTCCCTCCTTCTTCTGAACTTTTTGTCCCCAGAGCTTATGTGATTCATTGCTCATAAGGTATTATCATTTATCTTGACAGGTTTCTTGTCTTCCCAACTACATTATCAGGTCCCTAAGGGCAGAGATTCTATTTTCTTCATCCTTTAATTTCCCTCCATGCCCAACAAAATGTCTTACATAACTGTTGCTCAATAACTTCTTTTGATTTATTGAGCAAATGTTTATTTGGCTTTTACTTAAATTCTGAGTTAATCCCTCAGACACTTCTTCATTCTTATTTTTATTGCCTACTTTAGAATTTAGACTTCCTTTTATTGTATCCTCTTTGAAAGTATTATTCCAAGCATTAACTAGTGGCAGATATGTCACTTAATGACTCCCTGGAAAGAACCCTATGAGGTTGGGGGTGGGGGGAGTGAGGGGGTAGAGATAAGGCGGTGGTTGTAGTGGTAGCTGAGGCTCTGTCCAGAGTGCTAAAATTTAAACTCTCTGCTTTGTTCCCTGGTAGCAGACTACTCAGAAACCCAGGACATTCTTCTCTCCTATGCAAACTCCTCCCCAGCTAGGCTAGCCCCTTACCCCAGCCCTAGTAGAAGCCTCCCCAGAAGCATAGAGATCACTTCTTCCCCTGATATCTACACCCCAGGTAAGCTCTTACTTCCTCATCCTCTCACCCACACATTTCATCCTGTTTGTTTCAGGGACAAAGATTGTTAGGTACAGTTTTGTCAATGACCACCTATCAAATTCATACCCTTTAAAAAGGTGATATGGCTGATTGGTGTCAGTGATAAAGGGACAATTACCAGGACCCAATGAAATGAACTTTCCTGGTGAAAGAGTCATGGCCCAGAGTCTTTAGAATAAGTCCAGCCAAGTCAACTTAGAATTCAAAGGGATATTCAAAAGGAAGGTGATAGATAGAAGGTTACACAGAGTTTAAAATCATTTGCCTAGTCTAGTATCAGAGAATTCAGCATGAACTGAAGGACAAACATTATGCTTGGAAAAAGGAGGTCTTGATTAGATGAAGGTTTTTCCACCACAGACAGTGTCTTTTTGCATGTTAGCCAATCCTCCCACTCACTTTACTATATCAATGTTGCTGTGGTCTCACACAGCATTTCCCATCAAGTTCACAAAGATCACAGATTTTATAGCAAGAAGAGACATTAAAAATCATTCAACCCAAACTCATCTTTTCACAGCTGAGTAAACAAAGACTTAAGCAACACAGTACATTGGGATGGTTGTTTTGGGCAAACCAGCTAACCTTTCTAGATCTCTGATTCCTCATCTGTAAAATGAAGTGGCTTCTTAGGTCTCTTCTTCTAGGATATTTGAGTTTGACACCACTGACCTACACCACGTTACCTATTTTCTCCCTCTCATCTTTCCTTCTTGCTCTCTTCCTCTTCCCTTCATTCAGTCCATCATTCAACAAACATTAATCTTGATTATGCTTTTAGAGCATAGCATAGTGGATAGAATAGGCTGTCTCAATGAAGAACACCGGAGTTGAGATCCCACTTCTGACACCAACCAGCTGTGTGACTATAGGCAAGAACCAGCACTTCTCTGAGATTCCATTTCTTTATCTGTATAATAGGACAAATGACATCAATATTACTGAACTTGCAGGGGACTAAAGTGGGCCAATGTATGTAGAGAACTCTACAGACTTTAACGTGCTACATAAATGTCAGTTTTTATTATTATAATTATTGTGTTCTCTTCTCCCACTTTACTTTCCCCATCTGCTTTCTTTTCTTCTTTTTTTCCCCCCCAATTTTGCTTTCTGATTTAACTACTAATTTGGCCTTCTAGAAGTGCACCCAGTGGCACCTACCAACATGGCTAGGCTCTCACCCTCCTATATAAACCTTCCCTCCTCAGGTCATCTGACGCCTAAAGAAGCTACAGACCCCTGGTACATTGCCTGAAAATGGAAGGGAGGTCCTGTAGACTATGGTGGTTTCTTTGATGACTTGACATTTGACCTCAGACAAAGCCTTCCCTTTCTCTCAGCCTCTTTGCCCTTCTTTCTTGTAGGGTATTGGGCAGAAGAGGAAGAATAACAGGCAGACTCTTTGAAATCTTCAGACAAGAGGCGCCAACTAAATCCTGTGTGACTTTTATTCTTAAGTGTTTAATTGTGCCTCCTCCTGGGATAATACGGCCAATTTCTGAAATACAACCACGGCAATAAATTTCCTGGATGAATTTACTGCCAGATTAACAGTTCAGTTCTGTGGTGCAGCTGTTATTGTTTTATTAAAGAGAGACTGTGAAAAGGCTGAGCATACAATATATATTCCAGAGAGCAAATTATAGATTTATGTTCCCAACTGAAACAGGCATCCAAAAATAATCTATTTAGTGACTTTGACTCAATTTTCTTAGATAACAATACTTACTATTTATAATAATAACAGTAATATTTATTATTGTTGTTGTTGTTAATTTCATCCAGAAAGCTACCCTCTTGGGCCCTATATACCTACTCCTCAAACTCACACAAATAATGATAATAATAACACTAATAATAAAGGCTCACATTTATATAGCCTTAAAGTTTGCAAAGTGGGTTATTACATGAACTTATTAGCTCCCATCAAATAAGAGTGCTATCCTGTATTAACACAGTCCAAAAATATTCAGAGCAGAAATCTTCTTCTCAATTCTTTCCAAAAGCATTACTAGTCTATATAAATGTAGAATACCTACTGTATTCTATACAGAGAACACATACTGCATTCAGAGGAATGTCATAGATATTGGATTTTTTTTTTGATCCAGATCTAAAACTTCATTCCATTGGGATCTCCTGGTATGGAAATTCCCACCAATCATGTAAATCAGCACCTCTTCTATAACTCAGAGTGCAACAAGTTACCTTAGCTTCTGATAAGTTAAGTGATTTGCCCATTCTCACAGGGCTAGTATGTGTCAAGGCAGGACTAAAACTTTACTATACTTTTCTTTACTATAAAGCTAACAATAAATAATCATAAGATCTCGGATATGGAGAGAGCTGAAAAGGACCTTGGAATGTTTGGAGGCTTTTTTCAACCCACCTGAATTTTTGAGAGTACTAAGGCCCAGGGTGCTTAAATGTCCAAAGTCACAGATAATCAGGTGTAGAAGTGGGAAATGAATCTATGCCCGCTGACTCCAAAGATCATGTTCTTTTTTTCCACTTTACCTGCTCTTGTGGAGTTGGTGTTCTTCAGAACACCTTTGAACTGAAGCTCTATCCCAGCATTAATTCAGTTTCTTTTGTCTCTAATCGTTTAGAAAGTCTGCCTTTGAACCCTTCATATATACAAGAAATTGATTGGGTTTTGCCACATTATACAAAGAATGGTTATCATTCATGCCAGCTTGACAAAAAGTCATTCCTGTTAGTCTCAAAGGACAGAGAGGGCCAGAAACTTATGCATACTACTGTGATCATCTAAAATTTTTGGTCATGATTTGCTTCTTTGGGAAAATATTTAATTACTGGAATTTGCATTCCATCCTCCTGCCTTTCCCCCTCTTCCCTCATGATTAACGTAAATCTATGGTTGTAAAAAGCAACATCTCAATGTAATTAAGTCTTATTCCTTTCTAATCAGGGATCAAATGTTCATACCAGAGTTCTGTCTGCAGTCTAGTCTGGAAATGGTTGTGGCATTTCTTTAAATGTTCTAAACATCCGTTATCAACCATTTAATTAAGAGTGGACATTTTTAATGGTGTTTCTCCACTGAGGCATACATCAGCCTTCTTCTGAACCTAATCAGAAGAACAGTAAGGCTAAATTGCTTCATTTATATCTCAGTTGTTAAGTCTAAAGCAAAGATGTTTTTAATCCCAGCTCTCGGCTTGGTCACATTCTAAGTGGAATCCATTCTCTAAAATTACCTACAATTTCTAAAATGTGGAAATCTTTTTATTGGTGCAAGGATATAAACTAAAGAAAACAACAACAGAACACAAAATACAGGTTAAAAAGAAAGATGATCTACTCCAGCCAACTTGAAATTGTCCTGGGAATGACTATGGATGGGAGGAGGAGCAAATAGGCTTGGTGGAAAAGGATCAACTCAGGTCATCTCCAGTTACTTCCCAGAGCTCTATGCATTAAGCTAAACCATGTGAAAAAACCTGCATCTGCCTCTGTGCTGAAATTGGAATCCTCTCCCAGAGTGGCAAACTGAAGCTCTAGGCTGGACAACTTAAAGTACATGTGTGTTTGGAAAGCTATGAAACTGCAGTGGAGGCTTGGGGTGACTGATTAGCAAGTTGGAATGAGAGTGAGGCATATGAATGAAAGAATCAAGACTGGGCTGATTGATTTCCTCTGGCATTCTAGGAAAAGACAGAGTTTTGTTCACCTGTGGACTTTTGTTTTTGTTTTGTTTTGTTTTTTTCTTAAAGGAAATCTCTCTCTACTCTCTCTTCTGTCCCCCTGCACCATGATTGTTTTCTGTTTCAACCTTTCACATTCTGAGGTTGGTTAACCCACTTGTTAGGGGAGGGAGCTAAATGATGCCAAGGCCAGGAACCTAATTCAGTTCATGATCATGTTGAACTGTGCATTGTTCTAGGTCACAGTTTGCACTCAGACATCCTCTATCAGAACTGGAATCTCTCCTATGTTATTGTCAACAAATAGTCTCACAGTCGATTAAAGATTTCCAGTGACAAGGAACCTTTTGGTGATTTCTTGCAGTAGTTCATTCCATTTTGAGGAAACTTTAATTGTTAGGAAGCTTCAATTTACCCCTGTAGCTTCCACCTTCTGATGCTAAATCCCCCATTTGGGGCTAAACAAACAAAAAAAGTCTAATCCTTTTTCTACATGTCAGCTTTATAGTACTTGAAGGCAGTTAGCATGTTTCCACTGTCTTCTCTATAAGCTAAACATCCTCAATTCCTTTTACCTATGACATTTTCTTACCCTTTGAAGTCTCTCCAGCTTGTCAATGTCCTTCCTAACATGTATTGCCTAGAACTGACAACTATCTAGATATGGTCTGACCAGGGTTGAGTGATGCCTCTCCAGCCCACCCCCTAACCTAATTTGTGGAGTGGATTTTTTTAACACAAGTATAGGAATTTATATTTACATTTTTTTCACTTTCCTCCCCTCCTTGTTACCTTCCTTCCTGCAAGCATTACATAGCCCTTTGCTTTGCATCTCTATTATTTATTTAATATGAAATAATATAGCTATACTTATAGGTATCTTTGGTAATGCCTTACCCCTTTATTAGATTTTAACTTACTAAAAGAAATTTAACTCCGAACCCTGTTTTTCTGGCTCGAAAATCCAGGCTGTGGGTCATATGGAAGAATGAGTGAAGGTATATAGATAGCATCTCACATATCCATCCCTGCAACTGCAAATATTTTAAGTGCAAACTATCCTGAGGCTGGGTCAGTTGCATCATATTCATGACCTACAGGCTAAGTCTTATATTTCAAAGTGTCCTAAAAGATTTTGGGAACACATTGCATATTGGGCTTTCCTGAAGGCCTTCTTTAGCTTCAAGACCAGGAGAAACTTTCCACTCCACACTACCTTCCATGGTTTTGTTCCATCCTTCTCTAGTGCTAGTCCACTCAAATATCCTAAATTCTTATTTCTATAAATCTACTTGGTTCCCATAACCTACTCCATAAGTCATCTTCTATAAGGTTTTATCTCTGATTAGACCCATACTATCCATACTTCCTCTTGCTCTTGTTGTGAGGGGGCTTCCTGAGACCTCACAGATATCACCTGCCATAACATTGGACTACTATGGAGAACTTTTTAACAGTATAATCATGTGCCTCCTTCAGTGGACCTATCTATAACCACTGGTACTCTAACTAGACTAACTCCTCAAAGGTTATCATAGTCCCACCCTTTATTTCCCTCATCCTAGGAAGTCTTAAACACCAGCTATCAATGTACAAACCCTATTACCTATACCCAATTATCTAACCCTTTACTTCCATCCACTTCAACCTATCTCTCCAGTGGTCTAGTTCATATCTATTCACCCCTCCCACTGTGCCCTCTGTAATGCCTACTCAGTAATTAACGAACAAAATTTTCTTTCTTTCATCTTCCATATTCAGGCACTCACTGAAACCTTTCTCCCTTCTAATGACAGTTTCCCTTACTACTCATTTTGGTACTGTCTGTACTTTTTCTCATACTCCAGACTCTCTAATCATGGTGGGGAAGTGAGAATATTCCTTGTTTTCCATTGCTACTTCAGGACTCTGCTTCTACCATGTCATTCAGCAACTGTTCATCCTTTGAAATTCACATCATCCAAGTTTATCACTTAGTTTAGATCCTAATTGTTGTTATCTATCAACCCCCAGGACAAGTCAATAAGCATTTGTTTAGCATATACTATGTTCTATCACCTGGGGATACAAAGAAAGACAAAAAATAGACCTATCTTTCAAGGAACTCACAGTCTAATGGAGGAGGCAACATACAATCAGCTATGCACAAACAAGATCTGACAGGATGAATTGGAGATAATCAACAGAAGTAAGGGCACTGGTGTTAAAGAGGATTAGAAAAGGCTCCTTGCAGAAGGTGGAATTTTACCTGGGACAGGAAGGAAGCAAGGAGGCAAAAATGAGGAGGGGGAGAACTCCAAGCATGGTACAATCAGGGAAATGCATGGAGTCAGAAGATGGTGTGTCATGCTCAAGGAGCAGCAAGGAGGCCAGTGCCACTGTGAGTTCAGTGCCTTTTAGTCTTCCTCGCCAACCAAATTCCTGCCTTCACCTTATGGGACTTCAAGATACATCTGGATACTCCTTCAAATATTCTAAATTCTCGTTTCCTCAAATCCACTTGGTTGCTATAAACTACTCCTCTACTCCACCTCACCTACGTGCAGCTTGTATCCTTGATCTGCCACTGATGACTAAAGAAAATGACCTGGACAAAGCAGCTTGAGGAGGCAGTATATGTAGGTGGGCCATTACCACATCAACTACCACATCTCCTTGGACAGCAATGGAGATGGCCTAAGACCCAGAGCCCAAGAGCCCTGGAAATAGCAGTACTCTCACTCAGATTACCTGTATTGCTTCTACCTCAACCTCCACAGCCCTAGTAGAGAGGAGCAACTCTCATGAAGAAGAGAACTGCTGTCCTTGCCACCACCAACCGCCATCAGTGGACCAGTAAACCCAAGAGCCCTGAGAACAGCAGCATTTACACACCCCCACCCCCAATAATAAGCACTGTTTCCAACCTATCCCCCAAAACCTCCATCTATAGGAAGAACCTCTATAGAGAAGAGACCCACCATCCATTCCAATACCATAAACTGCCACTAATATGGCTAGTAAGCCAGTCTAGCTAAAGAAAGGCATCTTGAGGAATGGATAGGAAACATCATATGTGAGATGGGTCAAACCACTGTTACCAGTGCCATAACCTTCTCTCTTCAGACTCTAGTGCAGGTAGCCCAAGACAAAGCACACAAGAGTCCTATTAATAGCAAAAGTGTCTCTAAGAGCACCTTTCCTGCTTCTAGCCAATTCCTCCACAGCCATTATAGAAAAGAGCAACCCTTGTGGAGACATGATCTGGCAAGTATGTGATTCAACCCCTACTTCCTCAGGAGCTAAAAATCCTAAAGATTTGAGAAAGTCCTTGTCACTGTCAAATGGTCCAACATTAGTAATAAACAAGGTTTTGTTGATGAGAATTGTATTAAAGAATATTCATTGCCATTTACTTTACCACTATAAACACCACGCAGCCTTTTCATCTGACTTGAAACTGAAGCCTCCTACAGTATGTATCCTCTCCCCCTTATCAAAAGGTAAGTTCCTTCAGAACAGAGAGTATCTGACATTCTATTTGGATCTCCCCAGCTCTTAGCTTAACAATGTTATGCATTCACAAAATCTGAAATTCCTTTGATCATAATCTTTTATCATTTCTTCTTTCCCTATGCCTTATGACCCCTAATCCCTGTTCTCTGCCCCTTGTCCTGTCACATATCATGCCTCAGCAAACCCCAACCCTGGATTACTCTCACTCTTTATTCCTATTCCTGTATTACTGAATGGAACCAGAGGAAATTACAAACCGTGCTGATTGGTTCAATTACAAATTTATGTAATTTCATCTCAGCTGAGCCCTTACTGCTGCAAGGTAATTATTCTACTCCTCTCTAATTAATTCAGTATCTGACTCTCCAAAGCAGCTGTGCAGCTGTTACAACCCATCTTAACTCTAGTTAACTTATCACAGTAACTTCCCTCCCCTTCCTTCACTCTCTTAGATGATGAGGACTTTGTTGAATACTTCCATGAAAAAAATTTAATCTATTCTCTTAGCGTTTCCCCTTCACTCTTCTTCATTTCACATCATTCAGACATCTTCCTGCCTTTACTACTTTCTCTTATGAGGAAGTGACCCTTTTCCTTGACAAAGTCAACCACATGTACCCTTGATTCTCTCATCTTTACCAGCTTCTTTCCTCCACTATTTTCCCTATTCTCTTATATTCAATCTCCCTCTAATCTATTGGATCCTTCCCTATTGCCTAAGAAAGTGATTGTCTCCCCTCCCCCATTCTTAAAAAAACAAGACAAAAACTCTCACTTGATCCTACTATCACTGCCATCTGCCATCCTATAGCTTTTCTCCCCTCCTTGGTTAAATGCTTTGAGAAAACCACTTGCCAAAATTAATGCAGTTAAAATGAAAAGAAAATAGCTAAGGGGGGGGGGGAGGGAGGACAGAGAGAGGAATGTTCAGATAAAAGTAGCCCATGGAAGATATTTAAGCCAGTGATTCAAATTTATCACATTAAGAACCTTTCTTCAATAGATAAACAGGCAAAGGATATGAAGAGGCAGTTTTCAAAGAAGGACATCCAAACTAACAACAACCACATAAAAGAATGCTCTAAATCCGTAGTGTTAAACTCAAATAGAAATGGGGGCCATTAAATCACGCATAAGGATCTCTGTAGGCTGCATATTGATTTTGGAATGCAAGTATTAATAATGTCTGTTTTACTGAATTTTTATTTATTTTGTTAAGTATTTCCCAATTACATTTTAATCTGGTTCAAGCCACTCTTGGGAGTGTAGATGGTCTCATGTGGCCCTCTTTTTGCTGGACACCTCTGCTCTAAATACTATAATATTAGAGAAACACAAATTAAAGCAACTCATACCCATTAGAGTGGAAAAGATGACAAAAGGGAAAAATGATGAATGGTGGAGGGATGGTAGGAAAATAGACACACTAATGCACTGTTGGTCTGGCCATTCTGGAAAACAATTTGGAATTGTACCCCAAAAGTCAGCAAATTGTGCATAAGGTGATCCTCAGCCTCAAGTCTGGAAGACATGAGTTCAAATCTAGCCTCTGACACTTACTTACTCTCAGCCTGCCTCTAGGCAAGTCACTTAACTTTTTTCTGCCTCAGTTTCCTCATCTGTAAAATGAGGGTAATAATAGCACACACCTCCTAAGGTTGTGGTGAGGATTAAAAAAGAAAATATTTGTAAAGAACTTTTCAAACCTTAAAGAGCTATAGAAATGCTAATTATTGTCATTATTATTCATTTTGAAGAAACTTATCAGAAGATTAGACACAAGGCAACTTATGAAATGATCTACTGATGTGGAGGAGGGCCTATCCACTATAGTGAAATTGAAGTAAACTAGAAGTAATACAAAATACAATTCCTACCCTTAAGATAATATTTTTATGACCATAAAATTCATAGCATAATGTGATATTATATGAAATTTTACAAAATAGTCTCCCATAACTAGATGGATAGGCTTGCTACTGAGTAGTATCCTTCTTTTAAAAAGTCACTTTTGCAAGACGATGCCATCTATACCACTATGACTTTTTTTTTAGCAAGTCCTGTCTCAGAGTTGATAGGAATAAAAGAATGCAGGGAAAATATGTACATCAAACTTTCATCATTCACAATACTTGAGTTTTAAAATATTAAAATATACAAAAATATAGACCTTACCCTTTTAGGATGTGTGTAGTGTTATAATTTATGATGTGTGTATCAGGTTTATTATTTAAAATATTTGGGTTTTAAAATATTAAAATACACAAAAGTACATTTGGGTTTTAAAATATTAAAATATACCCAAAAAATAGACTTTTCTCTTTTATAAGATAAGAATGTGATTCTTCAGGGGGAAAAAAAGCCATTAGCTGAGTTTGGCCCAAGCTTTATGTCATGTTTACTTTACACAATGCATTGATGCCTCATTAATCATAGCAGTGAGTTTTTTTTTTCCAAACTGCTGGATTTGGGAAACTGAAAGGTCAGGACCCATTTTCTGAGAGCACCACGTGCCAGACTCCCTTCTAACAAGTCTCACGCAGAAGCAATGGATCCTGAGGAGTAATTCCTACTACTTCAACAAAGGCATGAGAAATTGAAGGGGGAGAAAGTACATCCATCTTGTATCAAGTATGTTGCCTTCTCCTCAAGGAGCTTCTGGTCTAGTCTGGGAGTGAGGAACCTGTGGCCTCAAGGTCATTTGTGGCCCTCTAGATCCTCAAGTGTGGCCCTTTGACTAAATCCAGCCTTCACAGAACAAATTCCCTTAATAAAAGGGTTTATTCTATACAACTTGAACTCAGACAAAAGGTTGCACCCATACGTTTCCCACCCTGAATCTAGCCTGAGAGACCTAACAAACACATATAGTCATACAAAGGAGAATTACTTAAGAGAAATATGTTTGCAGTGGGGAATGCACCAACCTGTGAATCTACTAGTCCCAGTTGTCTGGCATTAGTACATTTATTTTCTCTGAGCTGCAATTTCCTGATCTGTAAAAAAGAGTTGAAATAGATGATCTTTTGTGGGGAGGAGAGACTGGTTCTAGCTCTGAACATCTATTTTGACAGCTGAATACAATATATTACCATCTGCTCTAAGCAGCCTCTAATATATCGATTCATTAATGGATAGGACTTAGAAGCAACAACATATTGGCACTTTTCAGTATCCTTATATAAAGGTGACTAGGATTTGGCTTGTTTGTGCCCCTCCTTTCCAGTCTTTTGAGCACCTCCTCAAAAATTCAATGTAATTTGCATGGCCAGGCTTTCTTAACTGGGAAGGAACGACAGATTAGTATAAGACAAATGGAAAGGGAAAGACAGACACTGTCTAAACTCCAAAGCAGAACAGTGACAAAAATTCATTTGCCATCACTCTGCTAGAACTAAGAGTCACCAAGGGACCTTTCCTTGAAAGGGATAAAGAATAGAAGTCTTCTAGCTACCTGAGTGGTCTTTCTGTGGACCAACCAGGATGAAGCTGTAAAGCTAAGTCACAATAGAGCTGAGAAAATGATGATCAGGCCTGCGGCATGTTAGCCCATCTGGTCTTACTCTAAAAGAACAAAAACACTTCCCAGAAGTGGCAGCAGCACTAGTATTAAAAGCAGAAGAAAAAGTAGAGAAGCAAGGAACACCCCCTGAGGAGGCATTGGGCAGTGGTCAAGGGCAGGGCTTCAGTAAATGACAGATGATTGGTTTTCCAAGAAACAATGGAAGGAGGATCAATCAATCAATCAACAAATTGATTAGCATTTGTTAAACACTTATTATGTGCCAGGCACTGCCCTGAAGCCCATCCTTACTTTAGAATGTGAGATTTCCTGGAATCCTTTCTCTTCTCCACTAGTGCCAGAGAGTCTATGGGACTTGGGGGATTCTTGGGGGATGAAAGGACATGGGGATTCAGAATACTGCAATTCTGTGATTTTTTCCTGCTACATGGTTTGGTATTATATGCAATTAAATATTTTGGTATTTGGTTTTCGACTCGTCCTTGATCTATTGATAGAGCCTATGATGGGAGCTCAAATCCTATTTCCCACTGACACTGAACCTGTGTAATTTGCGGTTCCATGTGAGTAAGATACCTATTACAAGGATTTGTGGCAGTGATAAAATGGACCATTTCCATGTCTGCTCAGACCTTGCTATCAATCATCAGTCAATAAGCATTTATTAAATGCCTACTATATGTCAAGCACTGGGCTAAGTGCTGGAAACAATAAAGTGAGTACCATCAGGAACCTGTACAAGATCTTTGCAATAATATGCCTTGAATCCCACCCATATTTGTGTCAAATGTTAGAACTATAAATGAAAAAACTCCCCTTTGT
Source organism: Pseudochirops corinnae (assembly GCA_028646515.1). Taxonomy (NCBI): domain Eukaryota; kingdom Metazoa; phylum Chordata; class Mammalia; order Diprotodontia; family Pseudocheiridae; genus Pseudochirops; species Pseudochirops corinnae. The sequence continues at coordinate 196,516,521 of CM053585.1, read as the reverse complement.
ATGTGGCCTCCATTAGATTCTTCTTTCTGAGTTGGTTAACCTCTGTTTTGAAATAATAGAGTCTTAGGAAAGCATCAAATAGAACTCATAAGTATTTTAAACAGAAAGCAAGAAGCCAGTTTCATAAAGAAATGAATTGTACTAGCCTAATGTGGCAGCACATGCCTTAAATTCCAGCTGCTTTGGAGGAAGAGGCAAATGGATAGCTTGAGTTTGAGGGTTCTGAACTGCAGAATGACTAAAGTTGATCAGGTTTCCACTCTAAGTTGTTTTTCTTTTTTATAAGAAAAACATGTATTTGTCAGATTGTAAGGACAGAATCTGATTACAGGATGTTTCCCATGTGGCACATATGTAAACACCCACTGCTGAATCTGAAATCTGCTTGGGCCCCCAGACTTTCCTTCTGGGTTCTGGGAACCTGAGGGCTTGCCTCCTCACCATCAAGGTAGCCCAGATGCCAACCCCATCTGTACAGAAGCTGCCATCCATCCAAAGGAGCATCTGGGGGCTGAGCAGAAGGAGCGGAGGGGAATCTCTGGAGTCACCAACTAAGTGATGGGGAGGAGGAGGGGCACTTGCTGCCACTGCTGGCTGTGACAATGGGGGATAGGAGGGCTCCACTCTAAATTCTTTACCAATATGGTGAGCCCCTGAGAGAAGAGGGCTACCAAGTTGCCTAATGAGGGGTTGCCCCAGGTCTGAAATGTAGAGGAGGTTAAAGTTTCCATGCCAATCAGTATTGAAATCAGGGCAATGAATGGCTGCTTCACTTCTAGTCTGAATGAGTCATAGAGACCGGGTCTCAAAAAAAGAAAAGAGAAATAAATATTTCTTTGATAATTGTTCTGAACAAGCAAAGCTGCTATTCAAGTCACATATACTTTGTCATTTTCATTTAAATATAACATGGTTCCAATGTTTATCCACCAATGACAACTACTTATAAATTTCTTCTCAGGCTTCAGTCAATTTCTCCATAAGCAGACAAGGCTTCTCTTGTTAAGTTGTGTTTACATGTTTGGAAAATACACAATGAAAAAGATTTTCATGGTATTCCTCTGTGTTTGCTAAAGATTACAGGGGAAACCTATTGCTTATTTACCATTGTAGACAAGAAAGAGAGAGTTGAAGCCCATGTATAGAGAGGGGCCCAGGCACGGCAAGGGGGCTCTCATCTGGCTCAAAAAAGAAGCAAAATAGTCATCTCTAGCCTCTTCTCCCCTGGACTCTCACGGAGGGAGACTTCTATTCCTATCAGGAAAGGAAACAGGAAGTTGGGGCCAGAGGCCACCCACTGCTCTCCTCAAAGAGAGGAGGTACCACACTGGAAGCATATCTATCTTCTCCCTTATTGTTGTTCATCAGTTGTTTCAGTTGTGCCTAATTTTTGGTAATCCCATTTGGGGTTTTCTTGGCAAAGATACTGGAGTGGTTTGCTATTTCCTTTTCCATCATATTTTACAAATGAGAGGCTGAGGCAAATAAGGTTAAGTGACTTGTCCAAGGTCACATAGCTAGTAAGTTCCTAAGGCCAGATTTGAACTCAAGGAGATGAGTCTTCCTGACTTCAAGCCAGTCACTCTAACCATTATGCCACCTAACTGCCCTAAATATATTATTCTAGGGGATTTGGTTGGGTTTCATTTAACTTCTGATAATTTTATCATTTCTGGTGGAAAGGAGACTCCAAGTTCTATATTCAAGGCTTGAACCCTTTCCTACCTAATACCAGTTCCACAATGACTACACATAGTGAATAGCAAAGATGCTCATTTATCCAAATTATAGCAAAATAAAAATCACAGAAGGTGTACATAGAAGGATATATATATGTATATATATGTCTGTGTATAAATATATATACATATATATATGTATATACACACACACACACATACACGCGCACGCACACACACACACATGTATATATACACCAGGCAACACAGAATGAAGGAGTTCTCCTACTGGGAGTGAGGTAATTCTGTTCAACCAAGAGAGGGTCTGGATCTCAGCCAAGGAGAAACTAATTTAAGTCTCTAGTTTAGCAAGCTGGGAATAGGGACATGATAGAGACTACCTGCTCCTCTTCCCAGAGTTTTTTCCCTCAGCACTTGAAGTGGGGTTGGCCTCTCCCACCTGCTCTTTCAAAGCTGGCAGTCAAAAGCCCCTGAAGTGACTCCATGCTTGAAGAAGGCTTGAAGCCTGACCAGTTCCAGAGGGCTGGTCTCGAGTCTCAAATAGGGACTCCCACACCAAGAGTTCCCAAAGGGAAATGGCTGAAAGCTGACGCTCATCTCTCCCCAACTCTGCCCCAGTAAGAAACAGTTAAAGGATACTCATGCATGCCCTGAAGTACAGAAATGGCAGAACCACCATCTTCTTCAATAAGGAGAGAGCCCCATACCAACAGCTTTGGGACAGGAGTTACACCACATAACATGGAAATGAAGAAAATGAGTGAATGATAAAATCCCAATATTGTTCAAAGATTTTAAAACTTTTTCCCTCTGAAGAAACTGGAGTTCATAATCAAAAACCTTATCCTAATGAATGTTCCTGATTTTATATAATAGATGTATGACTAAAAAGTCAAAGAAGATGCTTCCAAGGGGATTCCTCTAGTTTATCATATTTTCGGCCTAAAATGACAAATATCAGAACCTTAAAGAGAAGCAGAATGAAATTAATGGTGAATAGCAAGCATTTTTCTGAATAATATCTCCTCATAGTTTACAAGTTAATAAATAAAAAGATAGCACATTTATAATCCCAAGAGTCAATCACTTCTTGCTATGTCCTTCCATCCCATTTATTTCAGTTAGCTTTGTTGAGCCAGAACTTTCCACTGTTAGATTTGATGTGATAGAAAGAAGACTGGAGGGGGGTGGAGCCAAGATGGCAGAGTAAAAGCAGAAACCTACTTAAGCTCCTGCACAAACCACCTCCAATACCTGTAAAATATGACTCTAAAAAAATTTTAGAGCTACAGAACCCACAAAATGACAGAAAGAAACAAATCCCCTGCTGAAGGCAGCCTGGCAGGCTGCAGGAAGGGTCTTTCACATCACACTAGGAGCCAAGCACAGTCCCATGTGAGCCACATGGGCACAAACCCAGGGTGGCCCAGACCAGCAGCACACACCACTGGAGCAGACTTCAGAAGAGTGAATTACCAGCAGCTGGGGCAATTTCCAGACTTCTCAATTCATAAATGCCAAAGAGAAAGTAAAAGGTCAGTGGGGAACCCTGTTGATCCATGGTAAGAGAAGAGCACAATCTGGCCCCTGCCCCTGGAGCAAGAGGTAGCAAAGGCAAAGGTGGCTGCAGCTGCCACGTGGCTGCCTCCAGGAGCTCCTGGCCAGCAGATCATAGGGGAATCAAGCGACCATTCAGAGGGTAAATACTGTTGTTTTGACCTGCTTGGATGTGGGTCACGGTCTTGGGTGGTGGTCCTGTGGTGAAGAACACTAGTGTGCCACAGCTTGTGGTGGCTGTCGAGATGATGCCCTCCTCATAGCTCTGACAACATTTGCAAAAACCCCAGCAACTTGGGACACAGTTCTCTCCACTCTGGAAGCAGAGTTCTACTGTGGCAAAGAGCTCAAAAGTCAAGTAATCAGCTGGCAAGATGAGCAAACAGAGGAAGTGCAATCAGACCATTGATCCTTTTTTGGGGACAAAGAGGATCAAAACATGGAACCATAAGAAGACAACAAAGTCAAAACTACTTCATCGAAAGCTTCCAAGAAAAATATGAACTGGTTACAGACCATGGAGGAGTTCAAGAAGGATTTTGAAAATCAAGTAAGAGAAGTGAAGGAAAAATTGGGAACAGAAATGAGAATGATTCAAGAAAATCATGAAAAGCAAGTCAACAGCCTGACTGAAGAAAATAACACCTTAAAAATAGACTAACTCAAATCCAAAAGAGGCACAAAAAGCCACTAAGAAGAAGAATGCCTTAAAAAGGTGAATTGGCCAGATGGAAAAGAAATTTCAAAAACTCAATGAAGAGAATAATTCCTTCAAAATTAGATTGGAGCAAATGGAAGCTAATCACTTTATGAGAAATCAAGATACTATAAAAAAGATCCAAACAAATGAAAAATAGAAGGCAATGTGAAATATCTCATTGGAAAAACCACTGACCTGGAAAATAGATGCAGGGGAGTTAATTTTAAAATTATTGAACTACCTGAAAACCATAATTAAAAAAAAAGAGTCTAGAAATCATCTTTCAAGAAATTCTTAAGGAAAATTGCCCTGATATTCTAGAAGGAGAAGGCAATAGAAATTGAAAGAATTCACTGATTATCTTTTGAAAAAGATTCCAAAAAGAAAACTCCTAGAAATATTATCACCAAATTCCAGAGTTCTCAGGTCAAGGAGAAAATATTATAAGTTGTCAGGAAGAAACAATTTGAGTATTGTGGAAACACAATCAGGATAACACAAGATCTAGCAGCTTCTACATTAAAAGATCAAAGAACTTGGAATATGATATCTGGAGGTCAAAGGAGCTAGGATTAAAACCAAGAATCATGTACCCAGAAAAACTGAGTATAATGCTTCAGGGGAAAATACAGTCATTCAATGAAATAGAGGGCTTTCAAGTATTCTTGACAAAAAAACCCAGAGCTGAACAGAAAATGTGACTTTCAAATACAAGAAGCAAGAGAAGCATGAGAAGGTAAACAGGAAAAAGAAATCATAAGATACTTATTAAAGTTGAACTATTTACATTCCTACATGGAAAAACGATAATTGTAAATCACGAGCCTTTTCTCAGTATGAGAATAGTTGAAGGGAATATATATTTGTATACATACATATATATGTATGTATAGGAGGGTATAGATGTGTATAAATACACATTAATACATATACGAGTGTGTGTATATGTGTGTACATGTATATATAGACAGGGGCCCCATGATCAGTTGAATATGAAGGGATGATATCTAAAAAATAAAATTAAGAGGTGAGAGAGGAATATATTAGGAGAAGGAGAAAGGGAGAGATAAAATAAGGTAAATTAGCTCATATAAAAAAGGCAAGAGAAACCTGTTACAATGGAGGGGAAGAGCAGGAAGGCAAAAGGGAATGGGTCAACCTTACTCTCATTGAAATTGGCTTAAGGAAGGAATAACATACACACTCAATTGGGTATATTACCCTATAGGAAAGTAAGGGGGAAAGGGATAAGAGGGGGGATGATAGAAGGGAAGACAGATTGGGGAAGAAGGTAGTTAGAAGAAAATACTTTTGAAAAGGGACAGGGTCAAAGTAGAAAATAGAATAAGTGGAGGGGGGGAGGGATATGATGGAGGGAAATATAATTAGTCTTTCACAATATAACTACCATGGAAACATTTTGTATAACTACACATGTACAACCTATATTGAATTGCTTGTCTTCCCAGTGGGGATGGGTGAGGAGGGAAGAAGGGAAAGAATCTGGAAATTCTAAGTTTTAAAAACAAATGTTAAAAAATGATTTTTTACATGCAACTGGAAAATAAAACATACAGACACTGGGGTATATAAATCCATCTTGCCCTACTAGAAAGTTAGGGGAGGAGGATATAAGAGAGAGCAGATTGGGGGAAGGGGTATTCAGTAGGTTCCCTATCTTGGGGTAGGGAGTAGGGGAAAGATGGGGAGAAAATGTCTAACTCAAAATCTTGTGGAAATGAATGTTGAAAACTAAAAACAAATAAATATTAAAAAAAAATAAAAATTAAAAATAAATTTTTTTAAAAACCCATTAAAAAAAAAGAAGGACTGGATTTGTGGTCAGGGGTCCTTGGATTGACCCCAGCTCTGCCATTTACTACCTGTGTAATTTTCAGTAAGTCACTAAAACTCTCTGAGCCTCAATGTCTTCCTCTGGGAAATCAAAGTTGAACTAGGTGACCCTTAAGATTCTTCCCAGCTCTAAATCTATAATCCTATGAAATAACCATTAGTCACGTTCTGGTCAGTTCATCTGTCCAACTGATAGGAATCCTCCTGTCAAGTTTTCATGGCTCACTTACAACTAACAGTCTCACAGTGCCTCAAGGGGTCATCTTGTTAATTCTACATCCAAAAATGTAGACTTCTTGACTCTCCCAACTCCTGCTAGGAAGCTAGGTGGCATAATGAATAGAGTGCTAGGTCTGAAGTCAGCAAGACCCAAGTTCAAATCTAGCCTCAGACACTAGCCAACTGATCCTAGGCAAGTCATTTTATCTCTGTTCTCAGTTTATTCAACTGTAAAACGGGGATAATAATAGCATCTACCTCCCATTATTTTTAGTGAGGACTAAATGAGTTAATATTTGTAAAGCACTTAGCACAGTGCCTGGCACACAGTAGGTGCTTAATAAATGCTTGTTTCCTTACTTCTTTCCACCAAGACGGGCAGGCTGAGTCCCCAGAGATGAACTAACTACCCTAGGAACTGGGGTGTCTTTTCTAGTAGTATAGTTCATCATCCCCATCTGTTGTTTCTTCTTTAATATCAATTGACCAGAAATAAAAAAAAAAATGACCAATTAACATCAATATTAATTTAACCATTTGATGTCTCTTTCAATTTATTAATTAATATTGATTAGCTTTTACAAAGGTATATTTAATGAGGAAATGGAGCAAGGACAGAAATACAAAAACCATTGATACCAAGAGTCCACTCTCCTCCATCACCTTGGTCTCCGGGAAGAGTTGGCTTAAGCTCAAAGTGGCAACTACCAAACATCTCCCCCCCAAGTTCACTTGTGGGTGTGGCATAGTAGATGAGTGAGTCACTGCCTTGTATGCAGGACATGGAGTCTCTGATGATGTACTGATTTGCTGCTAGGCTGGCTTGCTATGGCATTTGCTACAGAATAGCATAATGAGGGATTGAAGGGAACTGGATAATGAGAGCTTAGTAGTCCTTAGTATGTGTATAATGTACTCTGCCTAGGATCATTCCACACAGAAGTTTAGTGAGCCTACTTTAAGAATGTGGTTGAGAGATTTTGCTTTCCTTGCTTCAGGACATACACAAGTATCTAACTGTTTCCTCTTGGCTTACTTCATGGTGATGAAAAGCCATTTAATTGGCTGCTGAGTTAGAAATGACTATGCTTACAAAAGGTTTGAACTGATAAAAGCACTCTCTCTTCCCTGGTAGCTTTGGAGAGAGGAGGAAGAACTATTGTGAGCTTTTAGCCAGGGAATGGGTCTTGAACTCTCTCTCACACATGGTAGTCATGTGGCCATAAATGTATGGTGCCAGTCTTTTTTCTGACTTTATGGTGTATATTATTTTCTGATCTTAAGTCCCTGCTATATATTCTCTTTACTGTACTTGAGGGGAACTCTTCTAACCTTGCAAAGCTCAAAAGATTATAACTAGGTCTATTATGTCTACAAAATGTTTTCACTTAAGATCAGGACTACTAAATTCTCATTATCCATTTCCCTTCAACCCCTCATTAAGTTATTCTGTCCCAAAGTGCAGAGGATTATTCTCCCAATGTGCTGGGGAACCTCTGTCAGGATAACTAGAAGAAGCCCCCATTCCTAGCATGTTGGGTAGATCCTTGTGGGGAACTCATGAGAGAACATGCACAAGAATTGTAAGGAATAAACAGGCATGGATGCTTGCAATTCACTTCATTTACATGAATGCTTGTGTGAGTGAGATCATAGAATATCAAATCGAAAAGTGGAAGGGACCTCAAAATATCTGGTCCAAGCCCCTCATTTTATATATGGAACTTAAGGGACTTGACTCAGGACACATACAAATAGTAAACATTAGAGATGGAATTTGCATCATGTCTTTTTTGACCCCTGAAGCAATATTGTTTCAACTACACCATGTTTCCTTCCATAGGTCACAGATCTGTTTGAATGAATAAATAATTGGGCACAATTCTGCCCTAGAAATTAATAATATGATCTATAATGCCTTTGGCTACAGTTAAGAGTGTAAGGAGTGTCCAGGGAGGACTAGCACCTCTGGTATGAGCACCCCTTTCAGAGCTGCCCATCCATCTTTCTCTCAGCTCTCACCTGTAGCCCCCAGGAGCTGTAGCATTCCTAGCAACCACACCCTGGTAAAAAAAACTCTCAGCAGACAGGCTAAACCAGGTTGGGGGTAACCAACAGGCCTCAAACTCCTCAGTGAGCTAGGGGGATGTCTTGGCCAAGCATGTGAAGACTTCCTCCAACACAATGGGCAGATGAGAACAATTTATTCCAAAGGCCATGAAGGCAGCTGAAGCAGGTGCTCAGCCATTGCAGGCCATCTGACTTTTGTTTTGCCACTGGACTTAGGTGACTCTAGAAGGCAGAGTGAGGCTGATGACTTTGTGCAACTCTGCTTTAATTCAATCCAATTCACTTAAAAGAGAGTCATTACCCCTTGATGTCACTTGTCCTCTTAGAAAACAAAGGATGAACAATGGGAGCACAGTTTTGACACATGGGGCCATTTTGGTTTTAACAATAGATATCAAGTGTTTCAAAGGAATTCAAAGACCACACCTCAGTGATGCAAAACTCATATTGTGTAGAAAAGAGTATTCCTGAAGTTGTGGAGATACACACAAGCACACACACATAAATAATTATTTTTTAAAAACATAAATATATATATATATACACATACATACATATACATACATACATATATATGTATGTATGTATGTATATATAATACCTGTGATAAAAAAAGTAATGTGTTTATAACTTTGGAAGAGGGGAATGGAAATCAACTCTGTGCCTTTGGGATTACATATTGTCTTTTTGTAATGGCATATCCCAGGTTCTGAGAGAGAAATACAGGATTTATTTAATTAAATGGTGGATAAATGGAAAGGTTAAGCATTGATCAGGAAGCTTTACATAAAAGAACTTGGTGTTACAACTTAAACAATGAAATTCCAGAACACCTGTGGAAGCCAATCATAAATCATTAAGAAGTATTCTGGAGAGAGACACCATCCTTTTTTGGGGTGTGTGTGGGGGGAGAGCAGTTTATAGGAACAGTGCCTCTAAGGCCTTATAAGGAAATACTTACAGAGGGGTGGGGAAAATCAGCAAGGGATTAGCTGCCCACAAGAGATCTCAAACTCAATATGATCAAAGCAGAAGACAGATTTTAAAAACTCTCCTATATTCCCTAAATTCCCCTTCAATAGGAAATTAATTTGGGCTTAACATTGCAGCAGACTCCTTGACATTATATTGAATTCTACTGTCCTGCCAAGTTCTATATAGTCACCTCAAGATATGGAATGTCCCCTGGGCTTTGGACTTCACCCTGAGGCTGCTGGATAGGTGAATCCTTATCCAGACTTTGGATTTCAGGCATTGGACCAACCATGTCAAAATAACACACTTTAATAGTAAAAGGTAGCAGGATCTCTTTCTCTTATCCACTTCACTATGATATGGCTTTAATCTGCATCGCTCTTGTGAATAGAGCACCAGCCCTGGAGTCAGGAGGACTTGAGTTCAAATCCAACCTCAGACACTTAACACTTACTAGCTGTGTGACCTTGGACAAGTTACTTAACCCCGATTGCCCTGCCTTCCCCCTCCAAAATGTTAAAAAAAAAAATCTGCCCTGCTCCTGAGGCTGCAGGGACCATACAGGTCTTCTTTCTCCAAAAAGGAAACTTCATAGGCACTCCTCTCTAGAGGGCCAGATCTCTGAACTCTTGAACTTCGAGTTACTCTCAAGGTAACTCCTAAGGCTGGTCCTGCTCAAGAAATCTCCATTCCCTGGCTAGAAGATCAGATTCTGTGATCACACTGCATCGGAATTCTTCCATCACATTCTTCCATCCTCTACACAGGAGGCTGAAGGGGCTTGGGGGTAAGAGTGGGAAGGTAAGACGATTGCCCATGTTAGGGCCACGTTGGAAAGCAATGTCTGCGTCTTCCATGTAATTGTGCAGGAATACTATCATTGTTTCTATTAGAAGAATAGGCAGGGTCCTCCCAAGCAAAAGAACCAAGCCAATGAAGTTTATTATCAAGGTCCTACTACAGCCTTCCCTTTTTGAGCCCTTTTCCCAGAGGCATAACTAAGAATTCCTGGCTGCTGCCATCTCTTGAGTTAGGCACAGTCATTCTCAGGGAAGCTTCCATTTCAAGTGGCTGAAAATTCTCATCCAGAATTCTTAAAGAATTTGTGGCCTAAATTTAAAGTCACTGTACTAGATATAAGTTCTGTCCCTCATTAGAACTCTTCTGAAAATGATTCTTCCATCCTTCTCACTGCTATATAAATTCCAAAGACAGAGGTCACAGCCTCTCACTTATAAAATTATAGTGTTAGAAGGCATCTCAGTGATTAACTGATCCTACCTGTATCTGAAAAAGAATCTTCGCCATAACATATATGACAAGTAGCCATTCAAACTGAGTGAAAACTTCCAATAACAGGGAACTTCTAGGGCAGTAAGTTGCAATTTGGGACATCTCTGATTGTTAGGAAGTTTTGCCTGGCAGCAAGCCCAAATTAGCTTCTTGCTCCTGCCCCCTGGGGCCAGATAAAATAAACCAATTCCTCTTTCCACTGAGAGCCTCTCAAATACTTGGAGAGAGTTACTGTCATGCCCTCCCCCATATCTCTTCTTCAGGCTTATTGACCCAAGTTCATCCTACCAAATTTCATGATTTAGATTCAAGTAACTTCATGATTCTGGTTGCCATCCTGTGAACATTCACCAGCTTCTCAAGGCCCTTTCTAAACTGTGGTCCCTAGAACAGAGCTCAATATTCCAACCAAGATAGCGTTCATAGAGACTATCAGTCCCTTAATTCTAGAAACTATAATTCTCTAAATGCTTCCCAAAACCTTGGGAATGAGAATGAAAGTGTAAAAAAATTCCTCTAGGAGAAGAACAAAGGTACTTCAATTCACCCTCAGTAGAAAGATAATTCAGTGCAGAGTACAAAGGATAGCCCAACCTTGTTAACTTAGTTTATATATCTTGACTTTTTAAGTGGTTGCTACATAAACTTTCCACTACCTGGAGGCTTTATATCTCATCTTTTTAACTCCATTACTCTTTTCAACAATGTATGTTTCTGGATCAAAGAGTATCTTGTTTGGAATCATATTTTGATGCCCTCTGCTGGAGTTTAGACCCAGGCTGATGGTTGACTTGTAATTCCACCCCATTTGAATTTTTTTGGTGAAGCAAAAATTCCTTTTCATGGATGTGGGAAAATGGCTCAGAAAGGGAATTCTAGGGGACTTGAAGATGAACTTCAACGACTTAGCCACTTTGCTTTGGAGGTGAGGTCCCTTTCTTTGCTTCAAGAGGTTCAAAGTTAATGAGGAGAATTCCTCGCATTTGCAAAAAAAAAAAAATTATACAACAATGCTTCTAAAAGTAAAGACTATGGGACTGGTAGCAACTTGAAAACTTTTTCTCTCAAGAAGTGATTCTTAAGTAAAACTGAGCAGAAAGCAACCATCCCAGATGTGTGGGAAATGTTGTAATAAGATGCTTTTTCATATGGATCAATCTTTCTCATGAACTCTGAATGGTGGTAATCTGGGAATCATTCTCTTCATATCAATGGCTCTTACAGGGCCTATTTTGGGCTGTTACTGAAAATATTTTAAACAGACTGTTTAAATATTTGACTTAAAAACTGGTATCCCAGAACATCTCTGTGAAATCCAGCTCCATTCCCTTAAATTCTTTTCACGAGAAAGATTAAGCTCTTTTAGAATAACCATGAACTTTCAGAGACAGCACCCAAAACCCAAAGCTCATGAGGAAATGGTTTCTTAGGCTACAGGCAATCCTCAGAAACAGAAAGGGAAGGTACCTGAAAGGAAGCCACATTTGACCACTCTTTGGTTTATCACCCCCGAGGAAGGGGCATCCAAACTCAAAAGACATTAAATGGGACCAGAAACAGTAAGAAGGAGAACTGGTATCAATGAATCACTTTACATTCATGGGGCATCAGGGTATATATGACTATAGAAACAGCATTTCAGAGACTCTGCAAAATAGGTGATGTGGGGATTCTCTCTGTTTCAATCAACAAGCCTCAAGTACTTACTATCTCCTAACCTCTTCACTAAATCCTGGAGATATACAGAAAAGAAAAAATAGACTCTGCCCTCAAGGGGCCTTACATTTTAGTAAGGGAGACATTATATACATAAACAGGTGCATATATATATATATATAACTATGCAATTCTGCCTCACTTAAATCCAATTCAGGTACAAGTCAAGACACTACCCCATGATGTCATTAGTTCTCTTTGAAAAGGAAGGACCATGAGCAGTTAGGTGGTGCAGTGACCCCAGAGTCAGGATGTCCTGGATTCAAATCCTGTTTCCGTCACTTACTAGCTGTGCAGCCCTAGGCAAATCACTTAAATCTGATTGAAAGGAAGGAAAGATGGGAGATAGAAAAGGAGGGAAGGAAGGAAGGAAGGAAGGAAGGAAAGAAGGAAGGAAGGAAGGAAAGAAGGAAAAATGTGTGCCAGAAGTAATACTTAAATTTCAGTCTTCTTCTTGCTCTCCACTTGTAATTGCAATGAAATTTGAAGATTCCTTTATATTGGAAAGCTGACAGGTACTTAGCACCTAGTTTCAAATTAAACCTCTATTAAAGAAACAGAAGGTATGAACTCCTGTTGCTGATGTAACAGGAAGGGGCTGAACAGGGAGGAACAATATAGTACTGTATATAAGGAAAAACTCTAGCTGGAAGAGCCAGAAATTCTTGGGATGAGCACCTGAAGGCTGGGCTGTGGCTGCTGGACTGGAACTTCCACAGAGAAAGTGATCTTTATTTTGAAAATGGGAGAAAGTGATTTTGATTTTCAGAACAAAGCTGCTGAAGATTTCCAAGGGTCAGCTGTAGCTGCTGAGGCTACTAAGGACTTCTGAGGGCCAGTCAGAGCTGCCAGAGGAAGCATGACTGTGGTGGTGGTACTTTTGTCTGTGGCTTTGTTAAGCCTTGACTTCCCAGGAATGGAGACTGTGAAGAATTTAAGGCTGACTGGATGCTGTGAGCTTCAGTGTGGAGCAGGAACTGCATAGAGAGCTAGACAAGGAATTGGTAGCTGTCTGCCTTTGAACTCAGGTGATAGTTGGTTAGATTTGGGCTGGAGCTGGGACCATGGAAGAGGAGCCATGGAAGTTGGAAGCCTGCCTTGAGTCAAGATGAAAAGACCTCTTGGTGGGCACTGAGTAGTGACTGAAATTGTAATTTACTAGTGACCTAAGGGTGGATGGCTTGTGTATTTCCTACTACCCCTTAAGAGGGTACTGAGTAGTGACTAATGACTGAGTAGTGACTGATGATTGAATAGTGACTGATGACTGAATAGTGACTAATTTGTAACTTAGTGTGTGTGCTCCATGGGTGGAAGACTTTGACCTTTTGTACTTTATGACTGAATGATTGAGTTACTAAGTGATTGATTGACTAAATTATTGTACTTTGTTCAAAACTATGTGACCACTTTGGTGAAAATTATGTGGCTATTTTAGTGATAAGTTGTTGTGAATGCTATATTTTGTGTGATATATTTCTGTGATAAGTTGTAACATTCTGAATGTTGTACCTTGATTTTTTGTGAATGTTTTGCTCTGATTTGTTATTAAATAGAGTGTTCACTATACTATGTAATTAGAACCTTGAAAGCTGTTCACAGCAGCATTCTTCTGGAAAGCTGCTCGTGTTTGGCTTTACACCACTATACCATGGTGCCTCTTGTTATTTAGTATATATTTTGTTTTTACTTATCCTAGAATACATATAGTATCATAGGCAGCTAAGAGCCTGGATATAGAATAATGAAGACCTGAGTTCAAATCGTACCTCAGAAAGTTACTAGTTGTATGATTCTAGACAAGTCATTTAACCTCTGATTGCCTCCATTTTCTCAACTGTAAAGTATGGATAATAATAGTACCTACTCCCCAAGGTTGTTACGAAAATCAAATGGGGTTAATATTTGTAAAGTGCTTTGCAAACCTTAAAGTATTATATAAATGCTATTTATTAGTCAATAAACATTTTAAAATGCCCACTACTAAATCCTAGTCACTATGCTAAGCTAGTAGTAGTAGTAGTAGTAGTAGTAGTAGTAGTACTAGTAGTAGTAATAGTAGTAGTAGTAGTAGTAGTAGTAGTAGTAGTAGTAGTGGTGGTGGTGGGGTGGGGATGGGGGTAGGGGTGGTGATAGTAGTAGTAGTAGTAGTAGTAGTAGTAGTAGTAGTTGTAGTAATAGTAGTATTCTCCATCTCTGAATATAATCTCTTTGAGGGAAGGGACTATTTTGTCTTGGTATTCTTAGAACAGAGAAAAATTTTGGATACATAGTAGGTGCTTTGTAAATTCTTATTGAATGTAAGTGAATTGAATACCCTTTATGATGCTATCCCTTACACATGGGTTGTCCTCAGAAATGTACTGCCAACTACTTGCACCCACAACACATAACTGGTCTTTGGGTCTATACAACTACAGACAAACACAATCAAATCAACACAATGTCTATTCTGCACAAGGCAAGACAAGTGGATTGTTAAAGAAAAACTACTGCCAAATTGCCCTCAACTAAGAACTGAGCCAGTGTATTCACCATTATTCAATTATTCAATATTATTCAAATTCAATATTATTCAAATATTCAATTAATTTGTTAACCCCATTAGAAGCAAAGAGATACAACGGTTGAGTTTGAACACCTAGCTCAAGTCCCAGCTCTGATAGTGGCAGCATGACCTGGGAACACACTGATTTTCTGTGGTCTTGCTTTCTTCATTGGGAAAAAAGGGATAATGATTCTGCTTAATTCAATGAACATTTGTTAAGTGCTTACTATCTACAAGGCACTGTTTCATACTAGATATACAAAGATAAAATAAAAAAAAACAACTCTGCCACCAAGGAGCTTCCGTTCTGTTGGAAAAACTATTAATACTTGCAGTATGTACTTCACAAGGCTGTTGTGAAGACAGTACTTTGTAAACCTCTACATGTTATAAAATCTGAATTATTATTATTTCCCTTGACTGTCAAATTAGTGGCATTAAATTTTTCTATATCTTGGAGCATCATGGACATGGGCAAACATTATTCATGAGTGGAATTTCAGAGCTACTCATAGGACACATAAAAATGAAAATAAGTAGAGGAAGCTGTTCCCAGGCATCTGTGTATAGCAGTACAAATGCTGAACTTGGAGTCCATAAGACCAAGGTTCAAATGCTGCATCTAATGCTTACTAACTGCCAAGCCTCAGTTTTTTTATCTGTATGATGAGGGATTTGGACTACATAACTTCTAACATCCCTTCTAACATTTCCTATTTTATAACTGAGAAACATATAACAAGAGAGTGCATTTCCACATTGTTGGTGGGGTAGGGTGTATCAGCAAGCACCCTAGCATACCCAGGATGGCTACTAGCACAGGTTCTCTGATCTGTTTTTCTAAAGGAAAGCAATTCAAAATGGGTTAACAGTCTTACTTTAATCAAACATATCATTTACCTAGTTCAGGGGGAAAAGTCAACACTCTGAACTTCAGAGAATACAAACAGAAGTTACAAGCAGACAAAGAAAAAGATCAGCAGACGGCTTCCAGCTGTATAACCATTACATCCCTACCTAGTTAGTTACCAGAGAGGGAAGCACCAGCATCTGGGTTTTCACAGTGGGGGGTGGGGGGGTGGGGGGGTGGGGGGGCTCAACAGCTGCCCAGAGTCTCATCTGGCCAAATCACACAACTCTTTCCAAAGTGAGCCCCAAAGCAAAAAATACATCAGGGTATATATAGCCTTCTCCTGGATCAGAAAATGTCACAACCCTCTTGACCCACTGCCCAATCACAAAGTAATAAGTGAGCATTCCTGAAAAACAAGCCTCCTGCCACAGGCTCCTTGTGACCACATTCAGCCTATTAGGGGGCAGAGTACACTTTCAAATCAGGGAAGATTCTCAGAGCCACTTAAGCTTATCAAAGGGCCTGGGGCCAGGGAAGATCTTCAGATTCCAGTAACATTGGGGTAACCAAAGATCAGGACCATTCTCTGAGGCTTTCCCAATTGCCCTCTCTCTATTCTCTGTATGGTATGGTACAGCTGCTCAGCTTTGGTTTATAAATGCAAATTCTTGGTGTTAGAAAGGAACTCAGAGAACAGATTATATGATATTAGAACTAGAAGAGTCCTTAAAATACTGGATATCAAAGCTGGTAAGACACCTTAGGGGCTGTCTAATCCAATCCCCTCACCTGAATGAGAAGGAAATTGTGGTGATGAGAAGGGAAATATATTACCCAAGGCTATATGATTAGTTCCTTGCAGAGTTGGAATTCATACCCAGTCTCCTAAATCTCAAATATCAGCTTGGATCTTCTTTGGAAATTCCACATCCGTCCTATTCCTTTCTAAGGAATGACTACCAAACGTGAGGAGGGATTGCAATGCCAGATCTTAGGCTCATAGGAGGTACCCTCAGATCTGTTGTTATATATTTATCTTTACGGTATGGTGAGGCCTAGGGATTAATTTTCTCCCTCTGTTTCTTCTTGAAACTAGTACCATCATCTGGCCAGGTGTAGAGTTCACTTCTGAAATAGTTATATATAACTGTGTGAAATGATTTGTTCATTGGAATGGAAGGAACTTGAAAGAACTCTTAAAATCAAGTTATAGGAACAAACGGGAAATAACAATAGTTGACATTCCTTTGAAGGATTACGAGATATTTTCCTCAAAGCAACCCTATAAGGTAGACGATGGTACAACTATTATGTCCATTTCACAGATGAGAAAACAGAATCTCAGTAACTAAGTGGCTTGTCCAAAATCATGCTGCTAGTATTGAAGCCAAAATTCAAATGCAGGTGTTCTGATTTCAAGCCCCACATCCTTTCCCCAATATAAAGCTATCCTCCTCTCTCAATGAATTCCTGCTTGGGATCATTTTGACAGATCTTTAATACTTTTACCAAAAGTGGTTGCCAGTTTGGGCTTATTAGAGTCTATGGCAATCATTGTGGATTCTGACTAATTCTTCCTGGTCCAAATGGAAGCAAGGTACAAACACTGGATTTGGAGTGAAAGGCCCCAGAATCAAATACTGCTTCTGACTTACTCCTCGTGTAAATGAGAGAAGCCATTTAACCTCTCTTTCCTCCAGTTTTACTCAGCTTTAAGATGAGTTCATTTGTCTAGATGGTCTCTTAGGTCCCTTCTGGTTCTAAATCTCTGCACTTGGTAAGTCAAAATAAAGGTAGACAGACACAAAATATGGAATCCCAAAGTATTTGGTTTGGGGTCTCTTTTCCACTAGGTGGCAGTGTTACGTTGTTGTTTTTATAACTGCAGTGCCTGGAGCTAAGGGTCTCCCTGCCCCGGATAGCTTAAGCAGAGGTAAAGATGATACATTGAAAAGTGGTTTTTTTTGAGCTGGGACAGATTCTCACCAAAACCGAGACCCTAGTTTGATCCTCCTAACACAAACTGGTTTCCCAATAAAATTTAAGACTGGGTCCAAAATTATTGTTCTTACACTAGCCTCCCTAGCTTCTTAGCTTGATTGAGCACAGATAAAATATCAGGAAAAAATCTAAAAGATGCTTAGACTTGGAAGGGGAAGAACTAGGAACAAGGGGTATAAGTTTCAGAGAGGCAGATTTATATGTAATGTAAGGGAAAAAGTTTCCTAAGTTAAGGGCTGCTCGGCAAAGAATGGCCTACTGCTTCAAGATATAGTGGGCTCCTTCTCAGCAATGCAATGCTTAAGCCAATTCCAAAAGACTCATGATGGAAAATGCTGTCCACATGCACAGAAAGAACTCTGGAGTCTGAATGCAGATGGAAGCACACTATCATCTCTTTGTGTTGTTGTATGTTCTTTCTCATGGTTTTCCCCTTTTGTTCTGATTCTTCTTTCACAATATGAGTAAAGTGGAAATATGCTTAATGTGATTATACAGGTGTAGCCATTTTGGGGAGGGAAAGGGAAGGGAGAGAGGCAGAAAAAGTTGGAACTCAAACTCTTATAAAAGTGACTGTTAAAACTAAATAAATATTTTCTTTTAAAAAACTAGGTAATGAGCTCCCCATCACTGGATGCCTTCAAACAGAGAGGCTGGATGTTGGCAAATTAATCCTTTTCTTCAGGTACGGAATGGACTAGATGGCCTCTGAGATCCCTTCCCATTCTGTAGATGTTGCTTTACCTTTCCCTGGGAAACATAAGAAAGTAGGGATGAAGAGGAGAGAGGTATCTGCTCTTAATTGTATTTCTATATCACCCTAAGATTTCGAGAGCACTTTCCTTAAATGCTGTACTCTATGAAGTAGGTAGTGTAGGTACAGGATATCCCAAGGATTTTAGTGTAGTTTTGATTAAAGCTTAAAACTATGCTACAACTTCTAGGATGACTTGTATTATTGTTTCTCTTTTACAGAAGGAAGAACCAAAGTTCAAAGCGAGAGAAAGTTGCTCACATAGATAACTAGAAATAGCTAGGACTATAATCTGTGTCTCCTAATTCCTGGTCCGACAGTTTTCCCTGATATATCATTCTGCTCATTTCTCACCATTTGCTAGGATGACTACTATGACCTAGAGCAGCAGTTCTCAACCTGTGGGTTATGTTCAATTTGTAACAATGAAGATACACCCTGCATATCAGATAGATTCATAACAGTAGCAAAGTTACAGTTATGACATAGCAACAAAAATAATTTTATGGTTGGGGGTCACGACAACATGAGGAACTGTATTAAAGGGTCACAGCATTAGGAAGGTTGAGAACCACTGACCTAGAGGGTAAAAGAAAGAAATCTTCCCACCAAAAGTCCTCCTTAGAGCCAAGAAAGGAGATTTTACTCTCATTTCCTCTTCAGTGTGGAATCACTCTACACTCTTTGGATGGTCCCCAGTCAGCAGGTTGAGAACAGCTGAGGATAGCAAGATAAGGGATCCATTTACAATCATAGAATTTAGATTTAGAAGGAAACTTAGATATGATCTAGTCAAATTCCCTCATTTTAGACAAAAAGAAACTTAAAGGGGAATCAGCAGCAGTGGCAGCATGAAAATAAATAGACAACATTATTGTAGTGCCTATGTGCCAGACACTTTACAAACATTATCTATCTCATTTAAGCCTCACAACACTGGGAGGTAGATGCCATTATTAGACCCATTTTATGGATGAAGAAACCAAGGCAAACAGGTATAAGTGAATTCCCCAAGGTCACGTAACTGGTAAATGTCTGAGCCCAAATATGAACTCAGGTACTCCTGACTCCAAGCCCATCACTCTATTCGCATTGTTTGGGTTTTGATGGCTCAGAGTGAATGTAAACCAGAAGCCCTGAGGGTCTTCCCCTCCCAGATTGATTTTTTTTTTTTTACTAGGTAAAAGAAGCAATTTTTGCCTCATTTCTTACCTAGCCTTAATCACTGAATAAGTATTGTCTCCGACAAACTGAGACCTGGGAAAGATCTTAGTTTAAAAAGGCCAAGGTGTCCCACTGCATCTGAGGCTCTCTCCAGTAGTCTTGATTTATATCTTGCCACTGGACCCAAATGGCTCCAGAGAAGAGAGTGAGGTTGATGATTTTCCACAGCTCTGCCTCATTTAAATCCAATTCGCTTGAAATTCAAGACACCACCTTTCTGATGTCACTGGTCTTTTTGGAGAACAAAGGAGAAACAACAACCGATCTACTAGCTGCCCCTATTTTCTACTATACACTCCTAAATTTCCCCAAGGACCAGATTTGGATCTCAGGACTTCTAATCCCATTAATTCTTTTCACCCCATACTTTATATCAGTTTTCACAGAAACAGAGAATCTGAGAGCTGGAAGAAACCTCAGTGGCCAGCTAATCCAACTCATACATGAAAAGGAATCTCTACTATAACATAACCTGACAAGGGGTCATCCAACTCCCACTTGTTGACCTCCAAGGAGGCAGAAAGTTAAATGACACTTCATCTTGCTGCTAGTTGGCAATTGGAGTCTCATCTAATAATCTGATGATGGATGATGGATCAAAAGTCCCATAATTCTTGAGAGAATCCTTTTCACTAAATAAAAACCAAGGAGTCAATCAACAACAAAACAATCACAGTTGAATCCTTCAAAGCTATAAAGAGAAAGCTTTTTCCTACAGAAGTGGTAGAAGATGACTCCTCTTTTTTTCTCTCTGCTTCTTGTCAGAGGTGGGACACTATGGATGTGGAATAATGTTTATAGCATCAGACTTTTCAATAAGTTGGCTAGTTTTGGGGTCAAAGTGACCTGTCTTCAAATCTCCCCTCTGACACATACAGTAGGACAGGTGCTAGTCTGCTTTGGCAGAAGGGCTTTGATCACTAGGAGTTTCTTATTCCAACCAAAATCACAGGTTCAATCCAAAAACTTTTTATAAGACATTATAATTACTATTATTGCCTCAAAATATAGCAAAAGATTTGTCCACATTGTTATGAGGCTGTTGACACTTTCCCATCATTCCAGTTTGGGAAAGAAGGAAGAACTTGTCTTTGAAAGTTTGCGCTATCATTGAGAGACTTCTATTTTATGGAATTCATAAGGATAACTGAATTTAGAGCTGAAGAAGATGCAAGAGATCATCTAGCGGCTAGCCCAACCTTCTCATTGTATTAAGTTAACTGAGTCCCAGAAAGGTTAAGTAGCTTATCTAAATTTGTACTGGTCACAATTTTCTGGGTTCAAATATTACCTCAGATAACCTAAATATATTCTCAAGCTTCTTCCCTTTCTTAATCTAAATTGGAGACTCTATGCTAGAGAAACAGGCTTTGAACCCTGGTCCTCAAGTTTCTAATGTCTTTGAAGTTTTGACCTTTCTCTACAACATGGTAACTTCCTTTTAAACCACACTACCAAAACACCACTTGGTATAAAGATTATTTCTTTTTCCTCACAATCCAGCTGTTGAATAGAAGGCATTCTGTTCTCTCTTCCTCCCACTTTCCCATTGTCAGATTCACATATGAAATGTGTCTCATTTTCTCTTTAATTTCCTCACCACTCTTTTTGGTGAGTATGTGCCCATTACAGTGGTTAGGCTAAATCAATTAATCTGACATCAAAAAACCTTGTTATCACTGAAATTACCACAATCATGTGACTCAAAGGACAAGAAGTTTTCCAGAAGTTACATTAGTCTCTCATCAAATTAAGTTTGGGTTGTGGATAAACAATCCAGATGGATGGATGCCATCAGCCTTTGCCCTTGTGTCTTTCGACATCTCAAAGGCATGCAATAAAGACCCAACAGGGCAGATCACTTTATTGCTCTGTAAGGCACACTTTCCTGCAGCTGCTTTTGGGACATTGCAAAAGGAAGTGGCTTTATGGGCTCCAGCTCCAGACTGACACTGAGTCTTAGAGCTTAATGCATGTGTGTGTGTGTGTGTGTGCGTGCGTGCGTGCGTGTGAGTGCATGTGTGTGTGTGTGTGTGTGTGTGAATATGTGTGGGAGGGTGGAGAAGGATGTTGAAGAATTCCCTGGAGAATTAGGTGCCAACTATGTGTCAGGTTTCTCTTGGATCCTTGTATGATTGATGGAACATAGGGAGAATTATTCGACAGGCTAACTTTAGGCACAGATATCGACTCGGCTGATCAGTATGTGGTGCAGTCCCCATCACTGAAGCATTTCATGAGCTAAGATTTAAGAATCATTGGCAGCCAACTCCAGAGGTATGCCCCCCCCCCATGTTTTGCAAGAAATTCCTGTCAGATGTTTATTTAATGGGTCATTTCCATTGAAGCATATTTGTAACCTTGCCTACTGTAGGTATCTTGCAAAAAGAACTGTGTTAAGTGGGGTTAGAGAACAAAACCTCCTGTTCTTAGAGGACTACCCACTGAGAATTTCTTCTCAATGATTGACAGTCTATACTCAGGCTTCAAACAATAGCTTTTGTGAAATTTGTTTGTTTTTGTTTTAAGCAAGAACAAATCATAAGATAATGGATTGAGAGATGGAAGAAACCTTAGAATTCAGCTAGTATAAAGCTTGCTTTTACAGATGAGGAAACTGAGACCCAGAGAGGTTCCCAGAGAGGTAGCCTTGGCATGCCCAAGGTTCGCAAATAGAGAATAGCATAGCAGAGTTGCTATTTTTTTCAGATTCTCAAGTAGTCAGGTGGGAACAAGTAATACTATTATGCAAACTTTATTTTACAAAATAGGTGTGTTCAAATCAATCACATTTTTATAAAGTGAGTCTTATTTTAAATGCATTCAGTTCTAAGGAATCTAATTTTATTTTCCCATGAGTTTTAGGCATTTTTATTTTGTTTTGTTTTTTTGAGGAATCCTGTGGTCATTAAATTATAGTGTTGAAAGGGAGGGACTGCCAAAGTAATCAAGTCCAACGCTCTGCCTGATAGATGAGCTCCTACTAATGACAGCAGTTCACATTTATGTTGAGGTTTAGTGTTTGCGCAGCTTTATAAGCATAGTTTTATTTGCTCCTCACAGCAACCTTGTGAGGAAACTGAAGCTTGGAGGCATCAGTTGATATGTCCAAGGCCACAGGACTACTACTAAGTGGTAGAGTCATGATTTAAACATAGGCCTTCTGCTTCTGAATTGAATATGTTTTTTTGTTTTGTTTTGTTTGTTAAACACTAAGTCTCTGTATCTTGGCCAGGCTTAGAAGTATGGTGCCTATTCATAGATCTGATGCTACTCTAATTAGCTCAAAAATTTTGACTTGGTCCATTTCTATTATGGACCAGTTTACCTCTCTAGAGGCAACCTGATGCTCCCCTGATTCCAAGGAATGGTAATATGATAAACCAAGAGATTACCATATAAATTCCAAATTTAGTGTGGGCACCAGATCAGCACCGCAGCAGTTTAGTAAACTCCTACGCCCAAGAGATCCACTAGCCTCAGCCTCCCCAGTAGCAGGGATTACAGGCATGTACTACAATGCCCTGCCAATATGCTTACACATTACAATGCTTCAATTCTCTAAAATCTCTCACAAGTGATCATTCAACCTCTAGTCAAACATCTCTCGTGATTTGGGAACTCATTTTGGGGACAGACTGACTTAAGAAAAAAGCTTTTTTCTTTGTATTGAACCAGTCTGCCTCCCAGTAACTTCCATACATTCATAGGAGAGCTCCCCTCCAACTTAGGTCAGAAAATATCTGCTCTCTCTTTTAAGTGATAGCCCTTTAAGTGTTTAAAGGTAGTCCTTATGATATAACGGAAAGAGCGCTGACTGGAGTCAAAGAACAGGTTCAAATCCTGCCTTCAATGCTTTTGCCTGGGTCAATTTGAACAAGTCACAACCTCGCTGGGCTTTAGTTTCAGCATCTGGAAAATGAAAGGGTTAAATTAGAGGGTTTGCGTCTACGAGTGCTCTTCCCACCCCCATTCCAAAGTCTTCTCTTCTTCGGTGAAAATACTTTGAGTTCCTCCAAGGAAGATTTGAACTATTGTTTATGAATTAAACACATCAAATAACATCGTTTCTTGACTTCTTGCCATTTTGAAGGTCACCCTTCTCTGGAATACTTCAGTTTATTTCTTCTCTCCTAAATTATGATAGCCCAAACTGTATTACCATCATTTTTCAGACACTGTGCTTCTATTAGTAAAGCCTGAGTTTGTGTTGTTTGTTTGTTTGTTTTTGCTGCCAATAATAATCACAGCTAACATTTGCATAGCTTTTTAAGGTGTGGAAAGCACTTTACATAAACTATTAGCTCATATGATTCTCACAGCAACCCTAAGAGCTAGGTGCTATTATTGTTCCCATTTTACAGATGAGGAATCCATCCGGAAGAGATTAAGTGATTTGCCCAGTATCCAATAGCTAGGTGTCTTCAGAAGAATTTAAGCTCAGACTTTCCTGATTCCACATCAAACACTTTATATATCATGCCACCTAGCTGCTAATGTTGCACATACTGAGTCAGTGTGAGAAGTAAAAGGGACAAAATTTTAAGTCTGGGTAACTGAGAGAATGATAGAAACAAAGATATCCTAGGGAGAAGCTATTTGGGGGTAAAGATGATGAGTTTAGCTTTAAACAAGTTGGTGCATCAAACTGGAAATGTCTAGTAGGCAGTTAAAATTTCCAAACTGAAGGTTAAGAGAGCAGTTAGGACTAAGGATATAGGTTTAGGAGTCATCTTTGCATAGGTAATGATTGAAGTGGGAGCAGTAGATGAGCTTTAATGAGGAGAGTGTAGGGTAGAACATACACAGAATTAACTTTTAGTTTATTCTCATATTTAGGAGGTTTGAGAGAGAAGTGGAAGCTGTGAGTGAAGTAGCTTGGCCAAAATGATTAAAGCAGGACATGTAAATGTATATTTCATAGGACATTTATTCAATTGATTTTATGCCATTCATAGCATGTTTATTTGCTTTTTATTGATATATTTTGTTTTGGCACACCGGTCACTTCCTAATGACCTGTTCCCAAAAGTATGTTCTTTCAAATGGCTTCACAGAGTGACTGTATCTGAGAGTAAATAAACCAAATTTTAATTAAGATGTTCTGCTTTGGTAAAGTCCAATAATGCCCATAAATATCATAATTCATTTTCATTTTCCCCAAAATGTATGTTGAATCTTGGACTTTCTTGCACACTTTGACACTGGTGACCATTAAAATCTGGATAATCTTTATTCAATTAATTTTTAACCAATTCCTGTTTTCTTCCTCCTCTCATTCACCTCACAATTCTTCCTTTCACCCTTCAGTTGAATGCAACAAGCATTTATTGAGATCTACTATGTTTATAAGAGGAGATGAGAAATGGTGTATCTCCTGACCTCAAGAAGCTTACAGTCTAAGTAGGACAAATACATGTAATTAAAGTGAAGGATCACAAAATCATAGATCTACAGTTTGAAAGGACCTCAAAGGTGGTCTTAGTGAAATCCCCTCATTTACAAGTGAGGAAAGTCAAAAGATTTGTCAAGGTCCCACATGTTATAAAAGTCAAAATTGAGATTTAAACCTAGGTCCTATGACACTAGAACTATGACCTTTGCATTGTACCACACTGTCTCCCAGTAACCAAGTATGATACAATCTCAAAATCTCCACAAATGCATCTTCTGCTGCATCATCATGGCTCTTGGCACATGGCATGTGGGTCTGGAAGGGTATGCCAGTGGAGTATAAGATCTGGCAGGATCTGCTCTGCTGGCAAAGCTTCCAATATGGTCCCAGAAACAAACCAAGTCTGCTTTCTGGGAAACAACCTAGCTAAAAATCAATCAGCTGATCACTTGGCAATGAATTCTTTGGTCAAAGAAACAAGTTAAATGTCATTGAATGGGTGAGGCAGAGACAGGGATAGTTAGTGGATATGTGATTTCATCAGCACAGAAAACTCCAAATTTGGGAATTCTGTCTACCAACATCATCACAAATGCCCTGACCCCTTCTAAGACAGTAAATAAGTCCTAGAGTAGGGATTTTTTTTTTGCTTTTTGGAGGGGGAAAGGTAGGGCAATTGGGGTTAAATGACTTGCCCAATGTCACACAGCTAGTTTTTTTTTTTTTAATGGTCAGTGTTTGAGGCCATATTTGAACTCAGGTCCTCCTGATTCCAGGGCTGGTACTCTATTCATTGTGCCACTTAGTTGCCCCAAAAGCAGAGATTCTTAAACTTTTTTTGCATCATGGACCCTTTTGGCAGTCCAGGGAAGCCCATGGAATCATTCTTAGAATAGTTTTTAAATGCATAAAATAAAATAAATAGAAATACAAAGAAAACCAATTAGTGAAAATAAAAATGTATTTTTCCCCATCCAGGTACAAAGACCAGGTTAAGGATCCCTATTCTAAACAGTTATCTGAAGCAGTTAGAGGTGAAATAATTTGTTTTTTTTCTCCTACTTACTAATATTTTATTTTTTACAATTACATGTAAAGATAGTTTTCAATATTCACTTCTATCAGTTTTTTATTTCCAATTTTTTTTCTCCCTCCCTCCCTCCATCCCTCCACAAGACAGCAAGCAATCTGATATGGGTTGTCTATACATGTACAATCATCTTAATTATATTTTCACATTGGTTATGTTATGAAAGAAGAATCAGAACAAAAGGGAAAAGCCTCAAGAAAGAAAAAAGAGAGAGAGAAAATAGTATGCTTCAATGTGCATTCAGACTCCATAGTTCTTGCTTTGGATGTGGATAGAATTTTTCATCATGCATCTTTCAGTTTGTCTTGGATCATTGCTGAGAAAAGCTAAGTCTATCGTAGTTGATCATTGCACTGTTTTGCTGTTACTGTGTACCATGTTCTCCTGGTTCTTCTGCTCACTTCACTCAGCAGCAGTTCATGTACATCTTTCCAGATTTTTCTAAAGTCTACCTGATCATCGTTTCTTATAGCACAATAGTATTCCATTACATTCATAAACCACAATTTATTCAGCCATTCCCCAACTGATGGGCATTCCCTCAATTTCCAATTCTTTGCAAACACAAAAAGAGCTGCTATAAACATTTTTGTACATGTGGGTCCTTTCCCCTTTTTGATAATTTCTTTGGGATACAGACCTAGAAGTGGTATTGCTGAATCAAAGTGTACGCATAGTTTTATAGCCCTTTGGGCATAGTTCCAAACTGCTCTCCAGAATGGTTTGGATCAGTTCACAACTCTACCAACAATGCATTAGTGTTCCAATTTTCCCACATCTTCTCCAACATTTATCATTTTTCTTTTCTGTCATATTAACCAGTCTGATAGGCATGAGGTGGTACCTCAGAGTTGTTTTAATTTGCAGTTCTCTAATCAATAGTTATTTAGAGCATTTCTTCATATGACAGTAAATAGCATTAATTTCTTCAAGATGAAGTAATTTGGCTAAGGTTAGGCAGGAACTTGAATTTAGGTCATCTTGACTCCTAACCTAGCACTCTTTCCATTAAGCAAGCCTGACTCAATAGAAGCAAAATACTCCAGACAATTTGAGGGACAGTCAGGAAGCTATTCAGCTTCTGGGACCAGAGAAGCTTCACAGAGGGGGGTGGCATCTAAGTAGAATTTCTGACAAAGAGAAGGATTCCACTATGCTTTTTTCTCTTGGAGCTACCCCACATTGAACAAGCATCAAAAAATCCTCCAACATTATTGTTTGGGAAAAAGTCTCATTGGGAAGTCCTTTGAGCTTGGGATGGCTTTGTTCTATAGCTCCATGGACCACTGTTCTTTTTGTATGTCAATAGTCATTAAGTTTCCAGACATGCTTCAATGGGAAAGAAGAATTCAGAACTAATGCACAGATATAAACATTCAATGAGAAATGTTCACAATTAGAATTCAGAGGTCACCCAAAACAGAAATTTGCCTACAGAATATTTACTGAGAACTTCATAGAAATTTTGGGAAAGTAGAAAACAATGGTCTGATCTCACTGTGGTTTTATAGCATGAACTATATATTTAAAGGTTTAGGAATAGGAATATAGATTGGACTGGTTTTTTATTGGTATACAGAACTCTAGAATGAGGAAATTCCTTCTATCAATGCAGATCAGCACCTTCTCTGCAACTTACATAATCTTAGAGAGTTACCTAGAGCAGTCAATATGTGTCAGAGGAAGGATTTAGAAAAGATATATAGGGGAATTACAGATCTCCCTATCACTTGTACAGGGACATTTAAATGCAGACATGCACCATTCCTGTTCTCTTCCTCTCTCAATGTTTCAGGAAGCAGTTGCAGATTATTTAATTTACCCTGCCCCGTTAGTTGTCCAAAGGATAACACAGGAAGAAGAAGGAAAGTCAGGATAACACAGGAGGAAGAAAGAAAGTCATAAAGAGAGTGAGATGCTCTGCCTGAACTTCCCAATGTATTCAAAAGTCCTGATGCATAACCAATACTTCAGACACTGAGGGAGAGAATGTCATAGACTCTCTTGAACCTTGACACAGTGGAAAGACCATTGGCACCAGAAGGACTTAGATTCAAATTCTATCCATGATGATTTCTACAAACTTAATAAGTATTTATTGGCTAATTGACTGCATAGATAATCTCTAAAGTCCCTTCTAACTCTTGACATTCTAATATTTGTCAATGTTTTAGTAGAAATATGAGATAAACGAATTTGGAGGTAGTACATTTCCTGAATCATTTTAGCTTTTTCTACACAAAACACAACTAAATACCTTTCTCCAATCTCCTGACAAAAAATTGTGTGTCTTACTACCATCACCACCATATAAACCACAGGTAACATCCCCCACAACCCTTACAATTATGTCTAAGTATACCACTTGTCAACATTTTTTTTGGTAGAACTCATTTAGGTTCTCTGATTCTTTGATACTATTAAGAAGACATAATATACAACCTCTCTTACAGACTTATCTTTTGCTGAAGTCTACACCTGCCATTGCCTTTGCCTGGCTCTGACCAAGAGTTCAAATTTAGTTCCTTCCTATGGCAAGATGGGCTACTTTAAAAAACAACAACAGCAACAATCTTTTCACATGTAAATCCCCTCTTTCCTGAGTTTTCATGTTCTCATCTTTCATGTTCCACAAATGTGAGATGGGCTTCTTGCCCTAGAAATATGATTCCATTAGTTCATACTAATAGCAATAAATAACACATTTGGACCTAGAATGTTGTGTTCTATGGTCTGATGGAATTATCCAGGAATGTCTGGATATTGCTGGTACATTCCCTACTCTTTGCTCTGAGTGATGCTAATCAGTTCTCTTTCTGACATCTTCCCAAGAAAATATGTTTCAACAGCAGGTGAGCCTTTGGGTGAAGTGCAATAAATACTGATGGCCCATAATGCTTTTCTCACGTGCTCTTCCAAGGTTATCTAATAATCCCTTCTGCCCATTCTTTCAATGAAAAATAACCACACACATGGTGCCTCTCTTCCCAAAACAAATTTCTTTTTAAGTATAAATATGAAAAATCTTCACTTCTCAAGGAAGTAGCATGTACACAGTTCCTGGACATGAATTCAATCTCTGATACTCATTACCTGTGTGGTTTTAGGCAAGTCTGAGCATCAGTTTCCTCATCTGTAAAATAACATAATTGAACAGCATAGTCTCTGAGTTCCCTTCCAAGACTACATCTGTGATCCTATGATTCTTCCTTAAGTCCAATTCATGTGAGGTTGGGCTGAAAATATTGGAAAATTTGTTTGTTGGATGTTTTAGGACCAATATCTACCAAGGTTTCTTCTCCATTCTCCTCCCCATCTCAGACATAGGTTAGACTAGCTGGGATGGAAGAAAATGGTCCAAGGCTCAGATTGTACTTCCCTTGGTAATCCTGATCATATTGATATGACTTCCTCATCATGCAAAGGCATAAAAAGGTCCAACCACATCAAGTTAGGACCTTTAAGACTTGGTAGATGGCCCAAGATCTTTAAATCACTGCACCCTGTACTGCTAAACAGACATGTTTTTATATGGAGATGAAAGTTACCTTTTCTACATGACCCAAATATCAAAACATTCTTTATGAATATCGTTTCTATACTATGAGTAAGTGAATCTCGTTTATTTAACTGTTGAATGATCTATGAGCACCTCATTTAATCCCAATTTCAAATATTAATTAACATGGTAGTATTCTGAGCCAGATCTGCCCCTAACATGAGATAATTTTTATGCTTTTAAAGAATTACTTTTTAATATAGATTTTCTTTTTTTATTATAAACATAATCAACAAATACGAACATTTAAATATACGAAGAACAGAAAAGAGGATTACATAGGAGACTATAAACTGTACTATTATGTACATTTTTTTAAAAAGTAGACTAAGTTAAATACAATAGCAATAAAAGCATTCTTACTCAATGTGACTAAATTTGTAATATAAATTTGTAACATAAAAATCTTTTCTGATGCTTCAAGAGGGTTTGGAGGATGCCCTAGGTTCATGAAGTCTCTGACAGTAGCATATAAGTTCTCACAATTTTACCAAGCTGGAAAGGCCTTGAACAGAGACAATCATATAGTAGAAATAGCACTGGACATGGGTTCAGGTAACCTGGGTTAAAAAACTGGTTCTACTAACTCTCTGAACTTGAGAAACTCACTACACTAGTCAGTGTCTCTGTTTCCTCTTTTATAAAATAAGGAATTTGGACTGATTCCTACCTTCATCTCTGGCTCCTTTCTTAGAGTCTGTGTCCTGAGAATTACTAAATACCTACAATGTTATTTTTTTTTCAACGCTATAACTAATGATTATGGTATCTATCTTGGTAGTCTACATTTAAAGAATTTTCTATCTTTTCAGTTTAAAGCCATTTTGATATTTCTGTGGACTCTCTGGATCTCAGTCTCCTCTAAAATAAAGAAATTGGGTTATATATATTTTACCAGGAGTGATCAGGCTCATCCCTGGGCAAAGAGCCTATTATTCTAATTAAAGTTAGGATCTAGAAATTCAAATTCTTAAAAAAAAATATTCTTAACTAAATACTCACTTTCTAAATCAGCAGAGTGGAGAGAAAGTATCCCTTCCCCAACTAGGACTTAACCAGTTGAACTGGAAATAATGAAGGACATAGGGGCAATAAGAGAAAGAAGAAATTGGAAGTAGAAATAGAAAGAAGAGATTGAAACAAGTAAGTGAAAGAGAGGCTGAGCCATAGAAAAAAATAGAGATCAAAATAATTACTATAGGCAGAAGAAGACTCAGATTGAAATTTCCTGCTATACACAACTCTTCAAGTCCTAAGAGAAGTTTCAAAAAAGAGGTCTGCTTTTCCTACAACTTTACCTCTATATACCTATCCAGTAACAAACAATGCACTATACTTTTTTCTTCTTTCACCTTGTTTCACTCCCCTCCCCAAATCTTGATTTTTCTTCTACCTTCCATGGTAAAGAACAGAGATTAGCTAAAGATATATAAAAAAATTAAATTATAGCAGAAAGCCAAATCTTTGACTGATTGCCAAGAATTTTTCTGCCTGGGGGCTCTGAGCTATTGTCAGTACATTAATAATTATTTGGATATAAATTCCATAAAATGGAAAAAAGTACCACATATACCTGAGGGCTACTATGCTGCCCTTGAGGGAAAAATAAAACTGAGCTAATTATTGAAACAGGGAGTGGACAAACCAACAAAAGTGTGAAACCCCTTGCACTTCCTAGGTTAAATATTTCCAGAAATAATATCTGAAGGAACCTTAAAGATGAAGCATCAGAGGATATTGGTGAAGTTTTCCAAATTTAGTCACCTAAAATACTGCTCTTTTCCAGCAAAGAACATATTCTCAGCCCAAACTCACATAGTCTACTCTTAGGGCAGGGTAGAATCATTTGCTTGTGTTATATTACAAGCACAGCCTCCTGCTCCTGCTTCCTTTATTGTCCCTTCTTGAAAGTTGTTCAGTGTGGCTTACTGGAAAGGACACTAGACTTGGAGTCATAAAGACCTGAATTTAAATCTTACCTCAAACATTTGCTAGGTAGGTGTTTATGAGCCATTGTAATGGCAACCACACTGGCATACCCAGGATGGCTGCTAGCATAGGTTCTTAGATCTGCTTTACCAGGAAAGACAGTTGTTTAAGGGGTCAACAATTTTTTTAAATTACATTTACTAGTTCAAGGGAAAAGTCAGCATGCTAAACTTCAGAGAAAATACAAGCAGAGAAATGAAGATCAACAGACAGGGCTATGACTGACTGAATCAGCTATAGACTTTACATACGTACCTGAGTGGAGAGAGCCTTTACATCTGAGCAGTTGGGAAGCTCTGAACTTAAGGCCACTCAGAATCTTGATCAGGGAATCACAAGATCCTTCTTATAACTGAACCCCCAAAGCAAAATGCCAGCTTAGAGTATATATGCACTTCTCAGAACCAGAAGACATCACAACCCTCTGACTCAGTGTCTAATTAGAAATTAGCAAAAGGTGTGAAAGCCTTCCTACAAGCAAGCCTCCCCTAAGCAAGCTTCCCTTAATGGGTCCACATGAAGTCTATTAATGGGTGGGGAAGATCTTATATCCCTTTAACATTACAGCCAGTCATTTAACTGCTCTGAGCTTCAGTTGTTTCATGTGTAGAATGAAATTGTAATATTTACTCACAGGGTTGCCACGAGGATCAAATAAGATTATTTATACAAAGCCCTTTGTGAGCTTTAAAATATTATATATAGCCATGTGTAACTTAGGTAAAAACAGGTGATAATTCTGATGAGGCTTTACTTTGTGATAGCAATAGTCATGTGTATATTTCTACTGTTACTAGGCTGAGTCACAGTGAGTTACTTGGACCAGATGAAGTCAGGTTGAGATGGTTTCCTTACCTTTAATTAGTTTTCTGTCATCTGAATACTGGATTTCATGTCACACATGCTTCGACTTCTTTCTTTTGTTGTATGTTTAATTCTATGGTTTATAAGAATGGATGTTACTCCAAAGAAATGTGCCAAAATTGTACCTCTGAAAGAGCACAATTCAATGACTGTTAGAAACAGAACAGCAGTTGTTGATATGGAGAAGTCTAGTATTTTAAGGATCACTCTAGCTCACAATGAGACAGAGTTAGCTCCAGTAAAGTACAAACAAAAATGAGGCAAAAAATAAATAATATGAAGAACTGATAAGTTATTCCTTCAAAACAGTCTAATTAATCTTTAGTAAGCAAGCAGTCTTTCAGAGAAACTTGGAAGATGGAAGAGCTGTTACTGATTACTCTAAAGTGTGGCATAGACTTTATAAAGTTCAAAGAACAATGAGAAGACTAGTAAAAAACAAAAACAAAAGCCTGCCAACCATTGTTATAAAGGGGGAAAATGCTTGTTATTAGAAAGACCAGAATACTGAAGGTCAGGAAGAGATCACTTTTACTAACAAAGTTCACATTTTCATTCCTTGCTATACCAAAACTACTGTCCAAAGAAGTCCAAATGTGCCTCTAAGATTTGGACACATTAATCAGACTGTTTTTTAAAAAATCTAACCAATAAACATCTTCTTTTTCTTCTAATGTGGTACTAGTCAGTTGAAAGCAATATTATCAGGAGAGACTGTACGGAAAGAGAGAGCTGAGTTGGGAAGTGTGGGAACCACAAACCACGAGAGTTAAGGTATACCACTAAGAGGTATTTTTTCTTCTAATGTGCCTGTTGTCTTCACTGAGGGAACTATAAACTGATAAATATATTGATAAACTGAGAAGCAGAATTGTTTCATAACTATGGAAATTCCAAGTTAGAGAAGGAATACTGCAACATGGCCATGTAGCATGCCATACATTACAGATGGTCAAGAACTTTATCCAAGAGATGGAGACAAACATTCTTCAATGACCTTGAAACCCAGCTGATTTAAGCCCCATTGAAAATCTATGGGCTCTAATCAGGGCTAGACTTGGGGAAATGGGCTATTCATCAAAGGTACTCTTACCATTCAATGTGCTAAGTCTGATTTCATGATGAACAATCAAGGAATATGTGTTAAAATCTTGGGCATTCAATACCAAGGCATGTAAACCAAGTGATTACAGCAAAAAAAGACATTATAAATGAAAAGCTTCTTAAACATGTAAAAAGCTGTTGGGTTTATAAGCCAATCCATTTTATTATTTTATTTGATCCAAAGAAATTTGGACCTGTTAGGATTAGAGTCTCCATCTTTAGGTGGGGTAGCTCTGGGAGAGAGACAACACTGACAACTGTCCCCATACTTTTCTTAAGCATTTTGCCAGTGGTCATCTATCATTTATCCCAATGGTTTTGCTGGCTGCTTTGTGATGAAGGGTTTGGTTGATAGTTTTCCAGATAACTTGAAGCCAAGATATAATTTATTTCCCTTGGAGCTGATGTACTTTCCTTCTTTCCAATCATATTTCAAAAAGGATAGCTCCCCTGGTTCTCCCTGCTTTTTCCTGTGACCTGTCTTACCCAAAGCATGGACTATTGATCTATTCCATTCTCATACTCTTTTACCCTAGGGAGGAAAAACAGCTTATTCTTCTTAAGACCGGCAAGTATTTATTATATTAAGCATGATCAAGATTTTATATTTGGTCTAAATTTATTTTCTTTTAATATTTTCTAGGAGACATTTCTTCCTGTTTCCCTATTTTATTTCTCAATGATGTAGTGGCTGCCAACCATGAAATATGATATATCCAGAGTATGAAAATTATGGACAACCCAAAGGTCAATGGTGGGCCTATGTAGGCTGCAGTATACCAGTAATGACTGACGAGTCTACTACAGACTGTGACAGAAAGGGATGTGTGGCCTTTACCCAGGTAGAAGGTAGTGAGAGGAACAACTGGAGACCAGACATTTGATTCCTCTTGGTGTGACCACAGAGACCACAGAACAGAGAACAGACCACAATAGAACTTCCTTATATCTGGAAGCAGGTCATATTGTTCCTGGAGGCTCCAAAGACTTTGTAGAGCAAGAAGACAACGAAGAACAAAGGAGCTAGTCAGTTGAAAGCAACATTACCAGGAGAGACAGTACAGCAAGAGAGAGCTGAGTTGGGAAGTGTGAGAACCACAGACCAAGAGAGTTAAGGTATACCACCAAGATGTAATGGCAGCAAAAGTAGCGGGAGGGGAATGGGCAGACAGAGTTCAGCAGAAAGGAGGTCAACACCTAGGAGAAGCAGTTCGTTCACTAAGGCAGTTAAGTCTATTCACTAAGTGGTGAAAAATGAGGAAAGGCTGACAATGCCTGATCATTAGGTAAAGGGGACCTCCCCCAGAAAGGGGTTATTGTGTTGCTCTAAGTTATTGCAGTCTTAATTTGTTTTGATATTTTGTAAATCTCTGCTTAACATCAAACAGAGAATAAGGGCTTCAGATGGACACAAGCCACATTTCTGATGATCCCAGAAGCTTTGTAAACTAGGAATCTTGGCACCAGTGGCAAACAACACCAATTGGAGCAAGAAGCATGAAATATGTCCTCAAATCAACTATTCTATTGATGACATGAATAATGATTCAAGAAATAATTAAGACAGATTCACGTGAAAGAAGAGGGAGAATTAATTCCTCTAGTAGCTTAGAGAGAATTAATTCCTCTAGATCTCTTAGGGTAGAGATCAGAATTAAAGGGAACTTCAGATGTCATCTAATCCAAACCATAGATTTTGAATTCTTTGTTTTTCCTACCCCACAAGGGAAGACTTTGAAGCTTCCTCTTACATAGTGTATGAGAGGGAAGAGGGTAAAGATTACTATTCATCTGTGCTCCTGGAACGGAAGAAATAAAGGGATGCACAGGGGAGGAGACAGGTCAAATGGATTGGATATTTCTTCATGGAATGGAGAAAGAGCAGAAAGGGGTGAGCATGCTGACGTCCACTGTTACCATAGCTGACCTGAGTGAAAAGACCATCCTCTGCATGCATGGATCAGCTTGCCTTACCTCCTTCTTCTCTTCAGCAGTTTCTTTGTTACATTATCATGCCCTTAATTTCCTGCCCTGAGACAAAGCTCCATATGGCCTCAACTCTAGCTATGGCTGTGATTCCAAGGGAATGACCCAAAGAGCAATTACCACTAATTCAGCTATCGAACCTAATCCATGTGAGCTCAGATATGAAATCACAAATTACATAGGCAAGAAGTAGCATAAAGTGTATCGACCAGGAAATGTATAATTGGAAAAGGAGATGGACAAGTTATGTAGCAAGAACAAGCAATAACAGATGGACAGACAACACAAATACTGCACTGGTACCCACAACAAGTTAAAATACCTAACGGAAAGCCTCCAAAATGCTAAACTGATAGAGGATTTGAGAATAAATGGGAGAAAATGGAATAAAATAAGCATTTATATTGCATCTCCTATATGCCAGGCACTGTGCTAAGGGGTTTACAATGATTATCTCATTTGATTCTCACAACAACCTTGGAAGATGATGGCTATTATTCCCATTTTACAGTTGAGGAAACTGAGGTAAATAGAGGTTAAGTGACTTGCCCAAGGTCACATACCAACCTGGTGCATCTCCCCCTCTCCACCATTCCTGGAGGAATATTGTATTGGTGCCAGACTTAATGTGGACACACAGCTAAATGTCTGGGGTCACATTTTAATTCAGGTCTTCCTGCCTCTATGTCTAGCACTTTACTCTATCTACTTACAGTACCACTGCCTTGTGACATAGACATGAATTCCACAAGATGAGAAGGCATGAATGGATCATAACCTGGAATACATTCAATCAGAGATCCTCTCTCCTTTTAAGAGTTAACCTCTGAGATTCACACAAGGAAAAGTTTAGATGACATAGTTGTGGAATTAATAACTTTTCCATCAATATTCTTCCCCCTGTTCACCCATACTAGAAAGACAATTCCATTTGCCTCCTTTCCATTCCTGTTGAAGTGCTTCTATCTCCTCTTAAAACCCTTGGAATACAGGTCATTTCACATCAGTGCAAGGGTCATGAGAGCAATTGGCCTCATAGAAAGGTAAATGAGAAGAAGATCTAGGTACTATGACAGAAGAGTCTCCAAAACCACACGAAAGGTGAGAGATCTCACGATGTAATCCATCTGTAGCTGAGGACTAACTTAACTTCCTCCTTCTTCCAAGTCCACCTCCAGGCATGGGGGACAAAGCTGCCACTCCTCTGCATCTCTTTCTTCCACCTTTATTCTCTAAAAGTCCTATTGGCCAGGCATGATAACACATGCCTGTAATTCCTGTTGCCAAGGGACTTGAGGCTGGTGGCTTTGGGAGCTCAAAGTTCTAGTGTCTTCTCAGAAGCTACTGGGAAACACACACACACACACACACACACACACACACACAAACACACACAGAATATTTGTTTAATTTTTTTAAGACAGTCTTTCCATCTGAGCCAGGCTAGAAGTCAAGGGGCTACTCATAGGCTTTATCCTATTCTGACTGGCAGAGGAGCATCTACCTGATCCATGTCTGACCTGAGCAGCTTGTCCCTCCTTAAGCAAGCTGGCTTGCCTCTCCTCCCCCCCATTTCTGGAGGAATATTGTATTGGTACAAGATTTAATGTGGGCACCGGGTTGGAAAGTCTGAACTCAAGAGATCCACCAACTTCTGCCTTCAGAAAGAAGACATTATAGGCATGTACCACAATGCCTGGCTAACAGGACTTTCAGAAAAGAAAGTTTGGAGGAAGATATGCAAAGAAGTGGCAGCTGTATAACTCATCCCTAGACAAACTCTCAGATGTTCAGCCTCCAAAGTCCTAAAGGAGATATAACTCAGGATAGGTAGAAACAAGACAGTTCTCCAGCTATAAATGGGTCGGACTTAAAAAAAGAGATATGCATTATTTGCAATGGATTTCAGAAATTTGCTGCTTTGCAAGGGCTTGTACATGATTCTTCCAAAAAGGTCCATGTTTGAACCCTCATTGTGGCATCAAGATGAGCCTGGCTTCTCAAAGCCTCTGACTGTGAAACAGAAGCCAGGGCAGAGTCTGCCAAGTTGGAAAAATTGGACCACTCTAGTAACAGACTGTTCGTGGACCAAGGGTTAACCCAGCTAAATACAGAGAGACCCATCTCCCTAAAGTTAGCTACTTTCAACCTTACTAACTGCTGAACACTAGGCCTGCTAAAGCATTACAAGTCACATTGGCAGACAGAACCCTTGCACCAATAAATTGTTGTTGATTGTCCTTGATTTTGAAGAGGACCAATGACATCACAGTATGATGTCTTGACTCACCTATGAATCAGATTTAAGTGAGGCAGAGTTGCACAAAGTCATCAGCCTCATTTTTTCTTCCAGAGTCATCTAAGTCCAGTGGCAAGACAAAAATCAGCTGGCTAGTAATGGCCCAGGATGCAGGGCATGACCTTGACATCTTTGATGTCTGACCAAGCTCTAAGTGCTCCACAGTTCCTGCTTCAGTCACTTTCATTGCCATTGGGACAAATTGTTCCATCAACCCATTCTGCCAGGAAAAGTCTTTACATGTTTGAAGTAGACATTCCCCCTAATTCACTGTCAGTTACTGTGAGGATCACAAAATATGTGCAAGACTGCAAACGGTGATGTCGAGGCACAGGGAAGGGTGAGGCCCAGGAATTAGTTGGATCATGTGGAAGTCAGAGCATATTGCACCATCCCTGGTCAGGGAATATTGCATTTCTCAAGACTCTCTTACATGGGATACCTGAGGTTCCCAACTAGTGTCTCCACATCCTGGGGTCTTCATGCCCTTGTAATTGCACTTCCCCTCTCACAATTTAACTCCCCTCTCACAATTCTGCTCAGCTGGGCTGTGTGGCATGTGGTGTGTGGATCTGGGGTAGATAAAAGACCCAAGCCTTGGAGGGAGGGAGAGCCTGCCTTAAAGAACTGGCTGTAAGGCTTCCTGAGTGAGACCTCAATAAACCTTCTTTGCATATACCTTCCAGCCGTGACTTTTCTATTCTGGAGAAAACATTGACACTTTCTCCTTTGAGGTAAGTAACTGGCTGCCCCTTCAGGCAGGTTGGGTGAACCCTGATAAAGAACCCTGACAAGTTACCCTCAATCTTGTTTAGTCCATCTGCTAACACAGTTTTGCCAGTGTGTGGCTGCTACACATGCTACGGTTTCTTGGAGCTACAGGTGACGGTTGGGTGAAGGTGGTGTAACAACAACAACACTGACATACCCAGGATGATTGCTAGCACAGGTTCTTTGATCTACTTTTCTAAAGTGAAGCAACTTTAAAGGGGTCAAAAATCTTACTTTAATTAAACATATCCATAATTCATTTAGTTCAGGGGAAAAGTCCATTTTCTCTGCTTGTAATTTCTGCTTATAATTTCTGTTTGTATTTTCTCTGAATGTCAGGGTGCTGACTTTTCCCCTAAACTAAATTATTATGAGCCTTGTCAGCCTCATAGATCTTTTTATTGGATTCAATGAACAGTTATTAAGCACCTACTATCCACAAAGCTCTGTGCTAGGCTACATAAAAGATAAAGTCTTTGTCCCCAAGCAGCTAATAAGTTAGTAAGGGAAAAATGATATGTTCACAAATAAGTTAAAATTTGAAAGAAATACAAGGTACAATAAGGTGAGTGCATACACAATGTGCAAAGATAGTGGCACAAGGTATTTAATGAGGGAGGATTACTTCTATTTTGGCATGATCTCAAAACCCTTCACCATTTTGATCACCCTCATATGTTTATCTAATTGATGTTTATTCTTCCTAAATGTGGTACCCCTAATTGGTCACAATATTCCATATGAAGTGAGACCAGAACAGAGC
This sequence comes from Pseudochirops corinnae, assembly GCA_028646515.1. Classification (NCBI taxonomy): domain Eukaryota; kingdom Metazoa; phylum Chordata; class Mammalia; order Diprotodontia; family Pseudocheiridae; genus Pseudochirops; species Pseudochirops corinnae. The sequence goes on along the minus strand of CM053585.1, from coordinate 196,477,237 downwards.
ACTGTGAAACTATCTCTTATCAAGTTCTCTATAGTATGTTTCTCAGGGCAGCCTAGGATTGTCTAAGGATTTTTTTTTTTTTTGGTGTGTTGTTGTCGTTGTTGTTTTGGTTTTTTGGCTGCCCCATTGTGCTGTTGATATTTATCAAGCTTGCAACCTTATAATGAAATGTACTGATACTTTTCAGATAAATCGCTACCTAATCATTTACCCTTATCTTATTCTTAACAAGAACATTTTTTTGTCTTTTAGGAATGGGGAAGGCAGGGCAATTGGGATTAAGTGGCTTGCCCAAGGTCACACAACTAGTAAGTGTTAAGTGTCCGAGGCCGGATTTGAACTCAGGTCCTCCTGACTCCAGGGCTGATACTCTATTCACTGCACCACTTAGCTGCCCCAAGATATTTTTTTTTAATCTAGACATAAAGACTAAGTGAAAGGTCAGTGGAACTCAGATAAATTCAGGGGACAGGGTCCATCTGACTGTCCAAGAGCTAGAGTGGCTAAAGTGGTGGCCCTGCAGCTCCGACAGCTGAGAAAACCCCAGCAATTTGGGACAGAGCTTTTCCCTATAAAAGCAGAGTGCTACTGAACCTAAAAGTCAAGTAATTGATTGGCAACATGAGTAGGCAAAGGAAGCAAAGCAAACCCAGCAATGCAACTTTAGATTCCTTTTTGGGGGACAAAAAGAATCAAAGCACAGAATGGGTGGAAGACGACACAGTCAGAACTCCCACACCAAAAGCTTCCAAGAAAAATGTAGACTGGTTATAAGCCATAGGGCAGCTTAAGAAGGATTTTGAAAACCAAATAAGAGAAGTGGAAGAAAAACTGGGAAGAGAAATGAGAATGATGCAAGAAAATCATGAAAAGAGAGTCAACAACCTGACTGAAGAAAATAACAACTTAAAAAATAGATTAACTCAAATGGCAAAAGAAGCCCAAAAAGCCAATGAGGAGAAGAATGCCCTAAAAAGTCTACTTTGCTAGATGGAAAAAGAATCTCAAAAGCTTTCTGAAGAGAATAATTCCTTCAGAATTAGAGTGGAGCAAATGGAAGCTAATGACTTTT
>CM053585.1:196424430-196475665 GCA_028646515.1 Pseudochirops corinnae | reverse complement strand
TCATTTCTCTTCCCAATTTTTCCTCCACTTCTCTTACTTGGTTTTCAAAATCCTTCTGGAGCTCCTCCATGGACTGTAATCAATTCATATTTTTCTTGGGAGCTTTTGATGCAGGAGTTCTGACTTCATTGTCTTCCTTCTGTTCCATACTTTGATCCCTTTTGTCCCCCAAAAAGAAATCTATGGTAGGATTGTGTTTCTTCTGCTTACTCATGTTGCCAGTTAATTGCTTGACTTTTGAACTCTTTTCCATGGTAGAACTCTGCTTTCAGAATGGAGAGAGCTTTGTCCCAAATCACTGCGGTTTTTGCAGCTGCTGGAGCAATTAGGAAGGTGCCCTCCCTGCAGCCCCCCAGGCTCTGGCACCTGGACACATACCCCAGGACCTCCACCCAGATCAAAGCAGGTTAAAACAACAGCAATTACCCTCTGAATGGTTGCTTGGTTCCCCTACAATCTGCAGGCAAGGAACTCCTGAGAAAGACACATGGTACAGCCACCATGCCTCTGCTCCTTCTTCCCCAGGGGACAGGGGCCAGACCATGCTTTTCTTTCCACCCCATTCCAACAGAGTTCCACACTGACCTCTTACTTTTTCCTGGCATTTATGGGTTGAGAAGTCTGGAGACCACTGCAGTTGCTGGTGCTTCACTCTCTTGGAGTATGCTCTGGCCTCTGCTGGTCAGGGCTGCCCTGGGACCAAAAAATCACAGGCTCATACAGGGTTGGGCTCAGCTCCTAGCTCAGTGTGAAAGCCCCTTCCTGCCTGCCTGCTTAGCTGCCTTCAGTGGGAGATTTGTTTCTCTCTGTCACTTTGTGGGTTCTGTAGCTCTAAAATTTGTTTAGAGTCATTTTTTACATGTATTGGTGTAAAGAGAAGGTGTAAGCCAGAGCTGCAGGGAAGTCCTGTTTCAACTTTGCCATCTTGGCTCCGCCCCCTACTATATTTTTCTTGAGATTTTTTTTTTTGGTCCATGTTTTCTTTCACAAAATGACTACTATGGAAATATGTCTTTCATGACAAAACATGTATGACCTATATTGAATTGCTTGCCCTCTCAATGAGGGGTGAGAGGAAGGAGGGAGGAAGGAAGAGGAAGAATGGGGAAAATTATCTCACATAAAAGAAGCATGGAGGAGGAAATGAGGGAGGGCAGTAAATGCTTGAACCTCACTCTCATTGGACTTGGTTCAAAGACAGAATAACTTACACACTCAGATGAGTATAGAAATTTATTTTAATATTGAATATTGATGCAAAAACTTTAAATAAAATACTAGAAAGGAGATTATAGCAATATATCACAAAAGTCATGCACTATAACCAGGTGAAATTTATACCAGGAATGCAGACATGGTTTATTAGGAAAACTAACAGCATGATTGATCCTATCAATGACAAAAAAATTTTTAAAAATCATACGATTATCTCAATAGATGATTTTGACAAAATACAATACTCATACATATTTTAAAAAACTAGAAAGCATAGAAATAAATGGAGTTACCTTTAAAATTATAAGTAGTATCTATGTAAAAGCATCAGCTAGAATTATCTGCAATAGGCATAAGCTAGTATCCTTGGCAATAATATCAGGGATGGAGTAAGATGTCCATTATCACCACTTTTATTCAATATTGTACTAGAAAGGCTAACTTTAGCATTTAGCTAAAGTTTATTAAGCAATAAGAGAAGAAGAGAAATTGAAAGAATTAGAATTGGGGTGGCTAGGTGGCTCAATGAATAGAGCAACAGCCCTGGAGTCAGGAGGACATCAGTTCAAATCTGGCTTCAGACACTTAACACTTACTAGCCATGTGACATTGGGTAAGTCACTTGACCCCAATTTCCCTACCTTCCATCTCCTAAAAGCAAAAAGAAAGGAAGGAAGGAAGGAAGGAAGGAAGGAAGGAAGGAAGGAAGGAAGGAAGGAAGGAAGAAAAAAGGAAGGAAGGAAAGAAAGAAGGAAGAAAGAATTAGAATTGGCAATGAGGAAACAAAATGATCCCTCTTTGCAGACACCATGATTATATATTTAGAGAAACCTAGAGAATCAACTAAAAAAGTAATTAAAACAATTAGCAACTTTGACAAAGTTCCAGAATATCAAATAAATCATTAGTGTTTCTATACATTACCAACAAAGTCCAACAGGACTAGAAAAAATAAAAATTTCATTTAAAATTAACTGCAGATGATACAAAATTCTTGGGAGTCTACCTGCTGAGACAGACCTAGGAATTATATGAACACAATTACAAAACACTTTTCTTTTTTGGGGGAAGCAGGGTATAATTGTGTTGTTTTATATTGTGTTTTCAATAGAGAATACATCATCTGTTTGCAAAATAACTCTTGAAAAATACAAGGAATGGGGCGGCTGGGGGCGCAGTGAATGGAGCACCAGCCCTGGAGTCAGGAGGACCTGAGTTCAAGACTGGCCTCAGACACTTAATACTTACTAGCTGTGTCACCTTGGGCAAGTCACTTAACCCCAATTGCCCTGCCTAACCCCCTCCAAAAAAGCAAAAAAAAACAAACAAAAAAAAAAAAAACAAGAAAAATACAAGGAGACCTATAAGTACTACAGTGCTATAAGTACTAAAAATGCAAGGAGTACTATAAAACAAAGAAAACTTCAGTCATGAGACATTATATACATCATGTGAAAGCAACAATCTGATCTCCATATTATGAAAACTAGAGTTAAGAAGTCACTATATAGAAAAATTCCAAATTTCCTGCTTGGAAAAACTCAGGTGCAAGTACATGAAACGTTTAATAAACTTAATTTTCTTTTCCCCAATGTGTAAACAAAATGACAAGACTAAATTTGTGCCTGGCAATTTCAATCTAAACTCCATAGCTACACAAAATACACAGACATCTTGTACACTTCAACTGTTAGTATAATCATCTTTTTGTAGGCAGTAGAAAGGGAGGACAAGGTGACTGCACAGGGCAGAAGATAAGGGAAATAGAAATATTGTTTACTAGACATCTTAAAGAAATGTTGAAAAGAAGGCATCAATTACTGCACAACCTAAGGGGAAAAAGAAATTATACTCTAACTTTATAAAATTAATTAGAAGGATAATGGAAGAGTATAAGTAACTGCAGTTTAACATGAAAAAATGCACACGTAATAAGATGGAGTACAATTGGAGGATTCATTAGAAAATATGGGAAAGTTTTTTTGTTCGTTTTGCTTTTTAGTGCTTTCTAGAAATGATTTTTTAAAGTATGCTTTTTTTCTGCCTAAAATGGACTGACAAGTTTTGGTGAGCCATCTAAAAATTAAAATTAGGTTTTTAATTCTTGGAGAAAGTAGCTTTGTCTTTATGTTCATGACTTAAAATTTTTTCCTTGGCTATAGCAGGGAATCTATGGAATATCCATGTAAAATTTTTTATGTTAATGATCAAATGGCTATGCTGAGAGATGTTCTGCTTTACAGATACCACTTAGTCATCCAAGAGTCTGAAGTACATAAGACCAAAATTTGTTGGTTTGTGTCATGTGGCCGCAGGTGCTTGTTTCACATCATGGGTTAAGTAAATATTTCTGTTAATTTTTTATGAAATTATTCTTATTGCGTGCATACATACTGAAAAAAGGAACAAAAGCTACTTTCAAAGAGAAAAAATTGAAGGCAAGGGAAAAGAATGGAGCTTTGTTAGCTCAAAGGAAAAAAATATTTGCTTGTTTTATCACTGATTTGTGTGCACTATAAAACTTTATAAGTAAAACCAATACACTACTTGTTAATCATGTCCCATTCCAAACCAACTATTGCACAATAATTCTTTTAATTTTTCACATACCTCAAGATTTAACATTTCATTTTCAATGGTAATGGCTATTTCAATGGGACTCAACTAGATGTACTCTTTCCATTTGTCTCAAGTACAATAGTATAACCATTGTACAATGTTATTCAATTCATATAATAATGATGAAGAAACTTCAAGAAAAATAGAAATGCATCAAGTTCAACATCTAAAATTAGTTCTGCTTTCTTACAAAAAATACATAAAAGAATATAATCAACATAAGGAATTCTTTTGCTAGTTACAAAACACTTTTCACACAAATAAAGACAGATCTAAACAATTGGAGAAATATTAATTGCTTTTGGTGGGCCAAGCCAATATAATAAGTATGACAATTGTACTAAATTAATTTACTTAGTGCCATACAAAAAATATACAGCTAGAAAAAGTAATAACAAAATTCATCTGGAGGAACAAAAGATCAAGAATATAAAGGGAATTGAAAAATGTGAAAGAAAGTGGTTTAGCAATTATTGTTGTTTAGTTATTTTTTTCAGTCATCCAACTCTTTATGACCCCACTTGGGGTTTTCTTGGCAAAGATACTAGAGTGGTTTGCCATTTCCTTCTCCTGCTCATTTTACAGGTGAGGAAACTGAGGCAAACAGGGTTAAGTGACTTGCTCAGGGTCACACATTTAGTCTGAGGCTGTATTTTAACTCAGGAAAATGAGTCTTCCAGACTCCAGACCTGGTATTCTATCACTGTCCCACCTTGTTGCCTACTTAGCTGGCTTAGCAGTATCAGATCTCAAACTGCATTAAAAAGTGGTAAGTATGAAAACAATCTGGTACCGGCTAAGAAATACAGTGATGGATCAGTGGAATAGATTAGGTATACAATATACCCTAATAAATAAACATAGTAATCTAGTGTTTGATAAACATAAAGATGCAAGTTTTTTGGACAAAAACTCCCTTTATTTAACAAAAATCACTGAGAAAAGTGAAAAGTAGTTTGGAAGAAACTAGGCATAGACCAACATCTCTGTATACCAAGATAAGGTCAAAGTGGATACATGACTTAGACATATAGGGTGGTAACATAAGCACACTAGGAGATCATGGAAAATTTTACCTGTCAAGTCTGTGGAAGAGTTTATAACCAAACAAGATAAAGAGGATCACGGGAATTAATATGGATAATTTTTACTACATTTAATTTAAAAGATTTTACACAAACAAAATTAATGCAGTCAAGATTTAAAAGGAAAGCAGGAAACTGGGGGAAAATTTCATAAGAAGTTTCTCCAATAAAAGTTTAATTTCCCAAATATGTAGACAACTGAGTCAAATTTATAAGAATGTGAGTCATTCTCCAATTGATAAATGGTCAAAAAATATAAACAGGCAATTTTTAGGAGAAATCAAAACTTTCTATAGTCATATAAGAATGCTCTAAATGACTACTGATTAGAAAAATGCAGATTAAAATAACTGAGGTACCACTTCATATCTATCAGATTGATTATTATGAGAGAAAAGGAAAATGACAAATGTTGGAGGGGATGGGAAAAATTAGGCCAATGAACAGTTGGTTAAGTTGCAAACTGACCTGCTCATTCTGGAGAGTGACGTGGAGGTACGCCCAAAGAGCCGCAAGGTCATGCATTCATATCCTTTGATCAAGCAATGTCACTACTAGATCTGTATCCCAATGAGATCAAAGAAAAAGGGAAAGGGGCTGTGGGTACAAAAATATTTATAGCAGCTGTTTTTGTGATGACAAAGAAAAATTGAGGGAATGTCCATCAGTTGTGGAATGACTATAATGAAATATTATTGAGCAGGATAGTTTCAGAAAAACCTGGGGAAACTTAAATGACCTGACACAGAGTGAAATTAGCAAAATGAGGAAAACATCGTACTTATATAATAGCTATGGTCAATTGTAAATGACTTAGCTATTCTTATCAATGCAATGATCCAGGACAATTCCAAAGGACCTATGATGAGCAATGATGTCCACCTCCAGAGAGGGAACTGACAGAGTCTGAGTACAGACAGAGGCACAATTTCTTCCCTTTCTTTATTTTTCTTGCTTTTTTTGCAACATGGTGTAAAGTCAAGCACAAGCAGCTTTCCAGAGGACTGCTGCTGTGAACAGCTTTAAGGTTCTGATCACATAGCATAGTGGACTCTATTTATTCAGCAGTAAACTAAAGCAAAACATTCACAGAAACCAATGTACAGCATTTACAATGTTACAACATAATAACTTATCACTAAAGTGGCCCAGTTTTCACCAAAGTAGCCACATAGTTTTCACCAAAGTGGCCGTAGTTTTAAATAAAAGATACAATTCATAAATCCTTAACTCAATCATCCTTAAGGAGCAAGCCTCCTTAAGGCACACAAAGTACAAAGGTCAGTGTTCTCCACCCCCAGGTCACATTGTCTTAATCTCTGAGTCAAAAAGTCTTCTTTCTTCTTGACTGGAAATTAGTTTCCAATCATCCTTAACTCTATCATCCTTAAGAAGTACAAGGTATAGATAACAAAGTTCTCGCACCCTTAGGCCACAGTAAATCATGATCTTCTGAGTCAGCATTAAGTACCCAAGGAGAAGTCTTTTTATCTTGACTCAAGGCTGGCTCCCAGATCCCATGGTTTTTCTTCCATGGTCCCAGATTTTGTATGAATTTACCCAACTGTCACCTGGATTAAAAAAAAAAAAGTAGGCAGCTCTCAGCTCTTTGTTCAGTTCCTCGTCCAGCTCCTCATCCAGTTCTCATTCCATATTGAAGCTCACAGTGTCCAGTCTACCTCAAGTCCTTCATGGTTTCTTTTTCTGGGAAGACCAAGCTTAACAAAGCCAAAACAACATTCATCCACATTGCTGGCACCATCATCAATTCACTTTCTTCCTGTGAAACCCCTACAGACCCACGAACAAGGTCTGAGAACTCAACACAAAGTCTCAGTATAGTCTCAGGGCCTCTGAAATTCTCCTCCAGGATTTCTGTAAACAGACAGCAAGAAAATCCTTTTTTAAGGCTTCCAGTAAGGTCCCAGGGGTTCTGTACAAAGTATCACAAACAAAAATCAACACAGACAGAACAGAAAAACAGAGTGCCTTGCCACCACAAAGTTCTCCTTATCAATTCTGCCCTTCCCCAGCTTGGGTCATTAGCTGCTCCATGTTCTGTGTCTTCCTGTTGCATCATTAAGTTCTTCCCACTGTGGGTTTCACAAGTCCTGTTTCTTAACAAAGACTTGATATAATCATGGGCTAGGCTCAAAAGAGACTTAAACTGAACCAAGCAAGGTGCTAAGTACTTCTTTGCCTGCCATTACACATGGTTCATACATTTCTTGCCTTCTCAATGGATAAGGGAGGGGTGGAAGGGAGGGAGAGAATTTGGAACTTGAAAATTTTTTAAATGGAAATAAAAATAAATAAATGACAATTTTAAAAAGAATACAAAAAAAAGTTAGGTAGTGAAGAGGAGAGAGCCAGGCTAACTAGAGGAGATAGTGTGTCAGTAAAAGGTATTTTTTGGTTTGGGGAATTATGAACATGTTTACAGACAGAGAAGAAAGAACCAATTGAGAGGGAAAATATTTTTTAAAAGAGATGGTAGAGTGATGATAAAGGAAGGTCACAAAGAGGACAGGGAAGGTAGGATGGGGATATAAAGGAGAAATTAACCTTGTCAAAGAGTAGGGTCATGTCATCCTCTGGGACTAGAGAGAAAGAAGAAGAGATGAGGAAAGATAGAGAGAGGTTTTAAAGCATAGATGAAGTTCTACACTTAAAGCAAAGGAGCTCAAGTCAATGGCCTCGATCATCTCGATAAAATATGAGAACTATGACAGAGTTGGAAGTGCAAGGAGAGACAGTTTAGAATACTGGAGAACACTTCAAATGGCCAACAACAGAAGAATAAAAGAAACATTAAGCAACATCAAGAATCTAGTGGGGATGAAATGGCATAATTTTATAATGGCCCGAGGCAGTATGATTTCTTCAGCAGGACTCCTTTGTTTGGGAGAAGGAATGGAGAGGTCCAGCAATGCAGTTGCCATGGGAACTTAATAAGATAGGTTCAGTAGAAGGACAAGGCACTATGGAATTTTAAAATGGGGAAGGGATCATCACTGAAATGGTCAAGATTGGGAAGTGAGGGGAAGTAAGTCTAGAACATGGGTGAAGGACTGAGAAAAAAAGGGGGAAACTAAGGGACTATGTGGTGGCACTATATTGTAGTGTAGAAAGTTCAGAAAAAGTGAGGGAATGAATAGAAGTGGTGAAAGAACTGGACATGGTGACTGAAAAGGAGACTTTCAGATGCATATTAATAGTCTTTCAGAATTTTTTTCAGTAAAATTCTGTCTTCATATTTGAAATGAAAAAGTAACATAGGCCCTGTCTACCTATTGCTAAAAGGATTAAATGAGATGAAGTGAATGAAAGCTACTTCTAAATTAATGTTGGAGTGGAGCAAGTACTGGATTTTAATTCAGAGGATATGAGTTCAAATCCTGGTTGTATCATCTATCAGCAATGTTTTCTCAGAAAAGTCATTTAACCTCTCTGAGTCTTAGTTTTCTCATCTGTAAAATTGAGATGATAAATGATTGCAAAACCTGCTTTGGATTAACCATGTATCAAGATCAAGAGATGGACAACCAAGTTCTACACTGCTACCATGCCATTGGGTTCCCAGCCCATTGGATGGATGCCTATGGAAGCTTTGTGGGAGGACTTGAAAAAGAGTTGAATTTGAAAGAGAACCCATGGGTGGAGTATGATCTGTATTGTTGGAAGATTACTCATATGAAAGGGATTACAGAACTATTGAAGTACTGAATTAATACCTCCCCCCCCCCATAGCTATCAGGCAATGTTTAGTAAACAATGGTTTATTATACAGATGTGAGTTTTTATTACTAGTAGTATTTTGCTAAGAAGCCAATGTTGAGAGTAACCAACAGGCCTCAGACCCATTGGTGAGTTAGGGGGATGTCCACCCCAAGCATATGAAGACTTCCCCCAGTGGAATGGGCAGAGGATTTGTTCCAATGGTCATGAAGGTGAGTGAAACAGGTGTTGCTGAGTGCTGAGAGCTTGATCAGACATCAAATACACCAAGGGCATCCACTACATCCTGAGCCATGTCATTCAATTTGACTTTTGTATTGCCATTGGACTTTGATGACTCTGGACGAGAGAGCAAGGCTGACAACTTTGTGCAACTCTGTCTCACTTAAATTGAATTCACAGATGAGTCAAGACATCATACTGTGATGTCATTGGTCATTTTCAAAAATGAAGAACAAACAATAACTAATTAACTTTACCCAGGCATTTGTGTAGTTCATAAAATCCACTGGGTAATTAATAATGTGGGACATTGGATTTCCTATATTTGTTTTATATTTAACTTTTCATTATTTATCTTTTTGTTTGTGTATTATGTCTCTGGGATCAATGACCATGTCTTATACTTCTTTATATGTCTTATAGTACTCTCATAGTACCTAGCATAGAGCCTGAAACAAAGTAAACACTTGATAAAAGTTTATTGATTTATCAGGTGTGGGAATTTACTTCATTTATCATAGGGCCATGATTTTCTCTCATTGAATCTCATTCTCTCTAATCCCCTCCTATTTTTCACTATTTTCTTACTCTTCAGAGGGGAAAAAAAATATAGTGCAAATTGTTCACTTCGCATTATGCAATTTGTATCATGATGTAAATTCTAACCCAGATGAATAATTGTTAAGTCAATCATGAATTTTGTTCATTTGTGTGATGTAACTGCAAGAGACATTTTCCAGTATTGGGAAATCTCAAATAAAAACAGAAATAGCTATATAAAATATATGGGTGAGCATGTATTTCCTTATATATACATGCTGATTATATTTCTGAATTTTGTAAGGAACCTCTCTGTGAAAGGTCTCCACTCAATAGTTATGTATAAAAGATAACAGACAAATATAAGATCAGGTAAGTGGATGTTTATTTCATATGATAACTGGCAAGACTAACCATGAAATCTAATAGATTCCCTTTTTACCTCTTTGATCAAGGAGGATGCCCAAAAGCCCAAAAGCCTTGAAGATAATCCTTTAGAAGCAGGTGAGGGGAATAGTGAGGCAAATGTATAAAACCATAGGAACTAAATCAGTCTCTGTGCTTCTTTGTCTGCTGGCGCCTGATACTCTGAATCAGCATTGACTGACATTGGTCTAGTAGATAAGCATCTTATAGAACTGTATAAATGGTGACCAGAAGAAACTACATCTCATCCTAGACTGGAGAAGGCAGCTGTGGTTGTAGAAAGACATATCCACTGTGTGTGTGCTTTGCTTTTATTTCCATCCTAAAAAAGAACATAGCATCAGCCCTCCAGAAAGCCAAGCTTGGTGCTTGCTCTCTAAAATGCAATAGCTTTGTCCCAGCTTCAAATACTACTTTCCTTTCCCCAGTCTCTAGTTATTAAATATAAAAGATAATGAAAAAGTAGAGAATGAAAAGGGAGGTAGAAATTACCTAGTAAAAGGTTTATTGCAGCAAGTAGAAATGAAGAGGTAGACAATCCCTATCATCTCCAAATCACCTTCTTTAAATATCTCCTTTGGTTCTTAAAGAAGAATTGATGGGAATTTACAAGATTTATTTTTCTAACAACAACAAATCCTTGAGGGCAGTTGAATTTTTGTGGCGCTGGCAGTTATCATGCGGCAGAGGGCATTGGTGAACAGAAGATTGTGCAAGCGTCCCGAAACATCACCATTTGGGAATGTAGAAATGTTTTCATCATCCAGCATCTTTCTGCTTATTCTCTTTAAAAAGGGATCCTGGACATGCTGGTTATTTTTTTTTTCTCCTATCCCTTCACACTAACAATACCCTCACGATTATAGGGATATATAAAGCAAGACAAAAGAAGACTGCACAAGGAGAGAGAAGGGGAGTCTCCGCTGAGAACATCTTATAATTGAATCTATCTAGTAACAGGTTCCATGTTTGTAGAATTAAACATACACATACACACACACACACTTTAAGAACTTTAAGAATGTTATTTCGGGGGCATTCTGGGAAGATGCTGAATAGGTTAGAAATTTCTGGGCTATACAGATTTCCTCTAGAAAGAGAGAGAAAATTGCCACAAAATGAACATAGAATAGCAGAAGTAAAAGGTTAAGGCAGTTGTCCTCCTAAGACAACTTGAGAGGATCTCAGAAAAAACAGGACACCCAGGGCCTGATGTTTGGCCTGAGAAAAGTGTAGACACCTCCAGGCTGACTCCACTGAATTAAATAGTAGGCTAGACCTCAAGAAATTTCACCTCACTCAAGGCCTGAGGAACAACTTTAGGAGGTGGTTGCTGCTCAGTCATTGAGTGGTATCTGACTCTTCATGGGCCATGGCATGCTAATACTGTCCATGAGGTTTTCTTGGCAAAGATACTGGAGTGGTAACCATCTCCTCCAGCAGATTAAGGTAATCAGAGGTTAAATGACTGGCCCATGGTCACACAGCTAGTAAGTGTCTGGGATCGAATTTGAACTCAGGTCTTCCAGATGGCAGGCCTAACACTCTATGCACTGAGCCATGTAGCTACCCCACTTGGTCCAAGGAGAGGAGAGTTTAGATCAGAGCCGGCCAACCTGTGGTCCTTGGGATTTTGTAAGACTCTTTCAAACTTCATGAACAGTAAAGCAAATACAAAGGAGAGATGGGAGGAAATGCTATTGTTATCAAACCCATTTTACAGATGAGGAAACTGAGGCACATAGCATTTAAGTGACTGGCTTAGCATCACACAGCCAGTAAGTGTGTGAGGCAGGTTTTGAGCTCAGATCTTATGAACTCCAGGACTAGCAACATGAAGCTGCCTCCAGTTTTGAGGAAAATATATCTTCATCATTTGTCAGTGACACAGCTTCTGGCTCCTCTTTTTCATTCAGGCTGGCTACCTTGGTTTTAGGGACAAGTAGGAGAGATTAATTACAACGAACTTTGGTAAGCTTTCCTAAACTCCCCAGGATGACAAAAGCCAGGAAGCTCTTAACCATGAGAGCTTTATACCTGAAATTCAGAACGCCTTAAACTGCCTCGAAAGAATCTATGTATTGATAACAGTGACAAAATGGATAATAGCTTAAATTTTGGTAGCCCTTTAAGGTTTGCAAAGCTCTTTACATACATTATGTCATTTAATCCTCGCAGCAATACTGTGAAATAGATGAGATTATTATCCCCATTTTGTAGATGAAGAAACAGATTCAAGAGTTTGCTCAGGGTCCTACAGCCAGGATAGAATTCAGAAAATAACAGTGAGGAGGACCTGAGGCCTAGGGTAACATTATTCACAACTCAGGATTAAAACCTGATAATAATAAGCTGCTAAAAATAAAATAAAACAAAATTTTAAAATGATAGTTACTTTGGTTAAAAAAGAAAAAGAGCTGAGTTTATTCATATTCACAGAAAGACAGGTCAAAAAAAAAGTCACTCCTATCCTAAAGAGTAACATCAAATGGTCACAAGCCCAAAAAGAGTTCTTGGAAGAACTTAAAAAGGAGTTCAAAAATCAAATAAGAGAGAATGAGAAAAGATTAGAAAAATAAAAACAAAAACAATAAAAAATATGAAAAAATTAACCAATTAGAAAAAGAGATACAAAAACTTAAGCAAGAAAATACTCCTTGAAGACTAGAATCAGGCAAAATGAATTGAATAACATTATGGGACACCAAGAAATAATAAAAATAGAAAAAATAGAAGGGAAATTAAAACATCTCATTAGAAAAAAACAACTAATCTGGAGAACAGATCAAGGAAAGGCAATGTAAGAATTGTCAGACTACTTGAAAGTTATGATTAAAAAAAGAATCTGGATACAATATTACAAGACGTTATTAAGGAAAATTGCCCTGAAATTCTAGAACAAGAGGGTAAAGTAGAAATAGAAAAAAATCTACCATTCACCACCTGAAAGATATCCCAGGAGGAAAACTTACAGGAATGTCATAACCAAGTTTCAGAGCTCCAAAATTAAGGAGAAAACATCACAAGCAATAACCAAAAAACAATTTAAATACTGTGAAAATACAGTCAGTATTTCACAAGACTTAGCAGCTTCTACTCTAAAAGACCATAGGTTTTAGAACAGTATATTTCTAAGAATAAAAGAGCTAGAGCTGTGTCCAGGAATAACTTACCTAGCAAAGCTGAGTCTAATTCTGAATGGGGAAAAAAGACACTTGACGAACTGAAAGACTTTCAGATATTTGTAATAAAAAGAACAGAACTTCAAGAAAACTTCTATAAAAATCCAAAAGAAATAGAAATGAAACATTAAAGACTAATTATATGACACTCATTAATGTCAAACTGTTTATATATCATATATATGAAAATGTTATCATTATTCTTAAAATTGTTGGGGCTAAGTTATGTATGATGAGGTGATGCTAAAACACAAAACTAGGCAGGAAAAGGTAAAACAGAGCAATTATATTATAAAATAGAGTGTAAAAGGAAGAATTAATACAGAGGAAGTCAGGGGTGGGGGAATGATGGTAATGTTGGAGCCTTACTCTTATCTGGGGTAAAGAGGAAACAACATCTGGAAGGATGTAGAAGTCTTCTGAACATGCTGAGAGGTCCTGGGGGACAGGAGGAGGGAAGGGCTTTTAAAGGCGTCTGTAGTTTGGGATTTAGGAGGCTGAGGAGAGAAAGTGGGATGACTCTTGGAGGGCTGGGTCAATGGAAGTGGGAAGGTGAGGGAAAAAGATAAGGTAACAGAAATGGGGTGAAAAAGAGAGACTGAGAAAGAAAATAGTGAATAAAAATAAGATAGAAGAAAATTCACAAATAGTAATTATAACTTTGAATATGAATAGGATGTTTATAGCAGTTTTTGCAGTGGCAAAGAACTGGAAGTTGCAGGAATCCCCATCCATTGGGGAAGGACTGAACAAGTTGTGGCATATGGAATATTACTGTGCTGTAAGAAATGATGAACTCAATGATCTTGGAAAGGCATGGAAAGACTTGCTTGAAATGGTAAAGGGTGAAGTGAATAGAACCAAGAACCAAGAACCAAGAGAACACTGTATACAGTAACAGTAATATTGTTTTAAGAATGATTTGAGTGACTAAGTCATTTTGACTATTATAAATACACAAATTAAAAATAAAGGACATATGAAGAAAGATGCTATGGGTATTCAGAGAAAGAACTGATGAATAGAAGTATGTATAGAATAATTTTACCTGAATGTATAACATATAGGTATATATACGAGTATTCACAATGTATATAACACATGCCCGTATGTATAGACATGTCTATAAATATATATACATGTGTGCATACATATAATGTGTTTATATATGTATATACAAACATATGCATACTTGTGTCTAATGGTAGCCATCTCTAGGGCAGAGCTGGAAGGGAAGGAAAGAAAAAAGGAATTTGCATGACAACTTTATTACATATTTAAAAGGATAGCAAGTTGTACATGATAGATCTGTAGTTCCATGTGCAATTATTTTTTATTATACTGTGTTACAGAAATACTTGTCCATAAATTAAAAATAAAATAATTTGTTTAAAAAATGTTATTTCATTACTGTCTGCTCTCCCTCCCCCAATCTTAATCCCTGCAAATCTAGGTAAATGGCTTTTATGAATTTCTGAGTCATCATAAAAAAATCATCTGATGGCCATCAGCAGTTAATGAACCTCTCTGTGCTTAGTTGACCATTTGCCTTGGTGATAGATAGAGTCACTTATCTGCCTCAAACTAGAGACTTCTCCACTTTGGCAGTTTTCACTAGGACTAAGGTGTGCTGCCATAGCCCCAGGTGCTAGTGTTATTACCCCTAAAGCTACTTTCTATCTCTTCTGTATTTATCTGTTTTTTGACCTGTATATACAGTCTCCTCCATTAGAATGTAAGTTATTTGAGGGCAGGAATTCTCTTTGTTTTTTCTTTGCATCCCTAGAATTTAGGACCCTGCTTGACATTTACCAATCAACAAGCCTTTATTTAAGTATTCACTATGCACTGGGCACTGTGCTAGGTATTGAGGATGCAAGGAAAGGCAAAAACACAGGCTCTGCCTTCCAGGAGCTCACATTCTAATAGGGAAGACAATATGCGTACAGGGTGTACATACAAGAGTTAAACAGTGTCAGAGGGAAAGAATATCAGGGAGTGGCATGAGGAAAAACTTCATATAAAATGTGGGAATCTTGAAGGAAGCCATGGAAATGAAGAGGTCAAGGTGAGGAGAGAGAGCATTCCAGACATGGGGACAGGCAATGAAAAGGCATTTGGTTAGGAGATGTAGCACAGTGTGCAAGGAACAGCAAAAAAAAAAAAAAAAAGTCAATGCCACAAAGAGGTGTTTTACAGTAATGGGTTTTGAGTGAAATTTCCCCGTGGGGAGAGATTTGTAATAGGTGGGGAAAATGAAAAGGGGACCTGGCTAGATTAAAAAGAGTAAAGAAAGAATATTGTAAAAATGAAATGCTAGTGATAATAAAGAAAATAGTCAGGAAAATAGTAATATCACCCTTATAATTTGCCTCATCGAATTCCCTCAAGAAAATGTGCATCAGATATGCAGGCACACAAACATAACACGCAAAATTCAAGGAGTTACAGTTATATCATGTGAAGTACTCGAGAATAAAAGATGTCCATTGAATTAACTGGGCAGTTCACGCTTTAATTTTACCAAATGTTTTCTATACTTCAAAAATACTAGTTCTGACTGCTTCCACATTTTTGTGGGCACTTTGATGAATTGTTGTGGTCAAAACAAATTCATCATCATCTGCCTACGATGCAGTGTTACCTTCTCCATCCTTAGCCAGGCTGGTCTTGAGATGGCAGATAACAATGTGTCACCATGCTCATACTCAAAGGTTCTCTAAACTGGCAGAATTTATAATAGCTTGGGATTCACTAGTACAACCATTAAGAATGCAGTCCTTTCTATATCAGGAGATTTTGACAGAGGATGAACATTTGGACATAGGATCCTCAAGCTAAATGGGTTACTGAGGGTGGAGAACCTGAAGCCTCGAGGCCACTTATGGCCCTCTGGGTCTTCAGGAGCAGCCCTTTGACTGAATCCAAACTTCACAGAACAAATTCACTTAACAAAAGGATTTGTTTTGTAAAACTTGGACTCAGTTAAAAGGCTGCACCTAAAGACCTAGAAGGTCACATGTGGCCTTGAGGCTACAGGCTCCCCACTCCTGGGTTGGGCCAACATTACAGAGGGAACCTATCTTTTGGTTCCTTTACCACCTAAGATTAAAAGATGCATAAATTTTACAGACAAGGAACCTGAGGCACAGAGATATTAAAAGACTTGTTAAGATATATAACCCTGGGCAATTATCTTACAGGCAACTAGGTGGTACAATGGATAGTGCAGCACTTGAAGACATCTTCCTGAGTTCAAATCTGACATCAGACACTTAACAGCTGTATAACTCTGAGCAAATCACTTAACCCTATTTGCTTCACTTTTCTTATCAGTAAAATGAGCTAGAAAAGGAAATAGCAAGTCACTCTAGTGTCTTTGCTAAGAAAACCCCAAATGGGTTCATGAAGATTCTTATATGACTGAACAGCAACAATTATCTTAACCTTTCTGTGCATCAGTTTCCTTATCTGTAAAATGAAAAGGTTATACTTGATAAACTCGAAAGTCCAGTCCATCTCTAATGCTATGATATTGTCCAGTCTGGATTCTGGCCTTCATATTCTTTGGAAGTGTGAGCTTAATTAAATTAAACTTTCAAAGACTTTAAAGAGAAGGAGGGGCAATGAAAAGATAACCAATGCATTGAAATCATTTGCAAAAACCGGGGGAATCCTAGCTGAGTATACATCTGCTTTCTTGTCTTGTGCAGATTTCCTCCACGGGAGTCTCACAGGATTAGTGGCCTGACATTCTGAAAGGGTGTGGGAGGGTGGGAGATTGCCATGAGCTGGTATTTGAAATATTAACTGGAGTCAAGACAACACAGCATGTCTATACGTGCATACCCTATGTGGGTGAGGGTAGTCTGTACCACTAACTTCTCCTCAAGGATGTATGTACTCCTCAGGACTCAATGTTCTAATTTGTGTTTAGATTTCAGACTTCTGAAGTCCCATTCCAAGGAATGAGAGAAATGTCCACATGTCTCTTTGCTTTTAAAAAATAAGAGACGAATCATTTGCAAAAATTGATACAGCCCCCTTTTCACTTACTAACCTCTCTCCTACTAAAATGGTCTTCTTCCAAGTTCAAGACCAAAGAAACCCAAGCCAAGTTCCAACAAGGTTTGAAACTTCATGTGTAGCATTACATGACTTGGTACCACTCAAACAAGGGTGGATATTTTGGCAAGGCTACAAACCTCAGCAAGTAAGCAAAATCTTCAAAGAAAACGTGTGTGAGCAGGAATCACCGGAATTGGGCAACCTAAGAAGGACATAGCCCATGGCTGAACAGTTCTGTTGTGTGAAAGGCTAGAGAGCTGCCCAAAATATTTCAGTTTACAGAAATGAACAATAAAATCTCATTGAATTTGCAAATTTCCTTCAGAAAGTGTTCATCCAAGTTCCTGCTGTTTACAAGTACCTGTGTGTATAGTTTAGGCACCAAGAAGGATATAAGATAATACAGGGTACCTGACTTCAAGGAGACTGGAGTCCATTTGGAAACACAAAACTCACAAATATGAAAGAATTAGATAGTAATGAATCACCAAATCATATTGTTCTAAGTACGATAAGAATGCAGAAAAAGGAAAAATTGCCATGGACCAGAATAATATGAAGGATTCGTGGCAAAGACAGGGCTCAAGCTTGATCTCAAAAGATTTAATCAGGTTGAAGGTAGGAAGAAGGCATTGCAGGTCAGGATTAACAAGATAAGCCAAGGCTATGTGGTAGGGAAAATAAGAGCACTGACTTGACTAGAGGAAAGTACAAAGGATGTAATTACTTTAAGCCAGTGGTTCTCAACCTTCCTAATACCGCGTCTCTTTAATACGTGTATGTGGGCGTTACGTGCATGTGGGCATATCCGCCTGGAGACAATAGAGGAGCGGTGTCTCGATTCCTAAGACCATCGGAAATATGTTTTCCGATGGTCTTAGGTGACCCCTGTGACCCCTGTGAAAGGGTCATTCGACCCCCCCCAAGGGGTCGCGACCCCCAGGTTGAGAGCCGCTGCAAGCCTTGGAAAACAAATCCATTTATAAATATCAGACCATCTAAGGTCTTACTTAATAAACCAACTCGTAGCCACAAATTTGTGCTACATATTTAGATGGATCACAATGACAATTAAGACTGAGTCAGGAACAAAACCGAAGTGGTTTGGTTTGAACCTCAAATGAGTTATAGCCCTTGGGAGTGTGAGAAAAGTTCTCTTTCTCTAATGCCACATGGAATTTCTTCTTATTGTTGACTCTTTGTGAAATTGTGATGAGCTCTGAAACAGCTAAATCAGAGGTTCTGAACCTGGAGTTGATAAACTTGGTTTTAAAAAACATTTTGATAATTGTATTTCGATCTTATTGGTTCCTTTGTAGTCCTACGTATTTTAGTTTATGGATTTAAAAGCATTTTTCATTTTTCTGAGAAAGTCTCCAGAGGCTTCACCAGGCTGCCAAAGGGGTCTATTATACAAAAGAAATGCGAAGAACATCTATGGTAGAAGGATTCCAAAGAATAATCTGGGATTGGTATCAAAGACACACCTCTGAACCTCTGTTCATACTTTGATTGAAGGGAACTTGATAATTAGAGCCAGAGCAAGGTTTACCTAATTTAAACTACCCTTTACCTAGACCATCATTTCCAACACCAGACTAAGTTTTGCTTTTTATTTAGTTTACACATGGAAATAAGAACACTTTAGAGCAAGTCAGTCAAGAATTCAAGCCTGGCTCCAACCATGTCTTTCATGTCATTTACTCATAGACCGCTCTAGATGGTTAAATGGATAGGGCATGGGACCTAGAGACAGGAAGGCTGGAGTTTATATCCAACTTCAGACACTTTTCTAGCTTTATGACATTGGGCAAGTCACAAAAATCTTTGTCTGCCTCAGTTCTTCATCTGTAAAATTAGGATAATGAAAGCATCTACCTCCTATAGTTGCTGCAAAGATAAAAAATGGCATATTTGTAAAGCTCTTTGCAAACCCTGACGTTCTCTAAGCTATTATTATATGCCAAATTCCAGAACGCAAAAGCTGATCTTCCTAAGAACTGTATTATTCAATCAATCGATAAACATTTATTAAGTTCCTACTGTATGTCAGGCGATGTACTAAGTGCTAGGTATACAAAAAGAGGCGAAAGATAGTTCCTACCCTTAAGGAGCTTTACAGTCTAATGGGAGGAACAAAATGCAAACAAATATATACAAAGCAAAGCCATATACAGAATAAAGAGGAAATATTTAACAGAGGGAAGGCATGGGAAGGTCTGGGGGAGGCTTCTTGTAAAAGGTAGGATTTTAGTTGGAACTTAAAAGAAGCCAGAGAGGTAAGTAGTCAGAGAGATGGAAGAAGAGTGTTTCAGTCAAGGGGGACAGCCAGAAGGAATTCCAGGGGCAGCCAGAGATGGAGTGTCATATTTGCAGAGCAGCAGGAAGTTAATGTTGCTGGATCAAAGCATATATATTGGAGAGTAAGGTGTAAGAAGACTGGAAAGGTAGGAGGGCACTGAGGTTATGAAGGACTTTGAAGGCCAGATCATTTTGTATTTGATCCTGGAGAGGATAGGAAGCCACTAGAGTTTATTGAGAAGGAAAGTGACATGAACTGACCTGAGTTTTAGAAAAATCATTTCAGTGACGGAATGGAAGATGAATTGGAGTGGAGATTGAAGCAGACAGAAGACTATTGCAGGCCATTGCAATAATCCAGATGTGAAGTGATGAGGGCCTGCAGTGGAGTGCAATTTATTTTTAAAAACTTTGGTCAAAAACCCATAAATAAAACAGTAAGTAGTGCAGATCAAGATTTTTTCAAGATCAGAAGAAAACACAAAGTTGCTGGGGTTTTCCAAGAGAAAGGAAGCCAGTTAGAAATTTGATGGGACTGGATCTTGAAATTCACCTGAACCCTTTCTTATGCTACTTTTCATATTCTTCCTATATTTTACGTAAGTCATTTATCATGACAATGCCTGAAAACTGACCACAGCAATTATAGCCCCAAGTCTGGGCACTTGGAAGATTGGCTGATAAAGAGAGCAGAAAAAGTTTCACAATCTGTAGCTGTGAAGTAGCCTTTATAATTACTCTTTTATTAAACTTTACTATCATTACCCAGGCTGATTCCCAGGTGGTGTGGGGCTATGTCCTGGGCTCTGATCTGTAGAGCCATTGCCTTTGATATAGTTATTAGGGCTGGAGGGGAAGCCACAAGTGGCCACTTGCACCTGCATATTTGCACCCACGGGTTTGTAGACACAAAAGAGGCTAGGACCCTTTTGTGCCCTTTTTGATGTTGAATCTGTGTCATCATGGGTTTTAGTTTCTAGCTTCCCATGCTCCTGGGAGTGGCAGAGACACTTTGAAACCCAACTACAATTTCACACTAGAATGATTCCTCTAGGGCGTCTGCCCTGTCCTTAGCTAAAGTCTTTGAAAAATGAAGATGTGCAGACTACATAAAAATTTTGAAGCAGATTAAGTTTACCTACTAGTGCTCACCCTCCCAGTTCTCTTCCCCTTTCCTCCCCCAACTTGAGCCTCAAGTAAAAATGTTTGCCCCCCTGGGCAAATTTATTGGGGGAGTAAAGAGTGGAAGCACAAAGGACAGTTGCTCAGGTATAGTAATTATCTCTGAGGCAACCCATCCCCCCAGAGCCAGGGTCTAACATGATCTTGACAAGCTAAAACATAGAATCAAATGCAATAAGATGAAATTTCAAGGGATAAATGTAAAATTTATACTTGAATTCCACAAAATCAACTGAGCAAGTATGAGATTGGGGAGATATAGTTAAATAGCAGTTTATCTAAAAAGGATAGGTGGGAGGTGAGTGGCAATATGAGTCAATAGTATGATGTGACAACCAAAAAAATTAATGTGATCTTGGACTACATTAAAGGAGGTATAGATTTCAGACAAAAAGAGGTGATGGTGCTGCTGTACTCCTCCCTAATCAGGCTATGTCCAGAAATGCTGTGTTCCATTATGAGCACTGCAGTTTAGGAAAGATACTGAAAAGCCAGAGTCCATATGAGAGAAATCAGGATGGAGAAAGATCCTGAATCCATGCTCTATGAGGTTTGTTTAGACTGGAAAGTTCTAGATTTTTAGACTGGAAAAGAGAAACATGGTCCATAAATGGCTATTCTATAGTCAAAAATAATGATATACAACGTGATGCACAAAAGAGATTATTAAGAATGGAAACCAAATTAAATGCCAGCTGAGGGGCCCAAACAAGGGTGATGGAATTGTGGGAATTCCAAAGAGGGAGAGATCATAGTATTATGTGCACTGAGAAACATTTGAATTGGGCTTCAGATGGATGGGAAGAATTTGGCTGGGAGGTGTGGCGTGGGGGCAGGGAAGTAGGGTGAATCCTTCTTAGGAAAAGGAAAGGAGCCTGATCAAAGTCAAAGGGTCAAGAAAGGCAGAACACAATTGTGGGGAACAGACAGGAAAGGAAGAGCTGATGGAATCCTGATAAAGCTGTCCCCCAGCCCCAATATTCTAACTTCTTTATGGGCCCCACTGAATAGCAGGCATGTCCTGATTTAACCATGCAACCTGACTTTAACCACACCAGAGGCCCCCAGCCTCACTACAGCCACTGCCCCTAGCTAGCCACTGCCTCCAGATCCAATTCACGTATTTGAACAGGTGTGATCTTATACTTAACCACAATCATATCATCTATTTAGCCCCAGACAGGACCACAATACCTAACTGTCTATCTTGACCAGATGGGACCACAATAGCTAGCCTATCTGACCATTGCACCATAAAAGGGGCCCCTCCTCATTGCCTAATCTCTTAACAAATCCCTCCTCTTTTTTAATATTCATAATTTCTGTTGTGTAATCAGCATCATTACACTATAAATTTGCCCATGTTGTCTTACTAAGTTGCTGGTTCCCTTTAGAACCTAACCTGCTTCTGAGTGGCATCAATCCTCGATAAATGCCTGTACTTGGGTTGAAGGTGGTCTGATTCTGAATTCTTTGAGACAGTGCCATGTAACATCATGCACAAGCAGATTCCCAAAAGAATACTACTGTGAACAGCTTTTAAGGTTCAGATTACACAGTATAGTGAACACTCCATTTATTCCATTACAAATCAAGGCAAACATTCACAACAAATCATAATATAATATTCACAACATTACATCTTATCACAGAAAATCACAATATGATGTTGATAACAGCCCTTCCAGGCAGCTTTCCCAGCCTTCCAGGCAGCCTTCACCAGATTCTCCAGCAGCCCAGTTCCCAGATGCTGAGACAATCCTGCTTCCTCCACCAGGAGCCACCAGGAGGAAAATTCCCAATTCTGTTTCTCTGTCTCTAGAACTCTTCTGATATACAAACACTGGCCTCCTGTCTCAGCCAACCCCCTCCTGCCATATCAGGAACAGGAGACAGAGCTCACGTCTTCCATACTTAGTCCTAAGTTACTAAGTGCTAAGTACCTGCTAAATTGATTGCTGTTACATGCACCACAACACATCACAAAACTTCAACAGAGTCAAGATAGTAGAATAGAGGCAATAACCCAGCTGAACTCTCCCAACATTCCCCTCCAAACAACTTTAAAATAAAACTTCAAGTCAAATTTTGGAATATCAGGACCAACAAAAGTTGAGACATTTTACCAGCCTAAGACAATTCATGAGGTCAGCAAGAGAACTTGTTAGCACCAGGATGATGGTTAGCCTAGACCACAAGTGGTGACACCAGCAGTGGGCCTTGGAGGTAGCTGTTACAGAGGCAGCAGCAACTTTAGGAACTCTCATCCCAGAGATAGTAATGGAGTTAAACAACTGGTCAGAAATAGATTACAGGGGACCTTTTGCTGGCACTGGGTACAGCTGGCACTGACTGGCAACTCTATTGCCCATATGCCATTCTGGGTTACAGTTTAGGGTCCAGAGCACTTCGTGGTAAGTTACAAGGGAGTAGGGGCTCTGGTCACAGTTCTAAGGCAGAAGAAACACTACTACTTATGGATGCAGGGAAACCGTGGTGCTTCTTGGGTAAGACGATAAAACAGACCAGGAGAGCAATAACCACACGTTTTCCCAGATCACACCACCTTGGAAACACTGAAAACTTGGAGACCCCCAGAACTATCTCTAAAGACAGCAGCATGAAAAAGTCTGAAGCCTCCCCACACCCAGGTGAGCCGAGTTCAACTTTAAAATAAAGTTCAAAGTCAAGAGATAGGCTCAAAAAATGGCAAACAATAAAAAAAGAGCCCTATCATAAAAAGATACTATCGGGCCAGCAAAGAGCAACACATAAACGTAGACGAAGACAACTACCAGCAAAGTCTCAAAGGAAAACAAAGCAAAATTGGAAGCAAGAATTTCTGGGAGAGTTAAAGAAAGCTATGAGAGTGGTACATGGAAACTCAGGAAAAGAAATGAGAGTGAGGCAAGAAAATTATGAAAAGATAAGTAAAGGCTTGGTAAAAGGGGCACAAGAGGGGCAACTAGGTGGTACAGTGAATAGAGCACCAGACCTGGAGTCAGGAGGACCTAAGTTCAAATCTTGCCTCAGACGTTTAACACTTACTAGCCTTGTGACCTTGGGCAAGTCATTTAACCCCAATTGCCCTGCCTTCCCCTTCCAAAAATCAAAAAAAAAAAAAAGAAAGGAACAAGAAAATACTGAAGAAAATAACACTATAAAAAACAGAATTGGTCTAATAGTAAAAGAGGTACAAAAATTCACTGAAAGAAAGAACTCCTCAAAAAGCAGAAGTAGTCAAATGGAAAAAGATGTACAAAAGTTTGCTAAAGAAAATAATAACTTAAGAATTAGAATTGTGCAAGTGGAAGCTAATGACTCCATGAGGTATCAAGAAAGAATAAAACAAAGTCAAATACATGGAAAAATAGGAGAAAATGTGAAATATCTCATTAGGAAAATAACTGACCTGGAAAATAGATCAAAGAGAGATAATTTGAAAACTACTCTGAAACTATTGGACTATTAATGGACTATTTGAAAGCCATGATCAAAAGAAATAGAGCCTGGACATTATATTTCAAGAAATTATCAAGGAAATCTGCCCTTATAACTTAGATTCAGAGGGTAAAATATACATTAAAGGAATCTAACAATTATCTCGTGAAAGATCCCAAAACAAAAACTCCCAGGAATATTATAACCAAATTTCAGAGTTCCCAAATCAAGGATAAAGTGTTATACTTTTTAATTGTAATTAAAAGAAACAATTGAAATATCATAGAACCACAGTCAGGATCACACAAGATTTAGCAGCTTCCATGGAAAAGGAGCAGAAGGATTACAATATAATATTCCAGAAGGCAAAGGAGTTAGGATTATAACCAAGAATAATTTACCTGACAAAACTGAGTATAATCTTTCAGGGGGTAGAAGGATAGATTTTTTTTAATGAAATAGAGGAGTTTTGAGCATTCCTGATAGAAATACCAGAGATGAATAGACAATTTCACATTCAAACAAAAGACTCAGGAGAAGTGTAAAAAAGACTTGAGAGAAATAATAAGAGACTCTTATAAAGTAAAGTTGTTTATATTCCTATATGGAAAAATGGTACAGGTTACTCCTAAAAACTTTATTATTATTAGGACAGTTAGAATGAGTCTATATGGACAGAGGGCATGGGTATGTGTCAAATAAGTGGAGATGATCTCAAAAAAAAAAAAAGAAATAAGAGAAGGGGGAAGGAAGAGGCAGAATGGGGGAACTAAATCAAATAAAAGAATTGCACAAGGAAGAGCTTTTATCGTGGAGGGGCACTCCTCAACTGATAAGTGATAAAAGGATATATCAGGCAGTTTTCACAAGAAGAAACTAAAGCCATCTGTAGTCATATGAAAAAATGCTCTAAATCATTGTTGATTAGAGAAATGCAAATTAAAACAACTCTGAGGTACCACCTCACAGCTATCAGAAATGACAAATGTTGGAGGGGATGAGGGAAAATAGGTACATTAATGAACTGTTTGCAGGGTTGTGAACCAGTCCAACTGTTCTGAAGAACAGCTCTTTAGAACTATACCCAAAGGACTATAAAACTATTCATATCCTTGTGTACATCCTAGGAATACTGCTACTAGGTCTATACCCCAAACAGATCAGAGAAAAAGAAAAAGGACCCATATGTACAAAAATATCAAGAGTGGCTCCATAAGTGGTGGCAAAGAATTAGAAATTGAGGGAAAGTCATCAATGGGGGAATGACTAAATAAGTTGTGGTATATGATTGTGATAGAATACTATTTATTATGCTATAAGAAATGATGAGAGGGATAGTTTTGGAAAAACTATGAACTGATGCAAAGTGGATTGAGCAGAGCAAGGAGTTCATTGTACACAGTAATACAAATATTGTCATGATCAACCATGAAAGACTTAATTACTCTGATCAATACAGTGACCCAAGATAATTCCAAAGGACTCACAGTGAAAAAATGCTATCCACAATCAGAGCACTGATTAACTCTGAGAACAAATTGAAGTATAATTTTCTCATTTTAAATTTTTTCTTACTTTTTTACAATATGGCTAATGCAGAAACATTTTCCATGATTTTGCATCTATGTATTATATTATATTTATTCTGCTTATTAAATTTATTATTTATACCTATGTCATTTAATCATAGTATGTGTTATAATGTATGTTATATATATATATATATATGCATATATATATATATACACACACATATTGCATATATATTCATCTCAGTTCGTAAGGAAAGTCCAGAAGGGAAGAAGAGAAATTCAGGACTCAAAATTTTAATAAAAATGTTAAAAATAAGAAATTTTTTTAAAAAAGAAAGAAAACGAGAAAAATAAAGAATATAATTGGGGGACAGTGAAAATACCAGTTGGATTAGAATATAAACTACATGCAGAGTAGTCATGGGAAAGATTTGGTTGGAGAGGTCACAGATTATAGAGGGGCTTTAAACTTCAGGGAAAGGAGTCCAGGATTTATGTAGTTAGAAATGAAGGGAGGCAAAAGAGAATGATCAAAGTTGATGTATTAGGAAGTTTACTTAGAAGTACATGTCGGATTTGAGAAGGGCATAAAGACCAGTTCAGAGCCCATTGTAATAATCTAGCTGTGGTGTGTTGAGGGCTTGAACTAATATGGTGGTCACTGAAATGAAAAGGAAATGATGGATGTAAGAGATATAGCAAAGGAGGAATCAACTGAACTTAGTAACCGATTGCATAAATAGAAGAGGTGAGTCAGAGTGAAGAGCCAAAAGCAGACTGGAAGTTTTGAGCTTGTCTCTTCACTCTATTGTTTCCTCCTTCTTCCTTGAGAACTTTGTTATAATCCCTTCCTCAGAGAAAATTGTGTTCCTTCCAACAACTCCCCTTGCTCCGCACCCTTCCACCTCCACCCTTATCACTCACTATTTGGTTTGGTCTCCTTCCCTCCAACCTCCTTCTCAGATATCTCAGCAATATTGTCTTACCTGGCAACCTCCTAATTCCCTAATATCTGCCACCACCTGTCCCTGCCTTGCAAATTATCTCTGAACCTCCTCTGCTATCTTCTGTCTTTCTTTTCTGAGAAAAACAATAGAATTCAGGTGTTATCTTAGAATAATATTTATTCATAGTTTACTAATAACAATATTTTTGTAGAGCAAATGTCATATTTACCTAAATATTCCTCCACCACCCTTCACTACTTCAGTAAGTACCTGCTGAGGGAATTGTGCCAACATGTACAGAATTTTCCACTCCCAATTGCCTACAGGTGGGTTCACCCATCCACTTCAAAAGGTAGAAATGCCCTCAAGACACATACAAAAAAGAAGGAAAAGTAGATCAGCCTGGGGCTTGAAAGAAATCTAATACACAGCCAGTGGTTGAAATGGTTTACTCCACCATTCCACTACCAATGAACAAGTAGCAAGGAGCAATTGGGATCCTATAAAGCTCAATCAGTGAGTTTGTTGCTGAGCAAAGTAGTTAGAGGGATGAATTGGGGGTCCTGATAACAGAGATATAATCAAGGAAAAGTGACCAAAGAAAGAAGCAGGACCCAAATATCAAGTTCCCTACAGATTGATGAGTGACCCTGCAGAAAGTCATATGTGGAAACGCAACTGAAGGGAGTGGTTCCCAGGAAATTCTGGAATTAAACATCTGAACTGTGTTTCTGGACATCCTTACTTTGAATGTACCTATAGATAGCTTTAGGTCTGTCTAGCTTATGTGGAGCTAGTGTGATGTAGCCAACATTAATGTAATGTAAGCAATGCTTATATGGATTTTTTGAAACTAGCATGCTATAAATGGTATGTACCCCCTAATGATCTGACCCCAAGATTCCCTTATACTTCCCCTCTTAACCAGGGGTTGCCTTTTACCCAGGCTTGCCTATTCCCACAGTCAGTGAGACGTGCCCTACTCCCCACTATGCTCTTATGGAAAGCTGGGATATGTCTCCCTGATGACACACAAGGGGAAGGCACCCCAAATCACCTGATGGAAAGGAGAATGAGTATAGAAGAACACCTTTGCCCTTGGGTCCCTTTAGGAAATGCTTGGCCCTAACAACCCAGGAACCAGCTATTGGGACTATACACCCTAGTCTGTTACTCCTGATAGAATTGAACCCCTACCCATCATAAAGCCTTAAAAGCCTCCTGTGGTCTCCCTTCAATTGAGAGTTCTTACCTCTAACCCCAAGGCCATGTGGGTGCTCTCTACTTTTGGTATATACCAGGGGCTTCACCAAGCTGCTCCTCTGGTCACCATCTTTTTCCCTGCCTCAACCTCCCCTGTTTACATCTGGACCTTACTGCCCCTACTGCTAACTGCAGGCTGTGGTAAGTGTCAATGGTCCATTACCAATAAATCTGCCCGTGAATGACCTAGAACTCTGTCTATTCTTTCTGGTACCCCCATGAACCAGATCCAAGCTGTTTTCCTTATATTTATATATTTATTTGTTTGTTTATTTATTTATGTGGTGCTATCAGGGCTTCAGTAGCCGCTATATCCCGTGATTCAGGATGTAGATACAAGAGCTATGGGTCTCAACCCTTCGTCCCAGCAATAGGGACTCTTCCTCCTCAAGAATTACCCACCAGTGGAGAAAATAAACAATCTGTGAAACAAATGGATTTGCTTTAATATATCTTATTTCTTGTTTTTCCTTAAATGGGTATGTATAAAAATTATATACAGCCAACCCATATATAACCAGACTTTTTGACTGTCTCCATTATGATCTCCAAGCATGATTCAATTGAAACATAGCATGATGAGGAAAGGATGATGTTTTCAAGTACCTGAAGGGTAATCCAAGAGTCTAATTGGATAAATGTAAACAAATCATTCCATTAAATGGCCACCTACAAAAGAAGTAAGGCTAGGATATAGACGAGGATGTGCTAGCACTGGTTGTAACAGGCTCCATGAGAGGAGATTGTTAAATTTTCAATGTGGACATTTATACCTCAGACATAAGCAATCACTAAAAATCAGGGTTTGATTTATTGGAACTTTTTTTGATTGTCTGATTTACGGGAGTATTAATAATTCAGACTAATCCTAGAAGTGTACGTGTGTGCATACATTCATTCCTTCTCTCTTCCCGCCACCCAGTCCTTAAACATTTGGCAACACACCCCATGTGGCTCTACAAACACTGCTTGAGGTCAGCAGGACTACAGTAGAAGGCTCAGGGACTGAAGTCATTACCAGACTAGATTATTATAATAATAACATCTGACACTTATATAGCACTTAAAGGTTTACCAAGTGCTTTACATCCATTAACTCATTTGGATCTCACAAGACCCCTAGGCATAGAGGCAGCCAACTCTCTGAGAACCATAGAGAGCGTGCTGATGGTGAATGGAGGACTTTGCTGTAGTGAATATGAAACAACCAGTGGCTGGTTTTTACTATTGAACAGAATCAGACAAAAGACCAGTGGAATGTTCTCCTACTTCTGCACACACATATATACACACACTTTGTTTTCTGTACCCAATTTTTAGACCTCTTCAGCTACTTTATCATGGACTCTTCAGGGGAAATAATTGTTAAGGTCATAGTTTTAGAACTTACTCCTACTCCACCCCATCATACCATGAGGACAACCAGTAGGAACAATATACCCAAGTCACTTGGGTCTCCTTCCTTGTCGATAGAGGTAACAATAATAATTCTCATTTCCATGACGCTTGAGTCTTACAAAATACTTTTCCCACATCAACTTTTTAAGGTAATACATGATGTCCATTTTGCAGGCAAGGAACTGAAGCACAGAGACATTAAGTGACTTACCCAGAGCATGGTTCAAATAGCAGAACCAGATAAGAAGATAGCTCTCCTCAATCTTTGTATAGTAACATGCTCCCTTCCCTAGAAAAGTCCCAGCAGAGGCTCAATGATCATTGTTCAGACATTAGAGAAGGGATTTCCAGGTGGGGAAGGACATTGAAATAGATGATGTTTCCAACTATAAAATCAGTATTCTATGAAACTGGTCTTTATATACTTGAATAGCCACTGAGAGCATCATTCAACAGATGACTGATTTCTTGAGGATGATGTCCTCATGGTAAAGTATATAGAACTTGGGACTTGGAGTCAGAACAGGCCTGGGTTTGACTCTTGCCTCAGACAGTTACAGGCTATGTGACTCAAAGCAAGTAACTTAACCTTCACCTGCCTCAGTTTCCTCATCTGTAAAATGGGGTTAATAATAGCGCCTACCTCCCAGGATTGTTGTGAAAATAAAAGGAGGTAATATATTTGGAAAGCACTTTGCAAACCTTAAAATTATATAAATGATACCTATTTTTATTATCACATATATTCTCCATACCCAGCTAACTAAGACCAAGAAAATAATATTAATAATTCACATTTATTTACTTTTAAGATAAAATTATTTCTTTATAGCTCCCTTAGGAGGTAAGTATATTTTTAGTAATATTTCCATTAAAATATTTTAAAATTTTTAGTAATTAACTTTTAAGCTTAATTCAACTAGAAAATTCCCTTATCAAGAACACTTTGTTCCCCAAAGATAACAGGCAAAAGAAAAATCAATGCTTATTTTTCCACATATTTTCCTTCTGTTTTCGCACTACCAATGTACTAACTTGAACTAATTATTAAAGGCTTTGTCCCTGTGATTAATTTTCTACAATGAATTTAACTTTAGAAATTCATTTTTACATGTTTAATGAGCCATGTAATGAAATTAAACAATGTTCGACCTCTAGGGCAAGCTACTACACTAATATAAGCATCTGACACCCTTGTTCAATGATACATAGACAACAAGACAAATTACTGAGTCACAAGCCAAGAAAGGTTTCTGAGCAGTCATCTAATACCTATTTCTGTCTCTGTACAAAGCTACAGAATTTCCATTCAAGAGAGATGAGAATCTATCCTTTTCAATGATCTCCTGGAGGAATATTCCACAATATTCCTTGGTCACTCATTCCAGTGTTTAACAGTGCCCATTTTCGAGAGGCTTTTATAGCTAAATGAAGTCTCCTCAAGCTTCAACCCTTTTTCTTTAGCTAGGAAAGAGAACAGCTGGTCACAATCATTTCTGTGATAACCCTGTAGGAACCTAGAGATGATAATCAAATTGCCTCCCTCCATCCTCCTTTTAAAGTTGAATAATTCCACAGCAGGTGTTGTTTTAGGAAAAGAGTATTTTAAACAAGCTATCTATCTAAATCCTTTTGAGTACATGGGTAATTATGGTTGGTTCTCCTTAAAAATATCTCCCACTCATTTTCATCCAAGAAGTTACTCTTTACATTCCAACCTAAAAATGTAAAGAAAGGTTGCCAAGCTTGAGGAACACAGTCAAATGGCAGAGATCTGAATTAACTGGGTAACAGCCATGTTAAACTATCTCTTATGTTCAAGTATAAGACAGAATAATGAGGAAATATATCAGTATGAATCCTTATATTTACTGGGGAAAGAGTTAAACATTTGTAATAAGCACATCAACTCTTTTCTATGTAAGATTGTCTCAGTGCCAGCTGATCCTCCTTTGGTATATCAGAAGCCTTGAAAAGCCAACTTCTCATAGTACCTTAAGAGCATTTGAAATACCATTCCAGCTTCCAACTCCATAGAATCCAACTGATTTGGTTGAATTCACTTGGCTAACTGATCAAATAGATCATGGTGTCCCTTGTTTGACACTTCTCACCCGTGTTCTCTCTGCCAAGTTGTTATCACAGATATTTGAAAGACCACAGCTTGTCCTTCTGTCAAGTCTTCCCAGTTTATCTATCTTTTCCTATCTCTTCATCTGGTCTCCCTTCTCTGCCATACTGGATCTGATTTATTGAACAAAATACACATATTTCATTTGTTATTCTACTTCATTCAGGGGTCAGAAATAGCTTGATAGCTGTGATAAAGTGATAAATAAGGCTGTATTTTCTTGAGTAGAATAAGCAATCCCCCCTGCAATAGTATCTATTTTGTTGAGTCATTTTTCAGTCATGCCTGACTCTTCATGATCCCATTTGGGACTTATTGTCCAAGACACTACAATATTTACCATTTCCTTCTCCAGCTAATTTTACAAATGAGGAAACTGAGGCCAAGTTAAGTGACTTACCCAATGTCACAAAGCTAGTACATGTCTGAGGTTGGATTTGAACTCAGGAAGATGAGTCTTCCTGATCCAGACCTGACTATCCATGCACCACTGGTTGCATTATAGCATCAGTTCATTTAGTAATTTCTGCCCCTGCTTCTCTCTAAATTCTCAAAAATTCAAAGTCAGTAAATCTAGTTGGATTGACTTGCTGAGGTCTTAGTCTTCAGGAAGGACTGCATATATATCAATACAATTAATAATACTTCCTAACGAACATACTTTATAAAGGCAGAAATACAAACTGCAAAAAATTAAAAAATAAAAATAGTCAGTTTCCTAATAATAAAAAAGGACAAATTGAGACAGCCTTACAACAACTCTTTTTTACATCCATTAGAATTGCAAATGTCAACACCAATAAATCATCAAATCACATGTTGGCAGCACCCTGGGGAAATGTACTCATAGACTTTGTCCTAGTACAAACATTTTGGAGTGCAATATGGCAATACGTAATGATTCATAAAATGAAAAATACATTTCAATCCAGTAATTGCATTGGAAGGTCTTTATCCCCCAAACACAACAGTATATTTACTCTATTTATAGTAACAAAAACAAAAACAAAACTTGAAAAAGCACACATATCCAGCAATTGGAGCATGTCTGAATAAATGTTATATTAATCTAATGGAATTTTATGGTAAATCTAAAAAAATGATCAAGCAAAACAATACAAAGAAATATAAGACCTCTATGAAGAAATATAAAATGAAGTCAGTAGAAAGAAAACTGTATACACACTGACTATAACTACATAAAAACACAGAAAACAAAGCCAGGAGTTGCAAGAGAACTTAAATTAGATTGAGAAGATAGAATAAAATATTTTTTAAAATTTTTATAATACTTTTAAGGCATCACTTGAATTTATCAATTAGCAATTAGTAATTATAAAATACTACAAAACCTTATCTTAAAAACACAAAGAGAGCTCCATAATTTTCATTGTTAAGCAAGGGTGGCATAGATGTATTTTCTGGTAACTTAGTCTAAGAGATGGGAGGATGAACACTAGACTCTGAATTCTAAAAGTGTCAGAGCTAAAAAGAATCTTAGAATCCATCTAATCCAATTGCTTTGTTTTGCAGCTGAGAAGAGAGGCCTAGGGAGGTTAAGTGGTAGCCAAAGATAGCAGGGCAAGAATTCAAACCCAGATCCTTTCATTCAAAAATGAGTTGTTTCTTTAATACCCCTCTGTAGTGACCATCTGTAATTCCCTAGTATTGATGAACAGGTAGAGAATATGTCTTCTTTTCCTTCACATAGTTATTGATGAATAGCCTATGTATCTGGGGCAACGAGGTGGCACAGTGGATAGAGCACCAGGCCTGGAGTCAGAAAGACTCATCTTCCTGAGTTCAAATCTGGTCTCAGACACTTACTAGCTGTGTGACCCTGGGCAAGTCACTTAACTCTGTTTGCCTCAGTTTTCTCACCTGTAAAATGAGCTGGAGAAGGAAATGGCAAACCACTCTACTATCTCTGCCAAGAAAATCCTGAATAGGGTCACAAAGAGTCAGAGATAACTAAAAAACAACTGAACAACAATAATAAGCCAAGATATCTGTCCAATTTCTTAAAAAGAAAAGAGAAAAGAGCAAGGACATGTGAGGATCTTGTTTCATTATCTAGATAATAAAATCCACGTCGCTTCATTCAGAAGTATCCAAGACAGTCTCAGTTACAGTTTCCCCCTGCCCTCTCCCATCCTCACGTTATACCCTGGATAGCTGCCTCTCTTGCCTACTCCTAATTTCAACTCTATCAGGGATGTTATGACAGGACCCCCAGACCTGGGCAAGAGGTTTCACCAATAACAATTCACATTTCCATAGCTCTTTAAGGTTTATGAAGTCCTCCCCACAAAGTAAATAGCATGAGCATTATCCCCATTTTACAGATGAGGAAAAAGACTCACAAAGGTCAAGTAGCTATTAAATATCAGATCTGGGGCTTAAGCTCAGGCCTCCTGAGTCTAGATCTAACACATTTCTGGCTTTTTCACCTTCAAGGTGTTTTCTATAGAACTCTTCTACTGTAAAAAGTTTATGATGGTTAAAAGGCTCTGATTAATATTGTAAAAATCAGTATCTCCTACAATTCTAATATATTTTGAATTTTCTATTAAGTAGTATGACTGTAAGCTAGGATATGTACAGGCAGCCCTAAGTTCAATGCCCAGCATCATTGAGGCCAGAGGTCTGGGTCACACTTCACAATTGTTTGCCAAATGTTCAACTTTTGACCTTTTTTTATCTTACATACAGATAGTTTATTCCAGATGACAAATTTTAAAAGCATTCATTGAATGGCAAACCCTTGCCCTTTTGTTCAAACATCAGTTCCATCAGGGAAAAGTATAAACTCCATTTTCATCTCTCCCTGACCTTAAACTCAGATTATCTCCATTTTATTGGCCCAAGGCTCCCAGTTTACTTCAGACTACAGAAATGTTTCCATAGCTTCTGAATTTTCTTTTCACTAGTTCCCCATCCCCAGACAAAAAGGATTTAAACTGCTTTAGAACCATCTAAAAGCTAGCAGAAACCACTTGATTTGTCTTTTTGATGCATTGTCCCATTGTCCTTCCTACCCCAAATTCAGAAAGAATTTCTTCAGTTGTCAAGCTCTGTGCTAGTCTCTGGAGATGTAAACACAAAAGAGGAACAGTTTATGCCCTTAAATAACTTCTATTCTGGGGGTGGGGGGTGTGAGGAGGGAAGCGATGTATTCACAGATAAGTGAAATTGAATAAATACAAAGGAATTTGTAGATGGTGGAAGAGAAGGCATGCTAACTTACTGAGATGAGGTGGAGGTCCAACAGGTCAGACTACCAGGATCCCTTCCTACCCTAAGGGTCTCTGATATGTTGAGAAGTAAAAGAGTGCTCTAGATGTTAGACAAATCAACACCCCTTACTGCATGCATTATTCCAAAATATTTCATGGTTGTTCTTATCAAGAAATATGAGATGAGTAAATATCTAGTATAACACATATTTATTACTTACTGGGTTCAAGGGTTTGAAACAGCGGGATCATAGACCTAGAGCTGGAAGGGAGCTCAGATTTCAATCAATGCTGACTAATTGCGAACTGAATAACACTAATAAAAGCATTTATTTAACACTTTAAGGTTTGCAAAGTACATTTACATATAGTTTCATAAATTAACTTAATATATTTACATATATTAACTTATCTGATTTTCACAACAATCCTGTGAGAGAGTTGGTATTGTCTCCATTTTACAGATGAGGAAACTGAGGCATTGAAAAGGTAAATGACTTGCCCAGGGTCATACTGCTAAGGAGTGTTTGAGGCAGGATCCAAACTCCAGTCCTTTATTCTATCTACTGGACCACCTAGCACCCTATTGCATTATAAATTAATATATTATTAACTGGAGTGAATTTCATATATGCAATGAAAATATTTGTAATGGCAAGCAAAGAAGTAGCTAACACTTTGTTTCAGCTATTTAATTATTTAGCACCTTGGTTCAAGTTGAGCCTTGCCCTTGACTATATCAAACCTTCTGTTAAGAAACAGAACTTGTGAACCCCTGTTGCTGATGCAACAAGAAGGAGCAGAATAGGGAGGAGCTCAACAACCATATATAAGGAGAAGCCCAGGGTGGGAGAGAGCAGAAGTGGGAGGAAACCTGGCTGTGGCACTGGTACTTTGTCTGGCTGTTTTGATGTTACTTTGTCAGATTCATCTGCTGATAGAAGACATTGCTGTTGTAAAGAAGCCCTGAGACCTTACTGGAAACCCTGAAAGAGGATGTTCTTGTTGTCTGTTTACAGAAGTCCTGGAGGAGGGTTTCAGAGATCCTGGGACTATAATGAGATTTGCATTGAGTTCTCAGACCTTGTTTGTGGGTCTGAGTTGATTTTACAGGCAGATAGATGATGGTGTTAGGAATGTGGATGAATGTTATTGTGGCTCTTTTAAGCTTTGTCTTCCCAGGAACAGAAACAGTGAAGAACTTGAGGTGGACTGGACACCGTGAGCTCCAATATGGAATGGAAACTGGACAAAGAACTGGATGAAGAGCTGGACAAGGATATGGACAAGGAACTGAGAGCTGCCTGCCTTTGAGTCCAGGTGACAGGCGGGTAGATTCAGGCAGGAGCTGTGACCATGGAAGAGGAACCATGGAATCTGAGAGCCAGCCTCAAGTCAAGATGAAAAGACCTCTCCTTGGGTATTTAATGCAAACTGAGAAGATCATGATTTACTGTGGCCTAGGGGTAGAAGGACTTTGTACTCTGTATCCTGTACCTCTTCAGGATGATTGAATTAAGGATGATTGGAAATTAATCTCCAATTAAGAAGAAAGAAGACTTTTTGACTGAATGATTAAGTCAATGTGACCTAAGGGTGGAGAACTTTGATCTTTATATTTTGGGTCTCTTAAGGAGGCTTGCTTCATAAGGATGATTGAGTTAAGGACTTACTGAAGGATTGTATTTTATTTAAAACCATGTGGCCACTTTGGTGAAAACTATGTGGCCCCTTTAGTGATAACTTGTTATGCTATAACATTGTGAATATTGTACTTCGGTTTCTGTCAATGTTTTGTCTTAGTTTATTACTGAATAAATAGAGAATTCACTATACTATGTAATCAGAACCTTGAAGCTGTTCACAGCAGCAGTCCTCTGGAAAGCTGCTTGTGCTTGGTTTTACAATATCCTTTGATTGCCTAAATCTCAGTTATTAGCTACCCATTTATCCAAACTCATTGTCAGTAATGGGTCATTTTAGTAAATATATAAATGATGATTTTTAAGATATATTCCTCTTGCTTATGGAACTGTGTTGGTGGCAAATAATAAGACCTGTGCATAATGTGCCAATTTAACAGTGACTTCTATTTTGTTCAAGTGGTTCCCTGAATATAAGCATAAGATAATAGGAAAGCAGAAATCCTTCCCCCAGATCCATTCAGTAACATTTGGGATTGTTTTCAAATTGCAACTTTGCTATCTGTGTGACTCTGGGCAAGTCACTTCATTTCTCTTGGTCTCATTTTGTTCCTCTCTAAAATGAGAAGGTTAGACTACATCTATTGACTTTGGGCATGCTGTATATTAACACCTGTGTATGTTATTTTTCCCCCAATAGAAAGCAAACCTCTTGAAGGTATGGACCATTTCATTTTTGTCATTGTTTGCCATACACCTATAACAGTCCCTGGAACATAATAAATGTTTATTAAATGAATGAATGAATAAGCTCCCAAAGTTCCTTCTAGCTCCAAATCCTATTAATCAATGTACTATGGGATATATCTGAAATAATATTTCAAGCTTCCTTTTTCTCTCTGGTCTTTTTGTGAGGGAAACACAGCTGATCAACAATCTCACCTCTATGTCCCTATCTGGCATAATCGTTACTTGTTTTATACTTATGCTAACTATTCGAAAGAGGAAGCATAATAGAAATCAAAGAACATTGAGTCTGGAATCAAGAGGACTGAGTCCCAATTCCAGCTCACTTAACAAGTACCTATAACATCTACTATGTATAAAGGACTATAATATTGAAGAAGATAAAGACACATTTCCTGCTCTCATAGATATTACAGTGTATTAAAGAGTAGGAAAGACAGACAGTTGGATGGATGAACAGATACAGACAGATAGATGGATGGATGGATGGATGGATGGATGGACGGATAGATAAACTCTAATATTCAGCCAAGGTAGGCTGTGAGTAAACAACATTTTAGCCTTAGTTTCATCTATTAGAAGAGTATAATATACTTCTAAACTCCTTAGGAGAAGTTAAAATACTACACAAATGTGAATTATTACTATATGAAGAGGTAGCATCATATAGTGAATAGAGACCTAGTCTTGGAGTTGGGTAAATCTAGATTAAAATCAAATCTTTGAAACATAATGATTATGCCATTCTGGTCAAGTAGCTTAACCCATCATAAGCCAAGGTAACTCTTAGACAACGAATTGAAGAATATATGTTAATTTGTACTGGTATAAAGAGTTTCATTTTTTTAAATCACGGAATTCCCTACACCAATGAAATCATGTATCTAAACAAAATAATTATTAAAACTATAAAGGCTGGGGGCAGCTAGGTGGTACAGTGGATAGAGCACCAGGCCTAGTGTCAGGAGTACTTGAGTTCAAATCTGGCCTCAGACACTTACTATGAAACCCTGGGCAAGTCATTTTACCCTGATTGCTTCAAAAAAAAATTATAAAAAAATATAAAGCCATTCAGCCCACCTGAGCACAGAACATTTCCAGAGTTCAAAGTTGGAACTTTCTTTTCCAACAAAGATCCTGAATTTTAAATGGCCCTTATTAGGCATTGTATATTGCAAGGTTTTTCTTTATACAAAATTGGTACTTGAAAAGTCTTTAATCTATTTAAGGAATCTGCTGCATGGGGCAATCTCAGAATAATTTAAGGCTTTTGGGGGAGTAAGTAGACATTGGGAGAGATGTTCTGTATACATTGACGCTTCTTGGAATTTTCTTACCAAGAAAGGAGAAAGGTACATATGCAGTTTCCTAATCTTGGAATTCCTTGAAAAGAAACTCATTGGCATAGTGGTAGATTTCACGTTATCAGCGATGGAATTTTGTTTATGGTGAGAAAGGTACAATCATGATCCTAACTTGTAATTGACTACTCAAGAGGGCTCACGGGTGACTGATGAAATTGCTCAAGAAGTCAGATATTCTGCCTGAGGTTGATCTTACATCAGGGGTTTGTACCTCACCACCGAGTCTTTGCTCATTGCATTCGGATTTCCCTGCCCTGCCCACCGCTACTACCTTTAAATGCCCTCCCCATTTCTTTCTGCCTATGGATTTCTGATGACTGTATAATTTGAAATATTACTTCTTCTCAAGTTTTACAAAATTATAACATTTTGCTTTTCTCTGAAAAATATCAAGCTTAAAACAATTATAAACTATTTGTGGATTAAGCTAGTCTGAGGCCAGATTTGAACTAGGGAAGATGTCTTCTTGACTCCAGGTTCAGCACTCTATCCCCTGTGCCACCTAGCTAAACTGCAATGGTCCCTTATTACTTTCAGGATTAAATAGAAAATACTATTTGGTTTTGAGACCCTTCCCAACCTAACCCCTTCCTGCCTTTCCTATCTTCTTACACATTACTCTTCTTCACATATGCTAAAATCCGACCTTGTGCAAAGCCTTTCCCAGCCCTGCTAACGTCAGTGCCTTCCCTCTGAGATTATCTCCAACTTATCTTGTATAGATCGAGGTTGTACATGTGCGTGTACTTGCCTGTTTACATGCAGTCTCTGCCCCTCGTTAGATTGTAAACTCCTTGAGGGAAGGAACTATTTTTGCTTTTATGTGTATCCTCAGATCTTAGCACAGGGTCTGGCATGTAGAAGGTGCATAATAAATGCTTTTTGGCTTATTGACTTGACAGTTTCAGAAGGGACACAAGTGGAGGAATGAAAAAGAAACCTAACACTCACCTCGACAATCAGATTGATGAAGATCTAGGAAGCAATGGATGTGTTAGCTATATTACTCTACTGAGGAAGCACAGGGTATTAGAAAGAGTGATTGAACTCAGGGTCAGGAAGAACTGAGTTCAAGTCCTGCCTCAAGCACTTACTTTTTAACTCTGACTGGGCAAATCGATTTCTTCATCTGTAAAATAAGAACAATAACTGTTTCTACCTCAAAGCATTATGTATCAATGTCAGTTCTTATATACAATAATCCAATTACCTTGAGAATTTTCATAAAAATCAGCAATTATTATTGAGGACATAGTAATAATACTAATAGCTGATATTTATATGATGTTCCAAATTTTTCAAAGTATTGTACATACCTTATCTCATCTGATCCTTACCACAAACCTGTCAACTAAACTTAAGAGCTACCCTTGTTCATCTAGTTCATTGAGGCTGTCACACCAAGCAGTCTTAAGAAGGGTTGATGAAAACTGTTTACATTTGAAGCAAGAAAGACCTGATGGAGTGGAGCTGATCTTGCTGGACAGTTTCCTCCTTGTGCCAGCCAGCAAGAGTGATGACAGGCCAAATCACTTTAGCTGGCATTTCCCGTGAAAAAAAAATATGAGTCAGAGAAGAGGCTTCAGTCAAAAGCATTCCAGCTCTGTGTGGCTACAGTCATCAGAGCTGCAGTTAATCTAGTGAGCAATGTACAGGCCTGTTTCCCTGGAAGAGACAGATTATACTCCTAAGAGGCTACTCCTGGGGCCTCCCGATCCTTGGTGGTCTCCTTATCTCCATTTATTTTTATTCTCTAAAAAATATGTGGTTGAACTTGTAGCCCAGTCTGGTGTCCCTGTTGTTATTCTTCAGCAGGAGTTAAATAAAGGAGAGGACCTGGTGTTGGAGAGGCGTCCCCTGGACGTGGCCACAAAGGCAATAACTTTTGTATGGGAAAAGGACTAACTGCCAAGAACAAACTGGGCTCAGTCTCTTTAGCCAAATACCCTTAGAAGTTGAATGAAAGGGTTTGGAGGCTAATATGTTTCAGGGCTACAACTCGGTGACCCAGACTTGAGGCCTCGACCCAGATCAGAGTCGGCCAGAAGGAAATCCAGGCTCAACATAGTTTGGTTGCTCAGCTGTTTGGCCAGATAGGAGGTAACAGTTCCACTTCCTGGGAAGGAAGCCAGAAGCAGCTACTTTCTTTGTGGTTTAACTTTTCAACATTGGAATTGAGAACAAGGATCAAAAGGAGGACAAGCTATTGTTTTTAAACATTCAACTGAGGGAGGCCTTCTTTATTCCCCCCTTCCCCCATCTCTTAATAGGAGAAAGGGTCCTTTTCATGGTCCTAGACACAGGGCACAAAACAGTGGTGCTCCTAGACACTCAAGCATGTGATGAGGAGCCTGTAATTCAATTCTACAATCATGAATGAAGCAATTATGTTCGAAACCCTGGGGATACAAAGATGACAAAATAATGATTCTTGCCCTCCAGAATCTTATAGTCTACTG
The DNA here is from genome assembly GCA_028646515.1 of Pseudochirops corinnae. NCBI lineage: Eukaryota > Metazoa > Chordata > Mammalia > Diprotodontia > Pseudocheiridae > Pseudochirops > Pseudochirops corinnae. The sequence continues at coordinate 196,434,926 of CM053585.1, read as the reverse complement.
AGAAGATTGCACACATACACAAATGACTATTATAACAGGAGCAAAGGATAAATGACTTTAGAAAAATTTGAGGAGAAAGACAATTTTCAGCTCAGTGGGGAAGGTTGTGGTATCAGGAAAGGTTTCAGGGAGGAGGTGGCTTCTTGAACTAGGCCAGGGTTGGGGAACCTGCGGCCTCCAGGCCACATGGGGTCTTCTAGGTCCTTGGGTGCAGCCTTTTGACTGAGTCTAAGTTTTATAGAACAAATCTGTTTGTTAAAGGGATTTGTTCTGTGAAGTTTAGAATCAAAGAGCCACACTTGAGGACCTGGAGGGCCACCTGTCCCCTAGAGGCCACAGGTTCCCCAGCCCTGAACTAGTCCTTGAAAAAGATAAAAAATGAGGAGTCAGGCATTCTAAGGCATTGGGGAGAGTCTATGCCAAGGAATGGAAATAAGACAGTCCAGGATAATATTAGAGGATAGCTGGTAGTCCAGAAGGTAGAGTACAAGAAGGAAGAAGGATGAAATAAGGCTGAAAAGAGAAATTGGAACCAGAATGCGGAAGTACTTAAATACCATGTTATTGCTGTTATTGAGTCATTTCAGTCATGTCTGACTCTTCATGACTGCATTTGGGGTTTTCTTGGCAAAGGTACTGGTGTGGTTTCCTTCTCCAATTCATCTTATAGATGAGAAAACCAAAGCAAACACGGTTAAGTGACTTGCCCAGGGTTACACAGCTAGTAAGTGCGAGGCTGGATTGGAATTCATGAATATGAGTCTTCCTGATTCCAAGTGCTACATCCACTGTGCCACCTACCTGCCCCCAAAATCATGTCTAAGGGTTTATGGTTTTTTTTTCCTATAAGCAATAGGAAGAAAATGAAGGTTTTAGAACAGACAATTAGCAACATTTGACCTGTGTGTTAGAACCTGTGATTTGAACTCAGTAAGATGAGTCTTCCTGACTCCAGGCCTAGCACTTGATACACTCTACCACCTAAATACCCCACTTTCCTTTATAGAAGGCCAAAACTGGACTTTTGCTCATTCCACTCTGTTATCTGTTGCTCTGCTTAGTTTTAATTCTTGGAACAAGATTTTCTTTCCCAGGTATGCCCAGTCTCCTCCCCCCTGCTTTCCTGCCTCCTTATATGTATTGTCTCTCCCAATTAAACTGTGAGCCTCTTGAAGGCAAAGACTGTCTTTCTCTTTATTAATTGTATCTCAGAGCTTAAAACAGTACCTGGCACACAGCAGATGCTTAATAAATGTTTATTGGATTGGATTAGTGGACAGAGTGTTAGACTTGTAGTCAGAAAGATACGAATTTGAATCCAGACCTTGGTAAATCTCTTAGTCTCTGTTTTTCCATCTATAAAATAGGATAACAAAAGAGCCTACTTCCCAGGGTTGTTGTATGTCTAAAATACTTTGTAAGCCTTCAAGCCCCATGCAAATGCTAGCTATTGGCTACTATAGGGGGTATATCTAAATTAATTCAATGAAAGATCCATTTGAAAGTTTGATTTTTTTTTTGAGGTTTGCAAAACATCTCCTCCACAGCTACCTTATAAGGAAGAATTATTACTTCCATTTTACTGATGGAGGAAACTGAGGCCAGAGGTGAAGTGACTTGTACAATGACACCAAGGTAATGACTGCCATAGCTAGGATGTGAATCTAGGTCTCATGTGTCACAATCTCAGAGTCAATAGGAATATCCAGATAATTAGCCCAGGTTTACCCAAATAAGCCCCTGCTCTACAATAAACTCAACAAGTGGTTGGTCAACCAGTTGTTGCTTTAAGGCCTCCAGCTAGAGGAAAACACACTACTCTGAAACAATCTATGCTACTTCAGGACAGCAGTAGCTCTTAGTACTAGACTCCTAAGTGCAGGGCTCTTTCTGTAACCTCATACATCTTCAACTCTAGCTTCAACCTCCACAGAACTTAGCAAAGGCAGAGAATAATATCCACTCCCAGGAGGACCTCATTCATCACACAAGTCCTATTTCAGGGACTCCATTTTACACCTAGCAGAAATTAGTCTTAATTGAAATGTTTTGTTTGCTTCCAGTGTTTGCCAAAATGTCCCACGTTATTTCCACATGAATACGGTCTACTTTGGACGCAATGCCCAGGGCTCTCCTTCCACAAGATTGTGAAACTAGGAAATCTGGCCTTCAAGGGAACCCTTTCTCTTTTTTTACTCTTTCTTTTTGCATTTTTGGTGTTCTTGCCCTGCCTTTTGCAAGCATGGGTTAATTAGTTCCTTTAGGAAGTAGAGGCAGTATCATATAAAGAGCATTGTGCCAGGTAGCATGAAACTTGTATATTAGTTCCTCTACTGCTTATGAGATGGGTGTTTGACCAAGTTATTTAATCTTTCTAGGCCTTGGTTGCCTTAATCCTCTATATTTTAATTGTTTTGTGTCTGAAATTTCCACTGACAGATAAACAAGTTTGAATATATAAATAAGAATCAAAAAAGAGGTATCACTAACAAAGTCATAAGCAGCAACAAAAAATAACTTTCATACAAAATGAATTTTAGACTAAAAAACACTGAAAATCATGTGAAGCAAACATTAAAAAGGTGGTTGTTGTTATTTGTTCTTCATTCTCATAGAGAACCATAAGATTAAGGAGGGGATGCCATGACCTGCAAGTGGCCAGATATAGATCAGGAAGAATGGAGATAGCCCTGGATACAGCAAGAGACCTTGGCCTTTTTTTGTTTTGTTTTTGTTTTTGCTTTTTGGAAGGCAATTGGGGTTAAGCAACTTACCCAAGGTCACACGGCTAGTAAGTGTTAGGTGTCTGAGGCCTGATTTGAACCCAGGACCTCCTGACATCAGGGCCAGTGCTCTATTCACTGCACCACCCAGCCACCCCTGAGACCTTGTTCTTTTGAAGCTAAGGTCTTTGACAGATCTCAGTTTGATTGAGGTAACACTCATTCAGTGATTAAGGCTAGGTAAGAAATGAGGCAGAGAATGACCTCTTCACCTAAGTCAAAAAAAAATCAGTTTAGGAGGGAAAGACCCTGAGAGTTTCTGGCCAAAAACAGAAACAAAGAACACAGAGAGCACCTCTTAAAAAAGAACAATGAATATACACGTAATCATTCCCTTCTGTTTCTTAGTAAGTGAGGGAGAGAAGGTGGCATAGTGGAAAGTGTATTAGAATTGCAGTCAGGGGACCTAGGTATGGATCCCAACTTAGCCACTCATTCATTATTTGTGTCTTTGTCCAAGTCACTAAACCCTACTGGGCCTCCATTTTCTCATCTACAGAATGAATGAATTGGAATAGATGTACACTAAAGTCCTTTCCAGCTCTAAATCTGTGATCCTACAAAACACATTAAAATAACGAGGTCCTCAAAATGCTGCAGATGATATTATCCTGATTGTATCAAACCCAGAATATTTCAGAATTTACTAAATGAAATTTATAATCATTCAAGAAAGTTCATCCTGACTATCCAATCAGTGAACAAGCGTTATGTGTCAGACATCATGCTGAGTGTACTGTGGTGGTGCCGAAAAACAAAAAAAGGTAAAAATAATTCTTTCCCTCAAGAGGTTTTTGCTCTAATGGGGGAGTGGGGCACGTCAATAAACAAGTATATACAAGATACATACAAAGTAGCAAAGGGAAGCTTCAAGTGGCTGGGGAACTGGGAAAGGCTGATTGCAGATGGTCAGATTTAAGTCAATCAGCATATTAAGCACCTAGCACTTGCTAGGTACAGTGCTAAGTGCTAAGGAAACAAAAAAAGGCAAAAGACAGTTCCCACCTTCAAAGAGCTGATAATCTAATGGGGGATACAACAAGCAAATACATATATAAAGACAAGCTATGTACAGAATAAACAAGAAATAATTAGCAGAAGAGAGGCTCTAGGATTCCAAGGGGTTGGGAAGGGCTTCCAGTAGAAGGTAGGATGTTAGCTAGAATTTAAAAGAAGCCAGGGAGGCCAGTAGGCAGAGATGAGGACAGGAGCATTCCAGGACTAGGAGACAGCAGAGAAAATGTCTAGAGTCAAGAGAGGCAACATCCAGGAGGCCAGTGTCACTAGACTGAAGATTGCATGGTGGAGAACAAGGTGTAAGAAGAAGGGGATAGGTTATGAAGAGCTTTGAATGCCAGGAGATTTTGTATTGATCCTGGAGGTGATTAAGAGCATTGGAGTTTACTATGTGGGTGACATGGTCAGACCATGCTTTAGGAAAATCATTTTGGTGACTGAATGGAGGATGGATTGGAGTGGGGAAAGACTTAAGGCAGGTAGCCCCTCCAACAGGCTATTGCAATAGTCCAGGTGTGAGGTGATGAGAACTTATATCAAAATGGATGGGAATATCACCAGATATTCCAGAGTTAAGAGATGATGCAAAGATGAAATAAACCTTGACAACAGATTGGATTTAGGGTTGAGAGTGGTGTGGCTGGTAAGAGATGATTAGGAATCAAGGATGACTCCTAGGTTGTGAGCCTGGGGAACTGAAAAGATGGAGCTGCCCTTGACAATGGTAGAGAAGTTAAGAAAGGAAAAGGAACTTTTGAGCTAAGTCTTGAAGAAAGGTAGGAATTCTAAGAGGTAGAAATGATGAGGAAGAGTATTACAAGCATGAGAGACAGCCAAGTGAAGGCACAGAGATGGAAGATAGATTGTCCCATGTGAGTAACAGGAAGAAAGCCAGTATCACCAGATCACAGAGCAAGTGGAGTTGTGAAGAAACTTCAATGTACTGATCCTTGGAGGTAAAAGGGAAGAATGTATACTCAACTGAATCTATTGACATAAAGGTTACTTCTTTTCTTAAAGTATATGTTAAACTTAACATAGTAGTGCCAACATTGCCTTGCTTGTCTAGACTTTCATCTGCCCTCTTCTCTGTACAACATTTTAAAATATTTCATTGACATTATTTTCTTTTTAATTACTATCTCTCCAACTCTCCTCTACAAAATAAATGAATGAATGAATGAATAAATAGATGAATAAATCAATAAATGGAAGTCTTCCCCTGCAACAAATAAGTCCAGTAAAGCAAAAATATTCTATCATATTCACAGTACTATGATTTTCTTTGCCAAATGGTGAATGGAGGAAACTTTGTCCTCTCCCAGCTCTAAGCTGTGTGATTCTCTGTAAGACTTCAATACTTTTATACTTAAGTGTGATAACTTAAAAAAACATTTCCCCACTCAGGTGGATATGTCATTATAAGCTTGAGTCCTTCCTTATGGAATGAAAGGCTTAGTTCACTATTAGAGTTATTTTTAGACAGCAGGCAACAGGTGGGGTTGATATGTTTTAGTCAGGAAGACCTTCCAGGGCCCTGGAAATCCCCTCTTGTTGGGTTGTATATGCTAACAAACATAAGCAGCTCTTTCCAGAGTTGATCAATTGCACAAGGCAACTGTTGTTTAATGCTGGAGCTATATAGGGCATGTCATGCGCTTCATTAATAAGAAATTAAAAATAAATCTCTGATGGGACTTTCCTACTTTCTTTTATTTCTAGCCTGGCACATGCCTAGCTCACACAGAATTGCAATAGAATCAGAAACAAGAGTTCACACTGCAGAAAACATTCCGGGGAGGATGAAACCTAAAACTTAAATCATTTATGAGTAGGGCTACAACTTCTGTTTCTGAGGCAGGCCTTTTCAGGTTCTTCATCCTTAGCCTCATGCCCATTTAAGAAGTGGATGCAATTCTTTACTGAGATATTTTGGTATTCAGATGGAATCTAGATAAGTTACTAAGTTTCATAACAAAGAAAGAGGAGCAAAGGGGATGGGCAACTGGTAAGACAGAGATTATAGGTGATCCTTTGCTGGTGCTAAGTGCAACTGGCTTTGATTGGCAACTCTACTGCCCATAAACAGTACAAGGTCACAGTTCTAGGGCAGAGAGGAATACTTGTGGTCTGTCATAAGGAAGCAGGGCTCCTAATCCCAGTTCTAAGGCAGAGAGGCATGCTAGTACTTGTGGCTGCAGGAAAACAAAGGGCCATTAAAAAGCAGAACAAATCAAATGGAAAAGGAAGTACAAAAATTCACTGAAGAAAAGAACTCTCTAAAAAGCAGAATTTTCCAAATGGAAAAAGAGGTACAAAATCTCACTGAAGAAAATAATTCCTTAAAAATTAGAATTGGGCAACGCTAAATGACTCCATAAGACATCAAGGAACAATTTTTAAAAGTCAAAATAACAAAAAAAAAATAGAAGAAAATGTGAAATATCATCCCAGAAAAATAAGTGACCTGGAAAATAGATTGAGGAGAGATTATTTAAGAATTATTAGACTACCTAAAAGCCATAATCAAAGAAAGAGCCTAGACATCATGTTTCAAGAAATTATCAAGGAAAACAGCCTTGATAATCTAGAACCAGAAGATAAAATAGAAATTGAAAGAAAACAGTAATCACCTACAGAAAGAGAACCCAAAAGGAAAACTCCCAGGAATATTACAGTCAAATTCCAGAGTTTCCAGGTTGTAATTGAAAGAAGCAATCTAAACATCATAGAGCCATAGTCAGGATCACAAAGATTTAGCTATTTCCGTGTAAAAGGGGCAGAGGGGTTAGAATAGAATATTCTGGAAGGCAAAGGAGTTAGGATTACAACCAAGAATAATCTACTCAGCAAGTCTAAGTATAATCCTTCAGGGGGAACAATGGATATTTAATGAGGCATTTCTGATGAAAAGACAGAAGCCAAAAAGAAAATTTGACATTCAAATATAAGACTCAAAAGAAGCATAAAAAGTTAAACATGAAAGAGAAATAATAAGGGTCTCAATGAAGATAAATTATTTACATTCCTATATGGGAAGTTAATACATGTAATTCCTAAGAACTTTATCATTATTAGGGCTGTTGGAAGCTGACTATATAGACAAAGGTCATGAATATAAAGCATTTATGTTGGGATGATCCCCACAAAAAATCAAAAGGTGAGAAAAAAGATGCAATGGGAGAAGGGGAAAGGGAGAGGTAGAATAGGGAAAATTATCTCTCATAAAAGAGGATATAAGGAAGAGCTTTTACAATGGTGAAGAAAATGAGGAGGTGGGTAATGCTTGAAGCTCACCCTCATTGGAATTGGTTCAAAGAGAGAAGAATATATTATTGTTGGGCATAGAAATCTATTTGACCCAATTGGAAAATAGGAGGGGAAGGGGATAAGATAAAAGGGGTAATGTAAAATGGCAGGGAAGATTAAGGAAGGCAGTGGTCAGAGGCAAAAGAGATTTTTGAGAAAGGAAAAAAATAAAAAGATAATAAGGATAATTAGGATAGAGGGAAACGCACAGTTAATCATCCTGACTATGAATGTGAATGGGATGCACTCAAACATAAGACAGAAGCAAAAAGCAGAATGGATTAGAAACCAGAATCCAACAATATGTTCTTTATAAGAGACAGGTGTAGTGGATGGATTACCTGCCCTGGAGCCAGGAGGATCAGAGGCCATGTTTGAACTCAGACTAGGCAAGTCACTTGTAATGCCATCCACAAGCAGATTCCCAAAAGAATGCTATGGTGAACAGCTTTTAAGGTTCAGATTACACAGTATAGTGAACACTCCATTTATTCCATTACAAATCAAGGCAAACATTCACAATATATCACAACATGATATTCACAACATTACATCTCATCACAGAAAATCACAATATGGTGTTCATAACATCTTAACATTAGAATGGCCACACAGTTTTCACTACAGTGGCCACAATATTTAGAACAAGGAACAAAAGAATAATCATTGGGTTTCCCTAAGGGGAAAACTCTCCTTACTTAATCATTCAATCAGTTCACAATACAATAATCAAATTTCCACCCATGAGGAAACCATTAACTTAAGCAGTCACTTACCTAGATTCCCAATTACTAACTATCATTAGTCACTAGTACAGTCATTAGAAAAACCACACAAACACTCCACCCCATGGTGTCCAGCAAACCTCAATTTCATCCAAGGGGAGGCCTTTTCTTCATCTTGACTCTGGGTGGTCTTTCTGATTCCCTGTATCCCCTTCCATGGTCCCAGCTCCTTCCTGAATTTACCAGTCACCTGGATTCAGAAGCAGACAGCCCCTAGGTCCTTGTCCAGTTCTCAGGGCAGTCCCTGGCACACCCTGAAGTTCACAGGGTCCAGCACATCTCAGACCCTTCACCACTTCTCTTGCCTGGAACTCAAGGATCAGCCAGGCCACGAACAAACAAAGTCTTATCCCAGTCATGCTTCTTCAGTCCTCCAACACTTCAGGAGGCCCTCGGACTCAGAAGGAATATTGGCCTTCCAGGCAGCCTTCCAGGGAAGCCCTCTCAGCCTAGCAGGAGGCCTTCCAGGCAAAGCCCTCTGAGCCTTCCAAGTGGCCTTCATCAGATTCTGGTCTCAGGAAAACTCCATCTCAGTTCTCAGTCAGCTTCCAGATGCTGGGAGAGAAACTCACATTCTCTCTCTCTCTCTCTCTCTCTCTCTCTCTCTCTCAGAGGCTTCAGTCTTTACAATTCTTCCTTCACCAGGAGCAACATTCCAATTCTGTCTCTCTCTGTCTCTGGAATTCTTCTTTATGTACACACATTGGCCTCCTGTCTCAGCCAATCCCCTTCTGCCACGTCATCAGGGGAGTTCACACCTTCTCAAGGGGACAGGGCTCACACCTTCCATATAGAGCTCACACCTTCCATACTTAGCCCTAAGTTACTAAGTGCTAAGTATCTGCCAAAGTGATTGCTGTTATATCACCTTATTCTATTAGCTTTGGTTTCATCATCTATAAAAATGAGCTGATTTTTCTCCATATTTATATAGATCTATCTATCTATTTATATATATGTATATAGATATGTGTGTATATACACACATTATATGTATATACTCTCATATACATATATTATCCAATTTTTATAGTACACATACATATTTATATGTTCTTTATTAAATAGTTGTTTGTATATTGTCTCCTCCATTACACCATGAGCTCCTTGAGAGTAGGGACTACTTTGTGCTTTCTTTGTGTCCTCAACACTTAGCCCAGTGCCTGGAACATTGTAAACACTTAACAGATGCTTTTTGGCTAACTGGCTAATTAAAGATAATTACAACAATGAGACAAAGTATCAAAATTGGAAAATGCACCCACAGTAGTCCTTAAGGTAAAATTTATATCTCTATATACTTTCATCATGAAAAGAGAGTAAAAATAGATCTTGAATTAGATGTACAATTTTTTTAAAAAAACTAGAAAACCAATAAATATTAAAACTTAGGTAAGCATCAAAATAAAAATTCTGAAAAATCCAAGAGATTAACAAAATTGAAAACAAAGGCATTCAATTAATAAAGAATTATAATAAAAAACTACCTAATTTTATTTTAAAAGAAAACCAAATTACCACAATAAAAAAGTAAAAAGAATTCATATCAAACAAAGAAGATATAAACAAAATTACCAGAAATTGTTTTGCCCAATTATATGCCAATAAAATTGGTAATATGTTGAAATATATTGATATTCACAAAAATATAAAGTACTCAGATTAAACGATAAAAAAAATAGATAATTTAATTAATACAGTATCAGAAAAAGAAATTGAACTAACCACAGGCAAATTCAACATCCATTCCTATTTAAAGCTAAACATTAGAAATCATAAGAATAGATACCTTTCCTCATTACAATAAATGGTATCTATTTAAGAACCAGAAGCCTTTCAAATAAAGTCAAAAGCAGGGGGGGGCGGAGCCAAGATGGCGGTGTAGCAGCAGCAACATATCGCAGCTCTCACATAGCCACCCCAAAATATCCATAAAATAGGACTCTAAACCAATCCTAGAACTCCAAAATACACACAAAGATACTTCCCACTAAAGTCAGCTCGGCTACAAGGAACCATATCAGCACTGTGAACCGAAACCAGCCTGGCCTGAAGCCGTGGCTGTGCCCTGGGGTCGCCTGGATGGGAGGAGCAGAGGAGCGGATTAGCAGCAGCTGCGAGGAGCGTTCAGAACTAGGTCAGTGGGAACTGTGGGGAGAAAAGCGTCCAGCCGAAAGGCCTCCCGAGCGGAAAAGCGAAAGGCAGAGGTTTTGCGCCCACCTCCGCGTTGCAGCTTCCTGCTCACAGCCTGCAGATGGCAGGGGGACTAAACGATTGTTCTGAGGCCAAGAGCTCTCATGTTGAGTGGCCTGGATCTGGATTGTGGTCTTGGGCCTCGGTCCTGGAGTCTTCATTATCCAGTCAGCTGGAGGTAAATAGGAAGAGTCCCAGCATCTTCCTGAGAGCTACGGCAGCCGGGAGGACCCCAGCAATTTCAGACAGAGCTTTCCCTTCTGGAAGCAGAGCCCCATAGAGATTAAAAAAAAAAAAATCACGGTCTGAACAACCATGACTAAGAATAAGCATAAGAAGCAAAGTAAGAACAGCTCCCAAACCCTAGATTCCTTCTTTGGGGAAAAGAAAGATCATGGGAGAGAGAGGG
>CM053585.1:196408763-196423930 GCA_028646515.1 Pseudochirops corinnae | reverse complement strand
GGGAGGGGAGAAAATCTGAAACTCAAGTGATTGTGGAACTGAATCTTGTAAATTAAAAGTAAATGAGTAAATAAAAAAAACAATAATGCAAATTCAATTTAAAAGTGTCATAGGTTTCTTTTTTTAAATTGGTTAACATTTACTACCATACCACTGTCAACACTGAACATGACATATCAAGAATGCTATAAATGGAGGCATGATCTGAATATAATAGCTGATGTCATAAACAAATTAGAGAAGTAAAGAAGAAATTACATTTCAAATGCATAAGTAATTGATGAGTTCATGACCAAACACAGGATAGGAAAAACTACAGAACATAATATAGACAATTTTTAATTACATTAAATTTGAAAGTTTTTGCACAAATAAATACAATGCAGCTAAAATTAGAAGTGAAATAGATAACAAAGGGGAAAAAATCTTTGCAATAATTTCTCTAAAAAGATCTCATTTCCAAGATATTTGAAGAAGTAGTTCAGATTCACAATAATGAAAGCCATTCTCCACTGATAAATGGTTAAAGAATATGAATGGATAGTTTTCTAAGGAGGAAATCTAGGCCATAAGGAAAAGTGCTTCAAATAACTAATTAGAGAAATACAAATTTAAACAACTCTTAGAGTATATCTAATACTCATCAGATTGGCAAAGTTAACAAAAATGGAAAATAATAAATGCTGGAGAGGCAGTGGGAAAACAAGCATATTAATGCACTGTTGGGGGTGCTATGCATTGGTGCAACCATTCTAGAAAGCAATCTGGAACCATGTCCCCCAAATTACTAAACTGCATACCTGTTTGATCTATACTTTGACCCAGTACTAGACCTATAACCCAAAGAAAGAAAAAAGTATGTGCAAAAGTATTGCTAACAGCTTTTTGTGTGTGTGATGACAAAGAACTGGAATCTAAAGAGGAGCCAATCCATTGGGGACAGAACAAATTTTTCTATGTAAAAGTAATAGAGTACTACTGTGTTGTAAGAAAAGTCGAAACTGACTATTTCAGAGAAATTTGGAAAGATTTATTTGGACTAACACAGAGCGAAGTAAGTAGAATCATGAGAATGATTTATAAGTTAACAACATTGTGAAGAAAAACAATTATGAGAGATTTAAGGACTCTAATCAACAAAATAATCAGCCATGGTTCCAGAGGACCAAGACTGATGATCAAGCATGTTACCCACCTTACTACAGAGAAGTGATAGACTCAGTGTGAAAGATGAGGTACATTTTTTGGACGTGACCAACATGGGAATTTGTTTTGGTTGACTGTGCGTATTTCTATAAGGGTTAAATTGGTTTTGTTTTTCTTTGTTTTTGCAGTGGGGGCAGGGAAGATGGGAGGGAGAAAAAATTAATTTAAAAACTAAATTAAAATGTTAAAATCTAGCTATATCTACCCAAAAAATTGATGAAATTTAATAAATTTTAATATAAGAATACTTGTTCAAGGCTGTTGATTCATTATTTTTGGTGAATTTTTTTTTTAGTTACATACTCAATTCATCCATTATTTCTCTTTTATTGTTGTTGTTGTTGATAAGTACTCACTAAAGAATAGTGCTAACCTGAAACAGGGACCAAGATACAATACCAAATAGGTACTATATTTTCTTTAGCTAATCAACAAGAGAGAATACTGTCCTGTTTATTAGGTCTGTTGGATCTTCATGTTCAGTGCTCTTGAGTAGGTAGGTGTTAGGTCCAATGAGGTTGGAAATTGATCCATTACCCCAGCAAGGACCCAGATCTGTTTCTATTTTCTAAATGGAGAGAAACTAAAACTGAAATCCTCCTCTTTTCAAAGTCTCTGAGAGACATGAAATTTTATATGATGACTAAGTGTTAATAATCTTCAGTTGATGAAAGGGACCTTGGTGAGTATCTAATGCAACTTCTTCATTTTATATATAAAAGTACTAGTCCCAGAGAAGTTAAATGATTTGTCAAGGATCCCTCAGATGAGTGAGTAATATATTAATATATTAATATATTAATATATTATATAATATAATATATTCAGGTTTTAAGACTCTAAAACCAGAGTTCTTTCCAACAGTACACCAGGTTGCCCCTGCGCGTTCCTAGTTAACCACAATACATTTTTCACTTTATGAGTTATCTTTGGCTTTCTTCTCTCCTTGTTTGGGCAGCTAGGCAGTGGATAGAGCACTGGATTTGGAATAAGGAAGACTCATCTTCCTGAATTCAAATCTGGCCTAGACACTTACTAGCTGTGTGATCCTGGGCAAGTCACTTAACCCTGTTTGCCTCACTTTCCTCATCAGTATAATGAGTTGGATAAGGAAATGTCAAGCCACTCTAGTATCTTTGCCAAGAAAACCCCAAATAGGGTCACAGAGAATCAGATGGGACTGAACAACAAACAAATCTCCTTTTACCCAGCTCCATCTCAGACTGATATTCATGGGACCCAGACTGATATTCATGGGACCCGGACTGATATTCATCTTTTCCTATCAAAGTCTGAATGGGCTGAAAAGGGATTAGTATATGCCTAATTTAATTAAAAGAATCAATGGCAGGGGATGATCAGTATAAAACAGAGTCAGAGTTGAGAGAAGCTTTAGAAATCAAACATTTCAACTCCTTACCTTATTTTAAAAACATGAGATCTTGAATCAAAGGACCTGGGTTTGAATGCCTGCTCATATATTTGTTCCCTTGGGCAAATCATTTAACCTCTAGAGGTCCCAATTTCCTGACCAGTTAAATGGTGGTGTTGAACTATATGATTTCCAAGGTCCCTCCTCACTCTAAATTCTATAATTCTATGATCCAAATCCTCATGTAGCCTTTACTTGAGGATTCCCCGTGACAAGGAAAACATTAACTTGTTGGACTGCTCTTCCTTAGATTGACTCCAATTCTTCCTCTTTGCAAGTCCACTCACTAGTTCTTACTCTATTGTTCAAAAACATAACAAATAAGCCTAGTTTCCCTTCCATGCCATAGCTCTTCAAACATTTTAGCAAAGTCTCTGACGCCTCCATTCTTCCTCCAACGTCTCTTTTCTAAATTAATTATTCCCTGTTTCCTCAAGGGATTATCGATTTCCTGTGGTTTGCTTTAAGATCCCCTCAACTATCATGGTCCTCACTCTTCTCTGGCCACCCTCCAGCTTTTTCAAGTGATTCTTAAAATATGGCAACCAAACTGGAACATGATACTCCCAATGGACAGTATGGAAGGACTACATGCAGCCTGAGATTACATTCCTTTTGATGCCATGTCACACTCTTAACTCATATTGAACTTGAAATCAACTCAAACCCCTAAGACTTTTGCACATAAACTGCTGTCTTGCCATCTCTTCACTATACTGGACTTGCACAGTTGATTTATGAATCACTATGCTCCAAAGCCAAATAGAATTTTTTATTATCTTTGAGTTTTTATATCATTTATATCTCTTCTCAGCTCCCCTTAGCTTGAGTAATTGCATTGACTGTGTAACTCATTGTCTTTAATATTCAAAGATGAATCTTCCAAATATAAGAGTGACTATCAATACTTCTAGTGATAGAATTTCCCCCACCATCATTGGGTTGGCCCCATGTTTCAGAGAAGGGACTAAAACCAGTGGTTGTGGCTAATCTCACTTGTCATTCATGACATCAACCTTAAGTGTTAAGGATAGCTCCCAAATAACTCTGAAGTAAAGAAATGCCTATTGAGTGCCAGCTACATGCAAGAAATATGTTGGAACTTGTGAGAAATGCAGTAAGTATAATACATTTTCCTAATCCCTCAATGAATTTTCAATCTAATCAAATAAGTATGATGAGCATTCTTTAAAAGTTCAATAACACAAGTTGGATCACAAGGCAGTATTTACAGCAGTCGTCAAAGAAATGTAATCAGATATGTTAAAAAGAATGCTAGTCTGGAGTCACATGTTCAAGTACCAGGTCTAGAACAAATTTGTTATGTGGCCTTAGGGAAGTCACTTCCCTTCTGTGGGCCTCAGTTTCCCCCTTTGTAAAATGAGGACCTTAGCCCAAAGAATCTCTGAACTTCCTTACAAGTTTAACATTTTAGGATTCTATTCTTGATGGGCAGCCCTTCACATGTAATCACAGTTTTGCTCCCCTAAGGTTGAACATTCTGCCATTAACTTCATTCCTTGTATTAGGGTGAGGGATGCCTGAACTCTTAACTTTCTAGATGAGTGAGGAAGAAAGAGAGAAGAATAAATTATCCTTGGCACACATATACCCCCAAAGTTGAGGTGACTCTTCATGTGAGGGGCACATGTTGTTTGTATGCCAGAGGGTTGTTCAAAGTTTTCCTGGAAATAAGGAAATGACTTAAAGTGGTTACCTCTGAGACATAACAAAGAAAAAAAATTGTAGAGTGAGAAAGAGCATAAATAAAAATGTCAGCACCAGAGCCTGGTGTTTCTCTCAAACTAGTGTTTTTCAACAAATTGGGGATAAGAGTGAGAACCTCTGGATTCCTGGCAAGTGGCTCAAAGGAGCTATTCATTCAAAAGAATCTACCCTGTGCTCAGATTCATCAGAAACTCATCTCCACAGCTTTTGACCTCTCCTGTTTAAATGCCTGTGGCTCCAGATGATGGTTCTCTTCTAAGAACATCTGACTTGGAACTGTTGAGTTTTTAAAATTATTGTTATTTTTCATCCAGTGATCAAAAGTTCTGTAATTTTTTTCAGTGTAAGAGATTCCCAGTGCGCTAACTCCCTCTGCAGAGAGAGATTAGTAACTCACCTGTAAATTAGAGACTTAATCTTAGAGCTGTCCAAGTTGACAGTTAGTATTTGTCAGAGTCAAGACATGAAGCTTCCAAAGCCAGACATCTATTTTTTATGCCGAATGTCCATTGGTTGATTTTTATACTGACTGCAATATAGCTATCGTTCCACCAATTAAACATCCAACTGAAGGGACAATTTGTACTTGACAATGAATTATGGAGGACAGAAAAAGAAAGGCTGAAATATTTTTAACATGTGTAGATGAATCACCTTTGAGGCAAGTCAGGAGATACAGCATCTCATTCAGGCCCAGTCCTTCACCAGCCATGTGATGTCAATCAAGTCACTACCCCTCTTTATGCTAGTTTGGAGTCACATGTTCAAGTCCCAGGTCTAGAACAAATTTGTTATGTGGCCTTCTAATTCTGTATCTGTGAAATGAAGGATTGCAGCACATCCCTTCTAGCTAGGTGTTTTGTGATTCCATTAACATTTCTTTTTTTCCCTTTTAAATATACATTAAATTTATCATGTAACTTTCTTTTGTTTTCTTTTTTTCTTCCTTCCCCTCCTCCTCAAGATGGCTATCATTATACATGAATATATGTGTGTATGTATGTATGTGAAATATATATATGTAAAATTATTCTATACATACTTCTGTTTATCAGTTCTTTCTCTAGACACAGATGCCATCTTCCTTCCTAGATTCTTTGTAGTTAATTTGAGCATTTGTAATAGTTAAAATGAGTTGGTCGCTCAAAGTTGTTATTAAAACAATATCACTGTTACTATGTGCAATGTTCTCTTGGTTCTGCTCATTTCATTCTTCATTATTTCATGCAAGCCTTTCCATGTTTTTCTAAGATCATCAAGCTCATAATTTCTTATAACACAGTGGTTTTCCATCACAATCATACACCACAACTTGTTCACTCATTGCCCAATTGACAAGCATCCTCACAATTTCCAGTTCTTTGCCACCACAAATAGGGCTGCTATAAACATTTTAGAACATAAAGGTTCTTTTGCTTTTGCCCTAATCATCTTTGGAAACAGTATTATTGGGTCAAAGAGAAAATATTTCTTTAATAGAAGTTTCAGAAAGCACATTGAAGAGGGCCTCAAAAGAGAAACCAAGATTTCTGTATTCTCAGCTCATCTCCATGACCCCAGCTCTCTTCTCTCTTGGAAATGTATTCAGCTTCAGTTCAAGGAACTTAGAAAACTAACTGGGACAGCTCTCCTTGCTTCCTGGCAATAAAAACCCCATCATGTGTTCTTATTGGATTAATGTTGCCTACAGAATGTCACCAGGTCTGTCTGACACATCTGCTCCAAGATACTGAACTAGGTGCCTGTAATACCAAACCAAAAAATAAAAGTGTCTAGTTTACATTCTATTAAAGAAGGAAGCATGTGTGTATATACATATACACACACATGCAAACATATATTTGTGTGGATAAGGATATATAATGCATATTGTATACAATAGTGATAATAATAGCTAACATTTATATGGTAATTACTATGTGCCAGACATTGTGCTATGCTCTTTATAAGTGTTTTCTCATTTTATTCTCACAGTAACCCTGGGTCATTGTTGTGGTGGTGGTGGTGAAGTCATTTCAGTCTTGTTCAACTTTTCATGACTCCATTTGGGGTTTTCTTGGCAAAGACGCTAGAGTAGTTTGCCATTTCCTTCTCCAGTTCATTTTACAGATGAGGAAACTGAGGCAAACAGGGTTAAGTGTCTTGTCCAGGGTCACATAACCACAAAATATCTGAGTCTAGATTTGAACTCAGGAAAATGAGTCTTCCTGACTCCAGCACTCGATCCAGTAGGGAGGTGTTATTATTATTCCCATTTTACAGATGAGGAAACTAAAGCAAACAAGCTAAATGACTTTCCCAGGATCACACAGAAGTTAGTATCTGAGGGTGGATTTGAATTTGAATCTTCCTGACTCCAGGTCCAGCACTATGCCACCTAGTTTTTATATGTGAGTACGTATATATGTATGTTTATATGTATATATGCGTGCATATATAATATATGTGTATATATATATACACTCACATATATGTTTATACAAACTAAATACAAGATTATTTTTGAGGTAGAGACTCACTTGGTGGGGGGTCCTTGACCCCCAAGGACAGGTGGTGGACAGAAGCAGGAAAGGTCTCATGCATTTCCAATATGAGAGTCAGTCAATGCAAAGGCATGGATATCCACCTTCTAGATCTTTCTCACTGAATGCAACACTTGTCAGGTACAGTGTGGTTACCTAGAGCAAGGAAAAAGAAAAGGGCATCACAGGAAGAAGAGCTTTCCATGCCTGCATAATATTGGTTCCAAGGGCATAGGCCACCTATGCTTTCCACCACTGGATAAAGTCCTGGAATGGGAAGACCCAGGTCAGAGTTCTATCTCTTCATTTTATATTAGTTATCCTGCCCTGGACAAGAAGCAACCTATCTATGCATGAGTTTCCTCAGCTGCAAAGTGGGATTTAATAACACTTGTACTTCATGTCTTACTAGTGTTACGATAAGGAAAGCTCTATATAAAACAGGCTATAGAAATGTGAATTATTCTCATCTCAGTCAATAAACAAGTATTTATCTAAGATGTGATGGGCACAGTGCTGGAGGCCAAGAATATAAAGAAAGGCAAAAAACACAGTCTTTGCCTTCAAGGGGCATACATTCTAATGGGAGTGACATCTCCCATTAGGCAATTTGCAAAAACTTCCAAATGGCAACTTGCAAATAACTAGGTACATACAAGATTCATACAGAGTAGAGGGGAGGGAACTTGCAAGGGGAAGGCATTACTGGCTCAGGGAAGATGGAAAGGAATCCTAGATAAGGTGAGATTTGAGATGAAGAAACTTGAAGGCAGCTGAGGAGACTGAGAAGCAGAAGAGAGGGGCCAGAGCACTCCAGGAATGAGAGACACTGATTGATAAAGCAGGGAGAGGAGACAGAGTGTTATGTCCAAAGAGGAATAAAGAGATCAGTGTCATTGAATCACAGAGGGTGGAGAAGAGGAGTAAGGCATAAGTAGACTAGAAAGATAGGGAGGAACCCGGTTATGAAGACAAGAGAATGAGGAGGGAAGGGAATTGAAAGTGCCAAGTAGTATAGAACTGAGTTGTTTCCCCAAGGGGTAGAGATAAAGAAGGGTCCTGTAGTCAGAAGTCATGGCCAGGGAAAGAACAGAATTAGGACCATAAGGCAAAGAGAAAGATGAAATAATAAAAAACTGTTATCAGATACTGGTTGTTGTCCAGCATTCTTGAAGAGGACCAAAATGGCATCACTATGCTAGAGTCAAGTCTCAGTGAGCCCAACTGTGGCTGATCACACTAACGTGAGTTCAGAATGTTCTACCACAAGTAGGGCACAAAGAATCCATGTGAACATTTGGGGTGGATTCTCTAAATCTGCGCATCTTGTCTTTCCTTTGAGCTACTTCAATTCTGCTTTGCTCATAGAGCATAGCACCTTCTCTGATGTGGGCTCATCATGCAGAGTGGTCCTGTACTAGTGTCTCCTATGTCATAATCAATTCCAAAGTTCTTGAGAGAGACCTTGAGAGTGTCCTTGTATCGCTTCTTCTAACCACTATGTGAACGCTTGCTCTGTGTGAGTTCTCCATAAAAGTCTTTTTGGCAAGTGTACATTTTGCATCAGAACAATGTGGCTGACCCATTAGAGTTGTGTTCTCTGAAGTAGAGTTTGAATGACTGGCAGTTTTCAGAGGTCCTAAACAAGGAATTAATGGATTTGTGAGTGATAGATCAGGTGTGTGACCATTTCTCTCTGCCTGTAACTTAAGTGGAGTAGGGGAAATTGATATTGGGAAAAAAATAAGTTATCTCCATTGAAAACAAATGAGCCTCAAGTACATAATAATATATGAAAATCTAAAATCCATAGACCACAAATTTAAAGCTAGAAGAGATATCAGAAATCATCTGACTTTTTACAGATGAGGAAACTGAGTTCCTGAGAGATAAAGTGAAGTTATGCAAACATAACTTTAAGAAATTTCATATTAAAAAAACCTCTTTCCTTGATAGCAAAAACTTGTTTCAGAGCATTAAAATATCATATTTTGTATATCATTTAATTGCTTAACAGAAAGGCCTCAGCTGAAGAAGAGGCTGAAAGTATTTAGTTTGAGAGTGAGGAGCATTTAAAAATCTCTAAGAAATTAAAACAAGTTCATATCTATCAAAGGGAAAATGTCTCAGTTATGCTGTTTTTCGGGGACACAGGAGTTACACATAGCAAGGTCTGTCCTTTCTGCTATTCTGTGTCAACTAGAGCTAAAGTCAGAAATACTTGTTATTACAACCAATGATGGATTGGCATAGTGGCATCTGTTGTAGCCTGCTCAGTCAAGCAGGTCAACCCCAGTGACTCTAATTTCCTCACAGGTGAAAGTAACACTGAACAGAGAGACAGCAGCAGTATAAAAGGTTGGGTCCCTTTGTTCAGCGGAGCATCTCTACTGTGCTTAAATCATAATTCTTCAGGAGTGACATGGCATATTCTCAATGTTAAAGGATGACCAGGTAGACCAGGTCTTAAGGTTTCTTCTACTTTCTCCCCAAAGTCTGTCGAGGCATGAAGTACCATTACTCAGTGGTTCTGGCAGATTTGACCATTTGATCATTTCACTCCCTCAACTTTAATCCTCCTACTCCTTAGCAAAAAAGTCTTCCTTTACACATGGTCACTGGAAATTTTGTGGCTTTTAAAAAATAATTTAAATTTATAATAATTCTGCTAGGGAAAGGAAGATTTTACCTCTACAATGGATCCATTTTTAACAATTAATAATAACTACCCCCAAGTACAAAAAGAGACATATTTTATTCTTGTTATTTATGAAGCTCCCGGACCTTTTGAATTCTTAACCACTCCAAGAATGAAGTCAAATCTCTGGCGTGCATTAGTTTCCCAATTTGCTATTAATTTGAAGTCGTCAGATGTTAACAGCTACTTTTTCACTAGTATATGTGTTTTCCCTGTGAGTTGAAAGATTTGTCTCCCTTTGCATGTGAAGTGTACCTCCACCCCCTAATCCTGGCATTACTGGGTCATGAATCTTCCTCTTCAGTATCCTAGGACAAGCATATGCATGGAAAAGAGCATAACAAATATCCTTCCTCCTTAGCAGCTTTTCAACTATCCTGCTCTATTACAGTTTGCAAATAAAAACTAATGTACTTTGTGCTGCACATTTAGTTAACTTTCTCCAAAAATCTTTGAGGCGTGAATTTCATCTTTAAAATACATCAACTGAAAACAAGAATCTGAGATAAGGGCAAAGTACAGTGGGACTATCACCCCCTATGCCTAGAGACTATGCCCATCTCCATGAAGCCTGCGATCACCTGCCGCAGCCCACTATGGACAGACACGTGCTGTACTTGCATCCCCTCTGACCCATATTATTTCTCTCTGCATCAGCTCTGTCACTCTGACCACCACACTTTCTGTCTATGCTCCATCTCCAGGAATAAGACCTCCTAAGTCCATGACAAATAACAATCACCAACATAAAGAGAAATGGTCTCTTAGAGGCCTGGATGATGACACAAGTGTGGTACGCCAAAAGGCCCAGATAGACGAGGCCTAGTCAACATGGCAGCAAGTTGATCTACCAACCACAAGGGCTATTCCCAGGCCTATCACCACAGAGCAGGGATTGGATAGAGCTGGATAAGAGACAAAGACAGGGCCTGAGGCAGGGACAGCAGCTACTTCTGGGACTACCAATCCACAGCCTGGAAATTTAAAAAGCCACTAACTGAACTGCCAGGGATCAGGATGGCAAAGTGAACCTCGGCAGCTCCAATCCCCACCCCATCCCCACCCCTGAAAACACAGGGTCTGCCTTAGAGAAAAATTTTAAACAGTAAAGGCCTGGGAACCCCAGAGGAAGGGCATGGCTAAGGTTCTGCCTCAAAATGGGTAAAAAAGCAGACTACAAAGACAAAGACTCTAGAATCTTATTACTCTGAGTGGGAGGAACCAAATTCAGAAGGAGACAGTATTGGCTCCACATCCACAGCTGAAGCCTTAACAGGGAATATGAACTGATCTCAAGCACAGAAAGAATTCGTAGATGAGCTCAAAAAGAACTTTGAAATCCAAATTAGAGAGGTAAAAAATTAAATCAACACTTCTTTTCAAATAAAAATTGTGAAATTAGAAAAACATTACAATGAAGAAAATAGTTCATTAAAAAGAAAAGTATGTGAACTAAAAATGAAATGTGAACATATGGAAAAGTAGCTTCAAAAACTAAATGAAGAAAATAATTTGCTAAAAATTAGAATCAATTAAATTGAAGCTAATGACTCTATGAGGAACCCAGAATCAGTCAAACAAAATATCAAGACTGAAAAATTAGAAAAAGAAGTAAAATATCTCAATGGAAAAATAACTGCCCTGGAAAACAGATCCAGGAGAGATAATCTGAGAATTACTGGTCTACCAGAAAGTCATGATGAAAAAATGAGCCTGGCCAACATCTTCCAAGACCTCATCAAGGAAAACTACCCTGAGATCCTAGAATCAGATGGTAAAATAGAAATCAAGAGAATCCACTTGACACCTCCTGAAAGAGATCCCAAATTGAAAAGTCCATGAAATGTTGTGGCCAAATTCCAGAACTATCAGGTAAAGGAGAAAATACTACAAGCAGCCAGAAAAAAAACAATTCAAATATCATGGAACCACAGGGAGGATCATACAGGATCTGGCAGCTTCTACACTGAAAAATCAGAGAAACTGGAATATAATTTTTTGCAAGACAAAAGAGCTCAGGTTACAACCAAGGATCATCTGTCTAGCGAAACTGAGCATAATCTACCAGGCAAGGAGAGGAATATTCAGTGATATAACAGAATTCGAGCCATTCCTGATGAAAAATCCAGAGCTCAATGGAAAATTCAACCTCTAATTACAAGACTCAAGAGAGACATAGAAAGGTAAATAGTGGAAAAATACACACACACAAACACACACACACGTAATTTGTTATTTAATAAGAGCAAACTGTTTACATCCTTATATGGGAAGCTGATGACTGTTAATATTGTGAATTCTATACCTATGGTGACATCTAAAAGAGTTATAAATCAATAGAGGGTGTGGGTAAAAATTACACAAAATGATGATAAAAAAAACTTATAAAGGGCTGCAATGGAAGAAGAGGAAAGGATGAAGCAGAAAAGGGGAAATTACACCACACAAAGAGGCTTAAAAACATTATAGTAGAGGAAAAGAAGGGAGGGGGATGAGCATGATATAAGCTTTTCCATTATTGGTTCTTGTGCAAGGGGGAAATAATTAGTTAAGTATAAGACTCTATCGAGAAGAGACATAAAACTTATCATAATAGAGGGAAAGAGGGCAGGGAGACGAGCATGGCATGAGATCTATTCTAGTCAATCTTGGTTTAAGAAAGAAATAACATACTACATTAAATATAAAAATCTATCATATCCGACAGGCAGTAGGAGGGGGGAAGGGCCATGAAAGGGGGGGTCTTAGAAGGGAAGGAAGAAGTAGTAAGAGGGAAGGGTAGAAAAAGGGAGGGAGGCTGATAAGAAGGGAATACTGAGGGAGGCGACAGTCAAAAGGAAAACTCTTAAGTAGGGGAAGGGAGAAAGGAGGGGAAATAAACAGAGGAGGGAATAGGATGGAAGGAAAGATACAGATAGTAATCATAACTGTGAATGTGAATGGGATGAACTCTCCCATAAAACAGAGGTGGATAGCAGAATGGATTAAAAACCATAATCCTATAATATGCTGTTTACAAGAAACACATCAGAAACAGGGGGATACACACAGGGTAAAGGTAAAAGGCTGGAGTAAAATATATCATGCCTCAGCTAAAGTAAAAAAAAAAACAGGGGTAGCAATCTTTATCTCAGACAAAGAAAAGCAAAAATAGATCTAATTAAAAGAGATAAGGAAGGAAACTATATCCTGATAAAAGGGACCATCAAAAATGAAGCAATATCATTACTAAACATTTATGCACCAACTGGTATAGCATCCAGATTCCTAAAGGAGAAATTAAGGATGTTAGAGGAAGAAATAGATAGCAACACTATACTAGTGGGGGACTTCAATCTCCCCCTCTCTGAGCTTGATAAATCTAACCTCAAAATAAACAAGAAAGAAGTTGAGGAGGTAAAAAGAATCTTAGAGAAGATAGATATGGTAGACTTCTGGAGAAAATTGAATGGGGATAAAAAAGGAATATACCTTCTTCTCAGCAGTACATAGCACATATATAAAAATTGACCATGTACAAGGGCATAAAAATCTCACAATTCAATGCAGAAAGGCAGAAATATTAAATGCATCCTTCTCAGATCATGATGCAATAAAAATTATATGTAATAAAGGACCATGGAAGGATAGACTAAAAACTAATTGGAAAATAAATAACTTAATCCTAAAGAATGAGTGGGTCAAACAAGAAATGATAGAAATAATCAGTAACTTCATTCAAGAGAATGACAACAATGAGACAACATAACAAAACTTGTGGGATACAGCAAAAGCAGTTCTTAGGGCAAGTTTTATATCTCTGAATGCATACATAAATAGAGAAAATGGAGGTCAATAAATTGGGCATGCAACTGAAAAAGCTAGAAAAAGCACAAATTGATAATCCCCAAATAAATACTCAATTAGAAATTATGAAAATCAAAGGAGAGATTAATAAAACTGAATTTAAGAAAATTATTGAATTAATAAATAAAACCAAGAGCTGGTATTGTGAAAAAAACCAATAAAATTGATAGACCTTTAGTCAATATGATAAAAAAAAGAAAGAAGAAAACCAAATTATGAGTATCAAAAATGAAAAAGGTGACTCTACCTCCAATGAAGAGGAAATTGAAACAATAATTAAGAATTATTTTGCCCAATTGTATGCACACAAATTTGAAAATCTTAGTGAAATGGATGAATATTTACAAAAATACAACTTGCCCAGACTAACTGAAGAGGAAGTAAACTACTTAAATAACCCCAACTCAGAAAAAGAAATTGAACAAGCCATCAATGAACTTCCTAGGAAAAAATCTCCAGGGCCAGGTGGCTTTACTAGTGAATTCTATCAAACATTTAAAGAACGATTGACTCCAATACTTTACAAACTATTCAAGAAAATTGGAGGAGTCTTACCAAATTATTTTTATGACACAAATATGGTACTGATACCTAAATCGGGAAGAGACAAAACAGGGAAAGAAAATTACAGACCAATTTCCTTTATGAATATAGATGCATGGAGCTAAGATGGCAGGAAGTAAGCAGTAGCTTCTCCAAGCTCCCCAAGAATTTCGTTGTTAAAAGCTAAAAAGTAAATTTGAGCACATTTAAGAGTAACAGAACCCACTGGGAGACAGAGAGTGACAGATTCCCAGCCCAGAAAAGTGCCTACTCAGGTTGGGGCAGGGAGAACGTGGAGCACATAGGAGTAGCAGCAGTGTGGACCTGAGAGAGGAGTGCGGCACACTGAGAAGCCCCACCCAGCAGACTCACCCAGGCAGAGGCTTCTGCAGCCATCTCACCATGGAGTGGAGGACCAATAGAACTAGGTAGGAGGGAATGGGGCGTATAGCAGGGTCAGCGGTTTTTCCTGGGGCTAGCAACCCACGGCCTGGATGTTTGAAACTACATATACAAACTTCCAGAAGTCAGGATGGAAGAATAAAATCTAGGTGCTCTGATCCCCCTCCCTGAGCCAGAAAAGTCAAGAGGTAAATGCCCCATCTAGAGTACATTCTTGCCTAAGTGTAAACAGCCCCAGGCTTGGAAATTACTGAGGAAGGGGAAAGGGAGATTGTATCAAGCCTAAGCCCAGGTGGGTGGAGCAAGCTCCAACAACAAAAGCCCAGGTGTGCTTTAGAACCACCTGGCCAATCAGCAAACTGCAGCCCCGCCCTTCTACTACAGTGAGCCTGCCTGAGAAGCAGCCCAGAGAAACAGGTGGAAACCTGAAGGAGCCAGATCACCCCGCCCCAATAAGTTATTCTGTTAGCCTCAGGTAACTCAGGGGAAACACTGAGAGTCCTGGCCCTGGCCTCAGCCCACACACTCAGAGGCCACAGCTCACGAAGTTAACAACCAAACTCCTACCTCCCAGCCTGAGAAGCTCAGTACTCCTGCACCCAAGAAGCAGACATCCATTCTAAAAATACAGGTTATAGGCAACCACAATGGGGAAGAAGGAAACTGCAAAGGCTAGAACCATCAAATCATTCTATAGTGAGCAAGAACAACCAAACTCAGAAGGCAACACAGACTCTACACACACACTGGAGACCACAGAAGGAAATGTGAATTGGTCTCAAGCCCAAAA
>CM053585.1:196378319-196408263 GCA_028646515.1 Pseudochirops corinnae | reverse complement strand
AGACAGTTTTCAGAAGATGAAATTAAAGATATCTATAAGCATATGAAAAAATGTTCCAAATCACTTGTGAATAGAGAAATGCAAATCAAAACAACTCTGAGGTACCACATCTCACTGGCCAGATTGGCTAAGATGACAAAACAGTAAAATGATAAATGCTGGAGAGGATGTGGAAAAATTGGAACACTAATGCTTTGTTGATGGAGCTGCAAACTGTTGCAGCCATTCTGGAGAGCAATCTGGAACTATGCCCAAAGGGCTATAAATAAGTGCATACCCTTTGACTCAGGAATACCATTTCTAGCATTATATCCCAAAGAGATCAGAGAAGTGAGAAGGTGACCCATATGTACAAAAATATTTATAGCTGCTCTTTTTGTGGTGGCAAAGAACTGGAAAACAAGGGGATGCCCATCAATTGGAGAATGGCTAAACAAGTTGTGGTATATGGATGTAATGGAATACTCCTGTGCTATAAGAAATGAGGAGCAGACAGACTTCATAATAACCTGGAGAGACTTATATAAACTGATGCTGAGTGAGAAGAGCAGAACCAGGAGAAATTTGTATACAATCACAGACACAACATATGTGTGACGACTAACTTTGATAGACTGGGCCCCTCTCAGCAATGTAAGGTTATAGGACAACTCCAAAGGACTCATGATTGAAAGAGATATCCACATCCAGAAAGAGGCAGAGTCTGAATGCAGATTGAAACAACTTGCTATGTTTCTTTTTGTTGTTTTGTGTTGTTTCCTCTTTCCCACTGATCTTTCCATCAGTTATAATCCTTCTTTACAACCTGACTAATAATTAATGTGAAGATATTTGTACACCCTATATCTGAATGCATGCCACCATAATGGGGGGGGAGGCAGAGAAGGAGGGGAAGAAAATCTGAAACTCAAGGGACTGTAAACTGAATGTTGTAAACTAAAAGTGAATAAACCAATTTAATGTAAAAAAAATTCAATTTGTAAACTTTTTTAAAAGGGGAAAAAAAAAAAGAAAAATGATCTCTCTGATAGCTGGTAGGAAGTAATTAACTATTACCAGCAGCTGCAATCTCCTTTTGTATTACATATACAACTATCTGCCTTTCAAGTTGGGCATAGTCTAGGTGGTACAGTGGATAGAACATGGATCTGGAGATGGGAAGACCTGAATTAAATCTGACCTCAGACATTTACTAGCTGTGTGAGCCTGGGCAGGTCACTTTATCTTGTTTGTCTCAGTTTCCTCACCTGTAAAAATAAGCTGGAGAAAGAAATGGCAAACCACTCCAGTATCTTTGCCAAGAAAACCCCAAATGGGGTCACAAAGTCAAACACAGCTGAAAAATATTAACAACAAACAACAACTTCATACCCAAAGTCTATCAAAAAGCATATGTAAGATTAAAAGCAAGGTTTTGTGCTTCAAATCCAGAGTTCTTTTCTGCTATGATACCATTCTGTCTCTTTAGCAAAATCTGGGCTAGCTTTGTTTTTTGCCTCTACTGTCTAAGCCCTGTGTGGGAAATTTCTAAGCTACAGTGAAAGTCCATCTGCCAGCAAATTTTTGTCAGTGATGAACAAATGAACAGAGTATGTTTGTATGTATGTTTATTCATAGCCTAATAGTGTATTTATTTAACTGGTGGATATTTTCCTCATTAGATATATCCAGCATATCAAATGTTATTTGTAGAACTTAGAAGAGTGATTGAAACGTTACTGTATTTACTCTTTTGATAGCAAGGTGAATTCTTGTTAGAGATGGCTAATATTCTTTTGATGCATCTGAGTCCCTAATGAGAACAGGTGAATGACTGAACCTGAACCACTAGGTTTCAAATTCAAATGTCCTTGAACTAGTCCAATATAAATTACTAGTGAACAATTTTAGCTGTGGCATTTTAAAAACAAATTCTAGGACCTGGGTATGAATAACTCAGAAAACAAAAAATAAGCAAAAACAACTCAGAAATCAATAGCAGAATTATGTTGACCACTGTGTTTCTAATTCTACTAGATCATAGATTAAAATCTCACTAGAGTAAAAATAAAATCAATTAATTACTTCCATTTTGTAGGGTGTATGGTGTACTAAGAACCTTACTATGGCTCTATATTTAAGTAAGGCAAATACCTGTGTCCCCCTCTTTCAGATGGAGAAACTGAGGGGAAGTGACTAGAGAGTGGTCACACAGTTTAATAAAGTGTATAGACCTATGTACGTATTTCAGGGATCACACATGAAGACTTCCCATCAAAATTCTCAGCAGAAGTGACTCTATTCTTGAAAAGTTTGACAGCTTTTCTCGAACTGGAAAGGATTTGAGGGCAATGGCCAATATTGATTTTAGAGAAGAAATGGTGAAACACTTCCATCCTTTTGGTAGAGAAATGAGCTGCTACTACAGAAGCATAATATTGTATATACTGTCAGATTCAGTCCCTATTTCGGTTTATTGCATAAATGAGATAATATTTGTAAGTACTTAGAATAGTGCTTAGCACACAATAGGTACTTAATAAATACTTTATCTTTTCCCTTCCCATCCCCCTTAAATGTTTTCATTGTAGTAAAGTTCAATGGGAGACAGTAAATATCAGAAAATGCCTCCTTCACTTCTTTGTCAAGTGAAGAGGTAAGCCCACTTGCCATGGTCAACCCCTCTATATGTTTACATCTTTTATTCCTCCAGTCTTCTCTAGCAATTGGCCCCCAATATCTTCCCCATTCGGTCTTATCTTCAATCTCTCCCTAACTATTGGCTCTTTCCTGCTGTCAAAATAATATACTCATGTCTCCCCCAACCTGAATTAACAGTCATATGATCCAAGTATCCTCACCAGTTATTGTCCAATAACTTCCCCTTGCAGAATACTCCCTGGGAAATCTGCCTATGATTAGTTTTTGCACTTTCTCGCCTTTGATTTTCTTGTAAAACCCTCTGTAATCTGGTTTCCAACCTCATCATTCAATTGAAACTTCCATCTCCAGTTACCAATAATCTCTTACTTGATAAGTCTTTATTCTCATTGACCTCTCTCCAGCATATGACACTATTGATCACCCTCTCCTCCTGGATGCTCTCTCTTATTTAAATTTACATGTTCCTGGTCTCTCCTGGTTCTCTTGGTACCCTTCTGACCGCTCCTCACTCTGCCTGAAAGGATTGTTATACATGTCATATCCACTAACTAGACGTTAAGTCTTCGGCTTGCTTCTTTTTTCCTTTTCTGCTATCTCATTGGGTAATCTTACTTATTCTTATGATTCAAATAACATCTCTATGCTGATCATTCCAAGATCTAATTTCTCTCCTGAACTCCAGCTGCCTTCTCAAACTGAATGTCTCAGTGGCATTTCAAACTGAACATATCCAATCTGGAATTCAACTTTCTCCAACTCCTATTCCCACCAAAGCTTCCTATTACTGTTGAGGGCATTACCATCCTCCCCATCACTCAGGCCCACGACCTCAGCATTTCTCACATATATTTCCTTTTTTCCACTCATACATTCACAACCCCCATCACCTTCATGCCCTCATCACCTTTTGCCTGAACTACTTAAACAGTCCTCTAACTTGCCTCCCTGCCCCAAGTCTCTCTTCTCTCCAATCCATTCTCATCTCAGTTGGCAAGGTATTTTTCTGTAAAGAGGAAGGGAATAAGTATTTATATCATGTCTACTATGTACTAGGTACTGTGCTACATACTTTTACAAATATCTCACTTGATTCTCATAATAACTCTGTGAGGTAGACACTATTATTTTCATTTTTCAGTTAAGGAAATTGAGGCAAACAGAGATTCAGTGACTTTTCCAGGGTCACACGATTGGTAGGTGTCTGAGGCCATATTTGAACTCAAGTCTTCCTGACTCCAGGCCCAGTGCTCTATCCACTGTACCACCAGTTGTTTCTAACATCATGAAATATAGCATAACATCTGACCATGTTGCCCCCTACTCAATAAATTGTAGTGTCTCCCTATTACCTTCAAAACCAAGTATAAAGTCCTTTGTTTACTCCCAAAAGCCCTTTGCAAAAGAATTCCTTCCTACCTTCTAGTCTTCTTATACTTTATTCCCTTTGATAAGCTCTATGATTCAACTACAGTGGCCTACATTCTGTTCTTCACACAAGACACTTAATTTTCTAACTCCTTATCTTTATATTGATTGGACACTATGCCTAGAATTCTCTCCCTTCTCACCTCTGCCTCATATTTTACTTGGTTTCCTTCAAGACTCAGTTCAGTCATCACTTCTTCAGGAGGTCTTTCCCAGTCACCAAACCTTTTAATGCTTCCCCTTCTGAGACCACCTTCCACTTACTGGCATATGTTTGTATATATCTTCAATGTACCAGTTATTTACATGTTAACATTATTCCCCATTAGAATGTGAGCTCCTTAAGGGCAGGGTCTTTCTTTGCCCTTCCTTTTATCCTCAGAATTTTATGCCTTTCCTGTCTGTGTATAGGTTTTAATAAAAGCCTGGTATAAATAACATAAGACATCAACAAAATTTTTCTTTTAAAGGAGAAGAACAAAAAAGAAGAAAGGTGTTCCTTCTCACACAGCCTAATGATGAATTGTAATCCTGTCCTTCAAGGATGCTATAACTAAGTGGGAAGAGACTCATCACCAGAAGGTTGATCTCCAGCTGATGAATGTTTCTAGCCATGACCTAAAATAGGGAAGTACCTAAATATGCATCAGTAGGAGGAGGGTCCACATCAATACAATCACATCTTCTGAGGAAGTTTGAAAGTACTATCTGGTCCACTGAAAAGCAAGCAAATTATACAACAATCTTCAACAGGGAAAATTAAAGGGAAGGATGTAATTGTAGCTATGAAATTCCCATGGAGCACAACATCATTTCTTTAACATGTTCAGAATTTCACATATTGTCCCTTCCCCTAAACAGGCTCTTCCTTCACACTTAATCATTTTCATCCATGGAACCATCATTCACCTAATCTTCCATGTTGGTGATCTTGACACTGTCTTTGGTTCTCCCTCCCCCTGATGCCCAAAATCTCCCTTTACTCCCTCTTTCCCTGTTGATTCCTTACCATCCTTTAAAGCCCAACCCAAATGCCACCACTTTCATTAAGTCATTTCTCATCTCGTTGGTAGAGACCTTCCCCTCAGACCCCACAAAACATTTTGTTTTAATAATTTCTAATGAATATATTATGTATTATTTTACAATATCTTATGTATATATTTTTATGAGAATAAGAACCATGTCATCCTAATTTTCTATATTCCTTCTGTGGAAGCATATAAAAACCTCTTTTTTAGGTCAACTAAAAATATTAAGAAATAAGTTTTTCTCCAATCTAAAAGCTTTATAAGACTTTTCCCTTTTCTTTTAGAAAAGGATGTAAACACTCTAAATTGGGTATTTTGCCCTATAGGAGAGTAGAGGGGAAGGGTATTGAGAGAGAGAATGATGGGGGGGGAGGGCCAATTGGGGGGGAGGGTTGTTAGAAGCACACACTTCTGTAAAGGGACAGGGACAAAGTAGAGAATAGAGCAAGTAGGGGGCAGGATAGGAAGGAGAGAAATATTATCAGTCTTTCACAATATGTCCATTGGGGAGATGTTCTGCATAAATACACATGTATGGCCTGTATTGAATTGCTTGTCTTTCCAGTGGAGGTGGTTGACAAGGGAGGAAGGGAAAGAATCTAGAATTTAAAATTCCAAAATCAAATGTTAAAAAAATATATGTGTATATATTATTGTTGTTGTTGTTGTTGTTGTTGTTGTTGTTATGCAACTGGGTAATAAGATATACAGGCACTGGGGTAGGGAGATCCATCTTGCCCTGCTAGAAAGTTAGAGGGGTGAGGGGGAGGATATAGGAGAGAGCAGATTGGGGGAGGGGATATACAGTGGGATTGCCGTTTTGGGGTGGTGGGTAGGGGAAAGATGGGGAGAAAATTTGTAACTCAAACTCTCATAGACATGAATGATATAAACTAAAAATAGACAAAAGTTAATTAAAAATTAAATTAAAAGAAAGAAAAATATGTAAAAAGTCAATATTGAAAGCACAGCTCTGAAAATTCAAACGTAGAATGAAAAAAACCTCTTGTCCAGTTAAAAATCATTCCCTTCCCCCAGCTCTAGAAGGGATAAGCATTATGACCTGCCCAAAGTACGACCCTCTTTCCCTATTTCCTTAAAGGGTTGATCAGAGGAAGGAAAACCCCTTGAGTTCTGAAAATCACCTATGACCCCCTTGATAAGAATCTTTAAGAGGGGTGGTCAAAGAGGAATAAGTGGTTTTAGAAAAATAATTCTCTATGAGCCATCCCCCCGCCCCAAAAAAAAATCAAATGGTATTTGATGAAGTAGAATGTTAATGAGGAATGTGCTGGTAAGTGTTTAAAACTGGCCCTATGAAAATACATGGCACACTTTAAAGCTTAATCTATGTTAGTTACATTTTTCCCATTGCTTTCTTAAGTCTAGACAATCAACAAAACTATAAATCAAGGCCTGATTTGTAGCATGAGCTGATTTCCAAGGAGTAAACACTGAATTTTAACAATTAACTCTTGTAAGAAGGCACAAGCTGGCTCCAGCATATCTGTGATTCAAATTGTGTCATATTAACATTTTCCTTTCTTGAGATTCCTATAAATATTATTTCAGAATTTCTCAGTTAGTACAAGGGCATGAAGGGACTGTCTCCTCTGGGCTGTGCTTCTAATTATCCAGACTTCGATAACCACGCTTTATCTGCAGCCTCACACTAGAGCAGCTATCATCCCCTGAACCCTTCTCACTCTGCAAGATCCTTTTGCTTTCTTGGTCCACTTTTCTTGTTAGTGAGTTCCTCCCAGGTGTTCCATTTTAGAGAAGGGCCCAAACTAGCCAATTTTTATTCCCCTCTAAGTCATTTTTCTGACTTTCTGCACTTGAATACCATGCCTAATCTACAATCTCACCCTGGAAAATCCACCATTCCTTTACAAGGCTGTATAGCCTTCTCATCCTAGAACAGTCTGCTATATTCCTTCTTTTATTGGTGAATGATTTCCAGGGCCTTCATTTTGTGCATGGGCCCAGACTGGCCAGCCTTGGTCCCCTTCCTAGCTATGTTTCTATCATTCTAGACTTCAACACAATGGCCCTAAGCCAGCTACCTTCTCAACCGCTCCCTCTATCCCATTAAATTGCAAACTCTTTGAGGGATTGTCTTTTTGTTTGTCTTTTTATCCCCAGTGTTTAGCACAGTGTCTGGCAATTAATAAATATTTCTTGCCTTGCCTTGCCTTGCCTCTGCTGATTTGGACATCTTTCTCTATGTCTCTGAGCTAGAAATTCTTGAGTTTAGAATAATGGTAAATTAAGTTGATACAAATTGTTTCAGGCAGACTTTGTCTAAAACGCGAAGAGCAGTATTGATATTTTTTCTTCAACATCTAGTATCTGGGTCAGTAATCTGCACAAAGTGGATGTTTAATAAATGTTTGCTGAATAAATTAACCTGGAGGCTGAGTAGGGGACCCTGTACCATGAGATTGTTGCCTCAGTCAGCATCACAAAATACTTCTTCTAGTCTTTGCAGCTTTACCTCCTGTCTGCAGCATTGAGACATGATTAATGAAGCAAAGAATAATGAGGAATGCAGACAGCCAGCAGAGTAATGTTAGGGTGATGGGGTAGATAGGGCAGAATGGCCTCGCTAAACATCTAGGTAGCCTAAACATTTGTAATACCAGTCATATACTTCAAGTTTATCATTAGTTATATTTTCCATCTAAAAGACATATGAAATAAATGAACCATAAGAATAAAACAAAAATCAAATTTTAGCTTTGAATTCTTGGCTTATTCCATTTCATTTATTATTATGTGTTTATTCCTGAGTCAGACACTTCAGAAGATAAAGAGGAGTATCTGGGTGTGTGGGTGTGGGTGTGTGTGTGTGTACCTGAGATATCACTGGTATAGGAAGAAGCTACTACTAATTGAGATCAGTAATTCACATTGCTCTGATCTTATGGCCTTAGAGACAAGTTTCCATAGCCATTGTGAGGCAGGACTCAAACCCAGGTCATCCTGACTCTGAGGATGTCTCTCTACTATATCAAGTTGCCTCTACACATCAATTTAAACATTTTTTAAATACCTCCTGTATGCAAGTTGAGAGATAGTACAGTCTAGTGGATAACGATCTGGCCTCAGCATCAAAAAGAGCTGGGTTCAAGTGCTGCCTCTGACACCTACTATGTGAGCCTGGGTAAGTCATTTATTTTCACAATCTACATTAATAGAGCTGATCTACATGAATAGAGCTAATTTCCTAGAATTCATATATCAATAAAATCACATCTGGCACATACACACATAAATAAATTGATTGATTAAATAAATTTTAAAAAATTAAAAAGGTCGGGTGCTATTCTAGGTCCTGGGAATACAAAAACAAAAATTAAGCAATCCCTGTTCTCAAGGAGCTTACCTTCTCCTAGGCAGATACAACAGGAATCCGGATAAGATCATTTGAGAGAATGCAAACAACAGGCAGATCAGTGGATTCTTCCTATAAGAGGAGGTACTGAACCTTCAAGGAGGAGAAGGATCCTGACAGGCTGAGAGGAGAAAGGAGGGCATCCCAGGCATAGGGACCAGCCTGGGAAAAGGCAGAGAAATGAGAAGAGAAATGCCAAGGTTGGGGAACAAATGGTATGCCACACCACCCCTGCCTACAAGGGGCTCACATTCCAACTGAAGAAACAAGAGTGAAACTAATGAAAGAGCAAATGGTAAAACACAACAGGAAAACAAGTCTGATATTCTTACATAGATGCTGTGCTGGGAGTATTTGGAGAAGGGAAAGCCAACCTCTTGTGCCAGCATCCAGACCTGACCTTCCCTCATAGGACCAAATTGTTAATTAGATTCATTCCAATGGCAACAACTCTCCTTCTTTACCAATTCAATCCTAAAATCATGGCTCATAGAGGACTAATACATACCCAAATCTCAAAGGTTGAAGAAAGTAGAAGTATTGTATCCACATGTCCTCAGATGAGCCATTTTGAGATGTGTACAGCATTGTTCACACACGTGTGCACACACATACAGGGAGAGAGAGGGGAAGGCATACACCACTCCATTAGAAAAAGGCAGTTTAAACCACCTCCTACTTTCTCTGTAGTGCTCGGAATGATGAGATGATGCTGTAGTTTTGGAAGGAGGTTCTATGTATTTTTCTTCAGATCTCTGTTCTTGGGGCTTAGTCCCACTGGTGATGACATATTCTAAAAGTCTGACTTTTACTCTTACTGCCATTTCCTGAGGTCTGAAAAATCCTAGGTAAAGAAGGAAGAAATAGACCAGCAAAGCATTGCTAGGAATTTACCTTGAGAATATTAGTTTAAAAAAAAAAAAAAGGTTGTATATAGGCAAAAAAAATGTTCTTAACTACTTTATTAGTAAGAGTAAAAAACCACAAACTTGTAACCACGGTCAGAACATACACTATTGACAAAATAACTGAATGAGTAATATAGCGGAATGCTACAGTGTCATCAAAAAGTTATAAATATAAAGAATACAAGAAAATGAAGAGAAGAAAGTATCCAGAGTGATAAAAGGGGAGATCATAAAATAAAACCAGATATAGTGACTACCATGGGCAGCTAGGTGGCACAGTAGAGAGAGTGCCAGGCCAGGAGTCAGGAAGACCTGAGTTCAAATCTGGCCTCAGACACTTACTAGCTATGTGACCCTGGGCAAGTTACTTTACCTGTTTGCCTCAGTTTCCTCATCTAGAAAATGAGTGGGAGAAGGAAATAGCAAACCATTCCAGTATCTTTGCCAAAAAAACAAACTCCAAATGCAATCACAGAGAATCAGATATGACTGAAAGGACTGAACAACAAATGACATAGTGCCTACAAGCCTATACGAACAACAAAGTCAATAAAATAAATGCACAGATTTGGAAGGGGAGATGGAATAATTAACATTCCCAAACAACCCCTGTCTAAGGACCTGAGACCATTTCCACCCTCCACCACTTACCACCATACACATATATTATACTCCCACCTGAGGGAAAGTGTCATTTACTCCATACTACAAAAGTACTAGATGTGTTCCATATGCTGATAGGAACAAAGAAAACTTACGTTCCTAATTAGTTATCATTTGTGGATTTTTTCCATTTCTTTTCTAGACCCTGTTTCCTTGGGATATGTTTTACTAATCCACCGTAATATGTCTTCCAGCAACTCTTCTTACTTGGGTTCTCAAAGGCTATGGCAACAGAACATCCCGCCAAACTGAAAAGGTTTTGAACATTGATATTACAGGAACAAATGGAGGCTTAATTCTAGCTAAGTTAGAGAGGCTGGTCATCAGCAGGTTGATCCTGAGGTGATGAACTTGGGGAGCCACAGCAATTCAAATGGTTTGTCTGCTAAGAAAGGGGGCTTTCAATCTATGTTAGCTCTGAAAGTTCTAACACTCATGCCAGCAGGGATTCTTGAAGTATTAGTCTCCTAAAGTGCCTCAAAGTGCAATGGGAACCCTAATTCACTGATAAATGGAAGGACCACCCAGCAAGGTGTTCTACAGGCTCAGTTTTTATTATGATTGTTTATTTTTCTTTTATTGGTTCAGGGTTAGGAATTCAAAGAAAAGGATGATGGCTGTAAAACTGTAACTTCAGCACAAGGGTGATTTTTCAGTGGTTCTTCCCTCTAAAGTGAATCAGGAATGCCTAGAGAGGAAAATCTCCTCTAAAGTTAAGCTTTCTGAAGCTTTCTTTCTTCTTCTGAGTTTCTAAAAGCTGAGCTTATTTTGTGGGTGGCCCACTTAACCACAGACACACAGATATTGGTGTTTTCTTAAGTGTCTGCTGTTAAATAGACTAGCTTGTACCAAAAAAACCTTTTGCTACAAACAGAAGAAATGTTTATGATGGAAAGCTTTTGTGTGCAAAGAATGACAAATGCCCCCAGATCCCTAAGACCTCTGCCCCAACCAATCTTTGGTCTTGCCTTTTCATTATATTTTCCCATTAGTTTTTATCCAGTTAGCATTTGGATCCCTCCCAAAAGCAAAAAACTTATCTAACTTGGGTACTTTTACCAGCTAAAAGGTAAAACTTAGGCAAAAAGTACTTAGAATAGCATTTTTTGTAGCAGCAAAACAAGAAAAACTAGAAACAAAATGGGTTCCAAAAATTGGAAAACAGTTGAACAAATTGTGGCAGAGAGAGAGAGAGAGAGAGAGAGAGAGAGAGAGAGAGAGAAAGAGAGAGAGAGAGAGAGAGAGAGAGAGAGATGTGTATATATATATATACATATATATATATATACACATATATATATATATATATATAATTTCAATGTAGATAAGCCATGAATGAGAATCATGCAAAGAAAGAATATATGTATCAGAGAATACATGTAGAGAATATATGGGTCAACTGATGCAGAATGAAATAAATAGAATCAAAAGAACAATTTATATAGTGATAGCAACAATGCAAATGAAAACATTGAAAGGCACTAGAAATCAGGTAAGTATAGTGAACAACTTTGATTTCAGAGCCTTTCCAGATCTTCCCAGATATAGTGCCTTCCCCCCAACACCTCACAAAAAAAAAACTTGCCATATATACTTATGAAGATATATATTTTCTTCCCCAACAGAATATAAGTTCCTTGAGTACAGGGACTATTTCATTCTTTTCATTTGCATACCCAAAAGTAACTGTGCCTAGCATATGGTAAATGCTTAATAAATGTTTGCTCATTGATCGATTCAGAGGACTGACAATCAAACGTACTTCCATCAGCAGAGTGGTGAACTACAAATAAAGAGTTACGCACTTTCATGACTAAGTTGTTTTTTTCTACTTAACTTTACTACTTTCTTGCAAAGGAGAGTGCTACTAGAGTGGGAAGAAATAAATCAAGAAATATAAAGATAAAAAGGCAATAAAATATTTACTTAAAAAATAAATGAAACCTATATAATTTTTAAATCTTGTTCCTCATGGCAAAAATTAACAAGAGAAATAGAAACGCAAGAACAGAAATATTTTAAAAAGTTTTTACATCTAAATATCAATTGGATAGATTAAAATGCACTGCTTGGAAAAGAATAAGAGTCTAGAGAGTTGGAAGCTGAAGGCATCAAGGATAAATTATCAAGAAAAAGAATTGAAATACAATAAAGGAAAGGCATCAAGACCCTTTTTTAAACTGAAGAAAATGACCCAGATTCTTCTTTTCTTAAGATAGCTATCAACTGCATTCCCTCTTTTCCCTCTCAGGATGCTGCCTGAAACTTATCACTTTGCTGTTACAGCTTTGAGGGCCATTGGTATTTGGGAGGGTCAGGTTTCTATCACCAAGACTGCCCTTGGAATTTCCAAGAACCAGGAAAATGTCCAAGGACAATTCAGTACAGTGGAATTCTCTATGCTAGTCTCTTAAAGTAAAACCATGCTCTTGTCTGAAACAGCCAAGTGGTTCAGTGACTAGAGCACACAGCCTAAAGTCAGGAAAAATTGAGTTCAAATCCAGCTTCAGATACTTGCTAGCTGTGTGACCTTGGGCAAGTCAGTTAGCCTCGGCCTGTCTTAGTTTTCTCATCTGTAAAATGGGGATAATAATAGCGTCTACTTGCCAGTGCTATTATGAGTATTATTTGTAATAATATTATTACAATATTTTACAATAATCATTACATTACATCACAAAAATATTACAATATTACAATCATAATTACAATATTACAAAAAAGAAATATTATTTGTAAAGCATTTGGCAAACTAAGCGCAAAACAATGGTAGCTATTAAGCAAGTAGAGGAGTATGATTTTTAAAAGTGGTTCCTAGTTAAGATGAAAATGTGAAAATTTCTAAAAAAAAAAAAAACCTTGAATCCCATAACAGACACCTCAGCTACATTTTAAAAAGTCACCAGGTGAAATAATGTTTGATAAGACCAAAGGGAGACACCCATAACCACCTGCATCCCGTGCAAGACTGTACAAGAAAATGAGAAGTGACACATAAAATTATATACTTACCAAAACAACTCATCTGAAAAAATAGGCCAAGAGATAATTTGTGTTAATAAAGTAATAAAAATCCCCCCCCAAAATCTGTTTATTGTATTTTAAGAAATTACATGTGGAAACTGTCCTGTTCTATTAGAACAAGAAAGCAAAAAAAAAATAGAATCTACTAGATACCTCCTGGAGAAAAAAATTACATATATGTAGGTATGTCATAGACAAATAATGAAGAGGAGGAGGAGGAGGAGGAGAACAGTAATAATAACTTCCAGGTAAAACAAATAAATGATCTTACAAGCAGCCAGAAATAAAAATCTCAAGTGCCAAGAAACTGCAGTCAGGTTCATATAAGACTCACTATAACTACTATAAAGGAGAGGAAATAATGGAATACAATATTCCTTTTTTATGTCTTTTTATTACTTAAAAATAAGTCTGAGGCAATCAATGTCAGTTAAATCTTCAAATCAGTTTTTCTTCCTTATGATTTCTCTTCAAAAGGTAAATCCTAGGTAGGTGGAACATGCTGGAAGTGGTATTTAAAAAGTTCACAAGCTACCAGTTTCATAGCTGTCAGGCAGTCATTCGACAAACATTTACCATGTACTACTCATTGTACTAGGTATTGTGGAGAATAAAATAGTGAATGAGACATAGAGTTCCTGCTCATAGTATGTGACATATAGACCTTAATAAATCTTCATTCAAGCACTCATTCACTCATGAAGCTTCTAGCCTCAAAGAGAAGAATATTCATTCAGAAATTCCCACAACCTATTTCTATGTGATTCAACAGAAATTCCAAAAGACAAAAGAAAAAGATTTAAAATTTTAAAAAAATTAAAAATTAAAAAAATTTTTAAAATAAACAATGTTATCCTGAAACAAAAATTGAATATAATCCTGCAGCAGAAAATGAACCTTTAATAGAACTGTGAACTTTTCATTAGGAATGCTTAGAAAAACAGAACTGGCTAGATTCTTTGAAAGCAAACACAAGCAACAAGAGAAACATAGAAAGGCAAATATATTTGAGAAATTCCAAGAGGCTAACTGACAATCAAGGGCTTACATTCAAATTAAGGAGAAAACTCAAGTACCCCTTCAGAACTCCATGGTCTTCAAGGTTCACTGAGGGAGTAAAGAAATACAAACAGTAGTATCAGGTTTTTTTTGTTAGCTTTAAGAGAAAAAAGAGAAGAGGAAAAGAATATATTAGAAAAAATATATGGGAGGATGATTTTGCTGTTCCTCATAAACATTTTAAACAAGATTAAATAAACATGAAGGAAGGGATAGGGAGAATGTGAATATCATGTAATATTCATTCATATATGAACCTGGCAAAGAATAGGTGAACACATTATGTATAGAATTTAGTGTAGAAAGTACATTGTGTTGAACAGGGAAAAAACAGGGGACAAGGAGAGAGTAGGCTATAAAAAGCACAAGCAAAAGAAATTTCAACTTTGCAGAGTAGATGGGGGGTGCATTAAAAGGATTATAGACTAACTAGTTTTAATCCTATTCCTTTTCTTTCTCCAACTTTGTTTTCTTTGTAAAGAGAAAGGAGGAAAGCAAAGAAAGGAAAATTTATAAGAGGACATGATGGAGGGAAAACCACAATCAACTGTAAATGTAAATAGGATTAATATATCAATAAAAGAGAGGAAGGTAACAAAATGGATTAGAAAGCAGAATTCAAAAATATATGGTTTACAAGAAATACACTTGAATCATAAAGGTTTTAATGTGCAGAATAAAAATTATTGGAGCCAGAATTTATTGTGCTTTATATAACTTTTTTACAACTAGGCTAGCAATTATAATATCATACAGGTTGATGGTGAAAGAAAGGGAAAAAGGAAGGAAGGAAGGAGAGGAAGGAAAGAAAGAAGGAAGGAAGAAGGAAAGAAAGTAAGGGAGAGAGTAAGAAAGAAAGGAAAAAAAGAAAGAAAGGAAGGAAGGAAGGAAGGAAGGAAGGAAGGAAGGAAGGAAGAAGAGAGAAGAAAAGAAAACAGCTAAAAGAAAATCTATGAAACTGGGTTAGAGAAATCATAGACAATGAAGTTGTATCATAAATACGTATCTACATGTGTGTATATATGTATGTACACACAGATATACATATACTTACATACCTTTATGTTTGTGTATGTATTATGTATGTGTGTATGTATGTGTGTGTATATATATATATATATGTCTTCTAAAAAGCATACTATCTAAATAGTTTAAGAAAAAGCTAATCTCATTATAGGGAGAAACCAAAGTAT
Organism: Pseudochirops corinnae; assembly: GCA_028646515.1. Taxonomy (NCBI): domain Eukaryota; kingdom Metazoa; phylum Chordata; class Mammalia; order Diprotodontia; family Pseudocheiridae; genus Pseudochirops; species Pseudochirops corinnae. Next base: position 196,392,920 of record CM053585.1, on the reverse strand, counting down.
AATAATTGAGGACCTCAATGTATTTCTTTCAGACTTAGAAAAAATTAATATGAAAATAAAGAATAAAATAAGTTACCTGAATGGAATTTTAGAAAAGTTTGATGTAACAACTCTCTAGTTATTACTAAGAGGAATCAAAAGAAGCATACATATTCTTCAGCTTTTTTGTAACAACTTTACAAAAATTAACTATTTGCTATATTATTAAAAATCCATAAATAAAAAAATGAAAAACAACAATATTGACACATCTTCCTCCTGATTATAACACATTAAAAATTTTAATCAATAAAAGACATATGAAGAAAGAATTCAAATTTAAATGGAAGCTAAACAATATAATCCTAAATAGCATAGTAAATGAACAAATTAAAGAAGTAACAGATAATTTCAAGTATATCAAAACTTGATGCTGCAACCAAAGTAGTTATTAGAGGAAATTTTGTCTTTCTAAATCCTTATCAACAGAAAATAAAGAATAGATCAATGAAGTGAATGTGCAATTTAAAAAATAGTCAAAATGACCATATTCAAAACTAGGAGGGGGAAAGGTAATTCACAACAAAAGAGACATTTTCAGAAATTTTTTTCCCCAAATCATGTGCCAATACATTGATAAATGAAATGGATGAATGTTTATAAAATCATAAATACCTATATTAACAGAAAGGGAAATAGAGAATTTAAATAATTCAATTGCAGGGAAAAGAATTAATAAACTATAAATAAACTGCGAAGGGAGGGGGCGGGGAACAACCAAGCCCAGATGGATCTTCAATGAATTGTATCAAACATTCAAAGAGCATTTAGCTCCAAAATTACATAAACCATTTGCAAAAAAAAGAAAAATAAATCATTTTACTAGTGCTCTATGAGACATACCTGAAAACTAAACCAGCTAGAAATAAAGTAGGAAAGGAAAACTATAAGCCTATCTCTCTGATGATTATAGATAAAAAAAAATATCGAAGAAAATAGTAAAAAGATGATACACTGTGAATGGTTAGATTTTTATCAGGAAACTATTATTAAGACTACTATTATGAAAACAATATTATGAAAACTATAAATGTGTTATTTGTCCTTCATTTTGAAGAGTACCAATGACATCACAAAGTGACACCTTAACTCACCCCGAGTCGGCTTTAAGTGAGGCAGAGATGCACAGAGTAGTCAGTCTCACTCTGTCTTCCAGAATCATCAAAGTCCAGTGGCAGGACAAAAGTCAGGATGACTGCTGATGGCCCAGGATACAGTAAATGACATTGGCGTCTTTGGTGTCTGACCAAGCTCTAAGCACTCCACAATGCCTGTTTCATGGCCATTGAAATAAATTGTTCTCATCCACCTATTATTGCTAGAGGAAGCTTTCGAATGCTTGGGTTAGATATCCCCCTAACTCACTGACAGGCATTACTTTAACCTGGTTTAGCCCGTCTTCCCAGATAGCTTTACCAGGGTGTGGCCTCTGCACTTGTCATAGCTTCTTAGAGTCACAGGTGAGAGCTGGGTAGGTGAGCAACCCTAAACAGAGTTGAGCAAGCCCTCACCCCAGAGGCGCTAGTTGTCACTGAACACACCATACACCTCAATGTTGTTGGGTTTTTTCAGTCATACCTGACTCTTTGTGACCCCATTTTGTATTTTCTTGGTAAAGATACTGGAGTAGTTTGTCATTTCCTTTCTCCAGCCCATTTTACAGATGAAGAAACTGGAGCAAACAGAGGTAAGAGATTCGCCTAAGGTCACACAGCTAGTTGATGTCTGAGACTAGATTTGAACTCATGCAGAAAGATGTCTTCCTGATTTCCAGTCCTATGATCTATCCATTGTGCCTCTGATGTACCAATTATAAATGTAAGACTAAGTTAACGACTGAAAAACAATTAAAATCATATGATATTTTAAATATATGAAGAAAGGGATTTTGACAAAATATAATACGCATTTGTGTTTGAAACATTAAAAGCGCAGAATTGGACTTTTCCTTAATATGTTAAATGGGATCTAATGAGCTATGATTTAGCACTTGTTCTCTACTTAGAGTTGGCTGAAATTCCAAAGAATAACACCATGAAGTTTGGTGTCTTAGAGATCACCTAGTCCAAATCCACTTTCAAAGAGAAAGAAACAAAAGGTCAAAATTTCTTCATCTATGGTGTGAGCAAATTAGACAAAATCATCTGCAAGCTTCTTTTCATTTTAAAATTCTGTCCTATATGTTCTAAGATACTTTGCAACTTTCATGTTCTAAGGCCCCTTCTAGGTCTTACAGTCTGTGTTCTATGTTGCCTTCTAGTTAAGGCACCCAGCCCAGCAATGTGCAATCTGTGACTGACACAAAGAATTGCACTCTTGACCTTGTCCCCAGATCTTTATTAACATTGCCCTCTTGTCAACCAAGTCAAATATATTCTCCCCTTCCCTACCCCCCACCAAATCTCCAGTTCCCTATGATTATGTTTCCCTTGAGATTATAGCCACAATTTCTCTGTTCCTGTTCCCCTATTCTGACCCTTTGTATAAGAGGTCAGTCAACTTCTCTCAGGGTGTTGATTACATCCTGGGATTGCAATTTATATTTTCCAAGGCCCCTTCAGACTATTAAGAGCCCTGTGAGGAAGGGTGGACTGCAGAGAGGCAGCCAGGTGGTTTACAATAATACTACTTCCTGAAGCACTTTATATACTACCAATGAGTTATTTGAGCACCAGGAGAGACTAAGTGTATTAAGGGAAGTTTGTTATATTTCTTTATAAATACCGTCAGGCTATTTTCAAAGACACCAACTGGAAATTTTACTCTATCAGAAAGAGGCAAACTTCACCTAGACACAAAGATAAGGGCTCCAACTGATAAGGGGTTGACAAAGCAAGTACCGTATATGGGGTCTCCCTTCCCTGACGATGCACATTGGGAAGTTTTAGGGAATGAATGAACTGGTCCTTTGCAGAACTTTTGAAGCATTAGATAATCTGACCTGTGTATGACCCATGACTTGATAAAGTGACACATGAAGGTGTTGAAGGCTTGTTTAAACCCTATGAAGTTCACACATTCTCTGTTTGAGGTCTAGCCAGTGAAACAAAATACAGATTAGAAAGGCATGTTGAAGTTTGAGTTTCTGAGTGAACTTTGCCTCCTGCCTGTCTGAGGCACACGCACCGAGCCCAGCAATTGATAAGCTATGTGAATTAGCTTCCACAGAGCTGGGGAGGAGTGAAGCGGGGGAGTGGAGGACAGGGAATTCTAGACATTCAAAGGGCATCAAGGAACCATGAGAACTAATCTCAGCTCCTCCCTGACAAAAATGTACATTGACCCCAGAGAAGGGCCAGGATTGAACTGTCTCCAACGAGTCCCATATATGTCAGTTTCAAATAAGACCATGTAGGGTTCTTAAACCTTTGACAACTCAAAGCATATGTACCAGTTAATTCCTAACTATTCCTTATTAAGAAAACACCTTGTTTTCATTTTGATACAGCAAAGAAAAGAATATTGGATTTGGAGTCAGGAGACCTGAATAACTTTATTCTCCTGGACCTCAACTTCTTTATCTGAAAAATAAAATAGACCAGATGGATTCCAAGGTCTTTTTCTCTCCAGATCTAGTATCCCATGATCTTGGTTCTGCTCTTTATTACTTGTGTGATCTTGGACAAGTACCTTCCCCTTTCTGGGTCTCTGTTTCCTCATCTCCATTGTGATAATTGGTCCAGAGGCACTCTACAGTATCTTCCAGTTGTAAATCCTATGAACTCTATAGCAGGAAAGTGAAAATTAACACTCTGATCTTAATTCTATGTGACTTCAGGTTATCTTCTAGGAAAGTGGTCTCCAAACTTTGATTATGTACCTATGTATTTTTAATAAAATTTTTATATCCAACATAACAATTTATATATTTAACAAAATTATATTTTAAGAAAAAAATTAGCCTAACCACAGTACAATAACAAATGGATACTTCTACATAGTGCCTACTATGTGACAGGCATTGTGCTTTACAAATATTCCCTGATTTGTTCTTCACAACAACCCTGGCAGTTAGGTGTTATTATTATCTCCATTTTACAGATGAGGAAACACAGGGGAACAGACATTATGACTTGCTCAGGATCATTCAGCTGGTAAAGTTTGAGACCAAATTATAATTCAAGTCTTCCTAAGTCCAGACATGGCACTCTACTCACTGTGCCACCTAGATGCCCCATTGATATAGCCACACTACTATACTAATAATTATGTAGCTGATATGTTCTGTCCTCACTTTCCCAGAGGTTCTAGAGGTAGCCTAATAGGTTTGGAAGTGTCCCTTCCAATTGGTTTGAGCCCCCATATATTTCTCCCACTCTTTAGTGCTAGTAACTATCACTGCAGTTCCATTTAACCATTTCACATTCATTAGCCTTTATGAAAGGGTATTTACTTAGAAGACATGATAATAACAAAAATACACAAAAAAAATTCTCCATATCTCAGAACACATTTCCCTATCTCATTTTGATCTCTGGGGAGAGTAGATTCATTTTTACTTCAGTTCATACGTAGCATGGGTCCCACCAAGTTCAAATCCAAATGTATCTTCTCAAGGTTATCTCAGTTACCACTATGTGCTGCAGGTTATTCCTTGATCTTCTGAACACCAATGCTGAGCCATCTGCAAAACCTAGACACAAGGATGCTCAGACACTCGGTGTCCTGACCTTTCAAAATTCAGATGATCAGAGGTTCCAATCCTTTCACCTAGAAGGGAAAAGAACAAATGCGGAGGCCAAAGACCAAGCTTTAATTACCCTGCCACATGGTCTCAGAGGGGAGAATTCCCCAAGGCCTCTCTGCTTAGGGCATTGCCTCTCCTTGGACACTATCAGCAAGCAGGCAAACCAAGAGCACATCATCCAAGAGCAAAATGCCTAAGATCCTTATTATTTGTCCCTTTTGAATTCCTCCTCCACACAAATGGTTTCTAATTACATGATTGTTCTAGTTGTTCAGTCATTTCATTTGTGTCCCACTCTTTGTGTCCACATTTTGGGGTTTTCCTGGCAAAGACACTGGAGTAGTTTGCTATTTTGTTCTCCAGCTCATTTTACAGATGAGGAAACTGAGACATAAAGGGTTAAGTGACTTGCCCAGGGTCACATAGCTAGTGAATGTCAGAGGCTAGATTTGAACTCAGGTTTTCCTGACTCTAGGTCCAGAGCTCTATCTACTGTGCCACCAAGTTGCCCCAATTACACTAATAACAGACCAGAAAAAGTAGCAGAATGCTATATATGCTCCATTATTTTCTCCAAAACCTTTTTGTCATACATTTCCACAATTCTTCAGGCAGCAAGTGCTCCAGCCTCTCCCATGTGGATGAATCTACATCAGCTGGGCACACTGTGCATGCACCAGTCCCCCATCACATGTACTTTATAAAATTTGTACAAAAATAATAGGAATGAAACAGGACAAATGAAAATTAAAGTAACATTTGATCCTAGAGTCAATAGGGAGTTTTTTAATTGGGGGGTTGACATGGTCAGACCTGTGTTTTGGGAAAATCAACTTGGCAGCTGTGTAGAAAATATATCGGAGCTCTTTCTAGCTACTCAATCTGCTAGTCTCTTTTTGGTGTTTTTCCCAGAGGATAAAGATCCTAGTTCACCCACAGCAAGGATTATCATGAACTAAACAGGTGATGGGGGCATGACTTTCTTCTCCTGCTCTTTTTTTTACCTCATCTCAGAGAAATGGGCCTGGGATGTTTGTTTCAGTTCTCTGTTGTTTTTCCTTCTCAGTTTCAAGGTGTCGCCATGAGTGCTTGAGCCATGAAAACTCTGGAGACAGGGCTGCAGGAGGGATGGTGCAAGCAGCCACCTCAGCATCTGAAACTCTGAGGAGAGAGGGTGCCCAAGCCTCCAGCATGAGGGGGATTTGTGCTCTATAGAAACTGTACTAAACTGTGAACCTAATCCCCTTCCCCTCCCCAGAGTGAAGTGGTATAAAGAGAGGAAAGATTATGCCTCCCACATTTATATTTCTACTTACATATTGGAGTAAATATTTTCTTATGAAAGCAAAAAAAAATTGTAAAATAGGTTTGACAGTGAGCGAGAAGCGACGTTAGGGGCCCAATTAGAAGGCTTTGGAATAGTCTAGGTGATAGGTGATGTAGTCCTGAATTAGGGTGTGACATGTGAGTGAGAAAGAATGGAATACATTTGAAAGATAATAAAAGTAGACATGACAGGATTTGACTGCTGATTGGATTTATGGGGTGACAGTGAAGAGTCAAAAACGACATCAAGATTGTGAACCTGTGTCACTAGAAGGATGACGGTAACTGGTCAGAAACAGGGAAATTTAAAAGAGTTCATTTAGGGAGAAAAGAAAGTGACAAGATCTAAGATGTAGACCCATTTATGCCTGCTCCTCCTGTGAGGTACACTCTGGCCCACCCAAAACATAAAAGGCAAGGGAGGGGGAATCTCCTCTTCATTTATCACTCCCAGAAGCGAAGTGTCCTACCTACTGTAGCCACAAAGTGATCTGGAGGACAGGAAGTGCATATGTTGGAAAGAAGGTGGAATTTTCCTAACAACATCTGCACAGCTGCTTCTGTGGGTGCCCAGGTAGCAGTCCGGTTAAAATCGCTTGGAAGGATTGATGGCAGGATCAGAAGGGGGTAGTATGAGAGTATGTACAGCAGAGAAAAGAGGAAGAAGAAGTGGAAGACTATTGAGGGAATAAGAGTAAGTTGTGTTGTGCTGGAGAGGAGCTCCATAACTGGCTATTGAGAGGAGTGTAAGATATGACCTGTCTTTCCACTCTCCTGGGCAAGTCACTTAACCTTGTTTGCCTCAGTTTCCTCATCTGTAAAATGAGCTGGAGAAGGAAATTGGCAAACCACCCCAGCATCTTTGCCAAGAAAACCCCAAATGGGGTATGGAGAGTTGGACGTGACAGAAGTGTCTGAATGAAAAACAACCACATGGATCCCAGGGAGCCCCAGTCCTCCCTTTAGAGACCATTGTGGTAGAATAGAGGACTACATTCCCTGAATTAAGGGAAAAAGTATGGCCATGATCAATTAAATAAACAGAGCATTTATTCAGCTCTCACTATCTGCCAAGCACTGTGCTAAGTGCTGGGGATACAAACACAAGTGAGCAAGAGAGTCCCTAGCTTAAAAGAATTTACCTTCCAATAAAAGAAGACAACGCAAAAAAAGGGGAACTACGAAGACTGTGGGAAGGCAGGGTATTCACATTGTGACACAGCATAGAAATGTCACAGAAGGATCCTTGAGGCCAGGTTCTGGGCAAAATAAGGCAAGAGTTCACCTATCAGAACCTAGGCTGGTTCCAGGGGTGGATATGCAAAGATGGCTCAGAAATACATTTGGTCAGAGGTTTTTGACCAGGTACAGAGGTGAGAAACCTGTTGCCTCGAGGCTACATGTGGCCCTCTAGGTCCTTGAGTGTAGCCTTTTGACTGAGTCTAAGTTTTACAGAACAAATCCTTTAATTAAGGGGATTATTTTTTCTGAAGTTTGGATTCAGTTAAAGGGCCGTACTGGAGGACCTAGAGGGCCATGGGTCCTTGAGGCCACACTTCCCTACCCCTGACACTTGGAAAATCATCCTAGTGACTCTTCCCTGGAAAGTAACTCTGGAGTCCTCAGTGAGAATCAGAATTCCTTTTGCACCTAGGAATAGTTATCATCAATACTGACTAGGCAGTTAGATTCATCTTCATTTAGATATTTACAGGAATCTCTTCCCACTCTATACTTAATGCAGCTCTTCCACACCCTTTCATCCTGGGCTATTCTTCCCACAAAATTCCATAAGTCTTCCCCAAAAATCCTTTGTAGAAGATATGCTCCATATTCCAGAAACCTTCCTTTTCTTGTGTCTCTGAGTTACTCATGTAATAATAGCTAATATTTGTGTATGTTCTAAGATTCATTAAGTGCACATATTATTTTATTTAATAATCACAATATCCCTCTGAGTTAGATACTGTCATCTTCAGAAAAATAAGACCAAGAGAAACTAGTAAATATCTGAAGCAAAATTGAAACTGATGTCATCTAGACTGCAAGTCCAATTTCTCAAAAAATGACTGATTGATTCAATAAGGTATACAGGCCCTCTTCACTCTATTCTGGTTGCTTGATTCAATCAAAAAGTGTTCTGCCTAATAAAGGCATCAGAGTCAGATGGAATGGTTTCAACTCTGCTGTTGGACTATCATTTTCACTATACCAATCAACAAGCATTTATTAAATGCTTATTATTTACCGGGCACCATGCTAAGTGCTGGGAATACTAAGGAAAGGCAAGAACTGTTATTGCTATCAATATCTTTTAAATAATCTTTTAAATTATATTTTTTAAATAATTTTTTATCTTTTAAATAATATTTTATTTTTCTCCAATTGCATATTATAACAATTTCTTAACATTTGGGGTTTTTTTAAGTTTTGGCTTACGAATTCTATCCTCTCTCCCTCCCTTCTTCCCTCCTTGAGATGGTAAGCAACCCTGATACAGGTTATATATGTGCAATCACATAAAACATTAAGGATCCTATGTTCTAATGGGCGAACGCCCTAATGGGCTAGTGCCCAAAGTCTTTTCAATATGTTTTATGAAATAACACAGGAACCATTGTTGGTATAGGCAACCAGCTTAAGTTCAATGCATTCTCCATATTCTATAATGTCATTTTATAATTTAGCTTCATATTCATGAAGAAGTCTCTTCAAGGATAATGAACAAATTAATTGTTAAAAATGCTTTATGTGTTTTTCCATTATCTTCCAATTCAAGTGCTATATTTGTTGCATATCATTTTCCTTATTTATACTTACTTTAAGACTTCAGGAAACCTTGATTTCATTGGTGTGGATACTCCCTCCACCAGTCCAAATCACAACACCTTTATAACTTAGTAAATGAATAAAATAAAGGAATTTATTAAGTACTTTATGACTTGTTATAACCAAAAGAATTCAAGGGCTGCTGGCCAACATTCTGATAATGAGTATCTCTGAATCAGCTAGGTTGGTCTTTAGATAACAAACAGCCCTATATTCAAATCCTTTCCAGCTTGGCAGACCTGCCAAAGCATGCATTCTCCTGGCATAAATTTTGAAAACTCAGGGTTACTTCCACATCAAAATTATCAGAATCTTGAAACCTTTGGCACGGGCTTACTTGAGAAAATGGGTAAGGGCTCGGATGGTGTGGTCAAAGATTAATAGCACAATTCATAATGTAATGGAAGTCTGGCACATGTGCAGATGGCACATCAGTTTGCTTAGCTGATGCAACTTCTTTGCATTGAGGTGGATCAGAGTGAATGCCACAGGACAAGCAGACATGGATGGGCTGGGCGCTGCATCTCAGATATTATTATTTTCTTTTCCCCCTAAACCCTTCATGGTTTTCTAGTTCTATCCAGAGTTACCACACCCTTAATTTAGTCATTTAAATTCACAACCTTGCAGTCATTTTGACTCTTCATTCTTACTTAGCCTACATATCTAACTGACAGCCAAATGTAGTGTTTCTACCTCCAAGAAAATTGTGAGGACCCATTGTAATAATGAATGTAATTTCTTTTATTTTAAAGCAATATGTGTGTGAGTTATCACAATCATCACCCTTCTTCTTTCTTGTTATCTTTACCACCTCGTAACAGGAAGACTTGGGAGTACCTATTTTTATCAACATTTTTCCTTCCACTGCCTTAGCCTAGACTCTTCTCTAGTAAGTTTGCTGTGTCTAGGCATGTTGAGTACAGATGTTGTCTTGCTCCAAGGTATATTTCCTCCACACAGAAATGAACTCAAAGACCCTATTCATTAACATTACTCTTAAGTTTTCTTTCAGCACAAGGAATTTAATGAACACTGTGAGATATTTAGACTATGACACAATTCAGGCTAAAATTCTTGCTCCGCCAACCTTAAAATTCTTCTCCAGCTCCATCTCACATCTCCAGAAACCTATGGGTACTCTCCAAGATTTTCTTCAGTCTTTTCAAGATTGATTCAACACAAGTTAAACCTTTTTATCCTTGTCATATAACTAGAACATAAAGAGAATTTTTAAATTAGATCTTTGTCAGTCAGTGTTTTCTGTGTATTATGAATTTCTAAAATGCCAGTCGATCACAAATTATTTTTAAAATGCAAATGTGCCATTTCTTACACCTTACTCCTGGCCACATACTCTTGATTAAGTGACAATGGCTAAGCTGTTCTTAAACATGACTCTTCATCTCTTGGCTCAGGGAATTTTCTTTAGCTGACCCCATGCCTGGAATACCCTCCATCCTCATCTCTGCCTACTGGTTTCTCTGTCTTTTCTTAAGTCTCAACTAAAATCCCACCTTCTTCAGGAAAGCTTTCCCAATCTATCTTCATTCTTAATTATTTCCATTTTCCTCAGGTACAGTTTGATTGTACATAGTTGTTTGCTTGTTGTCTCCTTCATTATTATGTTATGGGCTCCATAGTTACTTGCTTAACCATTAAGTTATGAGCTCCAGAGGGAAAAGATAGACTTTTGCCTCTTTCTGTATCCCCAGCACTAAGCATACTTTCTGGAACACAACAGGCTCTTAATAAATGTTTATGGATGCCCCCCATACTTGGAATTTACTACCTCTTTACCTCCACTTTTAAAAGGCTTCCTTTTCTTTTACGATACAGTTCAAATATCATCTTTCTGTTAATCCCCACTGCTAGTGCCCTCCCTACCAAACCAAGTTATATTTAGCTACTGTGTGTATATGTGTGTGATACATATTTATTAACTTTCAATTACATGTACTTATATTATTATATTTTATTATGTATTATATTTGTTATATAATATATTATGTTTTATAATTATATTGTATTCACTCCTCCATCATTCATTGTAAGTGAGAATTTTATGTTTATTTTTAGTTTACGTCATTCATCTCCACAAGATTTTGAGTTACAAATTTGCTCCCTGTCTTTCCCCTACCCACCACCCCAAAACAGTGATCCCACTGTATACCCCTTCCCCCAATCTGCTCTCTCCTATATCTTCCCCCATCTCTCCTCCCACTTTCCAGTAGGGCAAGATGGATCTCCATACCCCAGTGCCTGTATATCTTATTTCCCAGTTGCATGTAAATAATAATAATAATAATTTTTTAAAAAACGTTTGAGTTTAAAACTTTGAGTTCCAGCATTTTTCCCTTCTTCCCTCCTCACCTTCCCCCACTGAGAAGATAAGCAATTCAATATAGGTTGTACATGTGTAGTTACCCAAATCATTTCCATAATTGTTATATTGTGAAAGAACAACTATACTTCCCTTCATCCTATCCTGCCCCCCGACTTGTTCTATTTTCTACATTGACCCAGTCCCTTTTCAAAAGTGTGTGCTTCTAACTACTCTCCCCCCCTCAATCTGCCCTCCCTTCTATTATCCCCCCCTTATCCCCTTCCCCCCTACTTTCCTGCAGGGTAATATAACCCAATTTAGTGTGTATGTTATTCCCTCCTTAAGACAAATTCAATGAGAGTAAGGTTGACCCATCCCCTTTTGCCTTCCTGTTCTTCTCCTCCATTGTAACAGTTTTTCCTTGCCTCTTTTATATGAGATAATTTACCCCATTCTGTCTGTCCCTATCTCCTCTCATTATATTCCTCTCTCATCTCTTAATTTTATTTTTTAAATATCATCCCTTCCTATTCAGTTGATTCTGTGTCCTCTGTCTACGTATACCTATACACATCACATACATATTCATATGCACACATACCCTCCTATATAAAGGATACATATGTATACATACATATATATACATTTATATTCCATTCAACTATCATCACACTGAGAAGTTTCAAAAGTCACAATTATCATTTTTCCATGTAGGCGTGTAAATAGTTCAACTTTGATAAGTTCTTTATGATTTCTATTCCCTGTTTACTTTCTCATGATTCTCTTGCTTCTTGTATTTGAATGTCAAATTTTCTATTCAACTCTGGTTTTTTCATCAAGAATGCTTGAAAGTCCTCCACCTCATTGAATGACCATGTTAATAAGTAAATAGACTAAGAGGATTCGTTTGTTAATTTAATTTACTTCTTTCAAATATATTGTTAAATGGTAGTATTTTCAACTGAAGGGTGTGCTTTGATAAATATGTAAGAATCATCTATACTTAGCATATTTGTTTATTTTATTATTCCAATAGTTTCTGTTAACTTGTTTTCAAAGTGGTTGTTCTGCTATATAAGTTAAGCATCCTTCATTAAATCTATTTGCCTTATTCATATGCTTTTGCACAGACCAAAGATAAAAATATAGACCAGCCTCTAGAATAAATTCTGATTAGTCAAGCCCCTTTAAAGTGTTCTGAGTTGGGAATACATAAAATATGTCCTTAAGGGGTAGTTTTTCTTGAGAATGTGGACTTCACTATCACTAAGGATCTATCTGGTGATTAGCCTTGAGACTCTAGGAGAAAGTTTAGAACCTATTAGACTCATGTGGACAAAATTCTTTTAACAAATATGCCCCAATAATTCTTTCTCCACTTTACCTATAGCATCTTAAAAAGTGAAATTAACTAGCCTTGAAACAAAGTAAGAATTTGGCGAATGGAACAGGTGGGAGCACCTGTGATTGATTCTGCTGCCAATCCAACAGCTGTTTCTCAGCTGCAGGCACCCAAACTCACACTTTTCAGAAATTTTCCCACCATCTGGACTTGAGTACCGCTGCCTAGAAGTTTCCTTATGAGCAAAAACTTTCCATTTCTAATGTACCACATGGAATTCATTTTAAAGTGCCTGCTTTCCCAAGACCTAGTCTACTCCATCTCATCAGCTCTTAGGTCCTATCCATCATCTGATGCTGAACTGACCTAAGAAGAGAGAGGACACCAGGTAAGACTTTGCCTATGGCAATGTAGTCTGAAAAAAGCTTAGATTCACTCCTCGTATTCAGAAATACTGGCTGTCATCACAGATTTCTCATTTATAGAAGAAAATGAAGCACATCATAATTCCCCATAGAAAGTCTTCTCTACATGTACACAGTTTTTCCTAGGCCCTTAGCTCATTTTTAGCGATATAACAACTCTACCATCACACTACGTGAGTGAGGGGAGCAGAAGGAAATTTTATACCCTCAAAAGCAGATCACAAGAGTCTGGCCAAATTTTCCTTTCCTCATCGCCTCTCAAAAATTTAATTACATTTGGTTTCCATAAAAGTTGTAAGAATTTACCTGCAAAATTGACAACATCTGAACAGCTCAAGTTAATTGGAGGAGGGAAATCTTTAATTGTATGTCCATTTAGTTTGCTAATTCATATCAAGTTGACAACTTTTCAATCACTTTTACATGAGGTTAATACTCATATCTTACAAAGTATATATGATATCCATTCTCTTACATTCAAATTAGAGAGAAAACACTAATACCTCAAAACTCTAGGAAAAGAGATGTAGCAAAGTATTCACCAATAATTACCTGCTACCTGTGATTTCAATGTTCAATTTACAAAGCAGGCTTTATATTACTCACGGCATTAATTAATTATGGCTTATTTCTTTCCAACCTGAACTCTGGACTTCCCCACTATGTATACCCCCAAACTTCTTGACTTTGAAGTTCACTACAGCCCTGGAATTCATACATTGGAAGTATCCCCTCATCCCTACGATCTTTCCCTCTGGTTTGATGACTCCTTCCAGAACCTTTTAAGCAGGGCACCCAGACCAACTATTTCTTCTTTCTTGTCCAGGCTATGACTCCTGAATTTCACTATTAGACTTCTCTGCACAGACCACCTTCATTTGTCTCCTCATTCTTTCATCTTCTTTTTATGTATTGTCTTCCCCCATTAGAATATAAGCCCCTTGAGGGCAGGTATTGATTTTCTTTAGGTTCATATTTGCATTCTCATTGTTTAGCACAGTGCCTGGCACTTATGTGAGTGCTTAATAAATGCATATTGGCTATTAGAAGATTGCCTCTGGTTCAAATGTTAAGTGATGTCTTCATGGTCATTTGGTTAAAAATGGTTCCATCTCCAGCAGTTGCACTGCACCATGGAGTCTTTTAGAGTTATGGGCAATATATGGTTCAATGTGGTCAATTTGATACTCCACTTATTATTAAAATATCAACCTTAGATAGCAAATAGATTTCATGCAGAGGCAATGAAGCAAGCAATTTGACTTTATTGAGTAATAATGATAATATTAATACCAAGATAGGGCACATTTACATAAGATTTGCTTGACCCAGGATGGCAAATAATAAGGCTGAGAGAACTTATTAGGTGGTAAACCTCCCGGTGCTGGGGGACAAAGTGAGGCCCAGGCAGGCTGTACATTTCCCTCAATGGACAGACTAATAGAATAAAGATTTGAAATAGACTCTGAACAGTCTAACAAACAGTTTTCTGTTAGTTAAGCCCTTATTACTAGCCCCCTTAATTTTGCAAGCAGTCTTCTGTTTGATAAGCCCTTGTTACTGGCCCTCTTAGTTTCGCAATCTAGCATACCTTGCCGTTTATCTAAGTTTCAGGATGGGCGCACTC
>CM053585.1:196355659-196377819 GCA_028646515.1 Pseudochirops corinnae | reverse complement strand
TAAACCCTGCAATGTAATCCCCGGGGGTCGGACTCCTCTGGCCCGCTGGGGTTATGAGTTCGACCCCGATGCATCGGCTCTGAATTAAAACCTCTTGTTTTTTACATCAAACTGGTCTCCTATGTTCTGGGGAGGGGTCGTAACGGAAGCTCGAAGTTGGGGTCTTACAACTCAAGCTTGGAAAATCAGGAACAGCTATGAAGGAGGTGGTACTTGGACTGAACCTTCAAAGGAGCTAGGGGTTCCCTTCTTTCAAGAGGCAAAAATGAGGGGAGAGCACATTCTAGGCAAAGGAGTCATCTTGTGCATAGGCATGAAAGTGAGAGATCAGATGCCATGTAGAAAGGGTTGCTGGAGTTAAAACAATGGCACATCTTCCCAAGCTGGAAATTTTTTGAGTTCAGGACTGGCGATAGATGGTTGTTATTATCTGAAGACCACCTTAGCTAAATTCAGGGAGGGTCATCACCAGAATATTAGCTAAATGATGAATGTTTTGGCTGTAGCAACTCATGAAGACTATGTACTAACATGCCATGGGGTTATGGTAAGTGGAGAGAGTACCCACATTAATAAAATCAGAGAGGTATTAAAATGTATAGCATAAATTATAACCCCAATTAGATTAAAAAACTCCACAGAGGACAGGGAATTTTTCTAATAATTCTTCTATATCCTCCTTAAAAACTAATTTTTCTAATACTTCCTATAACCTCCTTAGGTTAAGCACTAGGTTTGACATACACTAGCTAATTGTCAGAAAAATTAGAAAACACAAAAAGCTTCCTTAATATCATCCTTCCCTAGATTCATAGTTTATAAAATAACCTTCTAGATAGAATTATTTGCCTTTTCCAAATTCTGTGACTAATTGGAAAAATTCTAGGGAGCCTTCAAGCCTCAAAAATATTTGTTTCGAGTAACACTTTGGATTAATGTATATACATATGTAAATATGTGTTATGTTTATTTATCTATGTACATTCCATGTCCTACCCCTACATCCCCACAGAATATAAGCTCCTAAAGGGTATAATACAGAATCAAGCACATGGCTGTGGTATCAGTAGCATCTGACTTTTCATGACCCCCATGGACAATACCGTTCATAGAGTTTTCTTGGCAAAGGTACTAAAGCAGCTTGCCATTTCCTTTTCCGGTCCAGTACATGGTAGATATTCAATAAATGTCTGTTAAATAGAAAGTTCAATGGGAACCAATAGTGTTATAAGCTGGCGTGTTATGAATTCTGTATTTCATTTTTATGGTATATGTGGGGAAGCCTCTGCCTTTAAAGGCTTGCCTAAGGAGTAGAGTTGTCGTTTTTTATCTTCAATATAAGGGATTTCCTCATTTGCTTAAAACTCCAATTATTTTAATCTTACATATGTTTTGCCTTGAAACATCACATAATTATTAATTATTATTAGTGTTCCTATGGCTCTCTTTTCCCATTACCTAAGTTTCAGGACCCCCAATTAGAAGAAAAGCCCAGCCCAGCCATCCTTCATTCTTCAAACTCTGCCATCATGTTCCTATACAGGTACCTTCTCTCACCAATTCTACCCCCTTCATCCCTTATTTATCTATTGTCTTCCTCTATTACAATGTAAGGTCCTTGGGGGCCATGACTGTGTTTTTGTTTATATTTGCCTCCTCAGTGCTTAGCACAGTGCCTGGCGCATAGTAACATGCTTTTAAAACATTTTTATTAATTGGACTTGTCTGTTTTAATTCTTCTATATTCTTACAAAATTTCTTGATTGTATCTGACCCCAATGGCCAGGCACAGAAGGTGATAATTGTCCTTCTCCTTTGATCACTCCTAGCTTTTACTGAAATGAAGTCCTCTAGAACACTGTGATTAGAACAGAAACCAGAAGAGGCTTTGCATCCAAACTTTTATTTGTGTATCTCCTCCATTTTTAATTTCACATTCACAGTTCCTGGGCTTTGAGCTTTCTTTTTTTAATTTGGATATTTAATAATGTCTAAAAGCGCTAAGTCATAATCATGCTTTTCTGTACTGTGTCATCATTTAACATAGGAATTGGTTCAACCTGAACATTCACAAAACCAGAGATTAAGATCTAAAAGGAATCTTAGCAGTTTTCTAGTCAAACAGTTTCATCCTTCCCAATGTGCAATGTTCCAGGCAATTAGTAACAGAGCTAAGATTCAAATCCAGATCCTCTCACTCAAAAACCAGCTTTCTATCCACTACTTAATCCAACCTCCCTTAAAGTTTTTAAAATATATTTCGTATTGGGCGATTTTGATCTACCAGCCTCTGGATTATGGGCCTTATATGTTCTTATTGGACTATTCCTTTTTTTTTCCTTTTTGGAGGGGGGAAGATAAAATGATTGGGATTAAGTGACTTACCCAAGATCACATGACTAGTAAGTGTTAAGTGTCTGAGGCTGGATTTGAACTCAGGTCCTCCTGACTCCAGGGCCAGTGCTCTATTCACTGCTCCACCTAGCCACCCCAAAAAACTGTTGTCGTTGTTGTGTTTTTGTTTTTTTTTTTTTTTTGCTTTATTGGACTGTTCTTACTAGATTCCCAAAATTCAAGCCTTTAGGCTTGAAAATGTAAGATCAATCAGTACCCTGATTTATCAATTTTGTAAATTTTTTATTAGAACAGGGGACACTTTTTCGTTTTCTTAGATAATAATCAAACCACCTTAGAATGTTAGATTTCCATTTTCTCATCTGATGACTTGGTTCTTTATTTGGCATAAAATGTTGGTGGGGAGGACATTAAAGAAACTAAGTTCCTTACTGATACACAGAGATGCCTTACACACAGCCAGAGAATGGTAGAGCGGAAAGGAGCCTTGGAACACTGAACACCAGAACTGGAGAAACCTTTAAAACATAGACTGTCATCAGATACATAGAATGGCAAAGTCAGGAGAGAACTTAGAACAGAGAGTGTTGGAGATAGACTGTACCTTTAAGGTCATGTAGTACAGCCTCTCAATTTCACAGAAGAGGAAATTGAAACTCAAAAAAGTTCGTGACTTGTCTAAGGTCACACAGCAAGAAAATGGTTTTGAAGAAATACAAACACTTTAATTGATTGGAAAGAAAAATAACACCTAAAGTTTATTCATTCTAGACAACTATGATAGAAGTCCATACTCCCATTTGAAAATGCATCAGGAAAGGGAGAATATCAATGTAATTAATATGTTAAATGGAGAAGGAGAACTCATTCAAAAAGTAAAGTTATCGCCTCTACATTGCAACTTTCCCCATTGCCATTTTGATATATTGCAGGTTTTTATTTCGGGAAATTTTGGGGGAGTTTTGTGGAAGCCATTGATGAAATGTGAAGGTTAGAAGGTGACACAGAGCTTATGACTAAATACTTAACTCAAATTTTGCAATAAAGTACTGTAAACATCCCATAAAAAAAAAAAGAAAAAATTCAGACTTCTTCTCTGGTGTAAAGGGAGGGCCAAAAAATTTCATGTGAATTTTCTAGATCGTGGTGGTACTGTGCTCCTAACCCTTGAGATGTAGAAGGGATAACTGTACAATTAAGTATTAAAGAAATTGGAAGAAGCTGCACCCCCTAATATGATTCTTAAGGCATACTGTGAGATTGGACATGATCTCTATGGCCTCTTTTAGCTCTAAATCCTATGGCCTATTTGACTATGATTCTAGAGATTTGCCTGGTTATGAAGAATGCTATTCAATATCACAAGGAAGGGGTACCTCGTACAGAATCCCTTCTCAAATTTAACTCAAGAATGTCTTAGCTGTTTTAACCCCTTTTCTCTGATGGTCACAACCCCTGGCTTATTCTCCACTTTCCAAACAATTCCTCATCTTGGTTTGCACCTGGGCCTTGATCTGAAATGTTGCTTTGCCACTTCCTCTCTGGAGTAAAATACATGAAATATATGAATGTTAACATGTTAACTTATAGTGATCAAAATAGCAGGATAATGTTTGGAGAGTTTACTGTGCATTGGACTATTCCCATGTTCTGAGTGTTGATAGCATTAAGGATTTGTTCCAAAGACGGCATATAGCCAAATGGCACATATGCATTTTTTAAAAATAATTTGTGATCTACTGGGGGTTTTTTATTCAAAACACATTCTTTTTAAAATATATATATATATGTATATGTGTATATATATATATATACACAGTGACTTTATTTTTTTTAAAAAATCCACCAAAAGAAATACTTGCAGTAAATAGTTTACACAATAAATAATCTGCTTT
Source organism: Pseudochirops corinnae (assembly GCA_028646515.1). Taxonomy (NCBI): domain Eukaryota; kingdom Metazoa; phylum Chordata; class Mammalia; order Diprotodontia; family Pseudocheiridae; genus Pseudochirops; species Pseudochirops corinnae. Next base: position 196,373,569 of record CM053585.1, on the reverse strand, counting down.
TCTAAAATATACAAAATCTGCTATGAAATCAGAAACTTACCATTTACTTGTGATAAAGATATTTACTTTTACAACTACAATAACTTACATAATATTCATATAGAATATAACATTTTAGCCAAGACCTACCCTCCTTTGCTCAGTACATTAACTGTCTCCACTGTAACTACTTCAACACCAACTCCAAAGTCAGTACTGTGAAGTAAGGGTTCAATATCCTCCACCAAACATCTTATTATAGAGCAAAAGTTACATTTTAAGATGCTTGTGGAGAAAGAAGCTTACAGTAAGGTCCAGAGGGAACAGAAAAGACAAAGCCACAAGTTACAATTCCAAGTTGCTTTTTTTTTTCAATTACATAGTTAAATATGAATTTACATAATTTACAAAGAAGGGGTAGAGTAGGGAGGGGAAGTCTATTTTGAAGTCATCCCCAGAAGATCCTTTTAAAAAATATATTGAACTTGAACATAGTGGGCCAACACCCTTCCCCCCTCCATAGTCAGTTTTCCAAGAGCAGCTTATGCTGGGAATTTAAATTATCCTCCAATGGGCCACCTTCGTATTAGGAAAGATGAAAATGGAAAGGCCAGTTAAATATGAATGAGCTACATGTGGAGCTTAGCGTAGTTGAAAGATTGTATTCTTAATTTGCTTGTCTTAATGTTCCCAAAATGCAATTTTACTTTTGAGATACGTTCTTTTGATGAGTAACACTGTTCCCAGATTTCTTTATATTAAGTACTATGAGCTTCAGAATCATAACCACCAGGGTAGATCTGATTTGTGTCTAATGTGGATAACTTACTAAATGACTAATTTCTTAGAATGCTAGCCTGCTATATTTTCAGATACAAGTTATCAGCTGTGATTTTTCTGCATAGATATTTGGCATTTATGATAGTAAGGGCATTTGTTTACATTTGTAAATAGTTTTCTATCTACTTGTTTAGGATGTGAGTCTGTGTATAGATGCAAGTGAGTGTCTTTCTAACTTGCTGTATTTCTCCAAATGCAACTTCCTGCCTGAAACCAGAGTTGTTGGATGCCATGACCTCCAGAGCACATCTGGGAGTATTTTATCCATTAGAGAAACTTGTCTAGTTTTATTTTGCTACTCTTTGGATTAGGACATTTCATTTTGATGAGGAAACTAATTTTCTGAGTGAAACTCATTCCTTTGGCTGAGAAGAATGGAAATTTGAATCCACGCGTCCCGTGGTCAGAGCAGTGGTCAGAGCAGTTGGAGAACAAGGTGTCACAGAATGCAAAATTCTTCAGCAGCTTTCACTTCTTTTTGGAATGGCATGAAAGCAGGGACACCCCACAGTGAAATCAGGTGGCTGCCTGAAGCATCCATTTGTTTCTCTTATTGCAGATACAGTCTTCTTGTTTCTTTTTTCCCCTTACCTTCAACTAATCCTGGAAACACAAGAAAAAAAAGAATAGCATTATTTTTTAAAATATTATTGAATTATTCAATTTAACAAACAATTATTTAATATATGCAATGCACAAGTTATGTTACAGGAAACCTTTTCTGATCACTATTAACAACTCTGCCTTCCCTCTTCTGATTATTTCCTATTTGTCCTATATATATCTTATTTGGACATAGTAATTTGTGGATTGTCTCCCTCATTAGACTGTGAGCTTTGAGAACAAGACTATATTTTACCTTCCTTCCTATTCTCAATGCTTGGCACAGTGCCTGGCATATTGTAAGTGCTTAATAAATGTTTATTGACTGAGTGACTGACCATATGTGTATGTTTTTGATCTTCCCCCTTTCCCAATCCAGTCCCACCTTATACATATTGCCTCCTCTTTGAGATTCACACTCACTCCAAAGGTCAACCAACTCACTCAAAAGGTGTCTGCCTAAGCAAAATCAACCGGATAAAGAACACATATTTTCCAGATGATTTAATGCAGCTGGATGGGCAGACTATTGAGTTAGTCCACTAGGATAAATGTCTTAAACAGGCATCTTCTGATGGATGACAAGATGGATGACAAAACTATTATAGGAAAATGAGAATGGACTGGATTGTTCTTCGGAAATGTAATGGTGCTTCCAATTATCCTAAGTTGTTCCTTGATTTTAAAAAAGCCTATCTTTTATACCAAAATTCTCCTGACAATACTAGATCCTAATGATCACAGAGATATCAAAATTGCAAGAGACACAAAGGTCAATAGAAAGATAGGCTGAGTATAAATAATTTATAGCTTATCACCAAAGAAGACTTGCATAAGTGTCCAAAAAAGAACAATTGAGGTCATATATGGTTAATCACATGGTAAGAGTAAGAGATAATGATAAAAGATCTTGAAGACTACGCTGGTGCCCATGCCCTATTCAGAGATAATGTCAGGTAGACCCTCTAAGGAGAATTTATGGGAATACATGAATTCATTTAGTCAATAAGCATTTGCTAAGTGCTTATCATGTGCCAGGACTGCAAAGGGCTAGGTAGACAAGAGAAAAGGTTTTTTAAGGAAAAAAAGGCCCTGCCCTCAAGGAACTCAACATTCTAATTGGAGATAAAACATGTGAAGTACTAAGTATTCATAAGCTATATAAAAGTAGAAAGTAATCTCAAAGGGAAAGGTATCTGAGAATACCAGAACAAGGTTGGATTTGAGCAAAGTGTTGAAATGAGCCAGGGAAGCTAAGAGGCAGAGAAAACATTCAAGGCATGGGGGATAGCCAATGCAAAGGCACAGAGATGGAAGATGGAGTATCAAGTGTGAAGAATGGGCCACTGTAGCAGGATCACAGAATGTGGGGGAGGGAGAGAGGATGTACGAAGGAACAAGGTTGTGAAGAGCTTTAAATCCCAAAGAAAGGATTTTATATCTGATTCTGGAAGTAATAGGGAGCCCTGGAAATTTATTGAGTAGGGGTGTAACAAGGACAGACCTAGACTTTAGGCAAATCACTTTGGCAGCTAAGTGGAAGATGAATTGAAATGAGCAGAGACTTGAAGCAGGAACACCAATTAAAGACTACGGCAGTAATCCATGTGGGAAGTCAGATGAATGTTCAAAATAGAGTGGTCACTGTATGAACCAGAATAGCATGGAATATGAAGGTGTAGGTGAATTTCAATGTTTTCTACAGTAACCACAGAAATGAAATCACAGATCCTCTGGAATACAGAAATTCTATAGACAGTCACACACACACACACACACACACACACACACACACACATGCATATACACAGGAACAGTTAACTCAGTTTTAGCCAATTCAACAAACATTTAGGCACCAGCAGAGGGTAAGTGGCACAGTGGATAGAGTGCCAGATCCAGAATCAGAAAGATTCATATTCCTGAGTTCAAATCTGACCTCAGATACTCAGATACTTACTAGGTATTTGACACTGGGCTAATCACTTAACCCTGTTTGCCCCAGTTTCCTCAGCTGTAAAATGAGCTAGAGAAGGAAATGGTGAACCACTCCAGTATCTTTGCCAAGAAAACCCCAAATGGGATCACAAAGAGTAGCACATGACTGAAATGACTGAACAATAACAATGTTCAAAGCATTTTTCTTTGTGCATTGAATATATAGATTGAACAGAACACAGTGCCTCCCCTCAGCGAGCTTACAGTCAAATCAGGGAATTAAGAACAAAAGTTAGAATACAAATTATGAAATTATTCATACATAAGAGAGATCCAGAGTGGTTTGAAAAATTCAAGAAGATGGGGATCACATAGCTAAGGGGACCAATGAAGGTTTCATAAATGAGGTAACACATGAATAATGTCTTGAAGAAAGGGAAGGATTTCAACAAGTAGAAATGGGGAGTGGGGAGAGAGGACACCATTCCAGCTATGAGGATTATGTGTGCAAAACAAAGGGGTCTGGACAGGACAAGATGAAACTGGAAAACAGTGAGCATCCTGATTTGGCTAGAATAAAGGGAAGATATGACAGAAAGCTGAATGCTTCATCTCCTGTCTCCATGCCTTGGCACAGGCTTCATGCCTACATTCCTCCATTCCTGGAATGTGCTCCCTCCTCACTTCCACTTTGTGAAATTGCTAGTTTTCTTCAAGACTTGGTTAAAACACCACTTCCTACGTGAAATCTTTTTTTTTTACATCCTCACTCCAACTAATGCTCTCCCTCCCCAAATCTATGTTCATTTTGCACATATTCAGTAATATGTATTTAAATTTTGTCTCCCCCATTAGAAAGTAACCTTCTGGAGGGCGAGGACTATTTTATCTTAGTATTCCCAGTTTATCCCAGGGCCTAGCACATAGTAAGTTCTTACTAAGTACCTATTCATGAATTGACTAGATCCACACCCTGGTAGACCTGGGAGCCAGGTTAGACCGTGAAGATAGCTGCCAAGGACACAACATAAGGGGGAACATTTTTTTTATAAATTCCCATATTTTACTGCCAGGAAATTCTACTTTCCATGACATGTAAGTATTCATTTTGTAATAAAGCAAATCACAAATTCCACCAAAGGCTCAAAATCTCCTGCAGACAAGACATAAGAGATACAATTTTCAAAGCTGGGCAGGGAAGAGAAACAAACACCTTCTAGCAAATGTACGTTTGGGATTCCAACTTTCTCCATTAAATTGGCCCCAATTTTCTCGGATTCCATATTTACCTTTAACTAATCAATTAATCCCTTTATTTCATTTAATTAACTCATTTGACTCATATGAAGTTTCCTACAATGAATGAATGAGTATGAAAGGAATGAACAGATGGTGATCAAAGTTGTGGAAGACTACAAAGAATGACCTTTGAAACAAATGATTCCCAAATGAGTTGGTCTTCTGACAGCATCTTGTTTGTGAGGCAATGTGATATAACTAGAAGACTAGACTGGAAGTCAAAGGGAAGAGACTCAAATTCTGGCTCTGCAACTTATTATCTGAATGACCTTAAGTCATTCACTGTATTTCTTTGAGCCTCAGTTTCCCCCGATGTCAAATGAAGTCATAATCTCAAAGGAAACTTTCACCTGTAAATATATGATCTTAAAACAAGGAAAATCAAGCTTATTTATGTTGATTCCAAGAATCCAATTGACAAAAAGAAGTTACCTCTACTCTTTCTTAGGTTTATAACTCTGTATGGGATCAGACTACATCCATTGACTAGAGAAATGCTCAGGAATGCCACTCAAATGTTTCTAGTAGTTATGTAATAAATGATATGCCTAGTAATTCAACTCACCTCTGTTCATGCAGCATTTGTGCTGTCAGGGCCACTTTTCAGGAAGCTGTTCCATATCTATGTCTTGATGTTTTTCCACTGTCCTTGAATTACTATAAAGAGAAGGTTGGTTTCAAGAATCAACCTAAATTGCTGCACTCTATATTTGTCTTCTAGAAAATGCTTAAGATTTTTAGGAATGCAATAAATAATGACTCTTTGCTCTCACGTGTGAAGTTCACATCAGTACACTTAGAATGCAAATGTACTCAGATCTCCCTTTCAATTATTTGAACTCTTAGTCAAGGAGGATTCTAATATTATACTACTATGTTTCTGTATGTAGACCATTAGGTCATCTGGGAGAAGAGGGGAAGATAAACAGTCAACATGGAACTTTCAGTCTTATAAAATTTGAAGCTGGTTTGCACAAGTAGTTTCCTTTCAATAATATTTGATAGTAGAAAAACTGGTTTTGAAGTCGGGAGACCTGAGTTCTAATCCAGTGCTTAACATGGTGTCTGGGAAATAGTAAGGGCTTAATAAATTCTAGCTGAGTAACTTATGAATCTCTGCTCTGTTACTAACTAGCTGTGTGATCATGAGCAAGAAGCAACCTCTCTGACCCTCATTATAAACCTTAAAACTCTTCATAAAGATTAGCTATTACTCTCAATAAAACAAAAGATTTGGACTAAATTATCTATGGGACACTTGCCAGTTCTGATACTCTATGTTTTCCACTTCAGGGTTACTTACAGAAGCAATTCTAAGTAACTAGTTGCTCAGTTGACAATTCATGTTCTAGTTAATTTTATTTTTTAGGTATCAAGGAAGTTCTTATAAGTGCTCTTTCAAAGTGGTCTTTCTGTTGGGATGCAATCAATGCCAGTTCTCCCTTGGACTTTTTTTTTTCAGAAGTACATGCAAGATCACAAACAAGACCAGTAGCACATGGGGAATAGTTGGGACTCTTCTTAGACTTCAGCCAGATACCTGGTCCACTAAATTTCCATGGTATGCTAACAACTCTAAGAGTGTGAAAGCCCAGGGCATACCAAAGGCATTATTGATAACATGTGACTAGAAAAAGAGGTGGGCCAGTCATGGAATAGCATGGCAGATAATCAGTGCACAGTGGACAATCAAGCCTGAGACATTAAAAAAAAAAAACAGAGGAAGGCCATGAGCAAGATGGGTTAATTCTCTATGAAGTATGAATGAATGAATGAATGAATGAATGAAAAAGCAATTACTAAGCACTTACTATGGACAATGCACTGGCTAAGCACCAGAAATACAAATAGAAAAGGAAAGACAATCCCTGTTCTCAAGGCACTAGCATTTTAATAGGCAAAGACAAATATAGACACTTTCAGTTGTAAGTCCAATGGAAAGACCCCATGTTGTACAGGATACAGTGGCAAAAGAGATGATAATAAATCTTCTTTAATGCCATTTCCATTGATAAAATCCTATCCTTTTCTGATGCTGAATTATGGGTGAATTAATGGGAAAATATGGACAAAATCACACAAGAAGATCCAGTAGGTTGCCATATGGACTGGTGAAGAAGCATCCACACTGATGGAAGCATCCACACTGATGAAATCACGGGCCCACCAGAGGACCATATTAACTACTTTTGTTTTTGTTCTGTAATAAATAGCTAGGTGATACATTGGATAAAGTGCCAGGCCTAGAGTTAGGAAGATCCAAGTTCAAATCCAGCCTCAGGGACCCTTTGCAAGTCACTTAACCTCTGTTTGCCTTAGTTTCCTCATCTGTAAAAGGGGGCTAGAGACAGTATCTGCCTCCCAGGCCACTTGTGAGGATCAAATGAGATGTGTAAAGTGCCTGGCACATAGCAAGTGGTATATAAATTCAAGCTATTATTATTATAGTGTCATTTAATGTGTTACTAAAGTATGCTGCTACCAAACAATCACTTTTCTTTGAATGATTAAAACTTCCTAGAGGGCCATTTACCTTCTGTTGTCCTCACTTCTGGTGCAAAAATGGATGCAGGCATCATCATTTTGTTCTGTGCAAGAACATCGATTCCATGGCCTTTCAGATGGTGGTGAAGTTCTGTGTCTAGGATCTGCAGATCTCTTGCCCCGGAAGCTGCTTCGGTAATTGGATAGCCCATACGGCACAGTGCGTCTGTAAAGGGGTAGGAGAAAAATAGAACATTGTTGTCATATCACTGTGTGTATTAATGTCTCAACATACTTGAGTGCTACACCAAGGGAAAAAACAGATAAGAGATGTTGCCTGGTGTATTTTTAAGTGGTAATTGACAACTACCACAAGAGAACTGCTGCCAAAATTTACCCAATAACAAACAAGTGCCAGGGATGAGCTTATTTGTCTCCACCAGGAAAACTCACATCACATGGTAGTGTTTTCTAATAACAAAGAGCTCTACATTCTTTGTCTCCTTTGGGCCTCATGAAGAAGGTGGTATAAAGATCACTACCCTCAATTCTTGGGGGTTTGTTTTTTTCTGATAGGGAAACAAAGGCTCAGAAAAGTAAAATGGTATACTTGAGGCCAAACAGATAGTGGAAGGTGACCTTGAACCCCTATCCCCTGTCTCCAAGGCCAGTGCTCTTTCCAGAGCAGTACTTTGGAGAATCAGGGGAGCTGGTTTTGAATCTTAGCTCTGCAACTAAAATAATGTGACCTTGGGCCATTCTACTTGCTTGCCCTGAGCTTCAGTTTCTGTTTCCGTAAAATGAAGGGGCTTAGAAATCAGCTAGTTCTAGTTTGAGTCATCTATGAGCCTAAGCTGTGTCTCCCCCCTCCATCAGAATATAAATTCCTCAAGGGTAGGGTATATCATTTTTGCTTGTATCCCCAGCACCTAACAAAGTGCTCTGCACATAGCAAGTGTCTGATAAACATTGGTTGAATTGAACTGTGTGTACAACTGGTTGTCTAGCAAGTGTAGACATAATTATGTCTCAATGTTTGAAGTTCCATGAAGAGGGGGAGGCATCTCTCCTTAGGATGTGCTTAGAAAGTGTTATGGGGGAAATTAGGTGCAATGGGCCCTTTTTGCAAAAGCTTGACCCAGAATTGGGATAATCTCTACTCTGAGCAATTCTAACTGAACACTATCTGGTATGGGCTTGGGCATTCAATATGCTTATCTTCTTTTTCTTTGTCTAATGGCATGACTTCCTGTGCCTGGGACTAGGGAGGAGGTAAGTGCTTCAGCATGTAAAAGGTCTCAACATTCTCACACCATCTGCACCAGGAAACTTTTCTGTTTACATTTCTAATTATTTCAAGCCAGAGTTAAGACAACTTTGAGAAAACCTAGATTTGATTCCACTAAGTCTTCCTTCCTTTCCTGCCTGCACCCCCAACATCTCAAGTCAATTTTCTCAGCAGACTTCTATTGCTTCCTTCTGTAACTTTTGCCTGGGGCTTTTCCCTCCTCTCCCCCTGGAAACAGGAGGAGTAATTACCAGTAACTGGAGCTGGCTGTCCAGAGGTTAATATTCCGAGTTAATTCACAAGGAGGGAGGGAAGAGCAGCCCAAAATGTGTCACAAGAACATTTCAGTTGACAGGCCTGCTAATCCCAGAGAGGTTATATGCCCCCCAAACACCTGTGAAATGGCCAAGCTATAGGGGTGAAATTCCTTACAAATTCCAGAAGCTGGCAGACATCTGTGGTTTTTGCTATATGGGGGACATTTTTTCCCTCTAAGGGGTTTACCCTTTGTGGGCTATCATTCAAGCTAAAAAGGATCAAACAGACCCAACAGCAGTCATTCAAAAAAAAGGATTTTGGCCCTTCAGGCCAACGTCTCTCACAGTAGACTTACTCATTGGAATATTACTTTATCTTTATTTTTGAGGTTATTGACTAGTGGGTGATGGTGCATTGCTCAATGTGAAAACTGGTCTTAAAAAAAGGTTTGTCACCCAAAACCCTGACCTACTTACTGATCCAGCTGATGGTACATGTTGGTACATAGATACTGGTGTTATGAAATGCAATAAGACAGTTAATGACGGTTGCTAGCTATTACAGTCCATGCCCAAGCCACAAAAGATTTACACAAGAGAAAAGACTGCCAAATTATTCAGTGGAGAAATGTTTAAATCATATGCTGCTTAACTGAAGTTAGCTTCAAAAGGATGTCACTTGATTTCATGACAAATTGCTCATAATTTGGAGGGCTGATCAGTCAGAAATGGTTCTTCCAAAAATATTTTGGCTTCGGGGATTCCCATTCCTGATTTTGTGACACTCCAGAGTGTCTCAGATTATCTCCAAGAGTTTCATGAAATTCTCCAAATGTTCTCAAGGTGATAAGAGATTAGGGACAGGGATTAGACCTATGATTTCATTACTACAAAAAAACTCCCAAATGAGTGAATTATCTTTCCCAATGCAGGTTGGCACCTTCTCTACAATTTACCTAGAAACTTGCCTAGAGCACTGAGACATTGTGCCCTAGACATTGTGTCATGCCTAGAGTTACACAGCTATTATGTGTCAGAAGCATGACTTAAATGCCCAGTCTTCCTGGCATTTAGATTGGCTCAATAACTGTATTCAATACAACACACTGCCTCTTAAAATAAAATGGTCTGATGTAGTAGGGCACACACCTGTGATTCCTACTGCTAGGAGAGGCTGAGTTTTTTTGAGTTTGAGACTTCTGAGCTACAGTAGAGCTAAAACTGATGTCCACACTAAGTCTACTACCAATATGTTGAGCCCCCAGGGGAAGAGAGGTCCACCAGACTGCCTAAGGAGAGGCCAACCTTCCCGAGTCAGAAAAATAGATGAGGTTGAAACTCCATTTTGATCAGGATTAGGATCAACCCATGAGTAGCCACCAAACTTCCAGCCTGGGCATGATAGGAAAACCCAGTGTCAAAAAAAAAAAAAAAAAAAAAAGGAAAGATTAAACGGAATTTATAGAATCTCAGAGTTGGGAGGGACCTCAGAGCTCATTTTGTCCAAACTGTATCTGGGTAGAAACCACTTATATCATATTCCCCCCACTTTCATTTTATAGTAATAGCTCACTTTTATATTATACTTCAAGGCTTACAAAGTATTTTTTCTCATAGCTTTGTGAGGTAGGCCATGCAAGTTTAATAATCCTGGTTCACCAATGATAAAACAGAAGTACAAAGAGATGACATGATTTATTTCCCAGGGAGGTGAGGCAAAAGCCCCAGGCAAAACTTTATAGAAGGAAGCCAAAGAGTTAGTGGCTGAAATAGGCCTCCAAACCAAGATGTCTAACTCCAATTCTGGCACTCTTCTTGTTCTACTATATTGGGTGTGTGTATGTGTGTGTGCGCATACATGTATGTGTATGTCTATGTTTGGGAGATAGAGGATCATTTTTGGTGTCATAAAGATCTGGGTTCAAGTCATAGAATTGAGGCAACTTGAAACTTTTTCCCCCTTCCTCCCACTTTGTTCATTGTGAACTAGAACTATACTGGGTGATCTTCTGACCCAGGCAACCTCCAGATGCTTAGCATCTTGGGATCTAAAATGGAGACTGAAAGCAGAACATGGGTCCTGTTTAGCCCTGAGCCTTTGCTAAGAAACTCTACTTTTCCCTATGTAAAGACTAAGCAAGGTAGGGAAGAGCAGAACAATGAGGACATTGTGCTGAGCCAGGGTTTGGCTAAATATATGTTTTTCCAATAATAGGGTCATATTAAATCTCTAAGTGTTGACATTAAACCTAGTCCCCCCATGTCCAGGTGAAAATCTCACAAAGAGAATAACAATGCACCCATTTTTCAATCAGCAGAGAGGCCTACAACTTTGAAAACACTAGTCTAGAGCTGATCAACTTGAATAAAACTTTTTCATATGTTTCAAAGGAAAAAACAAGAAATATGCTATTAATTAATATAGACAATTTTAGCATTTTCTCATTCATACAAATGAACTATATTTAAATGAGTGGCTAGATATAAATCATACTGGAAAAAATCATGAGGTAATGAAAAGAGCAATGGATTTAAAATCAGAGGACTTATAATTGAATCCCAGCTTGACTACTATGCTGTCTCGGAAAAGTTACTTCTCTCTTGGCTTCTTGGCTTCTCAGCCTCAGTTTCTCATCTATGAAAGAAAGGAGTTAGACTATATATTCTCTAATGTCCCTTCTAGCTCCAAAGTCTATAAAAGTAATCTCTTTTCTTCTTGATAGTTTCAAAAAATGAAGCATAGGGGAGGGTAGGTGGCACAGTGAATAGAGCACCAGCCGTTGGAGTCAGGAGGATCTGACTTCAAATCCAGCCTCAGACACTTAAATACAAAACTAGCCATGTGACCTTGGGCAAGTTACTTAACCCCAATTGCCCTACCTTACCCTCTCTAAAAAGCAAAAAGAAAAATTTTTTTAAATGAAGCATACACTATTCCTGTGACCCTTTTCATTTAATCACTCAACACACATCTCATATGAAGCACCTAATAGGTGCACAGAACTATTCTAGGCCTAGAAAAAACATCCATCTAAAGAGGCAGTCCAAGATTACAAGTTTCTCAAGGGCAAGGGACTACTATGTCTTCAATTCCATCTGTAGCTTCCAAAGTACTTGCCACAGAGCTGAGAATATAATAGGTGGTCAACAAATATTTGTTGGATGACTACCAAATCAGAATATTTAAACCAATAAATAGTTTCCTGTGAACTTGAATGCATCTTAGGTCTGCAAGAGCTTTTTGGGGATTCAGCTGTAACACTACTATATAGAAACAATGACCAAAGGGGGGATATTACTAGAAATTCCAATCCTATCATTCTTATGAAGGTGTGAAAATTATGCCAATTGTGTATATTATTATTATTAATAACTAGCATTTATATATAACACTTTAAGGTCTACAAATCACTTTATGAACGCTATTTCATTGTAAAAACAACTCTATGAAGTAGGTGCTATTATCCCCATTCCACAGATGAGGAAAATGAGGCTGAGAGAGGATATAAGACTCGCCCACGGTCACACAGACAGGAAGTGTCAGAGATAGGATCTGATTTCTGTTCTTCCTAAGTCCAAATCTCGCACTCCATTCAATCAGCAATTGAGTAACAAAAACAAAACAAAAACAAAAAAACAAAACAGATAAGCCACACAGCCTGACATGTCCCTGCTCTCCACCACTTTTCAATTTCCTGATCCCCAAAAGCTACCTTTACTAACTGAGTTGCCACAACCACCAGTGCCAATACTATTTCTCCTTACCAGGGTCCAACCACCACCTAGTGGTCAAACAGGTAACTGCAAGCATATACCAGCCATTTAAAGTAGCTGGGCCATGCCCATTTTTAGGACATGGCATTAAATAGAACCAAGAGCTGCAAGGTACCTCAGAAGCATCTGGACCAACCCCTTAATTTAATACAAGAGAAAACAGATCCAGAGATTTACTAGACAGTTAAATGATCTTTATGGGTTATCGGTCAATCCTCTGATGATGAACCCTTCTGACCTTAGTGAGATTGATTTTTCGATGACAGAAACATGTTCAGTTAGTAGGCCTGGAAACACTTGAAGTGTTGGATCTGGGAGACCTGGCATTCTGCTGGTGAAGCCCTTGAGAACCCAAGGTCACCTTAACACCACAAGGAGGCATCAGGACAAGACATTAGTGAAGGTGAAAGATATTTAATAATGGACAGTGAAAGATGTCTGCTACTTATTAATATCTACTAGTGATTCACTCAAAGTCACACAGTAAGGGGCAGAGTAGGAATTTAAACTCCAAACAAATCCTATTCTTTGCCCCATGCTGCTTACTACAATATCTGCCCTATCACATCAGGCCAATTGAATGTGCTAAAACTGTAAAATCTTGGATTGTCTGTATCTAGTCAAATTTAGGATCACTTGTATCTGGGGTATAACAACAGAAAAAGAGAAACAAGCAAAAAAAAGTCATACAAAAGACCACATAAAACAAATACTTTGCAATAGATGAGAGAAAGAAGACAACTATGTATGTATATATGTATGTATGTATGCATATATGTATATACATATATGTGAAACATATCTTTCATTGTCAATTATTAGACATATTTCACCACTAATATCTTGCCCTGATGTCTCCTTGTGGTATCAGGGTGACCTTGGGTTTTCAAGGACTGTATTAACAGAATACCAATTCTGTCATATCCAAACATTTGCCAAACCTAGAAACTAAACACGTTTCTGTCATCCAAAGCCCATCCTCACTATGGTCAGAAAGGTTCACCATCAGAGGGCTGACCTCAATAGCTCACAAAGATGATCAGTCTGTCTAGTAAAACAGAGAGGGATTCTAAAGGGTGTGCCCAGATCGACAACTCTAGGCCTTCATTTGACATACTAGGTCATAAATTAAGAGTTGAAAGAGACCTTCAATGTCATCTAGTCCAATCCCCTCACTTTAAAATGGTAACTGGGGCCCAGAGAAACTAAGTAGCTGGTCTAATGTCTTATAAGTATTAAATAGTAGAATCAGAATTTACACCTAGGTCTTCCGGATTCAAATCCAATGCTTTCCCCCACTACATCATGCTATCTTTGATTTAATTTATTTAATTTACGAGGATGGTGAAATTTCCTACTATTGAATTTTCCTAAAATAGGCCACCCAGTCAAATAAAAATGTTATTAAACACACATGGTAAATTTCCATGGCCAAATCACTCCAGTATATTTTTTTTCCGAAGCTAGCGGAGGCGTGGATAGACAATAGTTTATCTGAGAAAAGATCTGGAGGTTTTAGTAGGCTACAAGTTCAGCATGAGTCAATAGTGTGATATGGCAGCCAACACAGCTAATTGAATCTTAGGCAGCATCACGAAAGGCACAGTGCCTCCAGACCAGGGAAATGAGATTTCCACCATACTCTGCCCCAGTCAGGCCACATCTGGGATGTCATTTTCAGTTCTGGGTGTCATATTTTAGGAAGAATATGAATAAGCTAGAGAGGAGCCAGTAGAGGACAGCTGGGATGGTGAAGGGCCTTGAGAGTATACCATATAAGGATGTTTGAAAAAAATAGAGATGCTTAGACTGTAAAAGAGAAAATTTGAGGGGAGTGGGCATGCTACCCGTCTTCAAGTATTTGAAGAGTTGCCACGTGGAAGTTTTAGGTTTGTTCTACTTTGTCCCAGTAGGACAAACTGGTACTAACAGTTACATGTTGCAAAGAGATAAATGTAGGCTTGATGTAAGGAAAATGTCCTAGCAATTAAAGTTATCTAGACTGGGCCAGGCTGCCTCAGGAGACAGAAGATTCCCCCTCATTAGAAGTCTTGAAGCAAGGGTTGGATGACCATTTCTCAAGTGCATGTCATAGAGGTGAATTCTTTTCCAAGCACAAGTTGAGCTAGACAATCTCTCAAGTCCATTCCAACTCTAAGATTCTGTAAATTCTTCTTAAAAGTATATGTGTGTGTGTGTGTGTATGTATGTGTGTGTACGTAAAATAGCTCACTTTGATATCGTACTTTAATCGCAGGAACTTTGTGAAATATGGAGTATATTATTATCCCCATTTTATAGATGACAAAACTAAGGCTCTTAAAGGTGAAATGGCTTATCCTTGATCACCCAGCTAGAAAGTGACAGAATCAGGATTTGAATCCAGGTCTTGGGATCCCAAATCTAGTATTCTTTCCTCTACACTATAGAATAATATAGGCATCCTTTAATTCTTTCTACAAAGAAATTTGTAATCATGGGGAATGGGAGAAGGGAAAAGAGCAAATTTTTTTTTCTAATCCCCTGCCAGGGTATCTCAACCTCTGACTGCCTGGGCCCAGTGACCTCTGGCATAGGTGAGTCCTTAGGGGAGGGGAGTGGTTCAGATAATGTCCTTAGGGACTTGTCAATAGTTTTTATCACAACCTAAACTCTAAGAAAAAATGTTCAGAAAATTTCGGGCAGCAAACAACATGGTGACATAATGCCCTACAGACACATACCTCAGCTCCCTGACTGCCATTCCCCAGGGAGGTAATCAACAGAGCCCAAAAATGCACAGGAGAATAAAATGTCCAAAGACCTAAACCAAAGAGACCACAGTACTAGGGCACACCCATAAGCCTCACCCAACTCCTGCCTTGGCTCTATCATAAAACACTATCTCTTTGCAAACAGCAGTTTTATTTCATTAGCCAGCTTTCTCCAGACACCAGCCCCCTTCATTCTGCTTTCTTTCCTTAAATACTTGTCAGCTGTAGCTTGGTACACAAGTATCCCACCCACAAGCCCAAGCTGGTTTTTTTTCAGTTGCCCTGAAATCAACAGAAACTTCTGAACCATCTCCTACAGACAACAACAACAACAACAACAACAACAACAAAGTCATATTTACAAAGCACTTTGAGGTTTGCAAAACACTTTGTAAATATTATCTCATTTTACCCTCACAAAAAACAGGGGAAGTAGATGTTATAATTATCTCCATTTTACAGATAAGTCAAATGAGGCAGGCTGGGATTAAGTGATTTATCCATGGTCACACAGCTAGTACGCATCTGAGGCAGGATTTGAACTGAAGTCTTTCTGACTCTAGGTCCAGAGGTCTTTCCATTGCCCTACCTAGCTATCTGTGTAGTACCACTCAAAGGTTCCCACTGCTATACCCTGCTGAGCTTCCTCCCATGATGGTCACAGGACACAGATGTAGAACTGGAAAGGTCCACAGGAGGCATGTTATCCAACCTCCTCATTTTAGAAATGGGTTGGGGGATGCCCAAGGCAATTTAGTGACTTCCCCCAGGTCATACATGCACTAAGCATCAGAGATGAGAGATTTGAACCCAGGTCCTCTGACTTATAAGCCACTGTTCTTTCCCCTGTACCATGCTGCCCCATTAATGACAACCTTTTACTATATTCAGTGTTCATTTCTGAGAAATCTAGACATGCAGGGTCTTCTTCCTCACTGGGAACCTGGGCACTGTACCTAGAATGCTGAACAGAAACTCAGTCATCTCTAAGCATACAATGCCAGAAAACTGAAGAGAGGACTTAACTGGCTTTCTCCCACATCCTCAAGACGCTGTGTCCCAGACACTCCCTCAAAAACCAGATTTTCCTTTTCTTCATCCCATAAATTATCAAATTCAACCAAATTATGCTATTCCATCACAAAATTGGAACATCTTATTCTTTTGCTCTTTATGCAAAATCAGTACCTTTTAAAATGGCTTTCTAACAAAATTCACCTGTGTCTATCAGTTAGTCTGAAGAAAAAGTAAGTCAGATTGATTTAAAGAGTAGAGAAAACACAAGATTTTTTTTCTTAATGAGTTATGTGAATCAGAAATTGCATTCTCTCTAAAACAGAAAAAGCTTTATTCCTGGCACAACAGACCTAGAGAATGCCCTGCTGTTTGTGGCCTGTCTGCTCAGTCCCAGAAGGAAATGCTACAAAGTTCCATCAATGAGGAGATGAGTACAAAATCCTCATTTTTCCCATCCATATATTAAAATGTCCAAATATAAAGGCTCTGACAGTAGCCAAGTCACTAATTTCTTTACATTTACCTGCTTTCCAGGAGTCTCTGAAATGAATTTGGCCTCAATATAGCCTTGAATAGAAGTATGAAATACCTCTTGACAGAAGCAGCATGATAACAGTATTCCAGACCAGTAAGTTGTAGATACAGAAAAATCTTCATTGGCCAAGTTCTAACTAGAAGGAATTAGACTCAAGTATTATTATTCTAGAATCTTCCACTGACAGAACCTTCGCAGAAGGGACTGCCCCTAAAGCTCTCTGAAACCAAAGGCCATGACTAAGTGAGACTACATAGTGCTTTTCTAACCCACTCCCAGGGATAATCTCCACATAAGCTCACTCCTATATTTGGACATTTTAACCTATATTGTCTACATTGTCATATTACCAAAGACCTCTGTGACTGAATGTGAAAATATTTTAAAGTCATAGAATTTAATATCCTATCGACTCCCTGGTGCCCAGGGATATGAACACTAGAGACCATACAAAGACAACTGAGAGACACATCAGGCATGATCCACAAGAGACATAACAATATTAAAACTCTTCTATTTCATCCTATAGTGTAAAATTATTTGAGAATTTACAACTTAGAAAAGTTTAACACATACAAGCAAGCATGCACACATGGGTGTACACACACACACACACACACACACTCATAGCTATGGGGGAAGGAATTCTAAAATTGCTCTGAAACTGAATTCTACAGATTAATTGATTTTTCCTTACATCTGCTAGGACATAAATGCAGTCTAGTGAGCTGGGCTAAAGTTTCTCTACCCAACCCCCAGTGACCCTTAAGAATTCCAGGTCGAACATAAGCACGTACATTCATTCTGGTATGGCCTCATTATAACTTTATGCAAAGCTGCAGACAGATGCAGCTCAAAATAGTTCCCAGAAATGGAAACAAAGGATAATACGAGGATCAGGTATTTTTTAGAGGATGAGTATGAAACCATGTGTGCACTACTTTATGGGTTACATATGAACTACAATATTGCCACACTTTAAAGACTCTACAAAAGATAAAAGTTCTTCAAAAATATTAGGGAAATTGTTCACTCCATTGGTTACAACCCTTCTATACAACCAGACTATTGTACAATGTGAAAGTATTTGCAGATCCTATACATGATTGCACGCCACCATGCGGGGGGGGGGGGGGGGGGGGGGGG
>CM053585.1:196339079-196355559 GCA_028646515.1 Pseudochirops corinnae | reverse complement strand
CTTTGAGATCATGATTTAGCATGTAACCAATACAGTGAGAAGAGCACTGGATTAAAGACAAAAGATCTAGTATTAAAACCTGACTCAAATCACACTTCTATGACCCTGGGCAAGTCACTTGACCTCTTTGAGGTACAATTTCTTCATTCATAAAATGAAGAGATTGGACTACATGGTGTATAAAATGTCTTTCAATTATAAAATCCTATAAAGTTCCAGTCCTCTTTTAATTTATATTTGGCACTCTAATCAATCAATCAATCAGCAAGTATTTATTAAGCACCATTCTATGCTAGATACTTTACTCAGAACTGAATACAAAAGTGGAAAAGGCCTCAAAGAGTTTATAATCTAGAAACATATATATTCACATATACAAAATAGATACAAGGTAGCTTTGGAGAGCCGATACTAGCATGTGGGGAAGGTGGGTGCTTTTTGTAGACTTTGTGTTTAAGGTGTTTGAGCTAAGCATTGATGAAAACTAGGGATAGAAAGAGGTTGAGATAAAGAAGGAAATTTATCACTTAGCCACATTCAATTCATCCAAAACATGTCCATATGGAAGAACTAGGCTTTATGCCAAGCCACAAAGAAACAAAAAAAAAAAGATAGAATTCCCAAAATATGCCATTAAAATTATTATTTCTTTTACTCTTTTTTTTTTTTTTGGATTCTTGATAAAGTGACAAAATCCCATTCTCACACTTGTGGGTCTGAATAGATTGTCGCATTGACTCAGTTAGTGAGTTAAAGGAGGTAACAAAAATTAAAAGGTCTTTAATAAATAAGACTCTACTTTCCTGGCTTTTTTCTCAATGAAATATGTCTTTCTGATAGAATGTAACCTTCTCCAGGGAAAAAAAATTGTTTCATTTTGTCTTTGTATCCACAGCACCTAACACAATGACTGGTGCATAGTAAGCATTAATAACAGCTTGTTGGTTGGTTGACTTCTGTTTGTTAAAGTAGCATATTGGGTCTGGCAGAGGTGAAACTATAGTGGGGTGAGCTAGACTTTGTCCCAGGGTGCTAAATTTAGAGGGTACCCACAGCACAGTGTAGCAACAATAGAGCTGAACATTTAGTTAGGGAGACAAAAAAAATAGTTTGGGTAGAAAATGATAAGATGGCAGGCTGGAGTTAGGTCTCCTGAACCCTATTAATATTCATATATGCATGTATCTGCATGTGGACAGACCCGCTTGGAGACAGATAGAGGAGTGGTGTCTCAGTTCCTAAGACCATCGAAAATATATGTTTTCTGATGGTCTTAGTCGACCCCTGTGACCCATGTGAAAGAGTCATTTGACCCCCAAAGGGGTTGTGACTCAAAGGTTGAGAACCACTGCCCTATGCTAATGTCCCAGGATCTGTATATCCCCCACCACTGGGTGGTATCCTGTCCCTCCAACCAACAGAGATTATGATTTATGTTCCAAGTATGCTTTGTACTTTCCCAGATACACAAATCACTAGTTAAAGCTCTGTCTTCTCTTTACCCCTTCTTCCACAGTTATTGATTGGGCATTTATTATTAATTCTGCCCCAAGTACATCAACAAAGAAAAGATTCATCCTGATAGCCTTCTCAAGTCACAAAGTTGTCTACAACTCATGTGAGGATCAAACTGTATCAGAACAGTGGCAAACAAGGATTAGAGAGGATCTGAGAGGTGGGAGAGAGCCTAAAGATCACCTGGTCCAACCCCACTCATGGTGCACATAGAGAAGCCAACGAAGCTAAGTAATCTAACCAAAGTCACATAACTCATATGTTCCAGAGCTCAGATTCAAACCTAGGAAAAAGACAAAGAAAAGGAAAAGAAAAATACTAGCACAGAATTAATGTAGCTCCCTCATTTGAATTAAATTAAGCCAATTAATCAAATATGACTTAAAAAACTGAGCTCTAGTGTTAAATCAGTTCCACAACTGAGCCCTTCTCACATGGCAGGATGTAATACAACATAAAGGAAAGCTGTTGCCTAGTACCAGCAAGAACTATAAGGCCATTTAATAGGAAGCTTTGTTTCCTTTGTCTTAAAATTTTGATGGCTGGAACAAAACACACAAGAGCTATCAGAATCTTCTGTTTGACCTCAGATCTAAGGCCAAGTGAACTCCCTGCCAATTTTCTTTTCATGCTAAGAGAGAGCCAAAGTCTCCTTTGGAGGTCACGATCAGTCCTAACCTCTGTGGCTAGGTTTTCCTTAAATTCATGAAGCTGTTTTCCTGCCTAATTTAGAAAGATCATCTAAAAATCAGAAGGCCTGAGTTTGAATTCTGGATCTGCAACTGACTTGTTGTGTGAGCATGACCAAGTCACTTCACTTGTCTGAGCATCAGTTCCCTCCTCTGTGTTTGTTTTGAGGATCAAACAAAGTAAGTTAAGCTCTTTGTAATCCATAATGTGTTATATAAATGACAGTTACTATTATGCAATGTTGAATGTGTTGTATGGGAGCCAAGCTTCATATTTGCTCCTGAGCATTTCCAGATCTAATTATGGTGAACTGAGAAAAGAACTAGGTTTTAAGTCTATGAGATCCAAAACAGAAATGGGTGATCTCATTAGGAAGCCTTCCCATGAACTCTGACTGCAATTATAACCACCAATAATGCCTATAGCACTGGTTCTCAACCTCCCTAATGCCACCACCCTTTAATACTCATATGTGGACATATCTTTATGTGGGCAGACCTGCCTGGAGATGAATAGAGGAGTGGTGTCTCGGTTCCTAAGACCATCGGAAATATGTGTTTTCCAATGGTCTTAGGCGACCCCGTTTAGGCCCCCAAAGGGGTCGCGACCCACAGGTTGAGAACCACTGGCCTATAATTTCAGGAAATAGAATTTCATATAGGTCATAAGTAATATTAACTAAAAACCCTATTTCTATAGTACTTTTAGTATCCCTATTACATAGACAAGGAAAGTAAGGCATATAGAGCCTTCAGTAGCTTTTCCAAGGTAACACAGCAGGCAATTCTAAATAAAAGTTAGAACCAAGATGTAAGCTTACTGATTTATTTTTCTCTGTACCATGGTGCCTTAAATTCCAAACCACAGACTAAATTCCACATTCTTAAGCAAGAAAGAGGAGTCATGTAGGTTGCAGGAGTAAGACTCACGATGATTTACAATAAAACTTCAATTAAGCAAAGCCTGCAATTATCCAGAACCTATTCAAGATATATTCATATCAGGAATCTGTCTTACAAGCATCTTGAGGTCACCATATACTCAATCTGACTTCCTGTGTCTACATCTACCAAATAATTACAGAAGCTCTGAGTGTGAAGGGCCCTCAGAGGTCATCTGCTCCAAACCGTAGCTAAATAAAAAGCAATACAATATCCTTCAATATAACTCCTACAATGTCCCAAACTAGCCTCTGTAATTTCTTCCTATTTGTACTTATGTTTGCACTCTGGAACCACATGCAAATCAAATAACTATTTGTTCTCCACAACAGAAATTCAAATACTTGAAGAAAGGTATCATACCCTCCATCCCAAGTTTTCTCTTCTCTAGGCTAAAAAAAAAAAAAATCCCATTTTCTTCAAATAGTTCTTGTATGGCATGGTTTCTAGATCTTCTTGCCATCTTAAACACCTTTCCATGGGCTCCCTCTAATTTTCCAATGTCAAAACAATTATCCTTTTGTCCACCATGTTACACTGTTGACTCATATTGAGTTTGCAGTTCACCAAAAAAAACCCAAAATTTTCATAGACACTGTTTCTAATGATACATTTCCCCATCCTGTACTTTAGAGTTGATATTTGAACCCATGTAGGATTTTACATTTGCATCTGTCCCCATTAAGAGCTATCTTGATAGATGACACACAAATAAATGAAAAGGATGTATTAAGGACTTAATATGTGCATGTGTCTATAGATATAGCCTAGCTACAATTCCCAGGTGTAAAGATTTTTTAGAGTCTGATTGTTATCTAAATGAAAGATATTCCTTCCATATACACATCATCTGCAAATATGATAGCCATGCCTTCATATAAAACATTAACTAAAATGCCGAACAGCATGAGGTCAAACCAAATTCCTATGCTACTCCACCAGAGACCTTCTATCGAACATTGGTTAGTATCAATCCAATAGCTATTTTTCTTTGCATCTGACTGTTCGATCAATGACAAACCCACCCATCTTATTGTCCTCTAGGCCAAATCTTTCAATGTTGTCTAAAGGGATATTATGAGAGACTTTTAAATCTTTTTACAAAATTCAAATATTTTGTTAAAAGCCTTCTCCTGATTTTTTAAGTTAATCACCTGTCCCTCCCCCCAAAGAAAATTGTCTGATATAAACTATTCCTGATGGAACCATACTGACTTTTAGTGATAACCACTTCTGTTTCTATATTCTCACAATCCATCCCTTTAATAAGGTACATCTACATTCCCTTGCTCAGTAATGTTCAAAATTCTTAGCCTGGGATCTTTCAAGATACTCAATAACTAAATAAATAAAGAATGTTTTATAGTTTGTTGTCTTTACTCTTGTTCTCTTACAATAATTCTAAGGGAGAATAATGTGAGTTGTTTTATTTTTCAGGTGATGAAACAGAGAAGCTAGATGACTTGCCCAAGATCTTGTGAGTTAGTTATTTAGTTAGTAAATTGTAGAGCTCAAATATAGGTCTCTTTATTCTAAGTCTAGTATTTCCAGTGAAGGACAGCTGCCTTCATCTCTCTATGTCTTAAAATTTTATTATAACTACTCTATTATACTTTCTAAGTGAACACCTGAAATCATACATTGTAGAATGAGTTTCAAAAACCAAGTAAGATATCACAAGGCTTTCCAGCTAGCCAGACAAAATTACCTACAATATACCATTCCTCAAGAATTCTGCTTAAGTGTAGGCTCTATTGTGATAAGAGCAAAGGAATAGAAGCAGGTAAAAAGCGGAGAATGGGTAAATAGCAAATGAACCTTGTCCTTTATAGATCACTAACAGCCACAAGGTGTGAACAACTTGGGTCACAACTATCTTTATCTTTAGTGTATATAGTAGAGAAAGAGGTCGACAAAGGTGGACAATATCTTGTAGCTAATGGAAAAACACTGGATTTAGAATGATTAGAGAACTACACTTCGAATCAGAGAGATCTGTCTTCAAATCCTTTCTCTAAGATACCTACTAGCTGTGAGACAAGCAAGTCTCTCTTGATCTCAACTTCTTTATCTGTAAAATTAAGGGGTTCAACTTGATGGCCTCAAAGGTGCCTTTCAGCTCTAAATCTATGAACTTGTGATCCTACAATTTCAGAGTTAGAAGGAACCTTAAAAGTCCAACTCATGAGTCCAACTCATACCATAAAAGAGAATGTTCTGTACAACGTTCCAAACAAGCAATCACCTAGCCTATGCTTGAACACCTCCTGTGAGGCTCTCCAGGTAGCCCTTTGAACTTTGGAGCAGCCCTAATTGCTAAGAAGCTTTGATGTTATTGTTGCTGTTGCTGTTGCTGATGTCAAGCCTAAATTTGTCCCTTTCCAACATTTGGGACCACATCAAAGAATTCTAATCCCTCTTCTATGTAGCAGATCTTCAAATACTTGAAACTGTTCTCAGGTCCTCACTGAGTTATCTCTTCTCCAAGTTAAGCATCCCTGCTTCCTTTAAATGATCCTCACTGATATGAACTTCATGGTCTCTTCAATCTTGGTTGCCTTCCTCTCGATGCTTACCCAAAAGAACTGTCCAACAATGGAACAAGGTATCTCATCAGAAAGTGAGCTTCCCCTCTCTGAAAATATTCAAGCAGGGGTCAGAAGACCTGGCAGAGGCTCTAGGGAGAGGAGTCTTACCTGGGGTGGGAGACCAGATTTGAAGGCCTTCTAAATCCCTTCATCACAAACAGATTTGGTGATTCTGAGGATAAAGACAACACTACCAGTCTAGCACTAGCAGAGTATTTGTGTTGTTAATGTTCATTTGCTTGCAGTAGATAGAAATTTGGACTCATCCACCTGCAGTTTCCCACCTAGAAACGTTTGAGAACAAAATTTTGATTTACATGAATAATGGGGACTACAGTCTTTGTCCCAGGCTTCCTTGGCCCTCTGCTCTGAGAAATCAAGATACCTCCTAAGGTTGTAGGGAGACTCAAATGATATAATATACATAAAACACTTTGCAAATCTTAAGGTGCTATAAAATGTTAGATTTTACTGTTGTTATTAATAGCAGTCCTAGAAATAACACCATGAACACTAGTCATATCTGACCTGTGCAATATATATTTTGTGGGCAGGTGCCATACTAGGGTTTTATTGTGGAATTTTTTTTTTCTTTATGAGATTAGTCTATGTAAATGCACACAAAATTTTGTATAATCGAAATACAAAATGTATTGTTCCCACATAAAAAAATCAATCAAATACCAAGTATCTACCAAGTACATACCAAGATTTTGGTAAATTCCAGGATCTTAGAACTGGAAACCTCAGAAGAAATAAGGTCCAACCTATACCTAGACAGAAATGGCTTCTATAATTTTCCTGACAAAGGATCATCCAGCATCCATGCTCTGAAATTGTCTGGTCGTGGAGATAGCTCTACCTCCTGAGGCAGTCTACTCCTCTTCTGAACAGCTATTATTGTTGGAAAACTGTTTTCCTTACATCAAGGAGAATCTGCCCCCTGAAACTTTCTGCTTTTCATGGTACAGTGGAAAGAACATTGTTTCTGAAGTCAGAGGACTTGGATTCAAGTCCTACCTCTGGTGTTTATTTCCTCTGGAACCTTAGGTAAGTCATGTAACCACCCCAGGATTCAGTTCCCTCATCTGCAAAATGATGGAATTGGATGAGACAATCTCAAAGATTCCTTCCAGTTCTGAACTATGATCCTAAACTTTAAAGACAGCTGTTTCTCCCCTGAATCTTCTCTTCTATGGGCTAAACATTCCCCTATTCCTTCAATTAATGTTCACATGCCATGTACTCCAGTTCCTTTACTGTCCTATGGCCTTCCTCTAGACTTATTCTAGTTAATCAATGTACTTCCCGAAATCATGGTGCCAAAACCAATTATGATACTCCAGGTACAGCCTTATCAGGGCAGAGTACAGCAGGATTATTGCCATCTTTTTTTTTTCTAGACACCATGCAGGCACCATTAACTGCAGCCTTTGATCTCATTAGCTTTTGGGGGGATGTCACACTATATACACCTGATTCATTTGAACCTAACAGCCCACTAACCCCTCCCCTAGATCTTTTTTGTATCAGTTGTGAAAAATGACTCTTTTTAACTCAAAGGAAGGACTTTACATTTATCCCCATTAAATTCCCTCTATTATATTCAACTCACTGCTTTAGCCTATTGAGACATCTTTGAGATCTATTTTGAGATCTATATCTTTCAACTTCATATCTTCTGCAAAATGCTATCTGTACCTAGCAAGGTATCCCATATGTTTCCTAGCAACCTACAATACTAACTCATTCTATGGCATTTTTGTAATTTAACAAGTTGCTTTTTTTTGTTAAAGATACTAAGATAGGTAGTTAAAAATCTTTGGGGGCCTACATTACATTTGAAGAAAGGGGAAGTCAGTGTGGCTAAATGACTTCTCTATGACCACATAGTTATAATTACCAGAACCAGAAAGCAGAAAGTCTCTTTCCATTACCACACTATACTTAGAAACAAAGCTGGCCTGAAACAATACTTTGAAGTCAATGGAATTTGTCTTTGGTATATGGTATCTCACTTCTTAATTTTCCAATAGACTATATTTCTCTAAGTTAGTTCTTCTTATCCCTTCTCTTCTCTGACAGCTTCCTAGCAGTTCCAAGTGTTATCTCTTTTTAGAGTATTATATATTATGTATTTTATACATACATTTTAGAGTATTATATATAATAATTGTGTTTGAGTCTTACCCCTCACAGAACTGTGAGGTCCATGTCCTTATGGAGCTCACTTTGTATCATTAATTGATACATTTTGCATCAATCAACAAGCATTTATAAAACACCAGGCATTGCGCTAAGCATAAAGATATAAAGACAAATATAAAACAGTCTTGCCCTCAAGGAGCTCACATTCTATCAGGAGAAATATAATGCACATGTGTAAGTGTATCTAAAATATTAGAAATATACATATAAATATGTACCTGTGTATATTATATATACATATTTATGGAAAGAGAGACAGAAAGAGACAGAGAAAGAGAATAGGGAAAACACAAGCAGCTATACTTCATACAGAAAGTAGCACCAAAGCTAAGACTTTAAGGAAACTAGGACTTCTACGAGGGGGAGATGAAGAAAGTGTCCATTCCAGGTATGGAGAACAGTCAATGAAAAGGAACAGAGACCAGGGATAGAATGTTATATGTGAGAAACAGCAAGACCAGTTTGGCTGAACCAAAGAGTTTGTGGAGGGTTGTAATGTATGATAAGGCTAGAAAGTTGTAAAGAGCTTTGAATACCACAGGAGTTTGTTTGTTTGTTTGTTTGTTTGTTTTATCCTCCAGATAGAAGGAATAGGAAAATTATCTTGACAGATATGTGGAATGTGGATTAAGAGGAGAGAGATTTGAGGCTGGGAGACCAATTAGAAGACTATTCCAACAGACAAGAGGTGAAAAGAGGCTGCATTATAACTGTTTGAGTGGTGAGGACAAATATTGTGGAGGTAGAATCCAAAAGACTTGGCAACTGATTGAATATGTGAGATAAGAGAGGACGAGAAGTCAAGGATGATTTCAAGGAGGCAACCCTGGAGGACTGGAAGGATGGTGGTGACCTCAACAAAACAGGGAAGTTTGTAAGGGGGATGGGTGTAGGGATGGCGGTAAGAGGAATAAGAACTTCTGTTCTGGACAAGTTGAGTTTGGGATGACAATGGAACATCCAGCTTGAAATGCCCAATAGGCAGTTGACAATGTGGATCTATAGTTCAGGAGAGAGATTAGAATTGGATATATACAGTCTGGCATTCATTGGAAGAGAGATGATAATGAGACCTGTGTGAACTGATGAGGCACCCAAGAGAGATTGTGTAAAAAGAGAAAAAACCTAAGATAGAGAGTTGGACTACACTCACAGTTAGAAGACACAATATGAGTGATGGTACCACAAAGGACACTGAGAAGGAAAGTCAAACAAATAGGAAGAGAACAAAGAGGGCAGTGTGATAGAAACCCAGAAACAAGAGAGTATCCAGTAGAAAGTGGTCAGTAGTGTCAACTATGCTTTAATTCCAGTAGCACCTGAGTCAGTCTGCTTAAATAATGAGGTAACTAATTAGCAGAAGATTCTGGTCTTTATTCCCAAAGGAATGAATTTAAGAGTGAAATTTCAGAGCAAAGCTGATCAGCTAGGAAAACAGTTTGAGGAGAGGGGCCTTTCTAGGGCTCTGGCATTCTTGACACTTAAACTAGAACTCAGCCCAACATCATACACACTGTCAGAAAGAATTCTTTTTCTTTTTTACTCCTGATCATGGACTTCAGATTAGGGTAGGACAGCACAACATGGAAAAGACAGTCATGCAGGAAGTTATTTTGTGGGAGAATATTTTAAAATAAGAACTACACATATTTTATTAGAGATGTTCTTTTCTTCTTTTTCTGTTAAAAAAGGCAAAATATCTTTCCTGCTGAATATGTCAAACACAGAGCACTCTAAACCTCTTTCTTCCTCATTCACTAGATCATAGACTGACAGAGTTAGAAGTGACCTAGACCAACGCTCTCATCTTATAGACTGGAAATGGAGGCCAAAAGAGGGAATGGACTTGTCCAAGCTCATAGCAGCAAGTTACTGGTGGGGCCACGATCTAAGTAAATTGATAAAAAAGAAATGTGCCAAAGTGGGAGTAAAGGAAATGGACAGAAAAGCAGAAGGCAGTACAGGGTATGGATAGGGAGAGGGGGCATGGGAAGGAGACAGTGAAAAGGGAGGGGAACAATTAACAAGATCTCATAAGACAGGAGTTCTTAATCTTTTCTGTGTGTGTATCCTGTCAGACTGGTAAAGCCTATGGATCCCTTCTCAGAATAAATTCATTAAACAAAATGAAATTATCCCTCCTACATCATGACTTTTCCCATCATAGTTCCAATATATTGCAAGTTGGCATAAGAAATTAAATGGAAATTTTGAGAATGTTTAGCAGAAGCCACAGACAACAAACAAAGGCCAGAATGTGACACAGAAAAAAAGTTTAGCAAATCAGAAATGCATAAAATATGTGCATATTATTTTTACTTAACATTGACCTACATGTAGCCTATGCCCAAATACTTAACCAAATTTTATAATAAGGTACTGTAAACACCCCATAAAAGAAAAAGAAAAAATTAAACTTCTTCTCTGGTATGAAGGAAGGACCAAAAAATTTATATGAATTTTCCCAATTGTAGGGACACTGTGAAGAAGATAACTGTAAATAAGGTTAAAAAAAGATTGTGGAACTGAATCTTGTAAACTAAAAGTAAATTTTTTTTAAAAAAGAAACCATTTATATTGAAAATTAACAAAATATTTTTTAAAAAGTTTATAGACTCCAGGTTAAGAAATCCTGTGTAAAAGAATGCACCCCAATTTATAGATTGTAAATATCCTGTCCAAAAGTTAGCATACTACCCAAGTAAATGATCAGGAATGAATGAAATATCTGACAACAGATGAGGGGCTTTGGGGAAAGGGAAGAGAATGGCTCCCTAATCAATTCAACAATCTTTTAATGACACCTGAAGTTCAGTCCCTCCCTTTATGTATCCGAGTCCTATTGACATCAGTAACTTCTCTTGTAACTGCTGTTAAGGATAGGGCTAGGTCCTTACCTACTTCATGAATCACTGTATTAGAGTACTAACCATTGTGAATGAGGGTTTTTGATAAAAGTGTCTATCTCATTTCAAAAAACTGAGCTCAAACTACTATCGTTCTATTGCCCAAGAAGATCATTTGCTAACAGTGACTTTTTGATCATTTTCTAGGTGGCATAGTAGAGAGAGCCCAGTTCGAATCTTACCTCAAATGCTTCCTAGCTATGTAACACTGGGCAAGTCACCTAGCTTCCCAGTCTCAGGGTCTTCCTATGTAAAATGGGGTGATAATATCTGCAGTATCCACCTCCCAGGAATATTGTGAAAATCAAATGAGATAATAGGCCAAGCACTTTGCAAAGCTTCAAATTCTATATAAATGATGTCTGTTATTATTGTTGCTACTCCTCAATATTTAAATAGAAGGAGAGAGGGAGCAGAGGTAAATAAACTTTTAGAAACAGTTATTGAGTTTTCCCTTCTGAACCACCTCCCCAGTGCCTATCATAGTGCCTGGCACAGAGCAGATGTTTAATAAATGTTCGGTAACATTGGTTAACTGGTGATTTTATTTCAGGCAAAGAAGATACGTTGAAATGATGAAACAAGATTTCAAATACACTACTGACATTATTAAAATGATTGATTCCTCTGTAGGTGAGTTCTACTGGACATAAAGACCTGTAAAGAATCCAGATGAATATAGATTATTTTAATTCCTTACCCCTTCTCCTAGCCTTAAGATTCTGCTTCTAAACACCTAGCTCCTGACTCTGCCTGGATACAGAAGTGCTCGTAACAAGTATTGACTAATGTGAGATTGATTGCCTGTGTCCCTTGGGAAAGGGAGGTGTTACTCTTAAGGAAGGACAGGACAGTCTAGGATAACTCCACCCATGCTCCAACATTTCTATGCTGGTAATCAGATTCCTCCACTATCATTATTATCCAGTCATGGATTAGGGGTAATCTGGGCTCTTGAAGACTATACTCATTAATAAAAATTCTGGCAGGACCTACCAAGTGAGTACACATCTGAGAAGCAATCTAGTTTAGGGAGGATTGGCAATTGGGCTTAAAAAAAAT
The DNA here is from genome assembly GCA_028646515.1 of Pseudochirops corinnae. Taxonomy (NCBI): domain Eukaryota; kingdom Metazoa; phylum Chordata; class Mammalia; order Diprotodontia; family Pseudocheiridae; genus Pseudochirops; species Pseudochirops corinnae. The sequence goes on along the minus strand of CM053585.1, from coordinate 196,343,649 downwards.
CAGCTATAGCAACAGCCCATGAGAAACTGGTGGCACTTCCTATGACAGCACAAGCAACTGATGTATAACAGCTTGCTATATATTTATTATCTCCTTTAAACACCACATAAACACTATGAGATAAATATCACCAACCCTATTTTAGGTATAAGCAAAATGATTTGCCAGTGGTCATGGAACTGTCACTAACACCTGTAGAGGAAATTTTGTTGTTGTTTTCTTTAGTCATTTTTCTGACATATCCAATTCTTCATGACCCTATTTGGGATTTTCTTGGCAAAGATACTGGAGTGGTTTACTATTTCCTTCTCCAGATCATTTTACAGATAAGGAAACTGAGGCAGACAGAGTTAAATGACTTTCCCAGGATCACACAGCTAGTAAGCATCTAAGGCCAGATTTGAACTCAGGTCTTCCTGACTCCATACCCAGTGCTCTCTCTACTATCCACCTACATGAAATTATCAGTCCTTGAATGTGCAATAAAATCAGATCAAAATGAAAATCAAAGGGAACCTTGAAGGAGAAAAGAGCCAGGAAGAAGATTTAATCTGGGTTTGAAAGAAAAATTATAAACTAGACAGTCTTGGGTCATTTTAAGGGGATGGAATGTGGGAAGAGAGAAGCCCCAGAGCATCCTTCTCTTCCCCCACCTTCCAGTAGGTCAAGGACCTTTCTTGGTCCTAAGCTACAAGTAATAAGGCTCACCCAAATCATTGCAACCTAAGGGCACTAGGTATTCATGTAAATGCAAATATTATAAAAATGAATATTGACCTTAAAGGCCAAATCCCAACTCATTCAAGAAGTCTTAGCTGACCCATGCATGGGCCTGTCTCTGCCCAAGTCAATAACAACCTTTCCCCTCAATTTGTGTCATCATATAGTTGTGTCAACGTAGTTATTCGTGTATGTCAACTTCTATCCTGGATCATAAGCCCCACGAAGGCAGGGTCTATGTCTTATTCAAACTTTTTATTTTTCCCAGCAGGCAAGTAGGTGATCCAATCAATAGAGTGTTGGATTTGTAGTCAGGAAGACCTGAGTTCAAATTCATCCTCAGGCACTTACTAGTTATGTGACCCTGGGCAAGTCATTTAACCTCTGTTTGCCTTAATCCCCTGGAGAAGGAAACCACTCCAAGAAAGCACCACGGACAGTACTGGCATGATATGGGGTTACAAAGAATCAGACAAAACTGAACAACAATTTCTAACAACACCTAGCACACAATAGGCACTTAATAAATTTTTGTCAGAGCTGAAATATAATATTAACTCTTCTAGCTATTTTGTCTATAGAAATATTTTATTGCACTCTGCAAAGTGATAGTGCTGCAAACTATTGGAACATCAGGAGCTCCTAGGAATCAGGATATCAGGCGACCCAAAGGGCAACAGAAATATTCCCAGTGGGTGTAACAGACTGTATACCCTTCCTGGGAGGGGCTGGAGATGCATAATTTCCTGATAATCAAACCAGATATCACTGCCAATGATTTTATTGCCCAGTACTTGAAAAATTAGATAAGCTACTCTTTCCAGACCTAGAACCTAGAGCCATTCTGTCCATATGCCTTTTTCACAAATACATGATACAATGTAGAGTGTGAACACAGAGGAAAAGTAGACAAAAGGGCTTTGAGAGTTGAATGGGGGAAAGGAGAGCAGGACCATTTGCTTAAGTTATCAGGGAAGGCTTCACAGATGAAGCAAAATAATGTATGTGGGTTGGATGATATGGTAATATTTAAAAGACTTCCTTCACTCAGAAAAAAAAAAGGTGGGCTTCAAGTTGGATTGAAATACTAGACCTTTCCCTCCCTTTAAGATTATTTCTCATACTATCAGATACAAATTCATACTTAATTACAAAAGTTCAAATTGATATGCTAAGTGAGAAGGTCCTGGTTGAGACTCATGGGAAAGTAGGGTGATAAAGTGGACAAGTGATTGGTTTTGAGCTCAGAGCACCATCACTTTACTAGCTGTGTGACTCTGGGCAAGTAATTTCACCTCTCTGAAACTCAGTTTCCTCATCTCAAAAAGGAGAATTCAGATCAAGTCAATACAACAAACATAAATGAATCACCAGCTTTTAGGCACTATATCAGGCATTGAGGGCAAGAACCCATCCCTATCCTCAATGGCTAATATTCTACTGGGATGATAAAATATGTACTCACGTAAGTAAAATGAAGGTAAACTGAGGCATAAAAGAGTAGAGGTATCATATACATTTCTGAGGCCACATCTATATTAAAATGTAATTGGGAAATATTTAACAAAATAAATAAAAATATAATAAAACATAGACGATGTTACTATGTGGTTTTCTAAGTCAATCTGTAGCCTTGAAAGCTCTTTATGACCCCCACACTACTGGGGAAAAGTGCTCATAATTCAGGGGTATATAATGAAAGGCTTCATGAAGAAGGTGGAATCTGAGATGAGCCTTGAACAAAAATTAGAATTTACACTGACCAACAGTCAATAAGCATTTATTAAGTGCTTACTTTGTACCAGGCACTGTACTGGGGGAAAAAAAGAACAAGTAGAAAGAAAGACAGTCCCTGCCCTCAAGGAGCTTAAGTTCTAATCGAGGAAGACAACATATGAAAGGAAGCTGTTAAGTAGGAGAGGGAGAAAGTCTGGAGGGTACCTGGAGAGAAACACAACCTGGCTGACTGGGGTGTCTTCCTTAAATAGAGGCTCTGGGAGGAGCCATTCAATTAGCAGGAGAGGCCACAGAGCCACGTGAATCCCAGTGCTGACTGAGATTCCAGGATAAAGAGGATTCTGGGGCACAATGGAAGAAGTCTGGAGTACATACAGTCAGAGGGGAAATTCCCAGATGTCTCTGATGTAGTAAGGAGGTCTGCCTAGTAAGTGTGGTAGAGAAGAGAAGGGATGTATTCTAGGTGTATTTGACTAGAAAGTAAAGGTGATAAAAGGGAATAATATAAAAATGACTACAAAGAGAGAAGGGAGCCAAATTCTGGAGGCCTTTAGATACCATGCTCAGGAAAATGCATCTTATTCTATTGGAAATGAGAAGCTACTGAGGTTTTTCAAGTAAGGGTACTGATATTGTCAGACCTCTGCCTAGAAAGATAATTTCAGCTAAATAGAGGTTGAATTAGGGGAGAGAGAGAGAAAGAGAGAGAGAGAGAGAGAGAGAGAGAGAGAGAGAGAGAGAGAGAGACTGGAAATAGGGAAATCAATTAGGAAGCTACTTGAGTAATATAGACAAAAGGTGATAGGGGTCTGGGCTAGTGTAGGAGTTATTTGATTAAAAAGGGATATGTGCAAGATATATAATGGAAGAAGAATTGACCAGACTTACTGAATATGAGTAGTGAGGAAGACAGGTGTTCTTTGGTTATTAAACTGGGTAACTAGGTAGTTCCCTCAACCCAAATAGGGAAGTTTGAAAGAGGAATAGGTTTGCCAGGGGAGACAATGACATTTTAAATAAGTTGAGTCTGAGATGCCTTTGGGATGTCCAGGAGGAGATACATTACTAGAATTCAAGAGAGAGTTGCAGGCTAGATTTGATTTAAGAGTCATTTACAGAAAAATGGTACTTGAACTCATGGGAGCTTGTCTGTGCATAGAGGGAAGAGAAGACAGAATTGAGAGCCCTGTAGAACACTTATGCTAAGAAGGCAGAGGAAAAATGAAAACTCAGCAAAGAATGCTGAGAAAAAGGAGAACCTAGAGAAAGTAGTGTCATAGAAGCCAAGGGAAGAGATTGCCCAGGCAGAAGGGGTTCGGATAAAAATATTGTACTTTCTGCCTCACAAAGATTTTGTAAATTGTAAAACTCTACATACATGTGGCAGCTAGGTGGCACAGTGGATGGAGTGCTGGGCCTGAAGTTTGAATGATTCATCTTCCTGAGTTTAAATCTGACTTCAGACACTAGCCATGTGACCCTGGGCAAGTCACTTAACCCAGTTTGAAATCCTTCATCTGCAAAATGAGCTGGAAAAGGAAATAAACCATTCTAGTATCTTTGCCAAGAAAACTCCAAATAAAATCATGAAGAGTCAGACATGACTGAAATGACTGAACAAAAATACAACCTACAAATGTGATTTATTATCACCATTACATCATCCATATATATGTGTTTGCAATCATCTCCCCCATTAGATAGAACTTGTAAGAACTTATGCTCCACTTATATACGCTCAAGAGAATCACCTTCACATTACAGTGAGAATATTGGGGGTATTGGTGGGGATAGTGTCTAGAATTGTGATTTCAACATGTATCCTAGGTATAGAATTCCACTGATACAGATCTCTCTCTCTCTCAATTCAGTTGCATGGGTTACTTGGTCACATAACTCGCCCATGCTCACACAACTCAAATGTGTCATAGACAAGACTTGAACTCAGATACCTAAACTCAGAGAAAGATATAGAAAGACTATAGTTTAAATGGAGACTGAAGCAAAACTCATTATCGTTCTCTTTTATGTCTGGTTTTGCTTTTTTTTTTTTATTTTTTTTTTTCTTCTTTTCCCAGTGATCACTCATTGGTTACAGCCCTTCTATATGACC
>CM053585.1:196320752-196338579 GCA_028646515.1 Pseudochirops corinnae | reverse complement strand
AGAGAAGAGAAGAGAAGAGAAGAGAAGAGAAGAGAAGAGAAGAGAAGAGAAAGAGAAGAGAAAAAAAGAGAGAGAGGAGAGCTAGAGAGAGAAGAGAAAAAGAGAGAAAAGAGAAAAAAGAAAAGAGGAAAGAGAGAGGAAAGGAGAGAGAGAGAGAGAGAGAAAGAGAGAGAGAAAATATGTGTTCAGGAGGCTCAGAAGAGAAGGAAAGAGGGGGAGTATACACTCTATGAAGGAAGCAGCATGGGGCAATGGAAAAGATGTCAGTTTTTCAACCCCAGCTCTGAAACTTACTATCTTAATGACCTTGGGCAAGCACACGACTTCTCTGGGACTCATTGGTCTCCTCTGTAAGATGAGGATATTGGACCAGATGACTTCTAGGGTACCTGACAGTCTACATATAGGATCTATGTTCCTATTATTATGGAAAGACCAAGACAAAAATCATACAACATCAGAGGGCACGAAGAGGCTTCAATTTATGTGGGCTGAGGGCAGGCTTACACTGAGAGAATCAGGGATCTTTCTCAGCCTGGTGAGATGGGGAAAATGCTGGCTCTGAGTCAGAGGATCATAGAAATGCAGATTTATAGCTGGGAGAGACCTTGAGAGGCCAGTCTGTCAACAAGCATTTATTTATTAAGCACCTATTATGTGCCAGGCACCATGCTAAGTGCTGGGGAAACAAAGAAAGCCCCTGCTCACAATCTAATTAATGGGGGAGACATATGTAAGCACCTATGTGCAAAAAGCAATATGCAGTTATCCTTTCCACATGGAGGCATTAGGGACACAGTGTCTTCATGATCTGGAAAATCTAAGTAAAATTTTTTGACCTTCCCTTTGTACCAGAAAAGTCTGAATTCTTTTCTTTTTCTTTTATGGGGTGTTTACAATACTTTATTGAAAAATTTGGGTTAAATGTTTGATCATAGGCTCTGTGTTGTCTGTTGGCCTTTGGTGCCTTCTGTGGCTTCAGCAAAACTCCCCAAAAGTGCTCATTTAATTTCTTATATTGACTTTCAATATATCTAAACCACAATGGGAAAAGTCTCAATGTGGAAGGGATAAGTGTGCAGGATAAATTGGAAACAATCAACAGAGGGAAGTTATTAGCATTAAGAGGGATCAGAAATGGCTTCCTGGAGAAGATGGAATTTTATCTGGGACTTGAAGTAAACTAGGAAATTCAGGAGGCAGAAATGAGGAGAGAGCATTCCAGGCATGGGAGACAGCCAGTAAAAATATAATCAGATGGAAAATGGAGTTTCTTGTTTGAGAAACAGGAAGAAGGTCAGTGTCACAGTGAGAGAGGAAATATATAAGGGGTAAGAGACTGGAAAAGTGGGGTGGCCAGGTTATGAAGGGCTTTGAACACCAAACAGGGTGGGGGGATTATATTTTGCCCTTCATGTGCAGATTAGGAAAATGAGACTCAGAGAGTAATTTGCTCCAATAAATGTCTGAGATGGAATTTGAATCTAGGTCTAGCCTGACGCCAGGCCTAAGTCCCTATCCTATTGCTACTCTTAATCTCATCTTGCAGATGATGAAAACGTGGCCCAGAGAGCTTAATTGCCTTGCCCAGTGTTAAATAGGACCTGGATGTGAATCCTAGCTCTGTTACTTACTACCTGTTAGGCCTTCAGCAATTCATTTTAGATTGTAAGCTCTTTAGGAGCAGGGATTGTCTTTTACTTCTTTTGGGATCTCCAATGCTTAGCACAATGCTTGACACATAGTAGGCCCTTAATAAATTGAACTTTATTAAATTGAACTTAAATTTTTTGAATCTCAGTTCCTTCATCTGTAAAATGAGATTGCAGGACAAGGTGCCTCCTAACTCTAAATGGATAATGTATCAAAATATTTGTTTGGCCATGTGGTAGAAGTTATAGGGCTAAAGTAGACCTAGTTCCTGCCTTCTAGAAACTTCTAATTTTTCCAAAGAGACAAATTTGACAAAAATGAAACCATTGGGATGCAATACAAAACAATATGTCTTGAAAGATTCTTGCTGCAAAAAACTCTAGACTTGTAATGAGAAGACCTGGCTTTCAATTTCATCTCTGACATTTATAATCTATGTAATCCTGATCCAAGACAGAGAGGCAGAAATATTAAATGCATTCTTTTCAGATCATGATGCACTATAAAGTACATTAATAAAGGGACGTGAAAAGATAGACTAAAAACCCATTGAAAACTGAATCTAATCCTAAAGAATGAGTGGGTTAAACAAATCATAGAAATAATCAATAACTTCATCAAAGAGAATGACAATAATGAAACAACATACCAAAACATATGGGATATAGCCAAAGAAGTTTATATGGAAAATTTATATATCTAAATGCTTATATGAATAAAATAGAGAAAAAGGAGATCAATGAATTAGGCATGCAACTAAAAAAGCTAGAAAAAAACGAAATTTAAGATGTTCAATTAAATATGAAATTAGAAATTTTGAAAATCAAAGAAGAGATTAATAAAATTGAAATTAAGAAAACTATTAAACTAATAAACAAAACTAAGAGCTGGTTTTATGGGGGGGAAACAATAAAATAGATAAACCTTTGGTTAATTTGAATTAAAAAAAGAAAGAAGAAAACCAAATTACCAGTATCAGAAATGAAAAGGGTGAAGTTCACCACTAATGAAGAGGAAATTCAATCAATAATTAGGGCTATTTTTCCCAACTGTATGCCAATAAATCTGACATGAAATGGGTGGATATTTATAAAAATATAAATTGCCCAGATTAACAGAAGAGGAAAGAAAATACTTAAATAACCCCATTTCAGAAAAAGAAATTGAGGAAGCCATCAATGAACTCCCTAAGGAAAATTCATCAGGGCCATATGGATTTACAAGTGAATTCTGCCAAACATTCAAAGAACAATTAATTCCAATACTATCTAAACTATTTGGGAAAATAGGTGAAGAAGGAGTTCTACCAAATTCTTTTTATGATACAAATATGGAATGGATGCCTAAACCAGGAAGATCCAAAATAGAGAAAGAAAATTATAGAACAATTTCCCTAATGAATATTGATGCAAAAACATTTAAATAAAGTAACAGCAACTTATCACCAGGATAATACACAATGACCAGGTGGGATTTATACCAGGAATGCAAGGCTAGTTCAGTATAAGGAAAATTATCCTCATAATGGACCATATTGACAACAAAATTAACAAAAATGATATAATTATCTCAATAGATGCAGAAAAAGCTCTTGAAAAAATACAGCATCCATTATATTAAAAACACCAGAAAGCATAGAACTAAGTGGAACTTGCCTTGAAATTATAAGTGTTATTTATCTAAAACCATTAACAAGCATTATATATAATGGGGATAAGCTAGAATCATTCCCAATAAGATCAGGATTGAAACAAGGATGTCTATTATCCCTATTGTTTTTCAATATTGTACTAAAAATGTTAGCTTTAGCAATAAGAAAAGAAAAAGAAATTGAAGGAATCAGAGTAGACAATGAGGAAATAAAGCTATCATTCTCTACAAATGATATGATGGCATACTTAGAGAATCCTAGAGAATCAACCAAAAAACTACTTGAAATAACTAACTTTTGCAACTTTAGCAAAGTTGCAAGACATAAAGTAAACCCACATAAAGATTAGCATTTCTATTTATTACTAACAAAGCCCAGCAGCAAAAGATAGGAAGAAGAATCCCATTTAAAATAACCATAAACAATATAAAATATTTAGGAGTCTAGCTGCCAAAACAAACCCAGGAACTATATAAACACAATGGTAAAACATTTTTCACACAAATAAAGTCAGATCTAAATAACTGGAAAAATGTCAGTTGCTCATGGGTAGGCCAGGCTAATATAATAAAAATAACAATTCTACCTAAATTAATTTACTTATTCAGTGTGTCACACCAATCACACTACCAAAAAATTATTTCATAGAGCTAGAAAAAATAATAACAAAATTCATCTGGAAGAGCAGAAGAATATCAAGGTAATTAATGGGAAAAAATGCAAAGAGAGGTAACCTAGCCCTACTAGATCTAAAACTATATAATAAAGCAGCAATCATCAAAGCTATTTGGTACTGGCTAAGAAATAGAGTAGTGGATCAGTGGAATAGGTTAGGTACACAAAGCACAATACTCAATGACTATAGTAATCAACTGTTTGATAAATCCAAAGATTCTAGTTTCTGGGATAAAAAGTCACTATTTAGGGAAAACTGGAAAATAGTATGGCAGAAACTAGGTATAGACCAATATCTTATGCTGTATACCAAGAGAAGGTCAAAATGAGTACATGATTTAGACATAAAGGGTAATACCATCAGCAAATTACCTGTCTAAATACCCGTCAGATCTATGGAAAAGGAAGGAATTTATGACCAAACTAGATACAGAGAACATTATGAAATGCAAAATGGATAATGCTGATTACATTAAACTAAAAAGATTTTGCACAAACAAAGCCAACGCAACCAAGATTAGAAGGGAAGCAGAAAATTGAAAAACAATTTTTATAGACCATGTCTCTGATAAAAGCCTCATTTCTAAAATACATAGAGAACTGAGTTAAATTTATAATACAAGTCATTCCCCAACTGATAAATGGTCAAAGGATATGAACAGACAATTTTCAGATGAAAAAATTAAAGCTATCCATAATCATATGGAAAAATGTTCAAAATCACTATTGATTGGAGAAATGCCAATTAAAAAAACTCTGAGGTACCACCTCACACCTATCAGATTGGTTAATGCGACAAAAAAGGAAAATGACAAATATTGGTAATGTGGGAAAATTGGAACACTAATGCATTGTTTGTGGAATAGTGAACTGATCCAAACGTTCTGGAAAGCTAGTTAGAACTATGCCCAAAGGGCTAAAGAACTGTGCATACCCGTTGATCCAGCAATACCACAACTAGGTCTGTATCCCAAAGACATCATTAAAAAAAGGGGAAAGGAACCACATGTACAAAAACTTTGTAGCATCTCTTTTTGTGGTGGTAAAGAATCAAAAATTGAGGGGATGCCCATCACTTGAGAAATGACTGAACAAGTTGTTGTATATGAATGTAATGGAATACTATCATTCCATAAGAATTGATGAGCAAGTGGAATTTAGAACAACCTGGAATGACTTATCTGAACTGATGCTGAGGGAAGTGAGCCAGGAGAATATTGTACACAGTAACAGCAATACTGTGTGATGATCAACTTTGATAGACCTAGTTCTTCTCAGCAATACAATGATCTAAGATAATTCCAAAAGACTCATTATGGAAAATGCTATCCACATACAGAGAAAGAACTATGGAATCTGAATACAGATCAAAGCATACTATTTCCTCTTTTTTTTCTTTCTCATGTTTTTTTCCCTTTTGTTTTGTTGTCTTGGGGTGGGGAGAGAGGGAGGAAAAAATTTTAAAAGTGAATGCTGAAAAAAATATATATAAACATATAATCTACTTGACTCTGGGAAAGTCACTCAAATTCTCTGAGTCTATTTGCTCATCTGCAAAATGATTATCACTGTCCATTTACTTCACAAGGTTGTTGTAAAGATAGTGAGATAATAAATGTGAACATGCTTTTAAACTATAAAACTCTCTCTATATGGAAGCTATTGTGATTATTTTTATCAATCAAGGGTAAGTGGTGGGGTACAAATCATCGATGAATAGATGAGAGATAGATAGATAAATGGTAGAGAATGTATTAAATACTTATTAGCTACATGACACTTAACCCTGTTTGCCCCAGTTTCCTCATCTGTAAAATGAGTAGGAGAATGAAATGGCAAACCATTCTATTTTTTAATTATAATTTTTAATTCTACAAATACAAATAGGTAGTAATATATGTGTGTATACACACACACACAAACATATATATATATATATATATATATATATATATATGTATGTATGTATATTTAAAATCTAACAGGGAGCTGGAAAGCAGGGGGAAAGGACAGATACCAGGGAAGCCAAGATATCAACAGCTATTCCCAGCCACATGGTGTGGCCATGGAAACACAGTGACTTGGAGGCCTAGTTCAGGGCAAGCTAAGCTGAAAGCACACCTGGCAGAGCAGAAGGGGGTGCCAGAGGCATAGTCTTTGCTGCATTAGGTGAGGAGGTAGGGGTAATGGTTGCAGTGACAATATTGTCATGGTATGGCGATACCTGGAAAGTATAACAGGAAGTCCAGGAAAACAAAAGTCAGCCTTCCTGGCCTAACCTTGGTCACTGGAGAACACTTGGAGCACCACAGTACACAGTGCACAGTATACTGGGAGTCAGGGGGGATAGAAGGGGGAAAGGAATTTATTACATACCTATTATGTACCAAGCTAAGCACTTTACAAATGTTATCTCATGTAACCCTCACAACAACTCTGTGAGGCTGGTACTATTATTATTCCCATTTTCTAGTTAAAGAAACTGAGACAGACAGAGTTTAAGTGACTTGCCCGGGGTCAAAGAGCTAATGAGTACCTGAGAGCAAATTTGAACTCAAGTCTTGCTGACTCCAGGTCAAATGTGGGCGCTATCACGAAATAGCACTGTAACTTTGGGTGAATCACTTTACCTCTACCTCACTGGACCAGTGGCCCCATTGCAAGATCTAATGGGATCCTTATCTAACAGTTTATGATACAGTGGTTGTTCTACTGCCTGATGGAGATATCTCTTACTGAAAATGAATAGATCATAAAGAGACATCTCTACTGAAAAATAAATAGATCTAGGTTGCTAGTAGCTCCACTCTTGCCAAAAGAAAAGAGACTATTGGTTGCCAAGATGATTATTCCAGTTGGCTCCTGGGGATTTCCAACTAGTTGCTTTCTCTTTTTCACTGGAAATGAGCCAAAACAGGCCACTGCATGGGAGGAGTTGATTATAGGCAAAGGTGTGGCTGAGCTTTCTGTCACCTTTATTCCAAAGGGCTTAATGTTCATGCATCTCCATGGTGATGTCCCAGCTAAACTCAAGTCTACCTGGTTTTACAAAATAGATGTGTTCTTGAATTTAATCAGATTCTATTCAATGAGCATTTATTAGCCCTACTTCATGCAAAGCAAAATGGAGTAGAAGATAGAGGGCCAGCCTTGGAATCAAAAAGACCCCCCTTCAAGACCTGCCTCTGACATATACTACCTGTGTAACCAGAGGCAAATCCCTTAACCTCTCAGTGTTGTAGGCAATCTCTAAAACAAAGTCACAGGAAAGATGCTGATCAGGACAAGTAAAGAGGATCTCCATCCTGGGAGCTGTCTGCTCCAATCAAATCACAGATCATTGACAGAAAAGAAATGTGTAAAGCATATGTGAATGGTGGAAATTTAATTATATTTTATATATGTGCATGTATGTATGTGTGCATATATGGTAGGGAAGCTTGTTATTAAAAGTTCCTACAGAAAAAGTTTTTTATAGGGAAGAAAATAATCAACATATGATTTATCTTTTGAGTAGATCCAGATTTTTATATATTATGCCTCTTATTAACCCCTATGAATTTGGGCAAGTTATTGTACATATCTAGGCCTTGGTTTCTTTGTTATTGAAACAGAGCGGCCCAGACAAAATATTCTCTAACTAGAGTCTCCAGCACTGATGCTCTGGGATGTTTGGGTGGGTGGGGATCAGATCAGATGATCTGGTCTGAGGACCCTTCTGGCTGTAAAGTGTTTGGTTCTGTTCTTACTTCACTTTCCACCAAAGCTCTGCTCCCATGCCTCATTGTAGCAAGGAGGTGACACAGCTCTGAAAGGCAATATCGGTAGAATACAAACTCTGGAAGGTCCAAGGAAGCTGGAAAGTTTTCACATATAGGCCTAGTGACAGACTGTCTCCTATCTGAGAACCAGCCTTGCAAAGTTTCAAGGTGCTCATCAAAGGACTGATTACTAGGGGATCAATTTCTTTGACTCCAATGCTTTCTTAATCTATCTACCAAGCAAGCCTTGGAAGGATCTGTGATCTGCATTGGTAGAGGAAACACTCATAGAAATCAAATCTTGGATCATTTAAACATTGAAATGTATTTGCTTTAAGTGGAAACTGCTCATCCTGCCAATGCCAGTTTCGAGACAGTCCAGAATTGAGTTCCTGTCTATGTGAATAGAATGAGTCTTTTTCACCTTGAAAACTTTCTCAACTTAAGATCAATGCAATGACCAACCATGACTCCAGAGGATCTATGATGCTACCTCCTGACAGGGAGGTAATGCACAGAAAGAAACATGCATTTTTGGAAATGACCGTTCTGTGGCTTTGTTTTTGTTTGACTATGCTTATTTGTGAGAAAGATTTTGTTTTTCTTTATTTTCTATTTTTAATTGGGAGGAGTGGATTCTGGGAGAAAGAATAGGCTTAGCAATAGTAATGCTGGGGGGGCAAAGGCCATTAAAATGCTTTTTTAATGCAAAGGAGAGAACAGGAGGAAGTTCAAAAGGAAACAAAGACAAGCAAAATAGTTTCGAAACGAACAAGTGTAATTTATTAAATACTTTTTTAAAAAAGCAAGGGGTGTGAAATCAAGAGTCACTGTTTCATGTACAGCCCTTTTCATGTTCTACTGTGTGTACAGACAAGGTTATTATGTGTAAATCCTGAATTTAAAAAAAATTTTTTTTATTAGTCTTTTTCTTTGGGACAACTTCTATGAATTAGTGAAGACCAAAATGAACAGATCCAATAAAATCATTTACACTGACCACAACAATGAAAAGAAAAATAATTTTGAAAGAAATTGAAACCCTGATCAATGCAATAATCAATAAGGATTTCATATAGTGAAAAATATCTCCTTCTCAGAGGTAGAAGACAATAGTATGGGAGGAGGCATCATTCGTCAGAAATGGACACTGTTTTGGGTGGGGGGTTTTTGCATAACTATTTTTTTTTTTATTGCAAAGGAGGGTTCTTTATGGGGAAAAAATCCTTGAGAAGTAAAAGTGAAAGAAAGAAAGAGAGGGAGGGAGGGAAGAAGGAAGGAAAGAAGGAAGGAAGGAGGGATGGAGGGAACAAGGGAAGAAAGGAAGGAAGGAAGGAAGGAAGGAAGGAAGGAAGGAAGGAAGGAAGGAAGGAAGGAAGGAAAGAAGGAAGGAGGAAGGGAAGGAAGAAGGGAGGGAGGAAAGCATCAATAAAAAAATTCTGAGCGTTTCCATCTCAGTACGTAACCTCATAAGTAGAGTAAGTAAACTTCCTCTAACAGTGCAGATCAAGAATTACTCTGCCATTTATAGTCTTAAGGGGTTGTCTGTGCCACTGAGAGGTAAAGTGATTTGCAATCTCAGTTAGGGCAGCTAGGTGGCAGAGTGGATAAAGTGCAGGTCTGGAGTCAGGAAGACTCAACTTCCTGAGTTCAGATCTGACCTCAGACACTAGCTGTGTGACCCTGGGAAAGTCACAACCCTATTTGCCTCAGTTTCCTCATCCATAAAATGAGCTGAAGAAGGAAATGGCAAACCACTCCAGTATCTCTGCCAAGAAAATCCCAAATGGGATCACAGAGTCAGAAGAGACTGAAATGACTGAACAACAAGGTCTCAGCTAAAGTGGTTCAGGAGTCAACTCTCTACCCGTTGTAACATCTTGCCTCTTATTTTTCCACTCATTAAAGATAAGTCAGGGCTTCTCCCTAGAAATGCCTCTTAGGAAGTTTCTCTCAAAAACTGCTTTCTCCTTGTTCTCCCCCTACCTGTCTAACTATTCCTTCTGTTTCTTTGTTCATTATGCATGGCAGGACTGTTAACTATAGGTGTCTCCCATGACACTGTTCTGAGCCCTCTTCTCTCTATTCTTCTTCACTAGATGATCTCATCAGCTCCCACAGATTCAATTATCAGCCTTTTCCAGATGATTCCCAAATCTATATATCCAACCTTAGACTCTCCACTAAATTCAGTCCAAGTCTATCAGTCATTAAAAACTGGATCTCATTGGCATCTCAAACTCAGTATTTCCAAACCAGAACTTACTACATTCTCTACCAAACCCTCCCTTCCTACTCAACTTATCTATTTTTGCTGAGGGTAAAACCATCTTCCCAGTTACCCAGGCCCATAAACTCTATTCCTTTCTCTGTCTTCCTGAATACCCCATAGAATGACAAATCATATTATTTCTACTTTCACACCATCTCTCACATCCGTTCCCTTCTCTTCGTTCACATAGCTGCCACCCTTTTCAGGACTTACTACTTTTCACCCAGACTATTGCAATAACTTCATAATTGATATCTGTTTCAAGTCTCTCCCCACTCTAAATTATCCTCCAAATAATGATTAAAATGATTTTCCTAAAGTGTAGATATGGGGTAGGTAGGTGGCACAGTGGACAGAGTACTAGGGCTGGAGTCAGCAAGATTCGTTTTTATGACTTCAAATCTGGCCTCAGATACTTACTAATTGTGTGACCGTGGAAAGTCATTTAACCCAGTTTGCCTCAGTTTCCTCTCCTGTAAAATGAGCTGGAGAAGGAAATGACAGGCTACTCCAGTATCTCTTGTCAAGAAAACCCCAAATAGAGTCACCAAGGGTCAGATATGACTGAAAAAACTGAACAAAAATGATATGACCATGTCAGTCCCCTGCTGAATAAACTATAGTACCTCTTGAACAAAATCATATAAAAACTTCCCCTTACCACTTAAAGCTCTTCACAGTCTAGATCCTTCCTCCTTTTCCAGACTGCTTTACTTGTTGCTCTCCTCCACACTCTCTGCAAGTAGGCCTACTTGTAGTTTCTCACACATACATTTCCCATCTCAGCCCCTTTGCACTGGCCATCTCCCCTGTCTGGAATGTTCTCCCGCCATACCCCTATCTCCTGGAGGCATTTGATTCCTTCAAAAAGCAGTTTGAGAGCCCACTACTGTGGGAGGCCTCAGAGGCTGGCATCTGTACCTCCAAAGTTTCCTTGTATTTAATGAATATCTGTCTTGTATACACACATACATGCATATTATATATGTGTGGGTACATTGCACATTATATATAGTATATATACTCATATATATGTACATGTATGTATATATACACATGTATAGATGGCACACATGCCCACATATACGTATCTGTGCTCTCCATTAGAATACAAGTTCCTTAAAGACAGGAACTGTTTCACTTTTCATTCTGCATTCTCACCACTCAGCAAAATGTGTGACACTTCCCCACCCTACCTCAATAGGTACTTAATTAATACTTATTTGCTGATCAATTGATTGTTTTTAATGACATTTTATCATTGAATTATATATCATTGCACTATTATACAATTAAACTTTGTTTTTATTCATTAGGTATAGTGGAATCACATTAAATGTACATTCAACTCAAGTTCAACTATAAGCTCTGCACAGAAACAAGAGAAAAAATGAGGAGTGACCATTTAAATGGGGCTAGTACTTCTGCCATTCTACTTAGTGATTGTATATCCTAGAGTAAAATGGAAGACTTGAATTCATTCTCCCTCAATTAGTCCCCATGTATCTCATATACTTCTCATACAGAGAGAGCATATGACAATATAGTGAAATTGAAGAATCCCCTCTTCATCAAGCCCACAGATAGTCATTCATTATGATTTTGCAAAAAGAGCTAGTAAAGACAGCTTTGACTGGACTTTCTAACTCTCCTGGCCAGTTAGGACAGGGGTGGGAAACCTGTGTCCTTGAGGCTACATGTGGCCTTGTAGGTCCTTGGGTGCAGCCTTTTGACTGAGTCCAAGTTTTACAGGACAAATCCTTTTATTAAGGGGATTTGCTCTGTGAAGTTTGGATTCACTCAAAGGATCGCACTTGAGGACCTAGAGGGCCACATGTAGTCCTGGGGCCACAGTTCCACACCTCTGAGCTAGGAGCTCCCTGCTGTACCCCCTTTGACTTCCTTGTACCTCTTCTTGCCTCCAGGAAAAGCAGAAAGAAGAAACACTTGTAGAGTGGTGTGATCCCTCTTTAATCTAATCAACACTTAACTGTGAAAAGCTGTTAAGAATATTTGAGGGGGACTCCCTCCCCCAATCATCAGTGTTCCTGCTAGAGAAGTCTTTACCACCATTTATTTTCTACAATATGAATAAAAGTTCAGATGCCTTTCTTCTGATCAATAGTTTAGCAGGCCATCATGAAAAATAAAATTTACATTCAATTATTTCCCTAGCAGCCATCTCAGATCCATTTGTTCTTTGCTACAGATTATCTTCTTTCAAAGAAAACTTATCCCTTTTCCAGCTACTTTTCTAAAGATATTACATGGTACTTTGTGGGAAATTGAAGGAACTTTCAAAGATAATTTTAACTTTATGAGACCTTCATTTTACTGGCTGACTTTAGAATCTAACCTTCTTCCCCTAACCAAGATATTTTTTCCCCTAGAATGATACGAGTAGATAGAATTTTTAAAATTCAAACCTCTTTTAAAAAAATGACCAACTCAATAAATAAAAAGGGAGCCAGCTACTTAAAAGAGTGAATTCCTTCAAAAAGCAAAGACTAGATTTTGTACATTCAAGCATCTCTCCAAGCTGTAACAGGTGGACTAAAAGTAAGGTGCATGGTACACCTGTATTTTGCTCCAATGGAGAATATGGGTGTATGGTGGCCATTAAGGGAAGAGGCAGGAAGGTTTTGTTGGGAAATTGTTGACTTGACTCCATCCAGAGTTCATTTATCTTGGACCACATATCTCAGGGCAGAGGTCACTGCATCATACAGGATAGATTAGGATAATGGAATAGAGAAAGCATTAGATTTGGATAAGGAGATTTGAGTATGAATCCCAACCGAACCGTCTGTTACTTTGGGCAAGTTATTTTTACCTAACTAGGCCTGAATTGCCTCATTGTTAACATGGGGCTAGATCACCTCTAAGATTCCTTTAATCTCTGAATTCCATTATCCCAAAAGGAGTCTTGGTTTGGGATGGACTGAATTGGATTATTTGAATACTAGGATTGCCAGTGGAGGAAAAGAGGGTGTCATCGGGCAGCAGGTGTCTGGAACACAGGGCAGCGAAAAGGTGGATGGCAGGTCAAGGACAGGAGAGGAGGGCAGGGAAGACAGATCCAAGCTAAGAGTAGGGAGGGTACATGTCAAGTCTGCGGCGAGCAGAGGTGAAACCTAGTGAGGATGAGTGAACAGAGCCCTTGACCAGGAGCTGACAAGGGTGTGGTCAGCAAGCTGGGTCATGATTAGATAAGCAGGGAGGGGTTGTGCAGTGCTGTACCCAAGGTCCATAGCTCCAGCTCCAAGTTCTAAAGAGGGCAAATTGGTTGTTGGTCAGGCTTAGCAATGTAAGTAAACTACCACTCCTAGAACCGACCCACTTCCTAAGGCAATTTAAGCTCCACTCTGATAACATACTGGCCCAAATATTTGCTAACTCTGAATTTGTAACATTATTTCAGGACCAATTGGCAGATCCTTGGGAACACAAAATACGCATTACTGTATTGTCCAATTAATGGGGAGGGGGTATCTGGGAGGCCTGGAAAGGGACAAGAAAGTGGGGTATGGACAATCTCTGACAATATCTCCCAGGCTTCCAATAATTAAAACTTTAATTAACATATTCTACTTACCCTCATTTGTTACCTCCAAGTTCATTTAAGTAGGAGTAGAACTGATTGCCCAAAATGCAACCATATCACAGGTCTAATCTACCTTATGCCAGTGATGGATATAACATGTCCATGAAATGTAAAGCATTCTAAGTTTATGAGGGTATGTGAGGACTTTGGGAGCAAAACTTGCCTCCAGGCAGGAGACTGATAGGAGGTGATTTATTAATACAGGCAAATAAAAAAACACAGATACTAAGCAATTCTTCTATCTGCTGATACTTGTCTGTTTGTTAACCCATAAAATTCACTCATTCCTTCATATTTGCAAGCTATTCATTTGGTATGTCTTTGCTGGACATTATGAAGATTTATATAGTCTAGAAACATATTGTCCTCAATCACAAGAAGTTTACAACCTAAACAAGATAAACTAAACCCTAAAAGGGATACCTTAAATCTGTTGACTAGGGAAGGAAGAAAAGAAAAAGACTATAGAATACTTTGTCATGCCAGGGTGTGGGTAGCAAGAGGCCAATACCAGATGGTGTGCCAAGGGTTGGGGAAGCAGAACACTCATGGAATGTAAGGACCTGGGGAGTCATAGAACAGGTATGCAGCAGCAGCAGTACATTAACACAAGAGTATATTAATATAAGAGGGCAAAGAATGAAGCAATGACCAAAGTCCATGTAAATAGTCAACAAAGAGGCAACAACAGAAGCTGAAGAAGAGTAAGAGAATAGTCAAATGAATGGAAAAACAGTCAACAGTTGCAAATTCTAAAGGCAGAGCTATGCAGTGAACTGGGAACACTGGACTGGGGAGTCAAGAGACTTGAGTGCTAGCCCTGTTTTCTGCCACTAACTAGAGGCTTCCTTGTCTATAAAATAAAGGAGCTGGACTACATGTCTCAGGTCTATTCAAATACTGAATTTTTATGAATAGATTGGTAATGGGGAAGGAGAACATATATAAATATAGTAGAAAAATAGATTTTGTTGTTGTTATTCAGTCATATCTGACTCTTTATGACCCCATTTGGAGTTTTCTTGGCAAAGATGCTAGAGTGGCTTTCCATTTCTTTCTCCAGTTCATTTTACAGATAAAGAAACTAAAGCAAACAGAATCAAGTGACTTGCCCAGGGTCACACAACTAGTAAGTGTCTGAGGTCAGATTTGAATTCAGAAAGATGGGTCTTCCTGACTCTTGACCTGGTGCTTTATCCACTGCGCCACCTAGCTGCCCTAAAGTAAAAAAAAAATTTTTTTAAATAGAACCTTAAAAAACCCTGTCTTAGCCACAAATCCTCTTATATTCATTTCTCCCTAATAAGAAACGACACCAAGATTTACCTGGAGGACAGATAACGTTGATAACTTTTTTAAAAAGTGAATAGTGAATGCTGAAAAGGCATTTCCTCACATTTGGGACAACAATACAATTGGTTTTAAAAGTATGAAATTTAACCAAATTCATTATTTGGTATCATAGGATATGTGTCAAACTTAAGACCAGAAAGCAACAAAATTCCAGTGTAAACTAAAAAAGGATTCAATTGTGATAGAGGAAATGTTTAACAAAGTAAATAAAAATATAATACAACACAGGTATGATACTCATTTGTGGTTTTCTAAGTCAAAATGCATCCCTTAGGATCAGTTTTTATTTGAGTTTGATACCACTGAGGGAAAAAAAAAAAAAAGAAGAAATGCCATCAAAAATTTGCTGGATTGAGTTGAACTTTTCTTTCCATTTAATTTAGTCAAATAGCTTCTTGATGCAAAATGGCATACCAGAAACCACATAGAATTTAAAGTCAAAGAAACGAAGTTCTAATCCTGACTCTGCCGCTATGTGACCCTGGGCAGGTCACTTAAATTCTCTAGTTCCATTTTCTTCACCTGTAAATACAGGAACTAGACTAGATGGTCCCGTCATGAAAGTGCCTTCTATCTCTAAAGCTATGACCTTATCACTATTTAAGTTAATTTAATTATTTATATAAATATAGGCAGGTGCTAGAACCTGGAGTCAGAAAGGCTGACACACAGGCTACTGTTGCCATGTTTTTAAAAAAATATTTACCCAAGGCAGAATAAATCCTACTGACAATACCTCTAC
This sequence comes from Pseudochirops corinnae, assembly GCA_028646515.1. Taxonomy (NCBI): domain Eukaryota; kingdom Metazoa; phylum Chordata; class Mammalia; order Diprotodontia; family Pseudocheiridae; genus Pseudochirops; species Pseudochirops corinnae. The sequence goes on along the minus strand of CM053585.1, from coordinate 196,322,868 downwards.
ACTGCTGGCATTATATGTAGTCCAGCTACATAGTATCACAGAAAAAATAGTGGGGTAGAAGTCAATCAATTTGTACTCTAGACTGTTCTCTGTAATTACCGTTCTATGTGTTATTGAGCATATCTCTCTCTTGTTTTCCTCGTCTGTAAAATGGAATAAAAATACTTGTTCTACCTACTTCATAGCTTATGGGAATCCCTTGGGAAAATCACTCTATAGGTTTTCAAAAGAAGAAAGCACTATCAAATGCAAGTTTTTGTTGTGGCGAAAATAGACAGCTAATACTTATTAGACTTCTACGTAGTACTTTTGGCTTTCCTATCAATAAACATTTCATAAGCATCTGCAGTGTGCATATTATAATAAGTATTTACTATTCTTTTGCACTAGAGAAGTTTCAAATTTTAAGGAAAACATGGTTTGGTGCAGCTAGGTGGAGCACCAGCCCTGGAGTCAGAAGGATCTGAGTTCAAATCCGGCCTCAGGCATTTGACACACTTAGTAGCTGTGTGACCTTCAGCAAGTCACTTAACCCCGATTGCCTTGCTTTCCCCCCTCCAAAAAAAAGTGAAAAAAAGAAAATTGGGGTATACAAGAAAAAGAGTATACAGACATGAAGGTAGAGGTGAGGGGAACAGGAGCTTCGTGAACTTTTATCTGAACTGAGCAACACAATTGAATGCATACACATAAAAATTTGAACACAGAAATATGTTAATTTAATTAGGAAACCATCAGGGACAGGGAGAGAAGGGAGTGGGGTTGAAGAGTTGAAGAGACAAGAACTACAAGCAAAATAAAATTCAACTTTGAAAGATGAATAATAGAGAGAGAATTAAAAGGAGAGAATAAAGCACTATGAGAACCACTAATCAGGCTCTAGACAAGGTGAAGAGAGAAGGTATAACAGAGTAGGATCAGACAACTTCAGTCATTGATTACTCATTTTGATCACAATCCCTTTTCTCTCTACCTTCTTCTTTGTAAAGAGAAGAATGGATGTCAAAGATGGGAAAAATTATAAGATGATCTATAAAGGGGAAAACACAAATAGCAATCATAACTGTTAATATAAATAAGATGAACTCACTCATAAAAAGAAGAGTAGTAGAATGGATTAGAAAATAGAATCCAATAATATGGGTTTTTTTTTAAGTAATAAATTCACTTGAAACATAAATGCTCTATATACAGAGTTGAAATGAAGTGTTGGAACAGGATTTATTCTGCCTTGGGCAAACTTTTTTAAAGACGTGACAACAGCAAAAATAAACATTAAAATAGATAAACAAGGAAACTTAATCAGCTCAATGGCACGATAGATAATTAAATAATGTCAGTAGTTAATATACATGCACCAGATAGCATCTCATCTAATTACATAAAGAAAATTGCAGGCCGAAATTAAAAGATAGGTCAACAGAGAAGTAAAAACATGTAACAAAAAATGCATAAAAAATGTGGCATGGTACTTTAGGAATAGCATCAAGAGTGCTAAAGCTCGGGGGGGCGGAGCCAAGATGGCAGCGTAGCAGCAGCAACATATCACAGCTCTCACATAGCCACCCCAAAATACCCATAAAACAGGACTCTAAACCAATCCTAGAACTCCAAAACGCACACAAAGATACTTCCCACTAAAGTCAGCTCGGCTACGAGGAACCATATCAGCACTGCAAACCGAAACCAGCCTGGCCTGAAGCGGTGGCTATGCCCCGTGGGCGGCTGGACCGGAGCAGCGGAGGAGCCTCTCAGGTGAGCGGATTAGCACCACCTGCGAGTGGGAATTGCGAAAGGCGGAGATAAGCAGTCCAGCCGAAAGGCCTCCAGAGCGGAAAAGCAAAAGGCAGAGGTTTTGCACCCGCCTCCGCGTTGTAGCTTCCCGCCCGCAGCCTGCAGACGGCAGGGGGACTGAGCGATTGTTCTCGGGCCAAGAGCTCTCGTGTTGAGCGGCCTGGATCTGGATCACGGTCTTAGGCCTCGGTTCTGGAGTCTTCACTATCCAGTCAGCCGGAAGTAAATAGGAAGAGTTCCCAGCCTCTTCCTGAGAGCTATGGCAGGTGGGAGGACCCCAGCGATTTGGGACAGAGCTTTCCCTTCTGGAAGCAGAGCCCCA
>CM053585.1:196183327-196314682 GCA_028646515.1 Pseudochirops corinnae | reverse complement strand
TATTTAAAAGAATGAGAGAATGGGATAGATGAAGGAGAGAGAGGGAGAGGGAGAAAGAGAGAGGAGAGAGAGAGAAAAAAGAGAGAGAGAGAGAGATATTCTAAACATGATTTAATCAATGCAAAGAATCTGTGACATGGACATTCCTTTGATGGACAACCTTTCAGTAACTTATATTCTTAAAGTTTTGCTTGATGTAATGTATTAGGATAAATTAATGATCATCAAAATTAGTAGTAATTAACAAATAAATGAAAAGGACACATTATATGACTTTCCCCTGTTTGTACAGAGAGTATGAATCAGAGATAGCTCTAGAACCTAGATTTTCCCCATTTCAAGACCAGACCTCCAGATGGTAAATCATGATTCCTCATTATACAGTATGCCTATTATTTTACTCCTCTCAAATATGTACTCTTTACTGGCTCCTTAAAAACATACTTTCTTCTCTTTCTCTCCAACTGCCCCCACTTCAAACCCTCAAACAGATCACTCCTGAATAATTACAAAGTTCTGATTTTACCAAGAGCAAAGTAGAGGTGATAAACTTGAAGAATAAACTGAGAATGAATTCATAGCCAGCTATATGGTGATGATTTCACAGGTGCCTGACACAGGTGTATTGCCCCAAAGGAAACAAAAGAGAACTGCATTTTCCTGGCAACTGAGAAAAAATATAGTCATAAAACAATATTTATCCCTCTTCTAGATTGTATCTGCTTAGTAATTTTGCTCTTAGAATATAATCTCTATGAGATTTTTATGATCACTATTGTCCTTAGACAGTCAGGCAAGCAAAGCATGAATCTCATAAGGAAATGTTTTAATAAACCCAAAAAACAGGGCAGAGGTTGTATAAATAGGCTTTGGGACCCAATCTTTCAGTAATAAGCAGAAAACAATTGTATGGTGCAATGAATGCTCAAAGCATTCCAAATTTGGTAGAAGGGATCACTGTGTAGCAAGGAAAATAGACCAAAAGCTGAAATAAAATTAAACTTCCCAGTTGCCGTGATTTAGGCCAAAATACTCAATTCTACCAGGCCTATCATAGCTGGTTTCATGCTAAAATGATTAGTGGCTTCAGATTTCCTGTGTAGCTCCTGAGATTCTCACACCTACTACACAAAGAAAGAGAAAAGGTTGCATTCCAGTCACGAAGTCCAAATAATCACAGTATCTGTTATGATAACTTAGCTACTAAAAACTTTGGCTAAAAGCAAGCTTTCTCATCCAGAGAGGAACTCAATATTCCAAATAAATGAGAAAGATAAGCTAGCTTCCTCAGAGATGAACCCCGTTAGTTATTAAAAAGAGAGAGAGAGACATTTGAGCACAAAAAAAGGAAATATTAAAGGAAAAAATTAAATAACCACCAGTAGGGAGTTTGAAACTGAATATGTCTATTAAGTGGGATCATTTCATCTCAAGGGACCTTCTCCACAGTAAAAGGCCAGAGAACCAATACTGTACTTGTACAGAGAAGATGCAGCTCAGTAGACACATAACTGAATTTGAACCGACTACTGGCTTACACCTGCACATAGCTGAAAGAAAATGGGGGAGGGCAGAGGAGAGGAGAGGATAGAAAAAGGAAGATAACACAAAAGAAACATTTTGTTACAAGGTAAAGGGGAAAGAATACAATCCCTGAACTTGTAGAGACATGCAAGCTTGCCTCATTTTTCAGTTCCCCATTTTATACTCAAGATCAAAATTTTAAAATCTACATAGGTAGATGTTTAACTTTAAGCAAATATCCCAGTATGCACCAACTGATAGCTACCAATGGCAAAGACAAAAAACAAAAAAAACCCAATAGAACATTGATAATAGTTGCCATTGTTATCGTCCTTGCCATTGATGAATTCGATCCTTTCTCACTCTATTGCTGCGAAAGTTTCAAAGCATTTCCATGTAGCATGCATAGAACCTCTTGCTGAAAGCATAAGATACTTGGAATATAGTTTCCCTTTGGTTTTTACTAATGTTAATGCACAAATATGTTTAGGTAAAACACAATAAAGGATGGAAAAGAGACACTTTTTTAAAAGACAAATCAGGTTCAATGGACAAGTTTTTAATGGGTTAAATAAGTAGTTTATTAGCTCTGAACCCAAATAAATTGTTCCAACATAGGATTAGAGCAGAAAGAGGGTTTAGGAATTATCTAGTTCAACCCTGCTCCTCCCTTCTTTTATACATGAAGCAGATGAGGTCTAGAGAGAAGAAGCGATTCACATTTCCAAGGTCACCCAGGTAACAAGTGATGAAGCCAAGATTCAAAGCTAGGCCATCCAGTTTCAAATCCAGTGCTCTTTCCACTACCTCAGCTCTCTTAAACATAAAAATTTAGGCACTAATTCATTTTAAATGTTTGTCCTTCTGAAGATCTGTTATCTCCAGACAAAAGAAGACCTTCTGTTTCTTGTCAATGGAGAAAAGGAACCTGGAGCCCTCTGATTTTCCATTTTCTTATAGTTTCATTCTGGTTAAACCAGGTCTGGACTTTTCCCTGGAAAATAGCAAGGATGAAACATGCAATGCAAATACTTATACATAGTATTGATTGAAAGCTTCTGGAGCTTTTAAGCACATGTCCTCAGTTATGTAATTATCCTTTGAGATATTTCAGGCTAGCTGGTTTATCAGCTCACCATTGTTTGGAGAGATAGTGTATCTGTGAAACCAACAGAACTTTTACAGCTTCTAAGAGATTGAGCCTAGTCTGGCACTAAACTAGCTTCCCCCCCCCCCCCCTTTGATCATAACAGTCAAAATAATTAATTTTCCTCAGCAACCATTTTTCATATTGAATCCCTAATGTCCAGTGATCTGTTTAATAGTTAAGAATGTGGAGTTTGTAATGTCCCTAGTAAATAAAAATAACAGTGAGCCAATTAATTTTTACAACTATTACCATAAAATGGAATACTCATCATCAGCTAATTGGCCATTCAGTGAAACTAAATTGGGGAGAAATGACTGGGGAAGTGTTGAGGGAAGGGGAGGCAAGGAACTGCTAGGAGCACTTAACTCTTAAACATGCCATTCACAAACCATGAAGGTGCTGAATTTCTCCATAAGCATTTTCAATATGGAAGAAGACAGTGACTTTACACAATGATAAAGTTGAGACTAAAATTACAAAATGCAAAACGAGCAAAAGACCAACTAAAACTGAAAGTACAATGACTGTCTAGTATAACGAGAAGAGAATTGGAATGGAAATCAGGAGAGCCAGGTTCTATTCCTTGTTCTAGCCATTAACCTGGTGGGTAGACTTATCTCTGCCTTGGTTTCTTCATCTGTTAAATAAGTGTGTTGGACTAAATCAACCAATTGAAAAATTCATTTATCAAGGTTTAGGTTACCAAGCACTGCAAAAATACAAAGACAAAAGCAAAATTGCCCTTGCCTCCAAGGAGCTGATGTTCTAAAAAGGGAGAAAACACACACATATACATAGGCATAGAGAGAATATATACAAAGTGAATACAAGGTAGTTTTGGACAGGAAGACACTAGCTGTGGTGGGGAATCAGGAGAGGCCGCTGCACAAGGTGGGATTCTCTGAGCTGTCTTAAAAGAAACCAAGGATAAGAAAGAAAGAAAGAAAGAAAGAAAGAAAGAAAGAAAGAAAGAAATGAAGGAAGGAAGGAAGAAAGGAATAAAGGAAGGAAGGAAGGAAGAAAGAAAGGAAGGAAGGAAGAAAGAAAGGAAGGAAGGAAGAAAGGAAGGAAGAAAGGAAGAAACCAAGGATTATAAAAGGTGGAGATGAAGAGGGAGTGCATTCCAAGCATGGGCGACAATCATTACAAAATCACAAAGTCATGTGTGCAGAAGAGCAAGCAGGCTAGGGTAGCTGGCCTATAGAAGGAAGTGACAAGTAAGGCTCTTGTTCATGCTTTGTTTTTGAAGAGGAGGACCAACGACATCTCGGTAGGAGCAAGGTTGTGTACAACTTTAAATGACAAACAGTAACTTTTTATTTGATCTTCATGACCACGGAGAGCAACTGGAATTTATTGAGGAGAGAGATCATTTAGATTAGCCTGTGCTATAGGAAAATCACCTTGGCAGCTATGTAGAAAAAGGACTGGAGTGGGGAGGGACTTGAGGTAGGGATACCAACTCAATAACCTCTTATGTGCCTTCCATCATGAATTTATGTAATTCTAAGAGTAAAATTTAACTGGTTTGGGTTTTTTTGGCAAGGCCATAGCTTTAGAGCAGCCAATTGCTTGAGAGATTCAGCAAGATTTGTCTTTGCCTCTGTGTGGCCAGCATTTCAGTGGCAACATCCAAAGCTTTCATATCAACATTGTTCATTTTCAAAGACAACAGTGATGGCAGTATAACTCTTCTGTTCTTGTGAACAAATTTGGTTGAACATGAGACTTTTCTTAATGATATCTTCCATTTGAGTATGCCATTCTACTTCCCAAATACTTTCCAAAAAGTCAAAAGGCATTTATTAACACTTGCTATGTACTTAGCATTGTTTTAGGAATTGGAGATACAAAGACAAAAGTAAAAACAGTTCCTAACTCCAGGGAGCTTACATTCTAATCAGGGAGACCATAGAAAACTATATCTGTCCAGTTATTCAGTCATGTCTGATTCTTCATGACCCTATGGACCATAGCATGCCAGTACTGTCTGTGCAGTCTCCTTGGCAGAGCTACTAGAGTGGTTTTCCATTTCCTTCTCCAGTGGATTAAGGCAAATAGAGGTTAAGGGACTAGTCCAGGGTCACACAGCTAGTAAGTGTATGAGGCTGCATTTGAACACAGATCTTCCCCAGCACTCTATCTACTGAGCCATCTAGCTGCCTCAAAAAATATATAGGTATATAAAAAAAAAATCTCCACATGTTTGATGTAGTCATCCCCCTAACTCACTGATGGGTTTTAAGGTCTGTTGGTTACCCTCAGTCTGGTTTAACCTGTCTGTCAAGACAGTTTTACAAGGATATGACCATTGTATTTACTATAGCTTCTTGGATGCCTAGGCGAGAGTTGGGTGACAGGTGGACACTAAAGGTGGATGAGCAGCCCTGAAAGTGAGGGCTTAGCAATCCCTCATACTAGAGGTGTTAGTCCCTCCTGAAGACCCTCACTTAGAATGGGCAGATGAGAAAAATTTGTTCTAGCAACCATGAAAGCAATTGAAGTAGGCACTGTGGAGCACTTAAGAAGTTAATCAAACATTGAAGATGCCAAGGTTATCCACTGCAACCTGGGCCATTTCCAGTCATCTTGAATTTCTTGTCACTGAACTTTGATGTCTTACGAAGAGAAGCTGATGACTTAGCCCAGCTCTGCCTTCCTTAAATCCAGTTCACTCCTGAGTCAAAGCATTAGCCATGATGTCATTAGTCTGCTTTGAAAACAAAGGACTAAAAACAATATAGAAAAAATACACAAAACAGATAAATTGTAAATGTTGGAGGAGGCAGTAACTGGCAGGACCAGGAAAGGTCCCCTACAGAATGTGGCTCTAGAGCTGAATCATGAGGAAACTTGGGATTTAAAGAAACAGAGGTAAGGAGGATGTGTACAAGTAACAGTAGAAGATTAATTTGGCTGTATTGTAGTGTTTGTAGAGGGGAGAAATGTTTAAAAGGGGAGGAAGGTAGGATGCAATTAGATTGTAAAGAGCTTCCGCTAAACAAAGAAGTTTCTATTCATTCCTAGAGGTAATAGGAAGTCACTGGGGGTTATTGGGGAAGGGGGGTGATATGGCTAGACCTCTACTTTAGGAAAATTACTTTTGTGACTATGTGGAATATGGATTAGAGGGAGGGTGGAGGTTAATTTGTACCCAATATAGCCCTGTGCAAGGGCTAAGGCACGCATAAGTATTTCCATTTATTTTTTATTTTAATTTGATTTGTTTATTTACTTTTAGTTTACAAGGTTCAGTTCCATAATCTCTTGAGTTTCAAATTTTCTCCCCTCCCTCCCCCCACCCATGGTGGCGTGCAATCAAGTATTGGATCTGCAAATATTTTCAAACTGGACATTAGTCTGGTTGTATAGAAGGGTTGTAACCGATGGAGTGAACAATGGGAAAAAAGAAAGAGAACCAAACATGAAAAAGAACGATAGCATGTAGATTATTTCAGTCTCCATTTAAACTCTGTTTTTTCTAGATCTTTCTCTGAATGTAGATAAGGTATTTCCATTTTCCTGTTGAGGAAACAAAGGGAAGGAGAGTGTGAATGACTCAACAAGCTAGAAATCAAATTGATACTAGTTCCTGAATCTCCTGCCTGTAAGCCTTATGCCTTTCTGCTATACTATATTATTTAAAGAGTTTTCTATGTCATGTTTTCTTTGTGGTTACTGTTGCCAATTGATAGGCCTCTTATTATTTGATAAAATGTCATAGTGTGTGCAAGATCTATGCACATAAATTGGCAGGCTGGGTTTTCTGCTGCTATTTCTCTGCTCTTAATGGGAATGGTCATAATTCTGGGTTGGGACATAGTTGTTTGAATAAACTAACTGTCCTCAGAATAATAGATCTCAGAGTTGGAAGCCATACAAAGGGCATCTCATCCAACACAAAACTGAGCAGGAAACCTTTGTTACCACATTCCCAACACGCAAACCTCCCACTTTAGTTCTCATGTGTTGACCCCATGTTGTTTGGGAAGGAGGGTGGGCAGTGCAGAGGGGGGGAAGAAGGAATAGAAAAGACTCAATGTTTGTGGCCACTGGAGTCCTAGGCACTTGGTCTCATTAAGCATGGTGTGAAGAAATAAGGGGTGAGTCCTGAAGCTATAAGCTTTCCTGACCCCAGTTTGTTTATATCCCAAGCCTGTCCAAGAATGAGAACACACAGAAGGCTTGGGAGAAAAAAAAACACTTCCCCTGGACTGCAGTTTCCTTCTCTATCTCTTGTCTCTTTTTCCCTCCATTCCTGGGCATACTCCTATCCCTCTCCTCACTTTTGCCCTTTGGGAAAAACCAAAATAATTCTATTCCCTCTTCTCAAGTTTGTTTTTTTTTTTCTATTTGTTGAATTAAATAGTCAAAAGAAATTGTTTCTCCTAAGTCTTTTCCACTTGATGTTTCTTGTTATTGTTGCCATCAAATTGTTTCAGTTGTGTCTGACTCTTTGTGACCTCATTTGTAGTTTTCGTGGCAAAGAAACTAAAGTGGTTTATCATTTCCTTCTCCAACTCATATTTACAGAAGAAGAAACTGAGGCAAAAAGGGTTAAGTGACATGTCCAAGGGTCACACAATTAGGAAATTTCTGAGGCTGAATTTGAACTCAGGAAGATGAGTCCTCCTGATTCCAGGCCCAATGTTCCATCCACTGTACCACCTAGCTGCCCCTCTTCCTCATGCTTCACATCCATGGTTCCTTCTTGTTTAGATAGCATTGCTTGTCACCTCTGGATATGCTCTAGTTTGTCAACACACTTCCTAAAACATGACACAGCACAATGCTACAGATGAGGTCTTGCCAGGACAGAGAATAGCAAGCCTGTAACCTCCCCCACTCTGGATCTTGCCCATCAATTCATGCCACCTAAGATTAATTAGCTCTTCTGGTGGCCATGTTACACTATTAAATCGTAATAAATTATGTCTTGTTGGCTAGCTTCAAGAAGTATAGCCGTTGTCTCCTACCTGGTTGTCATTCTTTTCATCTCTACTAAGACACAGGTCTCTTCTATAAGGCTTGTGTCTACACCACAGATAGTCTCTTTAGAATCTCAAGTTTACAGGTGCTTCCTTGGAGCATAATTTCATTATGGCAGACATGCCTATTCTCCTGTACTAGGAAGTAAGTGACTTTAGCTAGGAAATAGAATGAGTGTTAATGTCACCACAGATATGGATACTAGAAATTCTTACTCGATAATTTGAATTGTCCAAACACTTGAAGGGAGTGACTTATTGGAACTGATTTAGAAGAATGTTAAAAAATCACTTCTCCCAAACCCCCATAAATCTTTGTACCAAACCCGGTACTGTCTGTAGTGTTTGAAAAATGGTGCTAAAGGGATTTCAGTAGCAGGAAGTGGTCTGAAGGCACCTCTAACACCACAAAGACACCAAACCCTCTTCTTCAAGAATTCAAAGGTCCACAGCTGTTATCAATTACAAAAAGAGATCTTCCTGCCCAACATGCCACATTCTCACACATTTTTATCTCCAGCTTGAGAGACAGAAGCAGATCTTCAAACAAATTATATCTCCAACATGCTTAGGCAGTGAAGAAAACACATGCCCTCATAGGGCACAAGATCTGTTTTTCATAGACTCATAGGATATGAAAGCTGGAAGAGATCTCACATTTTTATTCTCTCACCACAAAATTCAAATACCCTTCTGGCTCCAGGGGAGAGGCATTCCTTCACAGTGAGAAGATTTCTAAAAGCACATGCACATAGACTTAGAGCTGGAAGGGAACTTATGAGTCATCTTGCCCAACTTTGAGACCCTCATGAAGTACAGTGACCCCAAGGTCACAGAACCAATAAATGACAAATATCAGAATAAAACTCAGATCTTCTGATCTTAAAACTATTGTTTTTTCCCACTATTCCAAACTGGCTATTAGTCTAATTTAAATCACTCAAGGGTGTGCTTACCACAAATTTATCAAGAAATGACTTGGATCCTTTCCCCAACAGCCTCTTCTACCCACTTCCACTCACCAGCTCTCCAAGACCCTTAGGATCATGAAGTTGGGCTGATCTAAGTACTATGGGCCCTTTAGTGTAAAGCCCAAGAGGTGTTTGGGGTTTTATTTGTTTGTTTTTTCCTCCACTGTCATACCACAGGAGGATTTCTGGATTTAAGTTCCAAATTAGATGACGAACATAGCAAACAGAAAAGAAATCTATTGTAGTTTCCATTACAATAATGAATGAATATTTATTAAGCACTTAGGATGTACCAAGAACTGTGATAGATTCTGGGGATGTAAATATAAAAGGAAACACAGTCCTTGCCTTCCAGGAACCTGCATTCTAAAAGCTGGAGACCACAAATACAGAGGAGTGGTGGCCTAGGAGACACGTTTTGTCTTGGAAATTCACAGTGATATAAGTAATGGCATAAGGTAATAGACTGGCATGTCCCATTCAGGACAAGTGGCAGATTTGATATGATTCATGGTCATGCCAGGATAGCTGGGTGGTACAGTAGATGGAACACTGGACCTGCAGTCAAGAAGACACATCTTCTGGAGCTCAAATCTAGCCTCAGACACTTCCTAGCTGTGTGACCCTGGGCAAGTCAGTTAACCTTGTTTACCTCAGTTTTCTCATCTGTAAAATGAATTGGAGAAGGAAATGACAAATCACTCCATCATCTTTACCAAGACAAACCTAATGGGGTCACAAAGAGTCAGAAACTACTGAAAAACAACATAAACATACAACTGGAATGGGGGGACAAGGAAGGGTATGGGTGCTATGGGGAAGTGGTTGGTAAAGCAGATGCAGAGGAAATGTAGAGGAGGAAGTAAAGTTAATGACTCATGCTTTCCTGAAATCCTATTCTAGGAGAGGCAGTCATTAATCGGGAACGAGATTGCAAGGCAGAAAAAAATTCCTCTGGGGCGTGGTCTCTTACAGAGGCAGGAGGGTGCTTGATTGTGATGGAGGTGACCTGAAAAATGGGCCTGAACTGCAATTAAGAGACCTTTGTAAGCGCACCATTTCCAAAATCTCCACCTATCTTGTGACTTTCCACATAAATCTGAAATATTATTTGATGGAAAATGCTCTTATTCTTTGCAAACTTGTCAGCTGGGACACCACATGTTCACCAGCATTTTTATGGGAGACATTCTTTATTGGCCAAGAGAAGAAACAACCTTGGATTTGCTTTTCACCAGCTCTCTGCAGACATCAACCCAAGAGACTCATGTAAACCACACCTAGATTGTTAAATAATCACTGAATTAATGGCACAACATTCTGGGAAATTCATTCAGTAAGCACCTCTGTAGAAGGCAGCTGTGGTATAACAGAAAGAGGGGTTCAGAGTAACAAGGCCTGGATCTGAAATCTAGATTTGCTTTTTGGTAGGCCTGTAATGTTAATAAGTCATTGTCCCTCTCTGGACCTCTATTTTCTTCTCTGTAAAATGAATAGATTGGATTATATGATCTCTGAGGTTCCTTCTAGCTCTAATGAGCTTATTGACATCTGAATGAAAATTTATTCTCCATGCACAGTACTATACAAAGGACTGGAGAGAATCTAGAGATAGATAAGACAGGCCCTTGTCCTTGAAGATCATATATTCTAGTTGAGGTATAAAGACAGGTACAATTAGAACATAATAAGTGTGTAAGAGAAGATAGTGTGGTAGAAATTACTACTAGACCGGAAATCAGATCTGGGTTAAAGTCCCAGGCCTGTCACTTTACTAATTATGTTGCTGATCAAATTACATAATCTCAAATTCCTCCTCTATGAAATGGAAACAATAATATTGGTGCTCGCCACTGCACAGGGATGTTTCGAGGAAAGTGCTTTGTGAATTTTAAAGTGCTATATAAGTTTATAAGCTATTTAAGTACATAATTCATAATTACATTTTAATGACAATTTGTTTTGTTTTCAGAAAAACATTTGTTTTCTTAAATTTCCCTTTTTGTTTATTCTAATTTGAAAACGTATCCAATACAAGCATCCCCTAACCACACAACCTTACCATTTGGTTGTTGGATTTCAGGGCTATTTTATTCAGTTCACTTCCTTGGAAAACTTTAATTGCTCATCTTCTTGGCTAAAAAAAATGCTTGTAGATGGATGATACATAGCTATGTGGTGACACTGAGAAAATCATTCTACCTGAGCCTCAGTTTCCTTTTCTATAAAATGGGGGAATAATAGTGCACTAACTCTCATGGTTTTAGCAAAGATTAAATAAAATAGCTTACAAAATCTGCTTCATAATTAAATATTAAAGAACAATATAAAATGCCACTACTACTATGTAAATGTAGCCCATTGGCTCAGTCATCAATTGAGGAAACCCTTTCCTTACCAACAGGTTAGTGGACAGGAACTAGTTATCAGATACCTGTGTACCTCCTAAAGTCCAGATAACAGTGTTCCATAAGGCCACCAATAATTCTCATAAAGCCTCAGTGGTCAATGGCCTCCATTACACAAATGTAAACCAGTGTTGCTATTGCTGGACTTACCTCTTCAATGTGCATGTGCATACTTTCTCCTCCAGCACAGACTGGAACCTGGTGCATCCTCACTCTGTGTAACTCTTGTCCATGTCATCTAAGAAATCCTCCACAACAGGTCTATCCAAATGCCAGGGGGCTTCCTATGTGGCTTTTAACATTACCAGATCATCAGTACAGCACTGGGGCTCTGCATCTGTGAATATGTATCAGAGGCCACTTGGGTACCAGCCCCAAGTGTGAGTGGAGATATGAAAGAGAGGGAGAGAGAGAATAAAGTAGCCAGACAGTGTGGGTAGCTCAAGGAAGAACCATGAACTCCATTTATTGATGATTTGAACAAGGTTTTTAAAGATCCAAAGGACAAAGATTCAAGTATTCTCATCAATAGACTTAGTTTTTCACATCCTGGGATATTATCATAGTTTTATCGTTACAATAGTCTACAACATCCTGGAAGTAATACTCAGATAAAATCAAAATTTCCATTTTCTAGGCTCCAACAGTCTGGGGGCATTCATCGGGTCTTTGGGAAGTCAATTAACATTTTTAAAGGCATTAACAAAGAGGATGCAAAGGCCAGAGCAGACCTTCAAATATCTAGGTTTTGGAAATCATTGCCTTGAATCTGCTTTACCTGAGGACTGAAACAGGAAAGGCTTGTCCTATCTGAAGCTTTGAGAGTTCTAGGCACCGAAAGTCTTTGGAAATCCAACAGGTCTTTGGAAGTCAGTTAACATTTTACAGGATGATGCAAATGAGAGCAGGTTTCAAAGCATTTAGATTTATATAACATAAATCTATGCCAAAACCATGTCTCCAGAGCATCTGTATGTGAACTGACACCCAAGATCAACTGTTTTGGCTTGCTTAAAATATGTTTGTTCACATGTTATCTCTCCCATTAATTAGACTGCTAGCTCCTTGAGATCAGGGCCTGTTTTTTGTCTCCTTTTATGTGCCCTCCTGTCACATAGTAGACACTTAATAAATGCTTATTAATTGATTGATTATTATTCATTATTGTAGTTTGGCCCCTATCAATCAGGAGCTTTTCAGCAAAACACTGTACTCTTCCTATTTATAATTTCTGAAACCTATTTTAATAAAGTAATAATAGCATACATTTATGTTATACTATATTTATAAGCAGCCAGCTAGGTGGCACAGTGGACAGTGTGCCAAACCTGGAGTCAATCTGACCCCAAACACTTGCTAGCTGTGTGACACTGGGCTAGTCATTTAACCCTGTTTGCCTCAATTTCCTCAGCTGTAAAATGAACTGGAGAAGGAAATGGCAAAGCACTCTAGTGTCTTTACCAAGAAAACATCATATGGAGTCACAAAGAGTCAGACACAACTGAAAATGACTGAACAACAACAATAACATTTACAAAAGGTTCTCCTCCACAACATTCCTTTGAGGTAAGTAACCAATTTATTGACAATAATAAAAAATAAGCTATTGATTTTTTAGGACTTTAGGGATTGCAAAGCACTTTACAAATGTTTTATCCTCACAACAGCCCTGGGAGGTAGATGCTGTTATCATGTCCATGGCACAGATGAGGAGACAGAAGTTAAGTGACTTGCCCAGAGTTACACAGTTGACAATTGTCTGAGGGTGAATCCAAACACTAAATCTTCCTTCCTCCAGGTCTAGTACTCTACCCATTATGGCACCTAGCTGCCTCAATAAGTATGTATTAAGTGCTTACAAAGTCCGGGAACTTTGCTAAGTTCTAGAGGTAGCTACAAAGACAAAAATGAAACAGTGTCTACCTTGAAGGAGCTTATAAGGAGGAAACAGACAGAGATAGAGACAGAGACAGAGACAGACAGAGAGAGACACAGAGAGAGAGAGAGAGACAGACAGACAAAGAGTGACAGACAGAGAGAGAGAGAGAGAGAGAGAGAGAGAGAGAGAGAGAGAGAGAGATTTGGATATATATACAGAGAGAATATATGCAAAACAAATGCAAGGCTATTTGTATTTGACAATAATGATAGACAATAATAAGAGCTAACATAGTGCTTACAGTGTACTAGGCACTATGGTAAATGTTTTACAAATACTATTTCATTTGATTCTCAGAACAATGCTAGGGGGTACGTGCTATTATTATCCTCATCTTACAAATGAGGAAACTGAGGCAAACAGATGTTAAGTGACTTGTCCAGATCCACAGAGCTAGTTAGTACCTGAGGCAGGATTTGAACTTGGCTCTCTTGATGAGAACCCAAGGCTCTGTGCACTATGGCACCACCTATGGGTTTACTGCATTCTGTACTAGACACAGAAGAAATCATAAAAGGCTTCATGTATAAGGTAGCACTTGAGCTCCCTCTTGAAGAGAATGAAGGCTTCTAAGACTCAGAGGTGAGAAGAGAAGAGAAGCTCGGGGGATTGCTAACACGAAGTCCTAGAAATGGAGTTAGGTAGCGAAAGTATTATTCTCCCAGTTGGAAAACTGAGGCTCAAAGACATTAAGTGACTTGCCCAAGGTCACATAATTAGAAACATGAAGCTGAGATTCAAGTGCAAGTGTCCTGACTCCAAATCTAATATTAATTTTAAAAATTATGTATCTTTAAAAAGAATATTATGGGGCAGCTAGGTGACACAGTGAACAGAGCACCGTCCCTGGAGTCGGGAGGACCCGAGTTCAAATCTAGCCTCAGAAGCTTGACACACTCACTAGCTGTGTAACCTTGGGCAAGTCACTTAACCCCAATTGCCCTGCCTTCCCCCCTCCAAAAAGAAAGAAGGGATCTGAACTTACTTTGTATGTTATTCGTAGGGACTAAGAAAAAACAACTCAATTCAACTAACATTCATTAAGTATCTTCTAGGAAGAGAAGGTCTCAGATGCAAATACATGATAAATGAATGAAAGCTGAGGTGACCAAGGGTGATTTCAGAGGGCTGACAGCAAAGCATACCTCCTGCCTCTCAGCAATGAAGTGGTAGACTGCAGATGAAGAATACAGAATCACACATAGCTGGTGTGTTGATAATATGTTGTTTGACTATATTTAATTATTCCAAGAAAGAGTTGGTTAGGAATTAACACATAAAAAGAAAGAAAAGGATATCAATAACATTAAAAAATAAGAATAAATGAGAGGAACAAGGAAAGTGTTATGCCAAGAACAAAGGGAGGAAGGTCATGATCAACCTTGGGGGAAATAGAGAATGCTTCCTAGAGGGCAAATTAGAATTTAAAAGAAAGGCTAGAATTAAAATTAAAAATCTACATATGGATATCTGTCTTGAGTTATTGCAAGGGGCTTTTTAAATGCTTTTATACTTTGTTCCAGTCATAATGGTTATTTTTATCCATTAACATATATATGCATACAAACATATGTGCAAAGATGTGTGTGTGTTAGTCTGGGCTGCTAAATCCTCCTTATGACTTTGCTTGATCTTCACAAAAATTGCACAGGAGGAGAAAGATTTCCTGTTTCCTAATTATGTTTACTCTTCCAGAACTGGTCAACTTCACCCAAAGACTTCACCCCGAGTGGCATTTCTAAATTCATGTGTTTCTTTAAGTATACACCATCCATAATCTGTTAATCTACTCAGAGTAAACATGTTTCTACAGCATCCCCGTCCACAAACATATGTGAACTCTTCAATAAACTGAATGTGTCTGCCTGCAAGCTCAAATGAAAACCATTTGTAATCTCTTTCTTCTTTTGACTTCTTACTTATGACTTGATCCAGGTGGTATGCTGGTAAATGTTTAACAATCAGCTCTCAGAGGGAGGAGGAAGGGGAGAAATTTAAAATGTATGTGCGACACGCTTTTAAGTTTAATATAAATCATTACCATTTCCTCTATTGTTTTCTTAAGTCTAGACCAGTGATGTCAAACTCAAATAAAATAGGGGCTACTAATCCATGAATGAGATCTTACCTGCTGTGTATTGACTTAGTTTTAAAATGTAATGTTATTTATGTTTTATTATATTCTTTATTTCTTTTGTTAAATATTTTTAAATAACTTTTTTTTTTTTTTTGCTTTTTAGAGGGCAGGGCAATTGGTGTTAAGTGACTTGCCCAAGTTCACATGGCTAGTAAGTGCTAAGTGTCTGAGGCTGCATTTGAACTCAGGTCCTCCTGACTCCAGGGCCCTGCTCCATTCACTGGGTCACCTAGCTGCCCCTGAATAACTTTTTAATCTGGTTCTGACTACACTTGAGAGCCATATTTGACACCTCTGGTTTAGATAAAGAAATCAACAACTCTAGTTATCTAGATTTAGATATAGAGTAGGTATTTCGTATCATTTGTCAGTTTCTGAGGTATGATGTTAACATGAAAAGTTAAGAGAAGGCTTTTATTAACTGATTTGAAGTAGTTCCATCCAGCACATTCCTGATCTGGTCCCACTACTAATTAGCACAGAAGCCTTAACCTGAGTCATTTTTCTTATTTGAGCAAGTTCATCCCATCCTAGATAGTGTAGTGGCCCTCCACTGAGCAGGAGAGAGAGGACTGATCACCATATCGGGAATCAGATTTAGTAAGAATGACTGATCAACTTTAGTCCTACTGTAGTTCAGAACTCCTGAACTCAGGTGATCCACAAGTCCCAACCTCTCCAGTAACAGGGTTTACAGGCATGTTGCTACCATACCTGGATGTATCCTCGGGATTCTGCTGACACACTTCTTTCTTTCTCTTTTTTAAATAATATTTTATTTTTCCCTAATGATATGTTAAAAACAATTTTTAATATTTGGCTTTTTTTTTAAGTTTTGAGTTCCAAATTCTATCCCTCACTCCTCTCCCCCTCCCTGAGATAGTAGGCAACCCAAAATGGGTTATACATGCTGCCAGCACATTTCTTAATGGTTGATTTTCATAATAAATCAGGATAGAAAATTATGAAAATCTAAATAGTAAAGCATAATTCTCATCATAACCATCCCCCAAAATTCCTATTGCACACACACACACACACACACACACACACACACACACACACCACACACACACACATTTGTGACTACCTCCTTCAAACTTCAAGGACCCCTGAGTTTGTCAGTACCGGTCCTTTTCTAATAAGGTTTCAGAGCAGCCTTAGTTGTACTAACTGAAAATTTCATCATAATAGAGGCTAATTTTCTGGTGATGAATCACTCTGAATTTAGCTAGACTGGTTCTTAGATGATAGATTATCATCAGTATGAAATCAAAACCAATTTGAAGTCATTTGAGCTCATTTGAGCTTGAATCCTGCCTCTATCCAGGTATGGTGGCACATACCTGTAATCTAAGCTACCAGGGAGGCTGAGGTTGGTGAATCTCTTGAATTCAGGAGTTCAGAGCTACAGTGGGTTTTGCTAAGTGTCCATACTAAGTTAAGGACCAATATGATGAACCATATGAAACAGAGAAATAGTGGGATACCCCCAGGCTGCCTATAGAGAGGCAAAGCATTCTAGATCAAAAACAGAGCAAGTCAGGCCCCTGAGTGACCCTGTCCGTCCAGTCTGGATGAGATTCCAGTTAAATTAGAAGTTAAAAAAGAAAAATTAATGAATTGCAGCTCTGCCATTCACTATCTCTTTGACCTTGGACAAATAACTTAATCTTTATGAGCTTCAGTTTCCCCATATGTAAAAGTAGGAAGTCATACTAGACAGTCACTAAAGACCTTTCTAGCTCTAGAGTTGTGGTCCATGATCCTCTTCCAAACTTTGTTATTACTCAATGTAAACTCCTTGATGATCTTTTGTCTCTTTTTGTGCCCCAAACATTTAGCACAGTGTGTGGCATGTAATAGGCACTTAATAAATGTCTATTGATTGATAAAAGAAAAAGGAATAAGCATTTATATAATACCTACCACGTACCAGGTACCGTGCCATGTTTTTTACAAATATTATTTCATTTGATCCTTGAAACAACCCTGAGAGAAAGGTGCTAATATTATTCTCACTTTACAGTTGAGGAAATTCAGGTAAATAGAAAGTAAGTCACTTGCCCAGAGTCACATAGCTAACAAATGCTTGAGGTCAAATTTGAACTCAAGCCTTCCCCACTCCAAGACCACTATTGCACCAGAAATAATATTAGTAAATACATTGGCACACCTGACACATAGTAGATACCCAATAAATATTTGTTCCCTCCTTTCTCCCTGCTATTAGGAGAACCGCCATCCCTCCACTCACCCAGATTCACACTCAATGTCATACTTACATGCTCATGCTCACTCCTCATACCCAATCTGTTGCCAAATCTTGTCATTCTTCTCTCCATATCTTTCCTACATGTCCCCTTTTCTCCACTCACATAACTACCACCATAATTCAGGCCCCAATCACCTCTCACCTAGACAATTTCAACAGCTTCCTAATTGGTCTTCCTGCCTCCAGTCTCTTCCCTCTTCAATCTATTCTTCATACAAATGTCAAAATTATTTTCCTTAGGTGCATATCTATCCATATCACTCTCTTACTTAATAAACTCCACTGACTCTGTGTGACCTCTAGGACCAAATATAAAGTTTAGTTTGATGTCTCAAGCTTTGTGCAGCCTGGCTTCTTCCTACATTTCCAGTCTTCTTAACCATTATGCCCCCTCCATGCATGCTACAATCCAGGCATAATGGCCCACTTTCTGTTCCTCATACATGATGCTCTGTCTCCCATTCCTGTGCCTTTACAGCCGCCATCCCTTGTTCCTGACATGCTCTCTCTCCTCACCTTGGTCTCTTAAAACCCCTGACTTCCTTCAAAACTCAACTGAAGAGCCACCTTTGACAAACAGTTTTTGTCCATCCCCCCAGTTCTAAGTGCAGCCCCTCTAAGGTTACCTTGTATCTCCCTTGTATGTATCTTGTAAATAACCTAAATATACAATCTATCTCCTTTTTTAGAATGGAATCTCCCTGAAGTCAGGAACTGATTTTTTAAATTTTGTATTCCCAGTTTTTAAGAGACTGTCTGGATCATGCTAATTTCTAATTATTGATAAATTGATTAATTGATCCTGTTTGTAGAACTTACTGACATTTGAACCATAGAGAATTCAGTCATGTTCACTCTACAATGAAGCTTTTAAACTCTTCATATCTCTAGAATATTTTCAACTACCAAATTTCCTAAGGGAGACCATACCTCAGCCAACAGACAACTATAAGTGAAGTTGAAACTTTGTTTGAAGCACTTTTAAGTAGTACAACATACAGTGTGGGCAAATGAAAAGGGCACTAATCTTGGCGTAATGGAAACTTTAAACCCAGTCTCTGACACTAATTACCTAAGTGACCTTTGGTAAGTCACTTAACTTCTCCTGGATTCATTTTACTGATCTGTAAAAGAGAGGGGCTAGGCTAGGCTACATAGTAGGGAGAAAGGAGAGAGCACGTATTTATCAACTCTGAAGTCATTTAGATCTATGTTCTAACCATTACTGAATTCCAAAACATATCTGCATAACTCTTGGAGTATATGAAAAATTACTAAACTAATAACAAGTTTGGTTATCAGAATAAGTAGGATTTGACATTACTGGGTTGACTCATCAAAAAGTTATGACTGAATTCACCAACAAGCTGTAAAAGTCACACAAGTTTTTGGCACTAGTTACCAAAAAACCGAGGATAATGGTCAAGGATTTGGCAAGCTTGTGTTTTATACAGTTATCCCAGAGATCAAAGCTAGAGCTTTAATGACAGTGATGAGAGGAAAACCACTAACTTGCACCAATTGTAGAGAAGTTCTCACCACAGTCATCTATAATAGACTAATTCTGGAGGTGATAACACTGGTTTTCAGGGTGGTCTTTTTAGTCTCTTTCAGCAGTATAGGATTCACTTAGAAACTATTAAGTTTCCAAACCAAATAACAGACCTGAGCCAAAAATATGGTTACTGAGAAAAGGAGATTGTCAGAATCTGTTAGGTCAGTCGGAACCTTTTGCAGCGATATTATCAGAAACTCAGAGGATAGTTTCTTATGTTTCTTACGTGGTGCACTATATTGGAACTTCTCTGGCTAACCTCCACAATGCCCCAAAGTTGGTACCTCCCTGATTTCAGTCTCCTTTAATGTTTTGTCTTCCTCCCTTAGACTATGAGCTCCTTGAGGGCAGAGACAGTCTTTCTTTTTTATTTTTATCCCCAACACTTAACAGTGCTTAGCACATACTAGGCACTTAATAAATATTGATTGATTGATTGATTTAAGCACGGAGGAAGGAATACAGGTAAAAATTCACATAAATCATTGCTCAAAACTAGGGCTAAACTGGGCCTTTAATCTTGAAATGATGACAGCTCACATTTTTCTAGCACTTGAACTCTTATAAAGTATTTTCCTCAGAACAGTACCATGAGGTAGACAGTCTAAAAATAAGTTGGAGTTAAGAGACTTTTTAAAATTTCGAACTTGTGATGATTTTTTCCATACTTTCCCTGGAGTCTCGTTCTTGTGATTTGTAATTGTAATACTGATTTGATGGGTACAATTTAAAGGTTTTTTATTGAAAAAACTACTTGATTTCTTTTTGTTGTTATTGTTGTTCAGTCATTTTAGGCATACCCAAATATGATGCCATTTTTAGGTTTTATTGGCAAAGATGCTGGAGTGATTTGCCATTTCTTTCTCCAGTTCATTTTACAGATGAGGAAACTGAGACAAACAGAGCTAAGTGACTTGACTAGGGTCACACAGCTAGTAAGTGTCTGGAGGCCAGATTTCAATTCAGAAAGATAAGCCTTCCTCACTCCAGGCACAGCACTCCATCCATTATGTGAACTACCTACTCCAATTTCTTTTAGGCTCATGCTAATTTCTTCCAACAAACTCAATTTAACATTGGCTATATGGCACAATGGATAGCATGCTAGACTTAGAGTCAGGAAGAAATAGCTTCAAATCTTACCTCAGTCACTTATTAGTTGAGTGAATGTGGGCAAATCACTTACCTGGGCATCAGTTTCTTCATCTGTAAAATGGGCGTGATAATATTATCTCCCTTATTGGGCTATTGTGAAAATTAGAGATTATGACTCCAAAGCCATTGCCATCCTTAAAGTGCTTTATAAATATCAACTCTTATTATAAAATTCTCTGTATATAAATTCAGTATCTTAAAGTTATATAAATGTCATCATCATCATCCGTATTAAAATGGACTATTTTGGGTGTGGGCCACTAGGTGGCACAGTAGAGAGACTGACTCAGTTTCCTCATCTGTAAAATGAGCTGGAGAAGGAAATGGCAAACCACTCCAGTATCTTTTCCTAGAAAACTCCAAATGGGGTCACAAAGAGTCAGCCATAACAGAAAAATGACTCGATGACAAATGCTTGTGTGTGTGCGTGTGTGTGTGTGTGTGTGTGTGTGTAGCAAGAACAGTATAAAGATGAAAGGTTGCTTGCTTTCATAGCTTACCTTTATTATTTAAATTATAAGATTAAATCCTAAGGTGCAGCTAGATGGTGCAGTGAATAGAGCACTGGCCCTGGAGTCAGGAGGACCTGAGTTCAAATCCAGCTTCAGACTCTTAACATGTACTAGCCATATGACCCTAGGCAAGTCACTTAACCCCAATTGCCCTGCCTTTCCCCCCCTCCAAAAAGCAAAAAACAAAAAAAGATTTAAATCTTAAGCACAAAATCTTTTCTGAATCTAGTCAGATGTTTAGCCAGAAGCATATTCTTCATCTCTAGAATTGTCTTTGGTGTTCACCCCAATGTAATTTTTAGATCCTCTTTCAAAATTCCATGTACAGGCTTTGGGGCTCCTTTCTCCCACTGAAGCAAATCAGTCAGTGCTTCCTTGTTAAAGAAGGAACAGTGCCAGCTCCAATAACCAACCCCATCACAACAAGTTAGTGTATTTGTGCACCACAGGAAAACATATGCATAGAAAAAAAATTTTAATTTCTACCAGAGGTTCCTAAAGGACTGGTCTTAAGAAGGAATTGATCACCTTAAAAATTCCCGCTGTACTTTTCGTTTAAATAACTTGCTATTGGACATCTTAGGGAATGGAAATCTTTCCAACTGGTCACTAAAGATTATTCAATCATTGTGGGATCACAAATCTAGAACTGGAGTGGATCTTAGTCTAACTTCAACCCCAACCCCATTTACAGGAAAGTAAAACCTAGAGAGCTTAAGGGATTTGCTCCTGGTCATATTGTAACTAGCGGAGGAAGATTAGAATTCATGTTTTCTGACTCGAAAACCAGCACTCTTTCCACTATGCCCTGCTTCAACTGGAGTCTAAAGATCTGAGTTCAAACTCTGTGACTACTTCTTACTAGCTGTAGTGGACCTGGATAAATCACTCAACCTTTATTTGCCCCAGTTTTCTCATGTGTGAAATAGTGCTAACAATATCCCACAGGGGTATTGAGAAACTTAAATATGGTAACAGGTCTCAAGCGTTTTTTTAAAAGTGCTATAAAATGTCATATTATACTTTAACATTTTAATCTATGTTCATTAAAATCTTGTTATATCTCTACAACATCTCTCTCTGTTCTCTCCATTCACATAGTCACCACCCTAACTGAAGCCCTAATCACCTCATTCTTTCAGATACTCCCTCCAGTGGGCCAAGTTGTAAGCCATCTATGCCTTCTTATCTGGAACAATTCTTATACATGTCCTCTCATTAATTCTCCATAAAGGATCTACCTAATGTGCTGGAAGCATCTCTCTGGGCTTTTTAACATCTCATGGGTAAGAGCTTATCACTTGGGCAATTATTAGTAATCATAATAAATTGACTTCTTCAGTCATGTGCATTCTACCAGATGCCACTTTTTTGGAGATTAAAGATGACTGACTGCAAACAAGATTACTTCAAATTTAGCAACAGATTGAATTAGTAATAATCTGAATATAAAAGAGGCAATAAACTTCTGTTTATCCCCAGAGGGAAGAATGAGAAATTATGGATGGAAATCATGAAAAGGCAAAGTTAGGCTATCTATAAGGAAAAAAAACTTTTTAAATGTTAGAGCCCTTCATAAATGGAATGGGATAATTATAGAAGTAATAGTCAAACTTCATTAGGTCTTCAAGCAGAGGTTGAACTTTTTGTTAAATGTAGATTGAACAAATGGCTTCTGAGGTCCGTTCCAACTCTAACATTCTGTGAATATTCTCAGTATAGTGATATTGCAAGTGATTTGCAGGCAGGAATATTTCATGTGACAAAATGAGAATTTTAAAGTATTTTATTCTCTATGTCTTCTAGCAATATCTTTAATTGAAAAGTTGTCTTTTGCAACAGTATCTGGCTGTAAAGGCCACAATTTGTCTATAAAACTCAAATCGCCAGCCACTTGTCTAATCTTTCATAGCCCTAGCTAGTCACACTGAAATTCATATATATATATCTAATTGGAAATTATGTTTCCCTCATGCAGTGTGTGAACCAGCTAACCACTGACCAAAGTGGTGATTAATAGTGTTGCTTCTTCCTCCCCAAGCTCCTAAGTACAGAGTGAAGTCAATTCAATTACCACCTTTAAGTCCCCTGCTGCTTTCAAGAATATTATTCCTTTCAATTACCAAGAAAATTCTACCAATCTTGTTCAAAAATAAAAATAATATCCACAGGTTTTTTTTATTGGCTTCTTCTACAGCCTCCCACCCACCCAAAGAAAAATGAAATGCAAACAATTACAAAAAAATCTCCTTATCATTTATTGTCCTTTCATTGCCTCTCTCCATTTCTCTGTGTGTGTGTGCGTGTGTGTGTGTGTGTGTGTGTTTTCCCTCAAGGGATGTTTTTCCCTTTAGCTCCCCTGAAGCTCTCTGGAAAAAGCTTCCTACTCTGCTCTTTTATTTTCTTGACCGCTTGTGAAAATTGAGTCATTACAGCTCAGAGAGTTGATGATAATTTATAATCCACCCCACTGGGAAACATTTAGCTTTGGGTCAGCTGTTCAGGCCAAGCTAGGTACTGAGGCAGCTGGATCAACAAGACCACTTTTTGTCATTGGGCAGACCAAGGGATTTCCATTAAGTTACCAGACTTTCAAGAAGTCAAATGCTAGCCATTCCCTTTAATTAACAAACCATAAACTCCCTTGATTTATGAGTCTCTAGGACTTGAAGTATCCTCTTCCACCACTTCGGAGATAACTAATTTTGAAATAATTCGTCTGTATACTCTCCTCTTCTCATAAGGTTACTTGTATGAGAGCTTTAGAAATGATATTTATAAGTAGCCCTCTGCAATGGCAAAGAACTAGAAATTGTCAAGATGTCCATCAATTGAGGAATGGCTGAACAAGTTGTGGCATATGATTGTGATGGAATACTACTGTGCTATAAGAAATGATGAGCTCAGTGATCTTAGAAAAATATGGATAGACTTGTAAGAAATAATGAACAGTGAAATGAGTAGATCCAAGAGAACAGAGCATACAGTAACAGCAATATTGTTTTAAGAACGACTTTGAGTGACTAAGTCATTTTGAATACTATAAATACCCAAATTAACTACAAAGGACATGTGAAGGAAGACATTATCTACATCCAGAGAAAGAACTAATAAAATGAAGTATGTATAGAATGATTTTACACACACACACACACACACACACACACACACACACACACACACACATCTGTCTAATGATAGCCATCTATTGGTGGGGAAGAAAAAAAAGAAATTTCCATGATAACTATTATATATTTAAAGGAACAGCAAGTTGAACAGAATAGATTTGCAGTTTCATATGCATGGTCTTTTTAAAAATTATACCATGTTATGGAAATGATTGTTTTATTACATAAATTAAAAATTAAATAAAAAGTTTTTTAAAAAGAAATTGTGGGTATTAAATACATGGCAGTTGATGTCAACTGGTTCAGCTTTTTCAAACTGGCTGATTTCTGTAGTAGAATCACATATCTGCTTAATGAAAAGACTAAAAATTTTCCGTCTTTAAACCTAAACACCGAAGTCATAAAGAAACGACCTCAATTTTGATCATCTCAGATAGAGGCCCAGCCATGGGAGCATTGTTCTTATCAGCTCCCAGGGTAGAAAAACCCATCAAATTCTACTTTCCCCAGGTCAGTTAAGGTGACCATTTTCCAGGGACTCCTCTGTTCTTCTTTTAGAGAGGGGTCAGATCTAAAATTTGAAAGAAAAAAAGGCATGGTTTCTGGAATTTCATAAGCTCCCACTTAAGTTATTCCAATATGGAATAAAACAGGAGAGAGCCTCCTCCCTCATAATATCTAGACATCTGAATATTTGGGAAATCCTGATGACTGAGTTTTTCATTATCTGCCCAAATGTTCAGCATCAGAGAGATGCAGTAAAAATCTCAAGGACAATGAGCAGGAAATGCTGGCCACCTACTCCTCTGAAATAGGGCTTATGAGCAGTAATCTTCAAATCTTGTGGTTGATTAAAACATTACGTACCATCTTTCTGTAGTTGTTCCCGTTGTTTCAGTCATGTTTGACTCTCTGACCCAATTTGAGGTTTTCTTGGCAAAGAGACTGAGTGATTTGCCATTTCCTTTTCCAGTTCATTTTACAGATAAGGAAACTGAGGCAAACAGGGCTAAATGACTTTTTCAGGGTCACATAGCTAGTAAGTGTCTAAAGCTGGATTTGAACTCAGAAAGATGAGTAAAATCTGACCCCAGGCCTAGCACTCTATACACTGCACCACCCAATTGCCCACATCTCATTTTACATCTTTAAAAATCCTACAGAGAACAGTTGTGATAAAGAATATTTATAAAGTTAAATCACAAGATCTAACTATGTATGACCTTAGAGGTTATTGAGTCTAACCTCCTAATTTTACAGATGAGGAAACTGAGGTTGATAAAGGTTAAATAGGGGCTGCTAGGTGGCACAGTGAATAGAGCACCAGCCCTGGAGTCAGGAGGACCTGAGTTCAAATTTGACCTCAGACACTTAACACTTACTATCTGTGTGACCTTGGGCAAGTCACTTAACCCCAATTGTCCTGCCTTCCCCCCTCCAAAAAAAATTTGATAAAGGTTAAATAATTTGCCCAGGAAGACACAGTAAATTTCCGAGGTGGAATTTGCATTCAGGTTCCAGCCCTGTGTTCTTTTACATTGTTCCACCTAACTGAAGTCCTGAGAAGGCCAAAATGGAGTGGGTAGTTGTTTTGGGCAATTTCAGCTTACACTTTTAAGCTGTACCTCATGAAGTTATTTCAACTTGTGGTATCTTTCATGGAAGAGAATAATGGAATGACAAACTGGATACCATAGAACAAATATAAATACTATAAATTCTGGCCCTTCCCCAACCCCTCCTTCTGGTACACATTTTGCAGAACACCTTAGCTCAGGCTCTTACAGAGATTTCTTGGAGATCACACCCTCACAACCTTTAATGAAGCCACACTCGTGATACCCTAGGAGATAGTCCAAACGTCTTTCCCCTAGAGATGAAAAGGGGCATAGAAAGTCCCAGGGTCACAATTTGAACAAAATCCATGAACCTGAACTCTCCACCCTCTGAGAGAACACCCAGGCAGTATTTCCACCTGCATTCACAGCTTGAAGCAAATACTTTAAGCAAAGACCCTGAAAGAAACAGCCTAAGAGATCCCCAGTGAGATCTGGAGTTCTGACGAAATGATTTGAAACAAATGCAAATTCATTTCAAAAAGTCACCAAAAAAACTTTTTGAAAATTCCTGCCTCTTAGGCTTTTTCTTCCATGTGATGGAGAACCAAAGAAAGATACAGCAGTTTTCAACCTGTGGGTGATGTTCAATTTGTAACAATGAAAATACATCCCACATATCAGATATTTATGTTATGATTCATAACAGTAGCAAAATTACAGTTATGAAGTAGCAATGAAAGTAGTTTTACGGTTGGGGGTCACCACAACATGTATTAAAGGGTCACGGCATTAGGAAGGTTGAGAACCACTGGTTAGAAGATGAACACATTTAGTCACAGTCAGCAATTTTCTCCAAAGCACTTATGTTTTGGTACAAATGTGATAGTGACCTGTGTAGGGCTTTTCCATTAGTTTCTTTGTGCAAGAGGTTCATTAATTTAATTTAGTTGAGAACTACATTATCTCCTAAGTTAAGATTTCAAACATCTGTACTTTGGTAATGTCTCTGTCTCCTTTCCTGTTAATATCTTTGTCTCCTCTTGACACTCATGCCAAATTTTCTATTTTATACCTCAAGTAAATGTATGATATTCTCACATATAGGAAAATGTTCTATAAAACAAACACACTACAACCTGCATTAATTGGAGTGTTCAGGAATTAGGACACTTTAATTTCTAACTGTTAATTAAATAGAAAGTTGACCACAGAGTCGGGAAGAATAGACTTCAAGCTTTGCCTTGGACACATACTAGTTATGTGACCCTGGAAAATTCACTTAATCTCTCCCTGCCCCCAGACATCACTCTAAGAACATTAGTTGCAGATAAAAGTTATGACCTACATTGGCAGACAGTTTCCCCATTACACTGATGAAATCTGGTAAAAACTAAAACCAAAAACAATTCCAAAAAACAAATTCAAATTAGCTGAGAAATCCACCATTGCTCCAACCATGGTAGTGGAAACTCTTTATAGGGCATATGTATTAGTCCACGTCTTTTCTTAGTAAGCAGCAATCTTACCCAGGAGCTTCCCTCTTTACCCTGTCATATCTCTCTATCATGCTAACCCCTCCTACTCTCATTTATTAGTCTTAGTTCTCCATGGTAGGGAAAGACTGGAAGCGGCCAATCTTCATCCCCCTTCTGGCTCCACTTTTAACTTTCTAGACTTTGACACCATCTCCTTACACTGATCCCATACCCACCCTTCCTTTCAGTTCCCTTTTGTGTGTTGTCTTTTTCCATTAGAATGTAAGTTCCTAAAAACAGGGGAACATTTTACAAAGTAACAGCAATATTGTAAGGATGATGAACCGTGAAAGACTTAACTATTCTGATTAAGATAATGATCCAAGACAATTCCAAGGGTCCCATGATGAAAAATGCTATCCACCTCCAGAGAGAGAGAAGTGATGAACTCTGACTTCAGACTGAAGTAAACTTTTTAATTATTTTTCTTGTCTGGGTATGTGTGTTTTTTTCTTTTGCAACCCAGCTAATATGAAGATATATTTTACCTGACTTCACATGTACAAGTGATATCATATTCTTGCCTTCTCAAGAGGTGGGGAAGGGGTGGGAGGGACAGAATTTGGAACTCAAAACATTTTTAAATGAATACTATTTTTACATGCAATTTGGAAAGATTTACAGAAATAAATAAAACTATATTTTAAAATTTTTTTAAAAGAATGTAAGCTCCTTGAGGGTAGGGACTGTCTTGCTTTTTGCTTGTATTTTTAAATACAATATTTAGCACAGAATCTGGCATATAGTAAGTACTTAATAAATATCTGCTGCCTTTCCTCATAGAATTTCAGTATTGAAATGGACCTGAGAGGCCATCTCAATCAGTCAATACACATTTATTAAGTACCTAGTCCATCTAGTCCAAGTCATACCAAAAAAAATAATAATTCTTTGTACAATGTACTCAAAAAAAGCAATATACATTTAAAAAAAATAACTTCCAAGGAGAGGGAACACAGTAACTCTTTTTTTTGGTCTTTTCAGGTTTTCTGGAGTGGGGGGAAGCAGGGCAATTGGGGTTAAGTGACTTGCCCAAGGTCACACAACTAGTAAGTATCAATTTGAACTCAGGTCCTCCTGACTCCAGGGCCAGTGCTCTATTCACTGCACCACCTAGCTGCCCCAAGCCCAGTAACTCTTGAGTCATCCTATTCAACTTTTGGACCACTAATTATTAGGAAGTTTGGGGGTTAGGTTTTTTTTCCCTGATGTCAAACCAAAACATGCCTCTTTGCAACTTTCACCCATTGCTCCTGGTTCTCCATACTTCTTGCTGTTATTCAGTTGTTTCAGGAATGTCTGAATTGTTCGTTAAGTTGTTTTTTAGTCACGTCCAATTCTTTGTGACCCCATTTTGGGTTTTCTTGGCAGAAATACTGGAGTGGTTTGCCATTTCCTTTGCCAGCTCATTTTACAGATGAGGAAACAGAGGTAAACGAGATTAAGTGACATGCCCAGAGACACACAACTAGGAAGTGTCTGAGGTCAGATTTGAACTAAGGAGTCTTCCTGACTCCAGATCTGGTACTCTGAGCATGATTACACCACCTAGATGCCTCACACTAGAGCCAAGTCTTTTCCACTGTCTCCTCCCATGTGTCCTCTAGATTTGCCCTTTTCTATTCTCAGTATCACCACAACAGCTCAAATGGAGTTTATGCATCATGATTCTCAACAAAAATTCACATTATATGGTACCAGAAATGGATTTGGTGTAAGAGATAAGGCTTGTAGGTGTGTTGATTCTAGGACACATATACACATGAAGTTGGAGTTTTGAGTCAACCAACTTACAAATTTTTATCATGGACTATGTACTTGGTCCCATAGTCAAGGCTGATCAATGAATTTTCATGAATAATATTAATAGTTAACATTTACATAGTACCAACTACATGCCTGGCACTATGCTAAGTGCTGTACAATTATTGTCTCCTTTGGACCTCACAACACCCCTGGAAGGCCTAGTCTTGTTGTCGTCCTTTGTTCTCAAAGAGGACCAAAATTCCATCACTATGTTGGGGCCAAGGTACGGTGTGACCAATTGTGACTGATTAGATCAGCGTGAGCTTGGAAGGCTCCCCCACAAGTTAGTTACAAACAGTCCATGTGAACACTGGGAGTAGTGATGTCTCTAAATTTGTGCATTTCATGTTTCTTTTGAGCTACCAAAATTCTATTTTGCTCAGAGAGCATGATTCCTTCTTCGACCTGGGCACACCATGCTGGGCAGTCCTGTGCCAGTGTCTCCCATGTCTCAAATTCATTCCAAAGTTCTTCAGAGAGACCTCAAGAGTGTCCTTGTATCACTTCTTCTGACCTCCATGTGAGTGCTTGCCTTGTGTGAGTTCTCTGTCAAATAGTCTTTCAGGCAAACATGATTGACATTTGAACAACATGGCCAGCCCATTGAAGATGCACTCTCTGAAGTAGAATTTGAATGTTTGGCAGTTTAACTCCAAAAAGGACCTCAGGGTCTGGAACCTTATCCTGCCAGGTGATCTTCAGAATCTTCCTAAGACAATTCAAATGGAAATGATTCAGTTTCCTGGCTTGGTACTGGTATATTGTCCAGATTTCACAGGCATACAACAATGAAGTCAGCACAAGGGCTCTGTAGACCTGCAGCCTAATACTTCTCTCCCACATTTTCTTTTGGAGCCTCCCAAACACTGAGCTAACTTTGGCAACACATGTATCAACCTCATCATCTCTGCATACATCCCTAGAAAGTATAGTGCCAAATTAAGTGAACTTATCCATAGCATTAAAAATTTTCTCCAACCCCATTCTCAATTCTCTGATGCTTGTGCCATTTTTGGCAGAACAATTAACATCAAAAAAGCAGAGCTTCTCCACTAACCAACATCACACCATCCATACAGGGAGCCATCAGTTATAGCAAACGGAGAAATTTGGAATGCTGTGGATAAGTTCACTTACCTTGGCAGTGTACTTTCCAGAGATGTACACCTGGGAGGTAGGTGCTATTATTACCTCCATTTTAGATGCAAATAGGTTAAATGACTGCCCCGAGGTCACACAGCTGGTAAATGTCTAAAGTAAGATTTGAACTCGGATCTTCCTGACTCCAGGCCCAGTGCTCTATCCACTGTACTACTTAGCTGCCTTTTTTTTTTTTCTGATTTGGTTCATACTGAAGTGAACTGTATTCACAGTGAAGTAATAAAAATAAGGCTTTTATTATTAGTGCTAAGGCATGGACCTATGATTTCACTGGTATACTTAATAAATATATTAAGTATATTTATTATATATAAGTATATACTCAATAAAAAATAATACAAAATAAGGAAACTCCCTCTACCAATGCAGACCAGCATCTTCTCTTCAACCTGTTGTATAATGGAGTGGCCTAGAATGCTGAGAAATTAGGTGACTTGTACAGGCACTAACCAGCTATGTGATTTTGGGGCAAGCCCCCCTTTGGGCTTGTTTCCTTATTGATTAAATAAAGGCATTATATTAAACAATAGCAGTGAGGTACTGCAGTGGATAGAGCACTGAGTTCACAATCTGAGCACCTCCACTTTGCTGTGTAATCCTGGGCAAGTCTCTTCACCACTGTCTGCCTCGGTTTCCTCATCAGTAAAAAGGGGATGACAATAAGGTTTCTGGGAGGATCAAAAGAAATAGCATTTGTAACGTTCTTGACAAACCTTAAAACATACAGAAACACTAGCCCATAACAATGTCTAAGAGGTCTCCTGTGCCTTAAAAACTGGAAGTCTGTGATTTGATATGCCTTTAAGAGTTTGTTAGACACACGTTTCAAAAGGCAAAGAATCAAGATTTGGGCATATAGAGGATTACATATCTTTAATGAAATCTATCAAGAAAATTAAGGCTAATACATAGTCTACTGAGTTTATGGACCACTTTTGGAGTCAAAGAGGCATTCCCTATAAACAAAGCTACCTTTAATTTAATGTGAAATAACTCATTTGTTAGGGTCACATGGATAGTTACTGAAGCTAATAAAAGGTCAAAGCAGATTTGTAAATACATTTTAAAACTATTAATCTGCTATCTCTCAACCTTCTTTCTTCTAGGTAAAATAAATTAGAACTAGTCATCCCGAACCAAACAGACCAACAAAAAGGTGAAGAGGTGATATGTTAACAGAGTATAGGATGTGTTCTCCTTCTTTTCTGAGAATAGAGGAGGAAACAAATGTATTTGCAGCAAGAGAAACTTATGATCCTGATAAAGGCAAATTTTGCAACAATGGTAGGTAAGTTTAAATCCTGAAAAGAAGTTTGTAAAATTCTGGATTAGGTTAGAAAGACCTTCTCTAGGATTTCTTTCTATATACCCTTGAGGGTAAAGACTGTCCTGTTACTGATTTTTGTACCCTTAATCCCTAGCACAATAACATACAATAGTAAGCCCTTAGTAAATGTTTGTTGTATTACACTACATTATATGATAGACCTATACCTATCCAGGATGATATGTGTCCTTTTTTCCTGGGGTGGACAATGGGGTTTGGGAATGTGAAGTTAAACGACCTCTTGTAGCCTGACCTCTTTTCCATGCCCTTATTCATGCCATTTTCTATACTAGGGAAAGCTTGTTTATTAATTGGTTGGTTGATTATTGATGCCCTCCCCCTCTTCTTCTCCCATTGAATTTCTATCTATTCTTTAAAATCAAGTTCAAATGGTACCTCCTCAATGAAGTCTTCTCAAATACCTCCCCATCAGTATGATCTCTCCCAGGATCTCACAAAGCACTTTAGTTTGCAGCTATCTAAAGAAATCAAATCCCAACATCAATTAAGACCTACAGTACACAAACTATTGTGTTGGACCCTAGACATACAAAGTTAAAAACACAACAGTAAATGCAAAAGATGTCCAGCAGGCAGTGGACATTTGAATGTATGAATGTATGAGTGGAGTTCATGAAAAAAAGGTCAGGGCTAAAAACACATCTAAACCCTGCATAAAGTTGATGAGATATCTGGAAGAGAGAAAAAAAGAGGGCCCAGAACAGACCTGTGAGGAACAAACATCCTGAGGAGACAAGGGACTAAAAGATGATCCAGCAATAAAGACAGGAAAGGAGCAGTCAGACAGATAGGAAAAGAATCAGGAAGAAGTAATAGCCTAGAATCCAAAGCAGAGATGACCAGGTGGAGAGGATGGTCAACATTTCCAAAATCTATAGAGAGGTCTAGGAGGATGAATTCTTGGAAAAGACCATCATATTGATCAGTTTAGATCTCTGACAACTTTGGAGAGAGCAGCTGCAGTCCATTTGTTGAGTCAGAAGGCAAATTGCTGGGATTAAGACATGAGTGATAAGGAAAAGAAGACAATAAGTAGATGGCTCAGATAGTCTGGCAGTGAACATGAAAACATATAGAGGATTATAGCTTGAGGGGGATGGGAGTATTAAGTACAGGTTGCTGTTTTTCTAGAAGATGGGGACAACAGTATATGTTTGCAGCTAGAAGGAAAGGATACAATAGGTAAGGAGAAACTGAGATGATCCAGGAAGCAAGCTCCTTATAAAGATGGAAAGAGAGGAGACCTAGGGATGGGGCGAGTTTTATATTAGTCTTGACAAAAAAAAAAGTCACTTCTTTAGAATCTGGAACAAAGAAAATAATAAGAGATCACAAGGAAGGGTTTTGAGCTGTGGAATGAGAGAAGAGAAAGTACACTATGGAATGTTTATTTTTCCCAATAAAGCAGAGGTGATCAGATTTAACAGACCTGTAGCAATTTATGAATGTAAATATTGAAAACTATATTAAATAGATGGAGTGAACCTCAAAGGAAAAAAAAAGATTTGAATAGGAGCAAAGGAATAGTCTGAAAGTGACAGTGAAGTACAATGAATATGTCAACTCCTTTCCTCCTGACCCAGGGTGTCAGAGACTACCCTCTCAAAAGCACCAGATACTGGAAATGTCAAAGAATTGACAGGAGTTCCTCAGGAGGGAACCCTATTACAGGGAACAAAAGAAAGTTGGAAGAGATTTATAAGAGGAAAGGGAACCTATAAACAGAACTTGGATTCCAGATAACATAATGGAATGAGAGGACAGTGGGTAGGCTATGTACCATAGAGGGATAAAGATGATTTGAATGAGAGTACTGAAGAGATAGTAGGGGAAAAGGATTTTCCCCTGAGCAGATGGTGACTAAATATAGAGATATGAGTAGCACAAGGTGGTGGCTGGAGGCCACAAGAATGGGGGGAAAGCCCTGACTTCCAGGATCCTGTCATAACTAAGCCAAGATCTAGACACAGTGATGTGTCGTCTGCTTCTACCACTTGTCATTCCAAAAGCTGGGGACCTAAGGGTGGAGACCCTGGGAAGAATGAACTCTGTTCTAGAAGAAACACTGAACATGGAACAGGTACTTCACTCCTAAACTCTGAATCCTGGGAAGTAGGTCTGGTAACCTGAGGCTCTGCATCTCTGATGAGTCCATTCAGCATCTCTTTCTAAGACATGTGGGCCCTCACAAACTTTCCACTCTCTCCTTCAAGTACAAGTCAATGGATCTGTGATCTCATGGATGCAGATACTCTTATCCACACATCCTCATCAGGGTGACTCTGGTCCAAGTCATCCCATAAATCCTCCATAGGACATCCATGCAATGTGCCCTTCCTCTAGGTCTCGTGACATTACATGGCTGTATCATGTGATATGTAGCACACAGATTGTCCACCAGTTATCCCTCATTCTCACTATATCAGGCTCACCACCATTTAGGGTCAGACATTTCTTTGAGGATAGCTTTATAACATTTCATGTTTACAATTTCTTCATCAGTAATATGCTGCAGCCTACTTAGATCCACCATTCATCTGTCCATTAGCCTTGGGTAACTCATGATTTTGATTCTTCAGATGATGTGGTTTTCCATGCTTCATGTAGTACTA
Organism: Pseudochirops corinnae; assembly: GCA_028646515.1. Lineage (NCBI taxonomy): Eukaryota > Metazoa > Chordata > Mammalia > Diprotodontia > Pseudocheiridae > Pseudochirops > Pseudochirops corinnae. Next base: position 196,280,919 of record CM053585.1, on the reverse strand, counting down.
TACATTATAGTCATGTGTTTTTTGTTTTAACCTTATATCAATCAGTTCTAAAGGAGTAGAATAAAAATCTTATATAAACTTAGTTTTCCTTCCTGTGCCTGTCATAATGCCCTCTGAACCAGAGTGTGCAGCACGTACTTAATAAATGCTTGCTGAAGGAATGAATGCTTTAATTTATGCCACATTTTTTTGGCTTCTAGAGAGTACTTGATCCCTGGCTATCTCATTAGCCTTATTTCTGAGTTCTCAGTTTTAACCAGGAAACCAGAGAGCCCGAGGGTTTTGTATATAGGTTCAATAGAATGTCACCTTACTGGAGAACTGAACAGCCTGTCTCCAAGAGCAAACAGATCTAACCAGGGATCTAATGCACATCAGTTTCCCTTGGACTTAAAAGATTCAATCCAATTCTCTTGACCTTTGTTTATAATAGACTAAGAAGGCCTGGTAAGTGCTTGAATTGCTTCTTGTAAATGTAGTCCACATAGTTGGCAGAGATTTCTCCTCCCCTCAGCAACAAGGCCTGGGTATACCACTGTACATATTAAAGGAGTGCTTTTCTTTCTAAGTTAAAATTGAAAAACAATTCATTTTTATGAGTTAAAATTGCAATAGGCTAATCCTCTGCCGATCAATCACAAATGATGCAGGATTTGCCTCTAGTGTGCAGCTGGGAGACAGCTAAGAACAAGAGGCAGCTGTCCCTGCTGGAAGCAAAGTTTCCAGATGTCTGAGAGTGAGACCTTCGCATTTGTGGAGCAAAGCTCAACAGGCTGTAAATAAGTAGGAGACTTGAGACCTGCTCTCTGAGCCGTTGGTGGTGCTGCCCAGTTCATTTGCTTGCAACCTAGAAGGATGGAAGCCCTTTCAAAGCAAAACTGATGGAAATAGTTTGTGACTCAACATGAAACCCTGAGTATGGTTTTCTGGGAGATCCAATTACATTCACTCAAAAAAAAAAAAAAAGGCTACAGAACATTCCCTTGGGTTTGGTAGATGTGTGGAGGTGGTGGTCCAGCATGGAATATTAGTTAACAAAGAGCAAAGTTTGACTGAAGGAACTGATCACCCTGCACCACCCCCTCCCCTGCCACAAACACCCCATAACCTCCCCCTCCTCCCCAAACATCCTATAGTCCTAGAGCCTAAGCAAGGAAATTCTACCGCTTAACAGGAGGTGGAGCTGATTACCCCAGAAATGTTTTGCATTAAGAAGAAACAAAGGATGCATTTCCTTCTTAGATTTAACTGATTATTATTGGAGAGAGTTTGATTAGTTGCAAGAAAGGCTATCAATACCATTCAGTAATTAACAACTAGATTGGATTTTCCTCAGCTTCAGACTATCCTTTTTTTTTATCCCTATTCGCTTCAAAGGAGATTTTTAAATGACAGGAAGATGGACTAAGATTGTGGGCATGTAAATTAAATTTAATCTTACTCCCAAAAAGCAAAGGAAGTCTGTCCACAAGAAACCCTTTTAAATTAAAAATGCTTTTGCATCATTACCAAATCATATGAATATTGTCAAATAAATATGAACCATAATGGATAAAAGCCTGTGATTTTTTGGTTTGTTTTTTTTTTTATTGTGGACAGTGCCCTCATGTGGCTTCCAAGATGAGCTACACTTAAGAATTGCTTAAAACTCAAGGGTGAGTAAAACAATTTGACGATTCAATTAGCCAGCCTTGATAAGTAAATAAACGCTTACTAACCACAAAAAATTCTTTACAATAATTCTGAGCCACTGAAACCTTAACACACCGTTTCATTTTTATCTCCAATTTTATTTTATAAAAAAAACAAAATAATTTAACAATATAAAGAAGAATAAATTCCAACAATCTGCAAAAAAAGTCAATGGCTTCCCTGATTCTGAACAATCAACAATCTCAACTGTAGTTGAGTACTGTACCGGCATATTCAACAATTGTTATCCTTGAGGGTCCAGATGGTTGTCTCCCCATACCCCACCATACCCCCCAAACACACTCTTTCTTCTAATGTGCAAAAATGTGTTCAAATTTTCCAATACTCAATAGGGCCTGCTATGCATTGTGAATCCAATAAAAAACTGGTATGTAACTTAGCAAAGAAGTCTTAGAAAGTTGCCTGAGACTCACAAGAGTAAAAGGACTGGTCACACAGTAGTAAACGTCAGAGGTGGGATTGGAAGCCTGTTCTTGCTTACTTCAGACCCAGAAGTCTATATACTATCCGATGCTGTTCCTAACAATTGCATTTTACACACACTACACAAATACTGCTGAAATATGGGACTGAAAGCTCTCTCATGAGGTTTTCTAAGACCTGACTCCATGCTTCATGAGTTCTGACAGAGGTGAGAAATAGGTCTGTGTTCAAAGTACAGAATTTTTTTAAAAAATCTTTATAGTGTCTCACTAAAATGATAGAGGAAAACAACTGACTGTAATAAAGATGGGTGACATATGTGCTGCAGGAGCACTGTAGGTTTAAACTAACCATTTCCTGTTCTGCTGCACTCAATTTTTCCAGAAGTCAATAATGGTGTCACAATTTCTCTCACTACAAACATCTGCTGCATTGAGAATCTCATGCAAAGTGCAAGGTAAAAAATAATAATAATAAATCATGGATTCATCCTAAGTCCTTGATGGGAATGCGAGTAATCACCTTCTGGAATTAGGTCTCAAATAAGTCTTATCTACTTAGTGCCTAAGCCTCATTCTTGCAGGGAGAAGACTGTGCAGAGAGAGGTAAAATAACTTGCCCAGGGTTCCACAATCACATCAGTAGCAGCGATATCCCTGGTCATATCCTTCAGGAATCTGGAAAGTTTCATCCAGAGTCCAGATGGGCTAAGTTACTCCCCTAAATCATTCTCAAAGTCATTAATAATGTTGAGTTTTCAACTCAAGGTTCTAGGCATGGTCTCTGTTTTCCTCTGCTTTTTTTGTCTTCACTATCAGGGGGTCATTTCTACTCATGGATCCCTGATTTACAGATCCCCCCTGAAGCCATCCTTCCATGCCTTTTTGGGTTGAGGGGTAAGCCTGAGTTCCAGAAGCCTTTGCCAGAAGCCTGCAAGCTCTAGAAAATAGCTCCCACAAGATGGAAAAGTGGGGATCCAGTTTCAGACCGACTAAAGCTGAGCGCTCATCATAAAAATGTTGGCCACCACATGATGATCTATTTATTGTCGCCCATAATCACCCATGTCAGTCGAATATATCTTTAAAAAAATTATTTTTTAATGACCAAAAGCTGAGTCTATAGCTCAGGTCCTGTCATTAAAATATATGCCTATGTCAGCAATGTAAATACAGGTACATTCCACTTTAAACAACCTGATATATGAAAATCAAGATTTACAAAACCAGGAAAACCCAGATTTTAAAAATTAGAGTAGTTATTCATTTTTACAAAAGAATGCTTTACCAAAAGGAATTCACCATAAAATTTAAATAACAAGCCCTTCTCTACAACATCCCCATATACAATATTTTAAATAATTGGATTTACAAAAAAAAAAACAGCTTAAACATAGCTTTTCAGAACTACATTATACACAGTGAGGTACACTTGTAAAAATGTTTCTAAATGGACCACCAATGTGCATTTTTACACAGCCCTTTCTCTTCCTACCCAAAAGAGAAAGCAAATTTTCTAAATGCAACCTGAATTCTCAATTATTGGAACACATTATTAATACCTGTCCTTGAAGAATGAGCCAAGAGTCAGCTAGCAAAGTTGGCTAATGGACCAATGGATGACTTTTCACCTCTGTCCTGCAGTCATTACCATGTTCGGGACGTATTTGTATTTCTGGCCCAGCTACCTAGCTGTGTCTCAGTGCAAGCCCAAGTAGAATGGGCACAAAGGAACTCTGATTCTTTTCCTATGGCAATGTCTTCAGGACAAAGAGGATCTTCTTTGCTGGGGTACTTAACTCTGTAAGAACCAGCCTTTTGTGTTGAATGAGTCATCAAAGATGTCCACTCTGGCATTTCTCAAGACCATTGAACTCATGTTTGGAAAATAGTCAACTTTTAATTATTCATGCTGACTGAGGAAAGATTATAGCAGATCAATCAATCAACAAGCATTTATTAAGGACTATGTGCCAGGCATTGTGCAAAGGCTGAAGACACAAGGGAAAAACACAATGGTCCCTTCCCTCAAGAAGCTTATATTTTGAAGGGAGAAAAAATGTATATAAATCAGAACATAGGAGATAGGGAGCAGACAGAAAGTAACTTTAGAAGGAATTACAATAGTAACTGTGGGGAGGCTGGATGCAAGAAAGCCCTCCTGGACAAGCATGTGATGCTTGACCAGATAAGCTGAAAATCATATTTGGCTTTGAAATGGTGAGGGATTAAAAAAATATCAAGAAAACCTTTTGAAATGATGCAGGCAAAGATAGAGAACAAAATACAATAGATGGCCAGCTCAGCTGCCATGCTGGTACCCCAGGGCCTCCAAGTCAGCAGAGGATTTATAAAATTATATGGATGAGAATTTCACAGGATGGAAAGGCAGGAGTGGTTTTGATATGTAGTAATGGAGGGAGTACTTAAGTATACTAAGCATAAATAGTTCCAGATCATAGGATGGCAGATCTCAGGCTGGAAGGGACCTTAAAGGTCATCTAGTTCAACCTCCTAATTTTACAGATAAGGAAACTGAAGATCAAAGAACTTAAATGACTTGCCCAAGGTCATGTGAATAATGATCTCTCAATTATGTTTTTATTAGCTAATACTGAAGTTAGTTTGCCTTCCCTAAGTACATATTAACTCACAGTACATACAATCTGAGTAACAGAGAAAGCCGATCTAGGCAGATCAGTCCTAAAAGTAGTTAATTTAATTGAAGGTCACTGAAAGTTGACCATACATAGACAAGGCTAAGACCTATCGTAACATCCCCACCAGATGTATGAGATATTTCTCATTTTTGTCTTTCCTCTGAAGCATAAGTGATCATATAAGCATCATTACAAGAAAGTTAACCCAAAAGATCATACAATATAAATTTCAAAATTGTACAAAATCATACCAAAGGCAAGTATAAAATTATAACACAGCAGTGTAAACCTCTTTAAACTTTCCTACACCATTTAAACTAGAGAAACCAAGAATACAGTAAATCTAGGAGACTGAGTGGCATATTCCTATTATTTTATTCACTGAGTCATATTATGGCTAGGAATATTAAATTTTTTTAATAGAGTTCTAGTATGATTTATATAACATACCAAAATTTAATTCATAGCAAACCTCTCCAATAAAATGACTAAAATTTAAGACAGCATCAAACTCCATTTAGTTTTGTATCCTTCATGCTACTGGAGGAAATCTAAAAAGTCTTTTCTCCTATATGAAGAGCACTGATTTAAGCTTTGGATATTGGCAAAAATATAACCCTCTAATTGAAATTGTTTGGACCATGTCACGACAAAAATAGAATCACAAAGTCATACGATATTATCCCAAAATCTCATTGGAGAAAACTGCCCTGATTAACTTTTAAATGTCAGTGTTCTCAAAGAAGAATTGCAAAATCAAGGATTTTTAAAGTTCTCAACAGAAAAGATACCAGCCAAGAAGCAAAGCATGGTTGTGTTATCTGATCATAAATGAACACTGGTCATTTGTGCAGTGATTAAAAATGATCATTATTTCATAATGTCACATGTGTTTGGAGTATAGCCAAACTTGAGGGGCTTTGCATAAATCTGAATTCAATCATCCAGAATTGGCTTACATTCCTGAGTGGGGGAGTGTGTTGTAGTGGAAGCAGAGCTTGGAGTCAGAAGACCTGGGTTTGAATCCCTGCTCTGTCACTTACTATGTAGCCCTAGACAAATCACTTAATGTTCCTAAGCCCCAGTCTCCTCATCTGTAAAATGAAGAGGTTCAAAAGGTCCTAGATGATCTCTAAAGTCCCTTTCCAGCTCTAAGTCCGTGAAACCCATTTTACAGGACTCAATTATCCAAAAACCCTATCTCTCAACACATTTACACTCTGTATAGTGTATCTCATATTCCTCCCCTCTAACGTGACCCTCACTGACTGAGGAAGGTGGTCCACCGACACTGTATAGACTTCTTTGATACTTGTAAACAGTCATGGAGCCCCTTCTAGGGAATAAAAGATAGCTAGAAAACTCTAAAGAGAAAGGGAAGTGGGGATATAAAGAGAGTCTTAATGTAGCAAGGAGTTAAAAAGTACAGAGAATATTTACAGGTTCTATTCAGAAACAACAACTTCGTGACTGCCTTTGCTGAAGCAAAGTTGCCTTTAGTTTACATGCCACCCAGAGCCACATAATGGAAGGTAGTAAGCCTTTTGCTATAACTTGGCCTCTAGCATCCAAGAAGGTTTTTTTCTAATCTTAAGGTGCATCACGAGAGAAAAATCAGTTTTCCTGTCAACTCAGTGGCATTTGTTTCTAGGTACTTCTGTTCTCCGTATTCTTTTATAATATAACCCTTCTGTTTTCTAGAGTCTCTACAATTCTATGACTAAGCGGTCTTCATCATCACTACTGGTGTCACTGTATTCTACTCGAGTTTGCTTCCTCATTCCTTCTAGGCTCCTCTTCTTGAGGGTTTTAGAAGATGCTACAGAGATATCTGAGGACTCTCCAGGACTAACAGCAGTGATGCTCTCTTTAACTGTGACCGTTCTAGTTATTTGATTTTTCCCACTATCACTTTCATCTACACAAGTCCCATGCTTTTCCTCACAGCTATAATAGCTACTGGTAGAAAAGTATGTCCGAGGTCTCACTGTCACCTGATGTAAACTATTTGTGCTAAGTCCTGAAGGTGGCGTCTCCAGTGGAGTTTTCCCAGTCATGCCCACTGAAGCTGAGCATGGAATTCTTGATCCAGATGAGGGTTTCTCTGGTAAAGGTGAACATGACTTACCTACTACTATAGGTTCTCTGTTTGGGATGTTTTGTAACAAAGGGTCTGCTATTGCTGAACCTCGGGCCTGAGATTCATCACTGTGATTTCTCAGAGTTTTGTGGTTTGATTTGGCCCCTAAAGAAATAGAAATGGCAGATCCAGATGTGACAGCATCAGGAAGATGAAATATTCCCTTGGCATCCAAACAAGAGGGCCCCGAATGATCTAAGTAACTTTTTGAAGTTGAATCTATTGAAATGTGTTTCGATGTTTCTTGGGAAGGAGTCAACAATGATCCCGTATTGAGGCTACTGTCATATGCAAATGACTTAACCTTAGCTGTGGCCAAGCCCTGTTGTGTTTGCAGAGGTAATCCTGAAGTGGTGGTAGTGTTCTGAAGAAAGGAATCGCCACCCTCACTAGCAGATGGAGGCAGATCCTGAAATAAATGAAGGAAAAAATAAAATTTTAAAATTTCGATTAGTGAGAAGAATTCTGGTCAAAGACAATGTAATATTAATTTTTTAAAAAGTAATGATATGTGCAATACTGAATGCAATCCAATGCACTCAGAAAGCATTGGAAAAGTAATAATTAATTGAGACATTATTTATAAAATAATAATAGTTGCATGGTGTTTTAATGTTTGCAAAGACATAATAAAGGAAATTGTTGACATCATTTTATATTTTCCATCTCTATCATAAATTAAAATATTCAAATATCCAAGAAGCTCTCTCCTTCCAATTCTGAAGGTATTAAGACACCTTCTTCTTCAAGGTACTAAGGCACTATCAATGACTCATTTTGCTTTAGACTTATTTTTATCTATATCAATTGTTCTTAAAGGGATCACTGATGGTCCTCTAAGCAACTTATGAGCTAATATCTTGTAATATTTGTTTGTAATATGATCATCAATAGCTACTTATTTTCCAACATGAATGTAAAATGACCTTCGGATATCTAATAAGGCCTATATATCAAACTATTTGCTCTTATCAAAAGTAGTCCCATTCTTCTCATTAATTTTGGTGAAATTTTATGACAGAAAGTAAAAGTAAGAGGAATAAGTGGTTTGCAGAAGTACACCTCCTCCAAAATTATGCCAAAGAGGTTTCAGAATCACTGATGTATGGCAACTATTAGGCTAGCTCACTCTGAACTACTTACTTCCACATGCAGCTTGGCTGTTTCCTGGAAGTTCCTTGAACTTATACTGTGAGAAAAGTTTCCTGAGTTATTTTTACTGTTATCTTCACTCTTCGGTTCATCCTCACAGAGCAGTGACAGTTCTGAGATTGTGCCAGATGACGTCCCTTGTAAACTTGGACCTGAAAAAGAACAGATTTCTAGAGACATCTAAAACTAGCGCAAAATCAAATACTAATTTCCTAGAATTCTATTTATTAATTCATGAAGACAGCTCATCTTACTCACTATTTTGTACAATAACTACAACAATTCATACTAAGTGAGTTCCAGATGATCTACTCCAAAAAAGTTTGAAATAGTCACACAATAATTAATTTAGTTTTAGAGTATAAGGTTGTTAGGTAGTTTTTTCCCCCAACATGTTTACTTTTCTATGTTTTCTTAGGTTAATAGAAGAATAAGGAGGGCTCACAGAGAGAGTTGTCCTGAGACAATCTTTTGAGAATATCTTTCCCTACAGAATATGGACATAGCAATTAACACTTTTTAAGAGAACAAATGTAGCTCCTCATTGAGTTCTAGTAACCAGGGTTTCTCCCAAGGTGATTGGTTGGATGGTACTCTAGAGAAAAAGGACTTTCATCAGAGAAGCCATTCTACTTTGTTAACCTTTGAAACAGAGTGGGCAGGTCATTCTTGTTTTTCCTCCTTTTCTTTATTAAGAGAACAGAGCAGGGTGTGCCAGAGTAGAATTGTGCTCTCTTGTAGGCAAGAGAAAGCCTGAACATGCTCACAGTATCATCTCCTAGGAAATGTTAACTGGGGCCATGAAGCAAAAACAAATGGGAGCTACATGGGCTAGCCTTCAGCTTTCTTATTCGCACTGTCACAGAAAAGAGTGCTTCATAGTAGACTTTACCAGATGAAGAGATGACCACAGTTAGGACAACAGAGTTTCCGTAGAAGCCCAAGGAAGATGCTTGCCTGAGTGGCACAGGAAAGGAATTCATGGGCAATGTTACTGAACTCTGACCTCCAATGTAGATGAGGGGAATTCCCTAGACAGCAAGATCCTAAAATCTAGCAAAGAAAAGAAATCTCTTGGGCAGCGTCAGCTTTGGTGGTTGTCTCAAAGTAATTCCAAAATTTAGTCTGGGGAACAGAAATTATTATGATTTTGACATGTGAGTTCATGGATCAGACCTCCTTGAAAGAAAAAAAGGTTTCCTGATTAGTGAGCCTCTTGGAAAATGAAGAGAATTGTCCCTGTGGTCCCATGGCCGAGGAGTAGTGATGGTTAAAACCACGAAAAAGAGAAACAAGGGATCTGAACCTTGTCACCTCACACAGTAAGTACACAGACAGCAGTAGTTCAATGGTGTTGTTCATCTAATAATTTTAAAACATGAGCATCTTTCATAGAGAACTCAAACTACACAGAGTACTACAAATCTTAGGTAAAAACTGTACAGATGCCTTTGAGAAAGCTGAGGTTTAACTGAAACATCTGGGTGCTGTCCTTTTGGTAACTCTTGAGTTCATTCCCATCCAAAAGGAACTACTATTAGGGTCTTTTGTTTCATGGATCTGTTTATGGACTCCTGTGTAGTGTTTATGAATGCTGCATTTTGTGTGGAGTGAAAAAAAATTTCCTCTAGTCATTTTTCATTTGTTACACTTACATGGATACTTATATGGAAACTTAGGGTTCAATTACCCACATTTGTGAAAATCTAGACACAAGTACATTTGAAGATGTTCCTAGAGTAAACTCTTAGGTTGGGATACGAAAAGACAAATGAGAAAATTATTCTCTTGGGTTAGCTCCCAAAAGCAAACCTTTAAGGGATCCTAAAACCTAGACCATAGATTACATCTATATTAGTGTCATTCCCTGATGCTTCACCCACTGGGGCAGAGTACAAACTCAGAAGCTTGCAAGAGACAGCATGGGATTAAAATATCACCAGATTATTATGGGGGAGGCCTGACTAGGCAGTTTTTCTGGAAAAGGCTTTGGGGTTTTAGTGGACCACAAGCTCAATATGTGTCAGCAGGATGATGTGGCAACCAAAAAAGTTAATGCAAGGTTGCAATACATTAGAAAGGCATAGCTTCCAGAAATAGAGGTGACAGTCCTGCCATTCTCTGTCCTTGGAAGACTGCATACGTACTTATGTGTTCAGTTGTGGGTGCCGCTATTTAGGAAGGACATTGATAAAGTATCTAGAGGAGAACAACTGGGACGCTGAAGGGCCTTAAGTCAATGCAATATAAGGAGCAGTTAAAGGAATTTGGCATGCTCAACCTGGGGAAAAGGAAAAAGAAAGGGGAAGGGGAAGAGAAAGGGAAGGAGAAGGGCAAGGGGAAGCAAAGGGGAAGGGGAAGGGAAAAGGAAAGGGAAGGGGAAGGGGAAGCAAAGGGAAAGGGAAAGGTAAGGGGAAGTGAAAGGGAAAGGGAAAGGGAAGGGGAAGAGAAAAGGAAAGGGAAGCAAAGGGGAAGGAGAAGGAGAAGGGAAAGGGAAAGGAGAAGGGAAAGGGAAATGGGGAAAGGAGGGGAAGGGAAGGGAAGGGAAGAAAGAAGAAAACATTTGTTACATGCCCCTTAAGTGCCAGGCATTGTGCTAAGTGCTTTACAAATACTATCTCATTTGATCCTCACAACAACCCTGAGAGATAAGTGCCATTATTGTCACCAGTTTACAGATTAGGAAACAGGAAAACAGAGATCAAGTGATTTACTGAGCTAATAAAAATTCACAGAGCTAATAAATCTGAGTCCAAATTTGAGCTCAAGTTCTCCTGACTCTGGGCCAAGTGCTCTATCCGTTGTGCCACCCAGCTGCCTCTAAGGAGTTAGAGTCATCATTTTGCCTGGCCCCAGAGGACAAAAACAGAAGCAAAGGATGAAAGTTGTAAAAAGAGTAAAATGTAGGCTCGTTATTAGAAAAAAAAATTCTAATAATGAATTGGAATTGCCCCCCAAATGGAATGGACTCCCTGGAAGGGAGGTGGGATCTCCTCTGAGGTCTTCAGATAGAGACTGGATAATGACCACTTGTTGGCTGTGTTACAGTAGAGATTCCTTTCCTGACTAAGTGGCTGCTGAGCTCCCTTCCTCTAACTCTCAAATCCCATTATTTTCTGAATCCTGATGTACTCAGATAGGACAGAATTCACTATGTATTCAGTTATTCTAACATATTGTAGGTGCTTATTAAGTATCTATTGATTGACTGATGGATCGATTGATTATGCCTCAGATAGCATATACTATATACCATCAAACATGGACCATTATAAATCTGTAATGTCAAATTCTCTTTATGATAAATTTATTGATCTTATAAAATGATAAAAAATAATTATTTAATTATAGTTATTTGAAAATTTTAAGTAATTTGATTCACTTTCCTAGCTTTGTCAAATATAGCAAAATTAATTCATTTTGATTTCTTGAATTCTCTGTTTATGATCCCTCAGATGAGTTAGAATGAAGTTTATTTTTACATTTCCTATGAATACAGTATTTGTATAGCAAATTAAAAGAGTATATAAAAGATCCAGATACTATTTAGAAGTTTTCTGTGTAAGGAATTTATTTATCATATGCCAACAATGCTAGCAATTCTAAATTCCTGTTAATTAAGACAGCCTTGTCAAGACTTCAGAAGGAAAACCTTATTTTCCAAGATTTCTAGATATTAGAACTCTCTCCTGCTGGTTTCAGGACTATTTTACCTCTTTCATTCAGAAACATATCTGCTTGAAGGACACTTTGGAAAGGAAAACTGAGGTAGGAGGATTGCTCTATAAAAGGGAGAAGGTTTATTCCCCTGAATTTTTCCACAGGAACATGGAATTAGAGTTGGGCCTGACTTTAGAGATTACCTAGCCAAACTAATTTATTTTTAAAAACGAGGAAAAGTAAATTCCAATGGGGTGAGATGACATGCCCAAGGTCACATATTCATTAAATAAGAAAGCCAAATGAAAGGCAGAGAGATTCCAACAATTCTTTAGAATTTGAAACAGTTTAAATATCAGGTTTGCAAATTGAAAATATTTGTTTTTAATATTAAAAACTTGCGATTCAACCAAGATCAATAAAAAAGTTTCTCATCTTTCCTCAAGCTTAACACCCTAAAAAAAAAAAAAGGAAAATATTCTGTTTCTACAATCCATAGCAATATGATTTAACAACCTTATGGAAATAATCTATATTTTTCTATGAATTCTAACAAGGAAAAATGGGAGTCCAAAGATAGATGACTATCAACTAAAACTCAACCATGGAGATACAGGGTACATGAGTTCAAATCTGGCCTCAGACATTTACTAGCTGTGTGACCCTGGACAAAGTCACTTAGTCTTTCTCTGCCTCAGTTTCCTTATCTGTAAAATGGAGACAATAAAAGTGGTAGACTTTTTCCACAGTTTTTGTGAGGAGCAAATGAGTCAACCTATGTAAAGTTCTTTGCAAATCTTTGAGTGCTGTATAAATGCTAGTTATTGTTATAACAAAGATCACCAAATGATTGACCACATGATGGTTTTTATCCATGACCACTGCCCAATATCCATGGAAAGGCTGTTATCTCAGATGGTAGAAGTAGTATTCACACTGATGAAATCATAAATTCTTAAAGTATTAAAGAATCAAGGAATTTTATAACTTCTCAATCTTCACTTAAGATTTCCACTTAGAAAAATAAATGTCTCTTGTATTATAATCTTGGAGCAACATTATTTAATAAGCTTTAGAAAATAATTTATAATGTTTCTTCGAGAGAAAGTAACAAAATAGTGAGAGTCATCAGTTTCAGTTAGAGCAAAGAAGGGTGGGGTGAGAAAAGCTTCCTGTTTAGCCCAAGCTTAGTCTTTTGTATCACTGGTCATCTTAGGAAAACAGATAATGCAGAGAGAGCAAGACGAGATGAGTATTCAAAGAAATATGCTATCCAAGGCTAGAAAGTAAAGGGCTCATAAAAAAAGAACAAAATAACCAAAACCTAACAAAATTCTACAATTTTATATGAATCTTGTACTTGAAAAAAACACCTCTCAGAGAGATCTCTTTAATTTTGCATTCTTTTAATTGAAAAGCAATGAGTCAAAATATTTTCTCTCATAGATATATGATCTAAAGCTCCCTAAGGGAAATATGCCTTAAAATATGGCATAATAAGGAGGCCAAATGAGATAAATACAAAAAAAAAAAAATGAAAACAGCTCTCCCCCTACCAAAAAAAAAAATAGATATATAATTACTCAGGAAAGTTGTTTGGGTTTGGGGTTTGTTTTTTGGGGTTTTTTTTTTTTTTTGGATTTCTAAAAAAGGAAGATGAATGATTTGATTTAATTAAAATTAATGTTAAAAAGTTTGTTCCTTGAAACTTGCTGAAGCATTTAACATCTTTCCATCTTTCCTCAAGATTTCTACATACAACCACAAAAGAGAGGGTATTATTCTAATTCTGCAATGCTTTAACAATATTTCTTAATTAAGGGTTTTGAGGAAAGAATTATGTTTCCCAATGAATTCTGACATGGAAACAAAAAAGAAGGATGTGGGTGGAAAATAGAATATTGCTATAAATTGGCTTCCATCTTCTCTATATCACCTCAAGGAAACAATCAACTATTGGGGGGGAGGGGAGAAATGACAGTATGGAAATGCAAATACTAAGTACTAGCTCAGGAGATCAGGCATGACAACCGAAAAAAAAATTAAGACACTCGGAAACGGAGGTGAGGGGGAGGGAGTTGGAGGGAAGGGAAAGAAACAAACTAGTCAAACAAATCAAGACTGAAAAAGTCATTGAAAATTTATATCTTTAAGAAATATTGAGAAAAACTACACTTTATAAGTAATTCAATAAAACTTTTACTTCAGAAATCATCTTTTTGGCAGTTCATTTTGCTTTTCTATACTGTTAGCTGAAAAAGAGTCAGTTTAAGATACTTTTCCTCCCAAAAATGTTTTCTAAACAATGTCCAGTGTTACTCTATTAACATTTTTCAATAATTTACCAAGTTAGTTAGTTATGGATAAAAGTGACAGTATTAATGAAGGACAGAGAGGAAAAAAAGTGAGCAAATTATGAAATTAAAACATGAAAACTGTTCCCTCAAATCCTCATATAAACAGAACAAAATTATTTAGGAATATTTATTTTTTTGGACTTTCTAAAATTAAAAGATGACTAACATTTAATTAAAACTATCCAAGGGCATTTCTGTCAAATCCACTCCATGAAACACATTAAGAAATTTAAGAAAACTCTCCATACTTTCTCATTTATTTCTACCAAAAAAAGTATGAATGGATTATTCTAATTTTTCTATTTCTTTACATCTATAATAACATGACTTTTAAGTTATAATAGGATTTCAGAAAATAATACACATTGTAAAAGACAAGAATGAGAGAGGACCATTTATTCCTGTTAGAGTGAAAAGGGTTGGGAGTGTGATTTTCAGGAAGCTGGCATGAAAACATTTTGAAGAAGTCAAGGGGGAGGAAGATGGTGGGGAACCCTGAGGGAAATGCCAACTCTTCAGCACTAAAATCCAATAAATGAATACAAAGGGTGAAAGAAACAGAGGAAAAAATGAGTTAAGAAAAATCTCAAGTTGGGCTTCAGAAAAAAGTGGAAAGACTTACAATGAACTGATGTTGAGTGAAGTGAGCAGAACCAGGAGAACACTGTACACAGTAACAGCAACAGTGACTAACTGTGATAGACTTATCTCTTCTTAGCAATGCAACGATCAAAGACAACCCCAAAAGACTCACAACAAAAAAATGCTATCCACACCCAGAAAAAGAACTATGGAGTTTGAATGTAGATCAAAGTGTACTATTTTCTCTTTTTTTCTGTTTCTTTTTTCTCACGGTTCCTCCCACTGGTTCTAATTTTTCTTCACAACAGGACTAATAAGAAAATATGTTTAATATGAATGTATATGTAGAGCCTATATCAGATTGCACACTGTCCTGGGATGGGGAGAGCAAGGAGGAGAAAATCTGGAACTCAAAATGTTATGGAAGTGAATGCTAAAAATTAAAAATAAATTTTCTTGAAAATAATATTAAAAAAAGAAAGATCTCCCCAAATTCCAAAGAATACAATCTCTACCTCTTTCAAGCAATTGGTATTAGTGAAGTTTTTTGTTTGTTTTTTAATTCAGAAAATTACCCTTTTTACTTTTGTGCTTTCTTGGATGAAAGGCAATCAGCCTACAAGGTTCTAGATGTGCCACTTCATTATATATTTGCTAAGTGATCTTGGGTAGGTTATTTCATGTCAATGGGTCCTTGTTTTATGGTCTACCATATGCGGGAATTGAACTGGATAATCCCCAAAATGCTTGGAGCTACAAAAGTCCATGATAAATTTTCCCTCGGAAATTTTCTTCAAGCCATATAGTAGTTACACTGTTTAAAATACTTGAGTAACAAGGGTTTTCTTTTTCAGATGTGACTTCTAAAAAGGTTAAGACATCAACAAAAAATATATTTCAATAAATTTCACTGATATCTTTTATTTTTACACCACCTAAATTTCCCTCTGTATTTTTTTCCCTACCAGAGAGTCTTCCCTTATCACAAAGAAATTTTTTTAAAGAGAAGAAAAGACATGATGGAAAATGCTATCCACATCCAAAGAAAGAATTATGGAGTCTGAATGCCGATCGAAGCATACTATTTGCTTTCTTTTTTGTTTTGTTTTGTTTCTTTTTTTCTCGTGGTTCATTCTATTGGTTAAAATTCTTTACAATATGACTAATGTGAAAATGCTTAATATGAATGTATATGTAGAGCCTATATCAGATTGTATGCCATCTTGGGGGGGGGGAAGAAAGAGAAGAAAATTTAAAACTCAAAAGTTCATAGAACTGAATGTTGTAAACTAAAAATAAATAATTTTTTAAAGAGGAAAAGAGAAAAAAATTCAGCAAAGTGCAATACATTCTAAAAATATGACTTTATATGCGATGTTCCACACCTGGAGACTACCCCCTTTTCAAAGAAGTAGGGAAAGTCATAACTTTTCTTTGTGGCCACTTTTTTCTTTACAAGTTCACAACACACATTTTTAGCCATTTTGAGGTTGTCGTTCTTTCCATTTACACTGTGGGCATCATTGTGTGTATTGTTTTCCTGGCTCCAGCTTCTTCACTCTGCATCAGTTCATCTAAGTCTGGCCATGCTTTTCTTTATCACGTTTATTATTTCTTATAGGATAGTGATATCCCATTACATCCATGTGCTATATTTTCTTTAGCCAGTCCTCAATCAATGGGATTTACTTTGATTCCAATTTTTTCTGTAATTGCTACCAAAAAATGCATTGCTATACATATTTTGGCATATATGGGGCCTTTGTTTTTGTCGGTGACATTCTTGGGATATGTGACTAGCAGTGGAATCACTAGGACAAATAAAAGAATTGTTTTTTAAAAGCTTCAGTAACTTTAAAACTTATGAATAGAGAACAAAAATATATATTAAATCATTAAAATCGAATTAAAAGAAGATAAGATAAAGGGGAAAATAAATTAAAAGCTGACTATTCTATGCCAAAATATATTCAGAAAATTAACATCATAGTTTGGAAAGTATATTTTTATGAAATTTGTCAAAAAAAATCAAAGAAACAAAACTAGAACATGATATACTAGATGGAAAGAACACTAATCTTGGTGCTACACAAGACCTTGGTTCAAATCCCATCTTGAACACTTCCTGTGTGATCAAAAGCTACTCACACCCTTTCTGCACCTCTGTTTCCTCATCAGTAAAATGGGGATAATGATGATAGCTGTGGCACCTAGCCCACAGAGAAGCTATCAGAATCAAATGAAATAATGAATAAAATGCTCTTTGTAAATCTTAAAGCCATTTAAATGTTAGCTATCATCATCATTATTATTATTGTGACTAAAGAAAGTTATATAAGGAACTGAAGGTGAAAATTTATGTTTTCCTGTAAATTCCAAGATAATAATGGAGAAGTGAGCTAACAGATCTAGAACCGGAAGAGACCTTAGGGATGACCTATTCCAACCTCCTCATCTTACAAATGCGCAGAGAAGATAAGTGATTTTCCCAAGGTCACAGAGATAATCAGTGGCAGGTCTGGAATCTGAACTCTGGTCTGGAGACTTTCTATTGCACCACAATTTCCATCAAAGAATAGAACCACTAAGAGATCATCTTGACTGATTGTCTTTCTCAGGAAGCTCATGAAAACATTATTTAAGGCTTCAGTGTAAAAAGAATATACATGTACCTAGTGAAAAAACAAAAGCCCAACAAAAGCAAAAAGACAATTTAAAGAATTCATAGCCTGCCAAGAAAAAAAAAATTATCTTATGTTCAGTAAATCATTTAAAGATATTTTAATCTTCAAAAGTTCCATTCAGATAAAGTTTCATTTACCTGAGAAGTATTTCTCTCTTACAAAAAAAGGAAGACAGAGTATATATCAGTTCATGTCCAGACTAGTCCTATATTCACTGGAAGGGATTTCATTAAAGTAAATAATCTGTTAGGGATAGAACAACATAGTCAACTTCTAAATAAATATGAGGGGAAAGAGGATGAGAGTACATAAGTCGCGTGAGACAGATAATGAAACAGTAGGTTTTAGTGAAGAAAGGCCCTATTATTCTTCATAGGTGCCCTTTACTCTTGAACATTCTTGTAGTATTTTCTGTGTGAACTCTTTATATCTTTGGTATCTTTTCCCACCTAATGCTTTCAAGGAAAGAAAATAACATTATAAATAACTTTTCTTCAAAATTTTCAGCTTTGAAAAAAACCCTGCAAAATGAGTCTTTTCTTGATGATATGATTAGTGACTATGGAACTATGCTAGGAAAGCCTGAGAGGATTCTTTTCCTGAAACTTTGTTTCTCATCTACATTTAGTAATCTTAAAATAATGAAATGAATACGTCTAAGGAAGAGGCATCAATACCAATAGTACAGTTACATCAGTTTCAGTTCCTCAAAGCAAAATTCCCCCGTGAGTTATGGTGGAAGCAGCCCTTGCTTAGATAAGCATATTTACGGGTGATGGCTTTGTTTGTTTTGTGTAAGTTAGACAAGAGAGTCTGACTAGCCTACCAATGGTTGGCTGGGGAAGGGAAAAAAACACACTTGACTCTTGGAAGGGCTTCACTTCTTTGCTAGGATAAAAATAATCTGTTCCAATATAACTTGGCAAAGAAGAAAATTTGAGTAAGGACATCTGGATAATTTAGGAATAGAAAATTATTAGGAAATAAACGTTCTGATAAAGAAAATTAGCATAAAAGTTCAGGAAGTTGATTCTGCCATGTTATCTCAGTCAGCCACCTCATGAAACACGGTTGTATAGGAAGCAGTGACAGTAGCAGGGGATAAAAATATAATGTGTTCTGAAAGAACTAAGGAAATAAATCATGAAATATAGATAGAAGATAAAGATGACAGCCTACCAGAAAAGAATAGGTATCGTATGTCCAATATATCATTTGACGATAATTAAGTGTCACTCTGCTAAAGGAACCTTCAAAAATTATATTTTGAAAAACTATATTAGTATTTCAGCTGTGTATATATTATATTTCCACTCACTTTCCAGAAAGTAATTACTAGTTTCCTTTGACTTACAGTCTTCTGAAGAGATTATGCAGCACTCAAATATAGGGGGAACTGCTACAGATATATAATATGAGGAGCCATTCCTCAATAGATGAATCAGTCAAAATTATTTTATTTAAAGTCTCAATCAATCAACAAGCAACTATTAACTCCATTATGTGTGAGGCCTGTTGCTGGGCACCAAGAGTAGAAAGATAAAAATAAAACAGTCCCTGTCCTTAAGGAACTTACATTCTATCATGGGAGACAGCATGTACAAATACAAGTATATGCAGAATAATTGCAAAATAAATAGGCAGCTCTTTGGTAGAATCAGGAAAGACTTCACATAGAAAGTGGTTCAAGAGGTGAGTCTTGAAAGAAGCGAGAGATTCTTTGCTTTTGAGCAGAGAAAAGAGTACATTCTAGGCAATGGGAATGGTCGGTATGAAAGCAAAGAAATGGGAAAAGATGGGCTGTTTTGTCTGAAAAATAGCAAGAAGAAAAGACTGGCTAAATTGTAGATTACGGGAATGTGAGTAATGAAGCTACAAAAAGATAGGTTTCAAAAGGCTTTAAAAGCCAGACAAAAGAGTGTATCTTTTTTCCTAGTAGCAATAGGGAGGCACTGTAGTTTTTTGAATAAGGGAGTTACATGGTCACACCTGAATTTAAGGAAAATCATTTTGGCAGCCATGTATAACCGTGGTATCAAACTCAAATAGAAACAGGGACACTAAACCATAAATAAGGATCCCTTACAGCCATATCTTGACTCAGAAAGCCATACATCATCTACATATTTTTGTATTTTATTTATTTTGTTAAATATTTCCTAATTACATTTTAATCTGTTTCCACAGCAGTTGGAGTGTTGCAGCCTGTGGGGCACATATCTGACATTTTTGTTGTAGAGGATGAATTAGTGGCAAGAGCTTTGAAGTAGGGAAACCAATTAGGAGTCCAGGCAAAAGATGATGGGATCTTCAATTAAGGTGATAGCTGTGTGAGTAGGGGACAGATGCAAAAGATGTTACAGAGGTAGAAATGGCAAGATGCAACTGATTGGATGTACTGGATAAAGGAGACTGAAGAATCAAGGCTAACACTTAACATTTTGTATCTGGGAGATGAGAAGAATTGTGGGACCCTCAATAGAAGCACAGAAGTTTGGAAGAGGAGAGGTTTTAAGGGAGAGATAATGAGTTTTGTTCGGGGGGTTACAGAGTGTGAGATGTCTATGGGATTTGAAAAGCAATACAAATTAAAACAGCTATGAGCTATTACCTCATCCCATGTAAATTCAGGTGCAGTAGACACACAGATAAGATGCAACCACTACCAAGACCTCCTATTTATCCCATATGTATGTATCTTGTTTGTACACAGTTGTTTGCATATTGTGTCCCCATTTGATTGTGAGGTCCTTGGGGCAAGGAGCTTTATTTTTTGGCCTTTCTTTGTATTCCTAATGCTAATACACACAGTGCCTGGCAAAAGATGTATGTTTAACAAATGCTTCTTGACTTGAGTAGTGGTGCAATCTTTAATCTGTAGAAATAGAGGATAGAGTCAAGAAGACCTGTGTTTGAATTCCACCTTAGACTCTTATCAGTTTGTGACCCCGGGCAATTCATTTAGCCATTTTCACCCTCAATTTCTCTGTCTGCTAAATGGGGGGAATAATAGCACCCACTTCACATGGGTTGTTGTGAGAAAAACAAAATAATGTGAATAAAATGTTTTGAAAACCTCAAAGAACTATGCAGATATGATCTGTGATGGTGGTGATGACCAGCCAAAGAAACTGATAGTTTTCCTGGGCTATCATGTGGCATAAACCGAAGCACCTGGGCCATTTCCAGTTGTCCTGATCTATATCTAGCCGCTGGACCCAGACAGCTCTGAAGGAGGGAGTGATGCTGGTGACTGCACACAGCCCTCCCTCACTTAAATCCAATTCACCTGCAAGTCACAGCATCATCTTCTGATGTCATGGTCTTCTTCAAGAACAAAGGACAAATCACACAACCTGTGGTGGCTCCCAAGACCAAGGCAGCTGGAAGAACTTTTCCAAACTTTAAACAGATGCTGGGGAAAGCTGCGCCAGAGGCTCTGTTGGGACCTTTATGCTTGTGAGCAGCTTTGACAGTCTCAGAGGAGAGTCTGCTCACAAGGTGGCCTGATAATATCCCCAGGTCCCCATCATCTCTGTCACTTAGAGTGATCAGGTAATACACCAGGCTCAACTGCACTAAGGCATGCTTCCTGTGGTGTGCAGGGAGACCCATGAATCATGGCCTGAGGATGTTGACCTGAGGTTTAACTTTGGCAGAGAAGCTGACAAAGCTCATGACACTTTCAAGAAAGAGGATGTGGTCATTATACCAAAGAACTGGCATCAAGGTGTAGACTTTACCAGCACTAACTGATTATGCTGTCAGCCCCATAAAAGGGCACATAATAAGGGGAAATGAAAGTGGAAGGAAAAGGAGAAGGGGAAGAGGAAAGAAAGAAAAGACAGGACAGGAGAAAAACAAGTAATTACCTAAAATGTACTGGCCACTGAGCTAAATTATATGCATACATATGTGTATGTATGTATACGTATATGTATATATACACATATATATGAAAATCTCATTTGATCCTCACAATAACCCTGGGAGGTAGGTGCTATTATTAAATTGTAATTATTAATTAAATATTAAATTTTAAGTTGAGGAAACTGAGGCAGGCAGAGGTTTAAATGACCTGCCCAGGATCACACAGCTACTAAGTGTCTCAGGCCAGTTTTAAAAGGTCTTCTCTCAACAGAAGGACCAAAGCCAGAAAATTAGAATGTAATATGAATATTTTAGTTTTAGTTATTTTTCAGTTGTATCAGACTCTTCTTGATCCCTTTTAGGGTTTTCTTGGTAAAGATACTAGAGCGGTTTGTCGTTTCTTTCTCCAGATCATTTTATAGATGAGGAAATTGAGGCAAAAAGCATTAAGTGACTTGCCCAGGGTCACATAGCTAGTAATGTCTGAGGCTAGATTTGAACTCAGAAAGATGAGTCTTCCTGACTCAAGGCCCAGCACTCTACTCACTGCACTACCTAGCTGCCCAGTATTTTAATAATTAGAGTTAAATGGGAAGAGTACTGGAATGGAATAAGTGAATATTCTGGAGTTGAAGGGCACAGAATAGGGGCAGCTAGGTGATGCAGTGAATAGAGCACCAGCCCTGGAGTCAGGAGGACCTGGGTTCAAATTTGGCCTCAGACACTTAACACAAAAACTAGCCATGTGACCTTGAGCAAGTCACAACTCCAATTGCCTTACCTTCCCCTTTCCAAAAAAAAAAAAAAAATGAAGGGCACAGAATCATGAGTTCAGTGTAGCATAGTGAAATAAAAACACCCTGGACCTGGAGTCAGAGGACCTGGATTCAAATTATGGCCCTGACATTTGATGCTCTATACCTTTCCTGACATGCATTTTACCTTCTTTGTTAATTTAGATCTTTGTAAAATGAGGAGTTTGGAGTAGATGTCTCCAGATCCTATGATTTTATGAGTTCATTCTTGTGTATGTGCACTTTGGGAAGATGGGTTATGATGTGCAATCTTCAATAAAATTATACTGTTAGGAAAAGATTAAGAAGTTGAAAGCCTGCCTCATTTATCTGTTGGCATTTATTTGTTCATGCTATATCTTGCCTAGTAATCTCCAGCAGAGAAGGTACGCCCTATTTCTTATCTTTACATTCCTCAGTGTCTACCTAGCACCCTGCCTTGCATCTAGTTGTTGTTCGTCTGTTCTTCTCTAAGAGGACCAGTGACATCAGGAAGGTGATGCTATTACTTGCAAATGAATTGGGTTTAAGTGAGGGAGGGTTATGCAGTCACCAGCCTTACTCTCTCCTTCAGTCACCAGTGTCCAGTGGCATCTAGTAAAGCATTTCATAAGCGTCTACTGAATTGAAGTAATAATACCAATTTTAAATTCTACTCATTTAAAATAATTATCATTAGGATGGCAAGGTGGCACAGTGAATAGAGCACCGGCCCTGAAGTCAGGAGGACCTGAGTTCAAATGCGGCCTCAGACACAACACTTACTAGCCGTGTGACCTTGGGAAAATCATTTAACCCCAATTGCCCTGCCCTCCACCCTCCAAAAAACAAACAAATAAATAGATAGATAGACAGATAAATAAATGCCATTATATATCAAATTATATTTGTAGAGGGAGTTTTAAATAAGACCTTTATATAGATTAAACGTGAATTTTTAAGTTGGTACATTCTATATATAAAGGCAAGAAAAGAAAAGGATGGTTACTTCTGTTGCAAAAATGAACTATAATTATACTGATAAATTTATTGAAAGCCTTAGAATCCGGCAACTAAATATAACATGGTATGAGATTATTCACAGTTATATTTTTTCAATGTTTTGTCTTATACTTTCAATTCTTTGTAACAATAGATTTTACAGTTATATCCATCTAGACAAACTGAAACCTGTATGAAATTCCTCCCCAAGGTGCACTCCAGCCTTCCTATGCTCCCCACAGTGGGTTACCTTTATCTGCACCTCTACCTCCACTCCTCTCTCTTTTTCAACTTCTTTTTATGTATTATCTTGCCTGTGTAAGCTCCTTGAGGGCAGGGACTGTCTTTCTTTCTGCTTAGCTCAGTGCCTAACCCAAAGTAAGTGCTTAATATATGCTTGTTTAAAAAAGCATACATATTTCTAGCTTTTTGTTCCCTATATTTAATAATAAAGGGTTTTTAGTAGCATTAGTAGTAGTAAAGATATTTTAGTTACTCATTTAATAAGAAACATGGGGCAATGAATGAGAGTTGAAAGGAAAACACTGAGAATGAAAAAGCGGATACAGCCATACTAAAAGGTATAATTTGGATACGCACAGAAAGTTTATTGTGGACAAAAGAGAATTTGCCGTACATATAGTTTAGTGATATACATAAAGCACTTTGCAAACCTAAAAGTACTATAGAAATGTAATCATTCTTGAGTAATATAAGAGAAAGAATTTAGAGTAGAAATGAACACATTCAAGCTTGAAACCAGTATTTAACACTATTGTTATAGGAAATATTTGATGATGGCTAACATAGAGCCTGTGGTGGAAGGCTTCTTTTTCAGGAAGGGACACCTTTTGTTACTTTGTAGTCAAGTGAGTCACAAGAATTGTGATGTTCTCTGATCCTGGAGAAGGCTATATATACATCTGAGATGAGGTTTTGCTTTGGGGCTCACTTTGGGAAGAGTTGTATGATTTGGCCAGATGAGACTCTGGGCAGTCATTGAGCCCCCCAGCTTTGAAAAACCAGATGTTGGTGCTTCTCTCTCTGGTGGCTAACTGTATGTATGTGATGGCCAGACAGCTTGAAGCCCTTTCTGTTGGTCTGCTGAATGGTGTTATTTTCTCTGTCTGTATTTTTTTTCTGCTTGTAATTTCTGTTTGTATTCTCTGAAGTTGAGGGTGCTGACTTTTCCCCCTGAACTAGGTAAATGATATATGTTTGATTAAACTAAAATTGTTAACCCTTTTTGAGTTGCAGAAAAGCAGATCAAAGAACCTGTGCTAACAGCCATCCTGGGTATGCAAGGGTGTTTGCTGCTACAACATCATAGGAAGATAGTTTGGAATTTGAGTTATATAAGAATAGGAGCTAGGACAACTATTTGAATAAATACAAATTTAAATAATTATCTTAGAGGAACAAGGAACTGGCAAAAGGTTCCTACAATCCTATTAATATGTTCACCTATATTCCTAAAGGCTAGATCAGGCCTGCACAACCTACGGCCTGAGGGCCACATGAGACTGCCATAGGATTTTGGGCAGTCTGCAAAAAATGTAGAGGATGTAAAGAAAGTAAAGGTGTAACAAATGCTTTGTCTGTGCCCTTTTTAACCCCCTTCCACTAGTCACTATTGTGTTCATCATGTAACTTGGTGGCTGGGTTGCCACTGAGTACTCTCTCTTGTTTGTCACATGACTCATACCAACCAACCATCATCAGTCTGTCTCTAGGCTGAGTCATATCTTTTCACTGTGTTTTCTCTCCTTACCTGCGTTGAACAGGGACAAAGTGAGTGCAGCCACATGCCAACACAGTTGATGCACACTATGAGATGAGTGACAATAACAGGAGGGCTTCTTCCCCTCCTTTGCTGCATGGCCACCCTCCACATTACATGAGTGTCTGGCACTCTCTCCAAGGTCAGATACTCAGTTCAAGTATTTCTTTGTATGTGAGCAGTTGGGTAGAGATTTTATGGTTCTAACATTAAAGTTTTGGGGGTGACTTTGTGAAATGGGTAATAAAAAGAAACAAAAGATCAAAATGGAACAGAGTTTTCAATACAGAGTGGACAAACAGATACTTGTTTACTTATAGAAGAGACAAAATATTGTGCCTTGTTTGCAGAGAAGTATTAGCCATTCCAAAGGAATATCACCTGCATCACCATTTCAAATCAAAATATCCTGACAAGCAAATTGGACACTAATGAAAAACAAATTAAAGCATCCAAATTGTTAGAAAAAACTCAGTGGGGACCAAGACAGTAAACTCAGAAAATGAGGTAGCTACTAAGGTTAGTTTTCAGATTTCTAAAGAAATCAATTTCAAAGAGAATTCTGCAGTACAATAAACTGATTGCTAACAAGAAGTGTAATATAGCCAATTAACTAATTGCAAACAGTAAGAAAATCTGAAAAATGTATTAAAACTTGCACTGCTTAGCAAAGTAATTTTTAAACATTAATGTGATTTTCTGTAAATAAAAAACTTAATAAGTATAATTAATTAATATTAATTGAAGTTTCTTCTTTTAAAAATGGCTTATTTGCAGAATAGTTTAATCATTAATTATGCTTTTACTTGGAAAGTGAGTCACTAAAAACTTATCTGTGGCCCAAAGAAGTTTAGCCTATTTTAATTTTGGTCCCTATCTACTGTCAAGCTGTGCGGGTGTGGGCTGGATGAAGAACTGTGATTCCATAATTTAGTCCTTTTTGGGGAAAGGGGAAGTGGGAGATAATGAAAGGTGAGGATAATCATTTGCCATCTCCTTGACAAAAATTAAAAACCTCGCCTTCTCGTTCGGCGCCACCAACATGGTGTTCAAGCGCTATGTGGAGATCGGCCGCGTGGCCTACATCTCCTTCGGGCTGCACGCCGGCAAGCTGGTGGCCATCGTGGACATGATTGACCAGAACCGGGCTTTGGTTGATGGCCCCTGCAGCGGTGTGAGGAGGCAGGCCATGCCTTTTAAGTGTATGCAACTCACAGACTTCAAGGTCAAGTTCCCACACAGTGCTCGTCAGAAGTACGTCCGGGCCGTGTGGGAGAAGGAAAACATCAATACAAAATGGAAAGCCACAAGATGGGCCAAGAGGATTGAAGACAGAGAACGAAAAGCGAAGACGACAGATTTTGACTGTTACAAAGTCATGAAGGCTAAGAAAATGAGAAATAGAATTATCAAGCATGAAGTGAAGAAGCTCCAGAAGGCATCCACCCAGAAGGGGTCTCCTAAGAAGGGAGCCGCCCAGAAGGCACTTGCCGCAAAGGTCTCTGCCAAGAAGGTCCCCTCAAAGAAGGCTGAAGGCCAGAAGGCAGCCCCCAGCCAGAAGAGTCAGAAAGCCTCAGGCCAGAAGGCCCCAGCCAAGAAGCGACCCACTCAGAAGGGACCTGCCCAGAAGGCACCCACCCAGAAAGCAGCTGCTCCAAAGGCCAAAAAATAAGAGGCTACCAGAAAGCAAATAAAGATTTTCCTACAAAAAAAAAAAATTAAAAACCTCAGGTCTTTAAGAGTTCTCCACAATTTATCTAAGATGGAAAAGGAGAAATTAGCTTTATGCAAAACTCCCATTTGAGCTTCATCAACAACTCCCAACTCCTGGTGTTCAGGGCTGAACCAGAGAAAGGGAGAACAGCTTCATGCTAATCTCTAAAACAAAACTTGAGGATAAGGAAGAAACGGTAAAAAGAGGAAAAAAGAATTGGTAGCAAAGAAGTAAATAGCTTCAGGCAACATACTGAGGACACAACTTCAGGAAGAAAGTGGAAGAAGCAGTGAAAATGGCACTAATTTTGGTGGGAAAAGAAGATTTTATACAGAATCTCTTAAATTACCTTCATGTCATCTACAACACCCAACCCTGGTCTTTAAGATTAGGCTATAAGAGAGGGGATTGTGGCTTCCTGAAGTATCTATGAAAAATTCTTCAAAATTCTTTAAAATTATTTTAAAATCTATTAAAAATTCTCAAATTGAGTTGAATGAGTTAGACTTATCTAAAAATCACTGACTGAATCACTTAGTAGTTATCTAAAAGAAACAAAAAAAAATCCAGTACTAGTTTTTAAGGCTGGACTAGAAGATGAGAAATTAGTTTCATGACAAATCTCTTCATGCCTAAGGAGGACAAAATAAAAGGAAAATATTTTTGGTATAAAAGGAAAGAGTAACATTATTCAAAATCTCATCCATGATTCCACACAGATCTACTCCTTGACTTAAGGACCAGACTAGTGGCAGAAAACAGCTTCACAAGAAATCTCAGAGACATAACTACTAGTCTTTGAGACCAAGGGAGGACAGGAGAAAGATATTTTGGTGGGAAATGAGAAAACAACTTCATGCAAACTGCCTCATATGATCCTGAACTGCCTAGGAACTGGCACATAGTATAGACCATTGTACAAGCCAAAGGATCTGGGTTCAAATCCTGTCTCTGCCATTTACTATGTGTGTGACTTGACAATTAGAGGATCACAGACAACTCAAAGACCATCTAATCCAACCCTCCCTATTTAACAGATGATGAAATTGAGATGAAGTGACTTGCCCAAAGTCACATGGGTAGTAAGCATCAGAGGTAAGATTCAAAACCAGGTCCATTGTTCTCTCCACTGTATCAGCTACAACCTTTCCTGGCCACAGTTACCCATAAATCAAGAGTGTTGACCTAGAAGATCTCTAAAATTCTTTCAGCTCTAAACCTACAGTACTATGAAAACTGGGGTGAGGCTGTAGCAGAGGGGGAAGTAGCTTTATGGAGGTATCTAAGGTCAGCTCCTGGTCTTTAAAACTCAACTGTAGTAGAAGAGAATAAAGTTTTATTTCCAGGCTCTTTTATGACTACAAGAATCATTCCCAGTCTACAATGCCAGGAGGATGTGTGTCACGCATGGGCAAACTCCTGTGGGATCTGGAGGCAGCCATTGGCTACTGGAGAGTTAGAGCTGGATTACAGTCAAGGATGTGCTGGTGGGTGAAAAAAATGTATGCACACACATTTTAAAGCTTAATCTGCTTTACAAATGCGTTCTTAGATCTAGACAATCAACAGAACAATAAATCAAGTCTGACTATAGTGTTTGCCCATTCCCAAAGCATAAAATGCTGACACTGAAAACTTAAAAATGGCTCCAGCACATCTCAAAGCCTCATGATGAATTGAAGATTTTAAGATCTGCTTCTGGTCTTTAGGGCTGAGCTGTAGTAAAGAAGAAAGTAACTTTATACTAAATTTCCTATGTGATCACAGAGCTAAGATCTACTGCAGGTCTGGATTAGTACAAAATAAAAAAGCATGCCATGCAATCTCAAGAACACAATTTCAGGTCTTTAAGGCCTAGGGTTACAGGTAATAAATGTAGATAAAATAAGGTTAGAAAAGAGAGAATAACCCCATTTAATATCTTAGGAATGATCTAGAGCTACTCCAGAAGGCTAATAGATATTAACAGGCGCTTCGTGGGAAATCTCCTGAAAAATTCTGAGTCTTCTAGAATCTCCTCCCTTAAATTTAAAGCTAGGCACCTAAAAAGAGAAACAAGAAGATTGGGAAAAGGTAAGCAGCCTTATGCTACTCATCACCTGGGCTCACTAGCTGATTACTTTTCTCAACACTTCAGGTAAAATATCAAGAGTCACACCCACAAAATGGGTGGAAGTATCTTTCACAATTATAGCTGGTGGAAGAATTATTAACCAGAGAAGGAAAAGATCACAAAAGATAAAACAGGTAATTTTGGATGCAAGAAATTATAAGGCTTTTCACACAAACAAAACCAGGGCATCTAGAATTAGAAGGGAAACTGTTAATTGGAGGAAATAGTCTTTGTGTCAGAAATCTCTGATAACGTTCTGATATTGAAGGCATGTATAGTAAATTAACACAAACATTTGTGCTAAATATCAAGAACCATTCCCCAACAGAAACAAATAGTTCTCAAAAATGAATTGTAAAGAATTAACAAACACAAGAAAGAACATTCTAAGTAACTAAAAATAGAAAAATGTGTATCAAAACAACTCTGAGGTTTCCCCTCACACCCCAAATCGCAAAGGTAACAATATACAGAAGTAATTCATGTTGGATAGAGGGACAGCTGAAAAACAGGCACATTTCTATTGGTAAAGTTGGGAATTGGTCTAACCACTCTGGGAAGCAATTTGGAAATATGCTTTTTAGAAAAGTAACTAAAACAAACAGACCCTTTGACCGAAAGAGCTTACTGATAAGTACGTATTTTTGAGGAGGTCAAAGATAGAAAGAGGCCCATACATACCAAAATATTCATTTTAGCACTTTTTGTGGTGGCAAAGAGCTCAAAAGAAAGTAGGTTACCCATCTAATGGGGAATGGCTAAATAAATTGTGGTACATTAATATAATAATATATTACTATTTTATAAGAAAAGATCAATATGGAAAATTCAGAGGAAAAAAGTAAAGACATATTAACTGATACACAACAAAAATAAATAAATAATCATTTCTATAATGATATATGTGCAGTAAGGCAAGAAAGAATGGTGTATTTGGAAATAAGTGTGATAACTTAATATAGTATCTAACACCAAGAGCCAACATTATATGTAAGAAAAAAAGGATGGAGGCCTTTCCAATAAGAGCAAGGACAAAGGTAGGAATCCATTATTACCATTATTATTTAATATAATGTGAGAAATACATGATAGCTATAATAACAAGACAAGAAAAAGAAATAAAGAACATAATAATATGATGTTCTATCTAGAGAATCCAAAAGAGTCAAATAAAAATGAATTGAAGTAACTAATAACTTCATCAAAGTTGCAGTGTAATGCACATAAATCATCACCATTTCTGGATATTACCAACAAAATCCAGCAAGAAGAAATAGAAAGAAAAATTCTGTTCAAAATAACTATAAAATGTATAAAATATTTTCGAGTCTATCTACTAGGACATATACAGGAACTCTATGACTACAACAATAAAATGCTTTTCCTAGAAATAAAGACAGACCTAAATAACCAGAGAAATATTAGCTATTCATGAGTAGGTCATACTAACATAATTTAAATGGCAATACTGTCTAAAGTAATTGACTTACATGGTGCATCCAGTCAAGCTACTAAAGGATTAAGAATTGGAAACAACAGCAAAATTCATTTGAAGAACAAAAAGTCAAAAGAATCTCAAAGGAAGCAATGAAAAAAAAAAGGAAAAATGAAGGGGCCTACCAATACTAGATCTCAAACTATATAGCATAGCCCTAATCATCAAAACTATTTGATATTAGTTTAAAAACAGAGAGACTGGTCAGCACATAAGAAATAGAAAAGCAGGCAACAATAAAACTAAATAAAGTACCTTAAAAATAAAATAAATCCAATTCTTTTAAAAAAAATAATTTCACCCAACAATTTGGGCTTGAGGTTGGTTACCAAGACCTGCAGTGTTCAACACATAAACAGAAATAATTTTTTGAGTAGTAGGAAAGATCAAAATTGAAAAAGCTTCAAAGGATCAAAGATTTAGTAGATAATCTCAAAATATTATATACAGTAAGATGGCAATAAGAAAGGTCTAAGTCTTAGAGTTAGTTCTTTGGGTTCTTAGAACTCAAAATTTTAGATAATGTAGGAAAGTACATACAAATTATGTAATTATACAAGACTTCAGGATGGTTCCTAGTACTCCTATTTTATCCATAGCTACAGCTATTTACAAAACACTGAGGCCTAGCTTTGGTATTACAGTCCTAGTAGCATAAGAAAGAAACAAGTAGGATAATTTTATAGTGGGCCTGTGTAGAAGAGACAAATCTTGACTTTTATGAAGGAAGTGGGGTTTTTTACACTTCAGCTCCAATAAAAATTGATTAATAATTTTAACCCTTTTTTCTTCTAATTAAAATAATACATACATACAATTTTAGATCTATAAAATTGTTTTTCATTTATTTTCCTCATAGCTGACTCTTTTTGATCCCTTTTTCATTTTCTTGGCAAAGATACTGGTATGGTTTGTCATTTTCTTCTCTAGCTCATTTTACAGATGAAGAAACTGAGACAAACAGGATTAGGTTTCCTGCCCAGGGTCATACAGTATGTTTCTGAGGCCGGATTTCATCTTAGGAAGATAAGTATTCCTGTATCCAGGCCAGGCACTGAGCCACATAGCTGCTAACTAAAATAATTATGACCATATTT
Organism: Pseudochirops corinnae; assembly: GCA_028646515.1. NCBI lineage: Eukaryota > Metazoa > Chordata > Mammalia > Diprotodontia > Pseudocheiridae > Pseudochirops > Pseudochirops corinnae. The sequence goes on along the minus strand of CM053585.1, from coordinate 196,249,705 downwards.
CAAACACCCAAAATCAATTTTCATTGTACATTCAACTAAGGACTGAGAAAAAGTCAATACTAATTATATTTAATTAATGGACATTCATCTTTGGTTTTTCAGTGGTTATACAGTGCCTGAGGTTTTTGTATTAATAGTGTCACATAATTTTGTTTTCTCTAATTACTATACTCCTTTTTTAAATCGTAAGGACTTGTTGACGTTTTATAAGACAGGCAGTAAAAGACCTCTATACTTAACCTGTCCTTTCACAGACAAAAAGCACAAATGGCTCCCTCAAATGAAGCAGAACACACTACACCAGGAGGGGCTGAAAGCACTGAAGCAATAAAAGAGAAGTAGGAAAGAAGCTGGGTGGTCTAAGAATGTTGGCAGACAACCACCATCCTCTTCAAATCTAAAGCATATTATCTATGGAGGAGAACAACAAGAGGAGAAAAGCTCTTCAACTGCATTAGGAGATGGATGGGATCAGAAAATGAAAATTCAGTTCACTACCCATATGACTTTTCCCACTTCTAACTGCTCTCCTACATTCCACAAAGCTCCTTTGAACATTCAAATGTTCATTTAAAAAAAAAATTTAATTAAGGTTTTTGATGGTAACAATAGCATTTGTGTGATTCTTGTCCTAAAAAAGATAGATAGATAGATAGATAGATAGATAGATAGATAGATAGATGGATAGATGGATAGATGGACGGACAGATGAATGGACAGATGGATGGATGGACGGATGGACTGATGGTTCATAGAAATTTTTATTGTTTAGAGAAGTAACTCAGATCAGGAGAACTTGAATCAAATCCTGCCCCTAATGCTTACTGTGGGCATAGCACTTGGAAATTTGGACTCAGTTTTCTCAACTTTAAAACAGGAGGTTTGGACTAGATGGCTTCTCAGCTTCCTTCCAGCTTTATGTGCAATGATAACGTCATCCTTTTTGTGACCTAATGGAATGATTGTACTCTCAATGAAAAGTACCTGACAGTTCTGAATTTTAACTCCTACCTGTACTAACCATGTATCCCCTCAACTGTCCTTCAGTGACATATTGGCCACTTAGCTTTCTTTTTGTCTTCTCTCCCTCATTCATCTCCCTGTATATCCCTTTTTCTTTCATTTTTCCTCTTTTCTTTCCAGTGTAGATTTTGCTTCCTCTTCTTAGGCAATTAATTTTAATCTTTGCATCTGCAGTACATTTATGCAATGGTAATAAAACTTCATATACAATTAGTCTGTCCATTAAACATCATAAGAGTCATTCCCCTATTTTAAAAGTGCCAGTATTCTTAGATCAGAATGATAATTTAAGCTTTACTTCCATGGATCTGTGATCTAATTCAAATGAAATGAGTATGAAATAGGTATTCTATCCAGAGGCTTAAATCAAAACCTATCAACTCCTTATCCTGTGCAATTTTTGTCCATGTTCTCCCATAAATTCTGAAGGCTATTCTCTAAGCCTTTTAACATTTTGTGGGGGGGGTCAGCTAAGTGGCACAGTGAATAGAGTACCAGCCCTGGAATCAGGAAAACCTGAGTTCAAATACAACCTCAGACACTTGACACACTTACTGGCTGTGTGAACTTGGGCAAGTCACCTAACCCCAATTGACTTGCCTTCCCCCTCCAAAATTTTCTTAAAAAAACAAAACATTTCATGGGTATCAGTGTAGCATTCTGACTGCCCATAGGCTATCTCCCTTTATGCTTACTACATCAGCATCACTGGCCCATTTTCTTTCCCAATCCCATCTTTTCCTGATGATGCTTTTTATACTGCTTCAGGTACAAATCACGGTTGGAAATGCATCACAGACTACCAAGAGTACCTTCAATGTCCAGTGGGTTATCTGCCAATTTGATTGTTTGGAGATAAGAGTGCTCCATGTTTTACAGATATATTCTTCACTGGAAGAATTTCCATGTTCAAAAATGATGGATTTTTGTGTCAGTACTTTTGGGAGTACTGAAAGGGCTGAACAATTTTCCAAATGCAATCCAGCCCACTCTCCTCCCATCCAATTCTGGGTCCAGTTCATAGTCCATCTGGGGGCCCAGAACTAAACAGTTGGAAGAGAGATTCTTCTGGTTTATTTGGAATAAATATCTACAGAAACCTCTAACGCTTCAACATAGACAGAGGGAGGGGAAGCTGTGGCCTTCTAGGTTCTTGAGTACAGCCTTTTGACTGAGTCCAAGTTTGGATTCAGTCAAACACCTGTGCCTGAGCACCTAGAGGGCAATATGTGGCCTCGAGGCCACAGGTTCCATACATCTGACATAGATGGTAAGAAAAAAAAAACAGCCACTTATTTATTAGTGAGTTTTTATAAGAATGCATTGATATGCATAGCATGCCTATATGGAGAAGCAATTTTCCCAAAGAACAGACTCACTTAAAGGGGTTACCTTTAGAGAGATACAGGCTAAAAGGGTAAGTCAGCTCAACATGGACATGTCTACCAAAACCTTCAAAGTAGGGGAGGCCTTAAATATTTTTAAATGATATAACACGTTTAAATAAAAAGAACGCATGCTTAGTTTAGGGCATGTACCAGGGATTGGCACATTACCACAGGAAGGTCAAATGATTTTTACATAAAAACTGTCCTTATCTCCTGGGAGCACAAAAACAGGAGGAGGGCCATACACAAACAGAGAGTGGCCTATTTGGGCCTCTGGCTGTACCTTGCCAACCCTTGGCAAATACAATCTAGTGTTATTATTCCTCCTAACGCAGCTTGTTTTGTTCCACATGCACCAACTGTCTGTTATGTCTCTGGTACCTATCTTCAGATTATAGAGTTGGAAGGGACTTGACCTCCGAAGTCATCCAGGCCACTACCTTTTCCTCCCTCCTCACTTCTCCATCTTAAAGAGGAGGAAATTTAGGCTGAAAGACATTAAGTGATTTGCCCAAGATGAGAGCACTGGAACTCGACTCCTTTCTTATATTTTTGGTTTTATTTAGATCACAGTCCTGGCTAGTGGCGTGTTAAACATTTAATGCCTGCATATTTAAGATCACAGCCTCTTTGAATTAGAAGGGACCTCATAAGTCATTTAATACCCACACAGAGAAGAACACATATTCCTCAGCAGTGAAAAATAAAACTAAAAATTAAGAGATGAATCTGTTGGAAGGGGTTAAAGAGAATAAGAGCTTTGCCAGATATGCAAGGGGTGGGGGGGGAGGAAGGAGGCAGAAAGAAAGAAAATAGAAACAGTTAAAGAGGAGGCATAAAGCATTAATCATGATTCAGACTACCACACTGAGCTCATTTTGCAAGCTGCCTGTAACTAGAAAAATAAAGGAAATTGGAAGAAATTGGGAAGCAAAATCATTGTAGAGTAATCTGAAAACAAAGGAGGCTTAATAAACATTTTATGACCATTTAAAACTTAAGAGATTGTAATAAAGAATCTTTTATAAATTCCCAGCACTTAGACTCTACTGGGACGACAGAAACTGACTTCCGTGACAACTTAAAATGAACACTTAAAAACTTAAAACCAGCAGCAAGGCTGGTAGGAGTATTAGGACTATTCTTTAAGTCTGGGACCCAGGGAAATGAAAAAGATAAAGTTCAGGAGTTCCAGCAAAGTTCTGAATTATAGTTGGAATTCTGTTCTCCCCAAGTTTATGATTATGATGTGTGACCTTTGGAAGCCTCAGTTTTTCCAGTTATTAAATGGGATTGGTTATAATTTATGCCTCCCTACATTAGAGGAAAAAAATACCTTAGGGATATTAAATGGTGAGGCAAGAATTGATTTCACTGGGCTCAAAAGATGGAGATTGTTTCTAGACTCGTTTTCAATGTCAGATTTGGGGTCAAAAGTTTAAAAAGATTACTTTTAATTTTTTTAATTACAAGACTCTTTCTCCCCTCCGATCTTGCTAATCAAAGCTATTTATTCTTCCAAGTCATTCTGTATTTTGCCTTGTAAGAATTAAGAATATACTGCTAAATGTCAAATTGTACCTTATAGTAATTGCCATGGGAAAAGATAAGCATTTAGAGAAGTATTTAGTGGTGAGAGTCTCAACTTCCAGCAATTGAGTGTTGTGGAGCGAAAGTTCTTTAGGAGTACAAAAAAAAAATAGAAGCTAAAGTCTGAAAACCAAGGGAGCCAACGTTATATCCTTTACAAAACTCCAAGGAAACTTTCCCCTATTTCCTTAAATGCAAAATGAGGGAGTTAAGAATAAATGGTATCTGGTCTCTTCTTTGCAACTCTAACATTCTCTGGTCTATGTTTTAAGGTCCTGTGATTCTTTTTTTTTTCCAGCTCATACATTTCAAGATCCAATCCACATTCTGACCTCTGAATTACTACAACTTTTATTATCTCTAATTCAGTGGTTCCCAACCTTCCTAATGCCCCAACCCTTTAATACAGTTCCTCATGTTGTGGTGACCCCCAACCATAAAATTATTTTCGTTGCTACTTCATAACTGTAATTTTGCTACTGTTATGAATCATAACATAAATATCTGATATGCAGGATGTATATTCATTGTTACAAATTGAACATAACCCATAAGATGAGAACCACAGCTCTAATTGATTATCCAGGGACTAAATTTATGGAGCATAGTGAGTGGTTAGAAAAAGGCTTGGATCAAGGAAGGTCTGAGTCTGAATTTTACTTTAAAATCTGATAACCTCTTTCAGCCTCAGCTTCCTCATCTATAAAATGAGAAGAATAATAGTACCCACCGAGCCCACAGCTTGGTTATATTTGAAGGATCAAGAGAGATAACTTATGCAGAGTGCTTTGCAAACATTAAAGTGCTAAATATATACTATCAATTATAATTATTATTAAATCATATACTGTATCCCCAGTGCCTAGCACAGTGCCAGGCACATAGTAGCTTGATAAATACTTGTTGGCTTAACTTCCCTTGACCAGCGGGCTATTTTAACTCCATGACTGTACGCCTGATTTTCCCATCTCAAACGTAAGCTCCACAAGGGCAGCAACTGGGTCTCCTGCCTGTATCTCCCATCATACCTTGAAAAGGCATCGAATAAATATTTGTTGAATGAATGAATGTGTGCATAAATGAATGAGTGCTCAAAAATACTTATTGAATTAAATTCTGAAAAGGAAATGGGGCCCCGTCTGAACTATTGGCTGGAGGCACAGATTTATACTGCTCCTCACAACAGGTCAAAATAAGGAGAGGTTTTTTTTAGAAGCAGTAAGTAAAGAAAAGCAAGTCCTGCGGTTAGGTCAATCATTACTTTCAACCTGAACAAATAAAATTACAATCACATTAACTGCCTTATAGCTATGAGCCTACTCATTTCATCTTTGATTCCCAGAAACATGTATATTGGCACTAGAAGTCACATGAAATTGAGTAGGAATGAGAAATTCACTTCCCTGGTCTCTGCTTACACCAAGGGATGAAAGATAAACAAGACCTCTGCTTAGAGCCTCCCTAAACTCCAGGCAAAGGCAATTTGTCTAACATGGAGGAGTACTGGTGTCACACGACAGGTCTGGCATACACAATGAGCAAACTGATAAGTCTTTTGTGCAAATTGTTAATTAAATCTGATGAACTCATTAGCAGGAGGAAAAAAAAACCTACTATGTCGTTTATGATAACCGATATTTTGCAAAGCCTTCTAAAATTCTAACACAAATAAGATACAAATCTACTGATAACTGGAGTGAGTAAGCAAACATACCTCTCTGTTTTAGACAGCAGTCCAGTTAGAACATAGAAACTAGGTCTTCTAATTCCTAGTTCTTTCCAACAAACTATTTGTAGACAAGGCCTTACATAAGACTTTCAGTGCCTAATGATTCCAGGGTGTGGAACCTGCAGCCTCGAGGCCACATGTGGCCCTCTAGGTCCTCAAGTGCAGCCCTTTGACTGAATCCAAATTTCACAGAACAAATCCCCTTAATAAAAGGATTTGTTTTGTAAACCTTGGACTCAGTCAAAAGGCTGCACCCAAGGACCTAGAAGGCCACATGTGGCCTTGAGACCACAGGTTCCCCACCCCTGGTAACCTTTCCTAGTCTGAGTATACTCTTTCTGCACTTGTACACAGTAAGAGGTGGGAATACTGTAGGTACTCAACAAATAAACTTGTAGCATTTATTTCCAAAAAAGCTTCTAAGCTCTCTGAAGAGAAGGTAAAGTACTGCTGTGACCCAGCAGCTATATCATGTGACAGTCTTTTTACATTTTCTATTATCTGCCAAATCACTAAGCTTTGGTGGTACCCTCTCTCCAAAAGTTAATACTGTGAATTAAATCTGATGAACTCATTAGCAGGAGGAAAAAATCCACAAGTTGAGAACCATGGCTCTAATTGATTATCCAGGGACTAAATTTATGGAGTGTAATGAGTGGTTAGAAAAAGGCGGATGAGAGTGAAGTCACCTACTATCACCTCTGAGAAAGGGGTGGGACATAGGGAAAGAGCAGGAATCAATTGAGTCAGTGTGGTCTATGTTATTTAAAGAGCACTAGAAGAAAAACTTGAATTCTAGTTCATTTCCATTAACATTCTGTGTGACTTTGGACAAGTGACTTTCCCTGTCTGAGTTTCGACTACTTCGCCTATAAAATGAGGTTGTTGTAGATCCTAAGCTTCCATTAGTTATAATAATCTGCAAATCTAATTATGTTGTTTGGCACATTACTAGTCCAAACTAAGCACATATTTATGGTCTTTATAGCTGGTTGTTACTAAAGATACCACCCAGAAATTGAACTCCAGTAATATGGAAACTATATTCCATTTTTCCATGAAGAAACCTCAATCTATCAGAGAGGCTGTTTGTCATCTTGGGCCTTATAACAGAGATTTGAGGGCAAATTTCAAACATATTAAATATAGGGAAATATTCACCCTTAATGAAATAGCTGATTCTCCTATTCTTGGTCTATACCCCACAGCTCCAGAACAGTACCCTGCACACAGTAGGTGCTTAATAAATGTCTGTTGGATTGAGCTGGATTGTCTACTGAATATTCAAAGGAGACTAAGGAGAGACAAGAGTTTTTCTGCTGCTCCAACCAGGAAGGAAAGTGTAGACCCAGAGGGAATTGCTTAAGTGGCCCAAATGCTAAGCCCATGTCCCTGGCATGTATGCGCCTTCTGTCCTCTTCTGAGATCCTTTGAGTCTGGCTTGATTGAAATCCTATTCCCAAATATATCCAAAGAAAACTTTCAGCTTCCCACTTGCTCCAGCTTGTCTCTTGGACTGAATTGATGATAGGATTTAGATTTCAGGATAAAGACTCTTCTTTCTCAAAAACTGTCTCAAAGTCTTCAGTCAACCCAAAGTCTGAGTAAATATGGTCTTTATCCTTCATAACTCCTCTGTCCTTATGCTTGCAAATGACTTCACTGTCAAACCATCTGTTAATTCAAATTATTATTACCAACCATCTGAGTAGTTTGGAGGAAAGAAAAGGATATTTTCCCACAAATCCCTCTTTTTCCTGATAAATAAATAAGAAGACGCTTCAAAGGTAATGATGGGGCCATTTTGCCCACTGTTTAGGGTAGTTCCTGGATGGATATTTGCAGATGATTTTCTGAGTCTAAGTTTATTACGTGGATTTGGACAGGAGAGTCTCCTATTTCTTGGGGGGTCGGTGAGGCAACAAGGAGATGGGGGGGACATGTTACTGTTTTTAAGGCTAACAGATCATGAGAGAAAACCTTTCCCAATGTCCAGCCTAAATTTTCCTTGGCTAAATATCATCTTGTTCCTCTTATTTATGGCCCCTCAGACCACCCAAAACACAGACCTTTCCCTCACCATCAGCCTTCTGTCATAGTTATCCTGTCCTCTGTCAGTCACTATTTAGGAAAGCTCAATGGCTGAGTCAATGACTGTTCTCATTCATTCGGGACTACTGGGTCAAAGGCTTCTAAAGAAAGTTGTTTGTAAATGCTGGGGGGACCAAAGCTCATCTTTAAAGTTACTTTGAAGTTATAGTACTTTGTCTTCAAACACACAACACTCTCCCAGTGCCTGTCACACAGCTGTGAAATATTGATGTTGGCTACTACTATGTAAGAGAAATAAAGTCCTCTTTCCCCTTTGATTTTCCTTCTGTATTTATCTTAATGTAATCTTTCACCTTCCGCCTGGGCTGTTTCCATTATGGCCTGTAACTTCTGACCTGCTGACTCTCCAGTGTGTCTCTCAGCACCGCCATGGCCCACCCCCACCCCACATCAGAGTCCTTTACTCCTAGAAATTTTCCCTGCCCCTGCCCTGACACACCAGGATGAAATAACCTATGATTAATACTTACTGGGCCAGCGCTTAAAGCAGATCAAGCAGTTTTGCACCTGCCCTTCAGTGGAAACTCTGCGGGCTCTTCCTTATTGCTAAGGAGGGGTAGGAAGGGTAGAGACCAGCGAGCCATACCTCTGAGTTAACTTTGAAGAATCACTAAAATAACAAACATGAAAGCCCAAGGACTACCTGGGGGGGGGAAGAAGGGGAACTTGTTTCTAGCACTTAGCCCAGGGCCTCATAAATTAATGTGTGTTGATTGACTGACCATTCAACTGATAGATTCCTGAGCAGCAGAGATGCTGAAACACATCCCAAACTTATAATATGAACACAGTCTAACTCGTTCCATATTCAGTGTGAATGACTCTAGTTATATCCTATTCTTTTATGTGATGGGATGACATTCAACAGAAGTCTTAGGTTTCTTTTTGACTTTCACTTACACATCAGATTGCCCACACTAAAGCAAGAGAATGATAAGGTTGAAAATAAAGGGTATGGAATCCAATATTTCTCCTTCCCCTCTCTATGGGGCATAAGGTATCTCTTACTAGCTCACACAGGTGGATGAGCAACTTCTTGGAATGGAAAAAAAAAAACCAAGTTATATTTTGAAAAAAAAAAAGACTGGAAGGAATAGGTTTGGGGAATTCCAAATGAGTCACCCCAAACCCATTCTCTTTCATCCTTTAAAATGCTGTCAGATCAATATTCCTAAAATACTCCTTGTAACATCTATTAAGGAACCTTCAGTGTCTCCCCATTGCTTTGATAAAAAGTTCCAAAGTACTTAACCTCTGATTTGAGACCCTCCAAAACCTAGAGTCACATATGCTTTTCAGCCTTATCTCCCACTATTCCCTACAGAAACTCCTTCATACTAGCCATACATACTTTCTCCTGGACAAATCAAATTTCCATCTCCACACCTTTATTCACATTAACTGTTCCCTATTTGGAACATCCTCTCTCTTTTCTCTTCTTCCTCCATCTAACTGCTACCCATCCTTTGGGTAGCTAAAGTTTCATCTCTTCTGAGAAGCCTTCTTTAAACATTTCAGCCTACGCCATCTTTGTTTTCCCTCTAAATGCCTATGGCACTTAGAGTTTCTGCTCCTCATTTGGCATTTCGGCATATATTGACTTCTTTTCTTTTCATCATTTCAGGTCTATGCCTTACTTCCTCAACAAGATATTAAGAAACATTCAATTCCACAAACATTAAATGCTTATGAACATTATGGCATTATGCTAGATTCTGAAGTAAGGAAGGCGAAAATAGTCCCTGCCCTCGATTAGTTATCATTTTACTAGCATTGTCTCTTCTTTATTTCCCGCAGTCTTTGCATATAGTGGATAGGTGTTCAGTAACATCTACTGACAGTTTGACCACTCCTTTATTAATCATTCCCAATGGCCACAAAATCACTGAACTTCTGTACTGATATAAAATTCTAGAGTACTGAAATTCAGTGACCTGGAAAGCTCATCTAACCAAACTTCCTTCAATTAACAGAGAAACTGAGCTCCTCCTCCATCTCTTACCCCCCCCCCCAAAAAAAGGAAATTACTTGCTTAACATCAAAGAACAAATTAAAGTTAGAGCTTAAACTGGAATATGTATCTCCTGGATTCCCAGCACAAAATGGGCTTTTATAGGGGAAGAGGAAGTAGAGAACAGAGGGAAAAGTGCTAGAATTGGAGTCCAAAGACCTAACTAAAAATCCTCATTTTGCGGCCCTATACTTGTGTGACCTTGGACAAGTCACTTCCCTCCTTTAGGCTTCAATCTCCTCATCCATAAAAGAGAGTTATTTATTCGATGATTTATTTATTTATTAATGAATTATTTCTAAAGTCCCTTATTCCTCTAAATCCTGAGACCCCAGTCCCATAGAATTGGGTATTTCCTAAGAGGAAAGATGCACAAAAGAAAACCCACAACCCTGTTTGCTGAGGGTAGGAAATCTCCATCAGTCTGTGGCTATTAAACCCTCAAGTTCCACTCCATCCCACAATGGTTTAGAAGAGGCCAAGAGGGAAGCATTGAGCTTTGATTTGGTCTCACATTGGAGGAGGAAAGAAAGTTTTTCAAGATCACATGATTTAGAGCAGGAGAGGGCCACAGAAACCATCTAACATTCTAGCCCAATCCTCTATTTTGAGAGATAAAGAAACAGAGATGGAGAGGACTGCCCCAGGTCATGCAGATAATAAGTAGCAGGACTAGATTTGAACCTGGGATTTCTCATTTTGAATCCAGTGTTCTTTTTTCCCATTTGGAATTTGCACATAACAGGATTCTGTGTTCCTTGGCACTTTCTGCTGACAGGGAGGAGAAAGCATCTGGGAGAGCACAGCTGTCTGGGAAAACATCAAAGCTCTCCCCCAAAGGCTGAGGGAAAACCAGTTCTCAAAGAAGGGAACACTGTGCTGCCCTCTGCCTGTCAGCAAGAGGGGGGACATGTCTTTTATCATGCCTGCATCTCAGACGACATCTTCCGCCAAAGGATGAATTCTGTATAGGGCATCAAATCACACACATACAAATAGTCAGCTCACCCAGTAGGGTTTAATGAGATACAAAAATTAAGTGGAAAGCCTGATGGTTAGGAGGATTAGAAGTGGAGGTCCTAAGTTCTATATCATTTTCATGAGACATTGGAGGACCACTTCTTGGGGACACTGAAGAGGGAATTCCTGCTCAAATACGGACTGTTTACATTAGGATGTTTGAGGTCCTTTCAACTCTAAAATTCAATTATTCAAAGAAGAAGGAGATAACTATATCTACCAATGAAAGACATAGTCAGACATGAGAGACAGAATATGTATATGACCAGGGGGGTGGGATGTCCGTAGTCATGAGAAGTGACTGACAGACAAACAGACAGATGTACACACACACACACACACACACACACACACACACACACATCCTCTCTGATAACTGATACATGAAAATCTTTTCAAAGGGACAAAGTCTTTCATTCCACATTAGAGATAAGGCTTTCTATGTGAATTCTCTTAGGATTGTCATTCACATTCAAGATGTGACTAATATGTTAGATACCAGAGCCTTCCCTAAGAGCAGCTTGGTGGGAAATGAGTAGAGAGGACAGAGGTTAACTAAGCACCCAAAAGGGGTGGGGAGGGACAAAAGGAGAAAAAAAGGGAAAACTGAAGACCTGTTTATTCACAAAATAAATAGCTAAGACTGAACAGTTTCTACATCTCTCAAGTGTAATTCAATCCAGTTCAATTCAGCAAAAAAAAAAAAAATCAAGTGGCTATTGTGTTCAAAACATATATTATTATCACTGGGATTTCTTTGGTCCTTGACTTACAAAATGTTTTAGCATCTGCTAACAAATAAATTCAATTCAACAAATATTAATTTAGTAGATACCATATGGAAGGCCCTATGTGAGTGCTTGGAATATCAAGGTGAAATAAGACACTCTCTCTGATTTCAGCTTCCCAAAACCCACATTAAGCACTATTATTCTGATTTTTTACATATTGGAGAATTGAGGATCACAGAGCTTAACCTACATGCCTACGGCCATTGGTGGATCCAAGACAAGGACTTGGGTCTCTTGACTCCTGTCCCAATTCTCTTGATACTGGACTATATTCCTTCAAGAAGCCTGTTACCTGCTTGGTCTGGTGAAGGAGGCTGACAAGTCTTGCATTCTTCATGGCCATCTTGCGTAGGAGGAACCTGCTGCTTTCTCACAGCCCAGCGTTGCTTCCAAAATCGGTTTGCTTTCAGATGAACACATCCCTGAAGGTGACCTCGTTTATACCTTTAGGAAAGAGAAGGCATTCTCATTTAGAATCCATGTCATTTACCAGCTTTGGGAATGGGTATCCATGCCCTGCTTTAATCAAATAAAATACACAAATATGAGCTTATAAAATTCAGAAAACTGAGGGGTGAGGATTATATTACATTACTCTAAGGTCCTTTTAAAGAGCAAGTCACTCTGATACATTTAATTCTTTAGTTTGGTGACTACTTTGACATGATGTAAGCAACAGGCACTTAGAGAAATTAGAATTATGGAATGTCAGAGATTGAAGGGACCCTCAGAGACCATCAAATCTAATCCCTTATTTTGCAAATAAGGACACCAAGGTCCAAAGAGAAATGATTTGCCCAAGGTCAATATCAAGGTAGAGGTAGATCCGGGACTAGAAACCAGGTCTCTTGTTCTCCAGGTCAAGGCTTTTTTGTACTTTGCCAGACTATATTAGGGCCACTACCAAAAGAAAATCAGTCCACTAAGATGATGAAGTATCTCTGAAATTATAATACAAGTCAGTGGGAAAAGGGAATTTAGTTTATTAAAAAAGAAAATCTCTTGTAATCTTTCAGGAACATAGTAGCAATCTAGTAGTGAGGTCTTCCTGTTGGTGAGTTGAGTTATTAAGTTAAAACCAAATCATGTACCTTTAATCACTCAGCGTGTCTGTAGTACTTTTAATATAATTCTAATTGTCATAGTTTTCTCCAGTGCAAATTTTACAAGCCTGAAAACAGGGGAAGTGAGGGCTGTCAAAGGGACTCAGTGATCTCTAAGTCCCTTCCAGACCTAAACTCTATAATTTTTGGTTACTCTTTGCAGCATGGAGGTTTGCCAGTGGTTCCCATTACCCTGTAGTCATTGATGCAATCAAGCTGCTTGAGAACTGTGACTCTCCGTGGTGGGGCCTGGGCAGCCCTTTGAAGTAATGGCCCCTGCTCCCTTAAGTCCACAGGTTTCTGAGAGAGCCTGCTAAGATCTACGTGTGGAGCAGCAAGGCCACTTCATGTGTGCCTGCTGGCTCACTAGTCATAAACCACGGAGGAAGTCCAGGTTCCTGCTGGGACCCAGACAGCAAAGCAATTTCAAAGTACAGAGAGTGGCCTAATCAGGAAGGTGTGTCTACAAAGAAAGAATTCTCTTTCTGTGTGCATTGGGTCACCTTCACTCCCAAGAAGACGGTACAAGGACCTTGCAGGGGCTAAGACCCACACAGCTGGAAGCGGTGGTACTGTTTTACTTGTTTTTTTTTTTTAAAGTTTCCTTTAGCAACTATCCCTCATTTAATAAAGATAAGTGACCCAAGAAAAACTTGCTGTGAGTAAATCTATATTGATTCTAACCCCAATGACTTGGAATCTGTGATCATTCATCCTAGGGCTGGATTACAGCGTGTCTTCGATTGATCTACAAAGGAAAGGTTTAGTCATTAACAGTGACAAGGTAAATAAGATGGCAAGGAAAACACGTCCATCACTTAAGGAATGAGTTGTCTGTAAGCACTCAGGATGCAAATAATGAACGTGATAATTAGAAATAAATATTATTTGTGCATTAAAGTAGATTCTCCAAAGGACCTCTACTAGGCAACTTGATCCTAAACTCCTCAATAAAAATCCTCTTATTTATAGCACTTTACATCAACTCTGCAAGGTGGGTAAGGCAGAAATCGTTATCTCTCTTTTGCAGATGAGGAAACTGAGGCTCAGAGAAGTTAAGAGATTTGCCCAAGGTCACACAGCTATTAAGTATGAGAGCCTGGATTCAAACCATGTCTTCCTGACTCCAAATCCAGCACTCTTTTCCACCACAGCACACTCTCTATCCCCCGCCACAGCACCTAGAAGTACCACATAATGTGTTTAATAGATATTTACTGATTAATTGATAATGTGAAATTAAGATGGAAAATTTAAACCAATTTCCAAAATTCTCCCCTTTGCCTTTGTTACTAATAAAATAGCCAGTGTAGTAGAATGAGATCACCTTATTAAAACTTTCTCCACTATAATGCAAGAGGTATTTGGTAAATATTCATATCTATGGGTAGGACTATAAAATCTGATCTTTTATGTATTATTACTTCAGACAACAGAGTAAAATTCTGAGCCATATTTAAATAGGCTCACTTAAGTGGTCCTTCCTACCTTTCTTCTTCCCACTGAGAACCATAAAGCAAGGAGAAAAACTATTGAGAGTAGAGACCCCCCCAGAACTTTAAGTGTCCAAAATCCCAGAGTCTTTTGGCTGCTCAGGGATCACAGAGAGCACGCAGCTCAACTCCTTCATGTTAAAGAGGAGACTAAGGCATAGTGATGTGGCCATGACTATACTTAGGACTTCCTTTAGTGCTCTTGTCTACTACAATAGAGAGCTGCAGAATTATCAAAATGGTCCCACCCAAGCATCATGGAGTGATGGTGACATCTGTGGGAACAATATTTACTGCACCCCTTTTGTGGGTTTGTACCCAAATGCTGGTGCTCATCCCCAAGGTTGTGCTGTTATCCCTGAAGGCATTTCCACTGCAGGAATAAATGACATGAACAACTGGAATGAACAGTCACATACTTCCAACACATTACTGAGTTTTAAACAAATCTCGTTGTTTATTAATAAAATCACATCTATTTTTCACAGGATTATAATAACAAAGAGCTGAATATATCATTTTAAATATATCATTTTATTGACTCTCAAGACAATCCTGTAAGGTAGGCGCCATTATTATCCCCATTTTACAGGTAAGGAAACTGTGGCTGAGAAGCTTAGTGATTTAAATAGGGTCACGAGGCTAGTAAGGTCTGAGGTAGGATTTGAACTCAGGTCTTTCTGACTCCAAGTCAAGCACTCTATGCACCATATTACCTTGATGCCAAAAGTTTCTTCTTTCATCCTCTCCTTCAATGAATAATGAAGGTTTTATTTATTTACAAAATGTCTTTCTAATTTCAACTGAACTTGAGAATATGAAAGTCATTATTCTAATTGTCAAAAGAAGCTGAGAACAAATCTTGTGTTTCTTTATTTTTTTGTTTTGTTTGTGTGTGTGTGTATGTTCCTTTCTTTAAGTATTTGTACACTTAAAAATTTATCATTTACATGGTCCAGTATTTCCTTTGAGATGAAAGATTTGCTTGGTAACCATTCAAAATAGGTGTGTTTTAATAATGTTGCATTTCTACAGTGCTTTAAGGTTTACAAAATGCTTTTCTCTAAACTATCCTGTGATGTAGGTAGTGCAAGTATTATTATTTGCATTTTCGGTTTACTTCAGAGAAGTAAAATCTATTTGTCAATCACATTAAAGCTAGTCAGTATTAGAGTCAGAATTTTAACCCAGGTGTCCTGAATTGGTCTAATGCTCTTTCTACTCCACCATGCTGCTAGAAAGAAATATATTCGTTACTATATTTATTAACTTTGGTGCTTTAAAAGATCCTATCATTCTCTTCAAGTAGATATATATTAGAGGAAGGACACCATGGCCATCTTCATGACAATAAGAAACTAATCAGCCAGTAACCAAATTTCTGAGGATGAGCCTTGCCAAATTTAGCCACAGATGGATGGCTCATCCCTGGGACTTTACTTAAAAACCTTCCCAGCCTCACAGGACATTGCAAAGCTTTGCAGTCATAGCCTTCAAGCACCCAGCAGCAGCTCTATACCAAGATGGCACCCTGGAGAACTTTAGTTAAGGTTTGTGTCTTTACTTTCTTTATTATGTCTTCCCCCCCCCCACCCAAAGAGTTCTAAGAAACAAGCCCTAAATTCTTAATTTCATTCACATGTAAGAGTTTACCAGCCTGTGTGGGCTTGAGCCAGTACAAGGAAACCCTGAATTGAGATTATAATTCCTATAAAATACTAAAGTACCTGATAAGTCAGAATTTTTAAAAAGGGTTCATGAAGCAGAAAATGCTAACAAAATTGTTTTAATATCCCTTGCCTTTAATATACAGGTATATATGAGTGTATACATGTATATGTAGCTATATACAATGTAGCTTGCAAAATAAGTTTCTGTAAAGTATATTTGATTTTCTTATTGGCTACTATGATGAAAATTAATTTATATTCCAGACTTTAATAATTGTCATTGAATTGAAAACTTTTGGAAAGAAGGGGATTAAAATAGATCCATGGCATATTGAGTACTGTGAAGTTCTTTATAGCTAACTCTAAGACTCATAGTTCCTTTTTCTATTTTTTGCAGTTTTTACAATGGCTTAAAGAACTAGGGTTAAAATCAAACTTCTCTAAGAAGCTTTACCACTTAACAAATGATAAATCCACTTCAT
This sequence comes from Pseudochirops corinnae, assembly GCA_028646515.1. Lineage (NCBI taxonomy): Eukaryota > Metazoa > Chordata > Mammalia > Diprotodontia > Pseudocheiridae > Pseudochirops > Pseudochirops corinnae. The sequence goes on along the minus strand of CM053585.1, from coordinate 196,233,293 downwards.
TGCCTCAATACTCATGGTCTCACAGAGAGTGCCTAAGAATTATAAGAACAGACTAGACTTCTCACTTTCCATAGACCCTACCTTGATTTGTACCTTAAAAGTTCTGACTCACATTTTACAATAGGCAAATGGTAAAAGTATATGAACAATTTTCAAATGAAGAAATACAAACTATCAACAGCATCAGAAAACTCAATCAAAACTGTGAATAGTTAGCAATTTTTAAATTAAGGCAACTCTAATGCATTACCTCACACTGATCACACTGGCAAAGATGGGAAAAGAAGCAAATTGTCAATGCTAGTGGGACTGTGGGAAGAAAGGCACTGCAACTCAATAAGCATTTATTAAGAACTTGCTACTAGCCAAATATAGAGCTAAGTTCTGGGAGAAAAAAAGAGAAAAACAAGATAGTTCTTGCACTCAAGAAGCTTATATTCTACTGGAGACAAATATGAGGCACACAGCTAAGTAAATATAAGATAATATACAAAATAATTTCAGAGGGGAGTGAACTATCAATTAGGGAATCAAGAAAAGCTTCCTATAAAAGATGTCACTTCAGCTGAATTGTAAAGGGAGCTAAGGTTTCCAAGATGCAGAGGTGAAAAGGGAGAGCATGTCAAGCATAGGAATTCACTGATGGAAGTACTGTGATCGAACCCCATCATTCTGGAAACCAATTTGCAACTATGCAAGCAATATTACTACTCTTTACCTAGTAATCCTACACCTGGGTTTATACCCTCAAGAAAACTCATGACAAATAAGAAAGGATCTATATGTACCAAAATACTCATATCAACATTATTCTGAGTAGAAAAAAGGAAGAAACAATGTGCCCACCAATCAGAAAATGGCTGAACAAATTGTGTTTTATAAATGCAAAAGAATTAATATGCCATGAGAAAAGAATATGAACTCTTTGGAGAAACATGGGAAAAGCTATATGAACAGAGTGAAGAAGGCAGAACCCAAAGTACAATATACACAACACAGCAATATAAATGAAGAAAACACCAAAAAGCAAAAGAACTCAAGTAAAATAAAATGAACAATGTTTGGTTCAATTTATTAAAACCAAGGTACAGATCTATTGTATAAACATATAGCATACTGTAAAAATGAAAGCAACTTGTACTATCATTCAAATGGTAGTTTTGCTTACCTGTTTTGTTTTTTAATGGAAAATTATGGGGGGAGTGTTTGTTAGGAAGTGACTGATAGGGAAAAATAAAATATATCAAAATCAAATAAAATGTTGTGTAGTACAATTTATAGGCAGCATGGCCTGATAGCTAGACAGCTGGCCTCAAATCCAAGAAGACCACCATTCAAGTCCTAACACTGTCATATAATGACTTGTGACGTAAGTATTTTAATCTCTCACTATTCTAGGAAAGTAAGACTTCTAAGTTCCACAGTGGATGACAATTTCATTGGCAGAGGAAATTTCTTTATCAGGGAGTGCCCTCTATTACTGAAATCCAAAATCCAGTCCCTTACCCTATCTCTATAAAGTATATAATTTAATAAAAGTTATAAATCAGGCTCAAGACCCCATACCCCACTAAAAGTCCCCACGAAGATTTCTTTTCATCTACTTCGTATGAAACTAACAGGTACTTATTTATTTATATGATATCTCACCACATTAGAATGTAAGCTCCTATTATTACATTCCAAACTGTTTTTGCTTCCCTGTATACCTCTACCATTTAGCACAGGTGCCTGGCATATGATATGCACTTAAGTTGTTGGTTGATTTTTTTGTTAAAAAAAAGAAAATTCCAGCTCTTAAATTTTCCTTTGATAACCATTCATTCAACATATATGAGCATCTAGTCAGGGATGTATTGGAGCCAGCTCCTACTGGCTCAGGAGAGCCTACTGTTAAACTTTTGGTGTGAGCAGTTATATGTCAGATATGACAAGCTACAAACGGGGGCCTGATTTATTGTCTTGTTGATTGCCAAAATTTATGAAAGTTAAAGGAAAAAATATTCATAATGCAGATTAAACTTAAAAGTGTTTCCTTAATTATCAGAAAGCTGATTGTTAAACACTTGCCAGCACACACTTGTACTAGGCACTATACAGCAGCATTCAAAGAGATTTAAGGATAATCACTGTCCAATATGTACTCATACTTTTTTCTGTGCCTGGAATGCTCAGCCCTGATCCTCTTTTGAAGTTTTACCTGGTCTTTAAAGTCCAGTTCAAGCACAATGTCCCCTAGAAAGCCTTCCCTGACCCCACCCCCCTTTTCCAGCAATGATCTTTCACCTCTGACCTCACTTAGAATTTTAAATTTTGCTGGCACCCATCTAACAAATTTAGCCCATATCATTTTGTACAGTGGATCTTTGTGCATGCTTCATATCCACTATTTAGATTCTGTTCTGAGCAGGGACTGTATCTTCTCTAAACCTCAAACCTAACCCTACTTCATTGTACTCCATACTGTAGATGTACTCTGTACTGTTGAACTGGATAAAGCAAGGTCTCTGATTCACAGAAATCTAAAATTATTTAGGGGAAAAATGTGAAATCCCAAAACAGTCACATAACCAAAATGTAGCAAATACAATAGAGAAGGCTAGGTGGATTAGAGGACATTTCATGGAAAAGATGGGATTTGAGCTGAGCTTTGAAGAATAGGTAGGAACTTTAAAGAGGAGAAAGGGGAAATGAAGAACATTCAAATTTAAAAGGATAGCATGCGTAAAAGTAACCAAAAGCTGATCTTTTGTCAAGTAGATCATTTTGATTAGACCAGAGGATTCGTGTAGGGAAACAGTGGAAGACAGCACCCAAAAGCCATGTTGGAGTTGGACTATGGAAGGCTTTGAATGCTAGATTAAGGTATCCAGACTTTATCGTCTAGGCTGAAAAGTCATTCATAGCTCTCAATTGCCTATAGAATAAACTACATAAGTAGTATTAAACTGAGTATGGTCTCTTCTAAACTTAAACGGAATGGCACACATTCTCAATCCAATTACTATCTATTGACTATTAGCTGAACTGGGGGCCTTCATACTATGTGAGGGGAAAAAATCTAGGCATAGGGGCCTACAAGGAAGGAAAAAGAAGCTGGCTTCAGAGGCAAATTTGGAGTCTTTATTTTGCATGAAAACACAAGGCTCTCTTAAAGAATAATTTCTTTCTTTGTAGTGTAAATAACTTTAAAATTGCAGCTGCTGCTAGTTGTGAGTGTCTTATGAGCTGTCGAGTTCATCAAAGCTGCAGTTTGTTATCTGGAAATGTGGACACAGGAGGTGATTAAGAAGGACTTGAAACCATATTTCTTACCTTTTGGGGTTGATCTTTCTCTTCTGCTTGTGGCTCACACCGGGAAGATTTGTAGGCGCCTTCCCCCTCCTACAGGGCACTCCTCTCTTCTTCTCTGGCTCTGAAACCTTTTCACCAGACACTCTCCCTGCACCTATTGCCCGGGACAGCTGAAAATACCAGTTGTATGGTCATCACAGGGCTCAAAGCCTTGGAGAACTCCTGAGCCAAGTGATAAAAGCTTAATCAGAAGCTTAAGTCAAGGTGCTGTCCACAGCCCGATCCCATGTCTTTTCCCTTCAGTTGATAAATGGGCTCACACTCATTTTGCAACTAGATAAATTAAGGCACATTCACACACAAAAAGTAACCTGAATTTCATGGGCAACCATGACTCTAGTTGGTATAGAATTCCTGTGTACCAGAAGTGTCAAACTCTCACAGCTTATAAAATTCTGAGTAAAGCCTGAACTAGATTAAAATGTAATTGGGAAATGTTTAAAAAAAAAAATATATATATATATATAAAAAACACAATCTATATGATGTTACTTTGTGGTTTTCTAAGGAAACATGCAGCCATCAGGGATCTGTTTCTATTTGAGTTTAATACCACTGTTCTAGACCACTATGGTAAACTGGGTGTTTTAGAGTGGAAATATAACCTCTGATAATGAACCAGAGACATAGTGAAACTAGGCCAGGCCTTTCCTCAAACTTTTGGCAACCTATTCCTATTCCTCTCTCTCACCAATCCTTCACTGACTACCTAGTCAAAATGCAAAAGAGTAAGATTTGTAGGCGCCTTCCCTACTTCCCTGTAGTAGTGGGGAAAAGGGAGGATAGAAACACTCTAGACCAGGGTAGGGCACCTGTACCCTCGAGGCCACATGTGGTCCTCTAGGTCCTGAAGTACAGCCCCCTGAGTGAATCTAAACTTCATAGAACAAATACCCCTAATAAAAGGGTTTGTTTTATAAAACTTGGACTCCATCAAAAGCATGCAAGGACCTAGAAGGCCATATATATCCTCAAGGCCACAGGTTCCCCACCTCTGTCCTAGACCTAGCTTAACCTTTCCCAAACCACATGATGGCAGCCATAAGAAACTGTGCTAAACCTAGAGACTGAGGCTCAGGTAAAAAAAAAAAAAGGTTGGTTTGTAGAGATTCTCTATACAAGGTCTAGTGCCCATGTAAAAAAGTCCTGCTACGCTGTTAACTCAGACCTTGGAACACCAAGAAAGAACATAATCATTCTGTGTCTCCTCTCTCCATTCTACCACACCCCCCCAAAATGGAAAGTGACCCTCACAGACACAGTCTTTGAGCTAGCAGAGACCTCTTCACTATTCCTGTCTCTAATTTGTAAATATAAAAAATTGTACCTTAAGTATGCCCTTGGTCTGAGAGGTGATGTGATTGTAAGGACAGCATATCAAGACTCATGGTTTAGTAAAAAGGGGCATTGAATTTGGAATCCAAGGATCTGGGTTTGAATCTTAGTTCTGGGCGATCCTGAGCAAGCTGACTGTGCCTCAGTTTCCTCATCTGTAAAATGAGGGGTTTTAGATGGCTTAGAAGGTCCTTTTCAGATCTAAATTTAAAATCCTATAAATCTCTCCTAAGCACTCAGGACATTATAATTTGTACTATGTTTATCTTTGTACTTATCCTTCCCCTTTTTAAACAAGGGGTAAAGGGTTGTCATCTTTTTCTAACCAGCAACCAACAGAGAACTCCGTACATATGTCAGTTCCTCAGTAGACCCAGCATTTCATTAATGTGGGTACTCTCCCTACTAGGCAGCCAGGTGGGTGCAGTGGATCAAGTGCAGGCCTGCTTTGATAGAGTACTGGGTTCGATTACAGCCTCAGATACTTACTAGCTGTGTGACTCTGGGCAAGTCATAGCCTTTGTCTGAAGTTTCCTCAACTGTAAAACAGAGAGGAACAATACTGACACCTCCCTGATAGGGTTGTTGTGAAGATCCAATGACTTATTTAGAAAGTATACAGTGTTTGGCATATGTTATATGTTTAATAAATACTTGTTCCCTCCCTTCCCTTTTCTCCCCGTTATGCAGATGCAACTTCCCCACAACTTAGTAAGAATTGCTTTGTGACCAAATTCTTCTTGTGAATAATTGCCTTGTCACCAGCCAGGCCTGTTTTAGAAGACAGACACACAGACAGCTAACAAGCTTGGCAAGGCCTTCCACTTAGTTGGCATGGCCTTCAAGAACTCAAGATCACCTCCAGGCCATGATGAGGTATTGGAGATTTTCTGAGGAGAACTCTGCACAAGGTGGGCCTTTCATAAATGTTTCCCGAATTTAATTAAACAACTACATGTCTGGACACCTGGGTTTCTCATCTTTGCTCCACCAACACACTTTTTACCTCTGAACAAGTCACTTCCCCAATCTGAGGCCTAGTTTAACTATTTGTAAGATGAGAAGGTTAGACTAGAGGCCCTCTAAGGGCCCTTCAGCTCTGATATTCTATGACTGGGGTGATGATCAGATAGTTACCTTTTGTTTCTGCTGCCCCCATGACAGTGAAGATACCAGTGTTTTCAGGCTTCCACTTGTCAGTCCGTAGGTGACTGCTTGGGTCACATTTTTCACATCAAGAAAGGGAAAGTCCTTCCTGGACCTTGCACCTTCTTCCCCAGAGTTATTGTCACAGATGTGCAAGGAAGAATATACTGAGTGAGCCTTCCCCTTCTGTTCTGCTGGCAGAGGGAGGCTCCTGCTGAGGCAACACCATGTAAGGCGTGGCTCGGCACTTAGAGAAGGGAAGGAGCCCCTGGCCCCTGAGCTCCGAGGGTACCCTGAGTGTGAAGTCAGGCTGATTTGGGGCCTGGCAGAGGAGTCTTGGTGCTGAGCAGGAAGAGCATGACAGTAAAAGCTTTCAAATGAGTGGCATATGCTGGTATTCTCCAGTGACCTGGGAGAGCCCTCCAAAGATTCTGGAGGATGCTCCTGGCCATGTGAGGAAGCCTCACACAACTCCCATCCCTGAAGCAGCTGTTCAGAAGTACCCCAAGAAGACACTCTTCTTCCAGATGTGGACGTCACCAACAAAGTGGTGCTCCCTGAATGGAGGTGGCGAAAGAGCTGACCCTCACTTTTAATGTCAGTCGCTATGAGAAAGCTACTCGTGTACACAGAAGCAAAAGAAACCTTCTTCTCAGGGACCTGTCTGGAGCAGCACGTGGCTCCATCTGCTGTTTCCTCGGCTGTCTGTGTCTTACCAACTGCTGTGTCTCCAGTCTCTGCTCCCACATCTCCTGGCTGCATGTGTCTGGGACTCTCACTGCCACTGGATAGCTCAGTAAGGAGGCTGATGGAGTGGGCGGGTCTGGGAGACAAACCAGGTGCCAAAGTCATAGTGGATGTTACTCTATTAAGCTGCAATCCCACCCCACCTGCTGGACCTTGGGTCTGGGGGAGAGAGAAAGGCCCAGCCAGAGATTCAACCTCATTTGCCTTTTTGCTGCCTCTGAGGGGCATATTTTCCTGTTCCTTGCCCATGGTAACTGATAATTCTGTTTGAGTCTCTTCTTGAGGTATCCGAAGGATATACTTTGGAAAAAATGCATTGTCTTTCTGAGGCATGGTCAGCCCAGAAGTGGTACTAGCAGCTGTAATTAGAGAAGGGAAATGATTTCTTTCTGGGGGCTCAGGACACCTCCTGGTTGCTACAGCTGCAGAGCCACAAAAAGAAGAATGCGTGGAGTATTTTCTGTTTGTCAATCCAAGCCCCAGAATAGCAGAAAATGATGCCAATGACACATTCTCTGCATCTGAGACACATAGCATGGCCTCTCCTGCACCACCACCACCCTCACTGCTGTCCTCTCTCTCTGAGATACCTTCAATACTCCTGCTGCATTCACTTGGTCTGGTATCTAAGCCACTCTCTCCCTCCTGGGCTTTATCTGTCCTAGATTCTGAGGAGGTAGCAGGGAAGGAGCAATCTAGCATTTTACTCCCCTCCCCTCCCGATTTCAGGAACACCCAATTCTTTTTACTACTCAATTCCTCTACTTTCAGCTTTTTTCTCTCAGATGGGAGCTTTTCTGATTCTGGCAAGGTTTTGCCATCGCTACAGCTGTGCAGCCTCAGAATCATTTGGGTCCACTGACACTTTTCCTTATCTTCCCCATCACTGGGAGGAATGGCTTCCTGATCTAGGATAAAGGTGGAAGAGTCTTGTGAAATCGGAGTGAAAGGCTTCCTATCATCAGCACTGAGAGTATGGGGGCAGGGTGCACAGGCTTCCCTTAGCCTCTGGTGTACCGCTGCCGGCTTGCCATTTGGAGCTGGCGAAGGGTTCTGGCTACCTGTGTGACTAACCATATTGGAGGGGATGCAACAGCTAAGGGTGGGAGAAGACCCAGCTCTGTTCACTCTAGGATGGGCACTGCTTCCTATCAGCTGAGATGTTTCCTCGTGTTCTGCAAAACTACTTAGATTCTCAGACGACGAAACTGCCTGAGCTTGCTGATGTCCCACAGAGTCAGGCTCTGTGACTTGTGCCCCTAGTGGAGATATGCCCTGGGGGCTCGAAACAACACCCCGACATGTAGAGGCCCTGGTATCCCTGGGCCCTGCCGTGCCCTCTCCACCCCCAGCCTCTTTGGTGCCGCAGCCCAGGTTTCTCGCGTCACACAGCCTTGTTCCCTTCGGCTTCCTGACACTTGCACTGGTTTTCACTTTCTGGTATATTTTCTTAAATGTTTCGTCCCCATACATTCTCCACTTCTCCTGGGAGAACATCTTCAGTTTTTTTTGACTGAATTTCTTTCCTGCCACCTTGCATCTCAAGGAGGCCCCCTCCCCACTCAGTTTTTTCCCACCATTGTGATCTTCCATTGGTGTCTGGGATTCAGTGGAGTGACTCTGGGGCAGATCCTCCACTGCAACTTGTCTGACCAGGGCCCGCGGGTGACTGCTGGGGAAATCCACAGACCTAGGTACGGAACCAGAACTATCGCGGTGCGGACGATGTGAGGAGCCAGGACTTGGGGGCTGCTTTGGGAGACAAGATGCCCAGGGGTTCTCTGCCCTCTCCTGGAAGGTTTTGCTGCCTTCAACAAATGGCAAGGAATTGCTCCTCGTGACAGGTACACAATCCACAGTGGTGGAAAATTGAGTAGGGACTGAGTGGAAGAAGAGAGGCTTGGATTTTTCAAGGGGAGTGTATGTGGATTTGACAGAGCATAACGTAATATTCTTCTTCCGGGTGGTATTGAGGGATCTGATGTCAAAATGGAAGGAGTCCTTATACGTATAAGGCATAGGGAGATCAATGCTTCCCTGCTTTGAGAGGATGGTCTTTCTGGGCCTGACATTGTCCAGCTGGGTGTCATCCACCACAGCCTTGTTGTGGGAGATGAGTTTGGAAATGTGTTCCTCTAGCTTCTTTTTCTCCAGCATCAGGGCAGCTGCTCTTTCCCCAAGATGGACCTTGGCACCAGTTGGTGCCATTCCTTTTGGAAGCCCAGGGGCATCATTCTCTGACTCCACACTATGTTCAGACAGGCTATGCAGGGGACTTGCGGAGAGCACCTGCTGCTCCACACTGTCAGACCGTGAGAGGTAGCCTGAGTCTGTGCTCTCACATTTCTTCAGTTTGCCTTCAGACACCTTCAAGTCCCAGTGCTTCTCACAGTAGGTTGCTTGCTGTCTTTGCAGCTGGCTGTGTTTGCTGGCTGTTGGAGATCGCTGTTCCTGCATCTTCCATCTCTGGGGCATGCCTGCTGGCAAAAGCCCTGGGGAAGCCCTATGTGGATGTTCCAATGGGGCCTCCTTATCTGAAGCCCCAAAAGTGGACCCATGACCCGGAGAAATCTCAGGTTTCATCTCCAGACTCTTGGATGAAAAAGAATTCAAAGCTGAGGGCCCCGTCTGCCCAGTGCCCAGAGTTCTGGGAGAGGCAGTGACTTCCAAAGTCCTATCTTCCTCTCCCACATCTTCTTTTTCCTCACCACTCTGCTCTGTTTTGGAGGGCTGTGGGAGGCTTTCTCCCAGCCTGTCACCATCTTCCAGGAGGCTGCTGCTGTCAGACTCTGATGACAGTCGAGTATTGTTGATGTGTGTCTGAGTCCTTCTATGCTTGTACAGATTGCTCTGGGTCTTGAAGGCAATGCCACAAGTGGTACAAGGGAAAGGCCTCTCTCCCGTGTGGGAACGGATATGCTTCTCAAGCACACTGGGCTTAAGGCAGTCCCGCCCACAGTGCTGGCACAGATACTTTCCTGCATTCCGGCACTTCCCCGGGCTTCCCAAGGTTGTACTTGAAGAGGAGGCAGCAGGGGACAAGACAGGTAGAGCACCCACAATGTTCACAGTCAAAGTCTGGCTCTGGGGCTTCCTTGGCTGGGATGCTTCTGTCCTCTCTGAGTGTAGCAACGGGCTCAAAATCAAGGGAAGGTTGCTGCTATCCAGGCTGAAACTGCTGCCACTGGCTACCAGTGAGTGACTTGGCTGGAAGCCTCCAGCCTGGACTGGGTGGTATAGTGGGATGGTAAGGGCCTTCAGATACACTGTCGGAGGCAGACTTTGTTCAGGTTGCAAGATGACAGGGCCAGCAAGATGTGGTGACGTCTGCTTGCTATGAGAAGCCTGGAGGCACAGAGTCTGTACTGGCTGATTTGTGGCTGGTGTGGCTGAACAGCTGGCTGGGGGCACCTCCATCTCACATCCTCTGGCACATCCCAGGAACTGGAATGATCTGCAGGTAACAATTACAGACATCTGAGTTGACAGATAAAATCATTGAATTTCAATGCTGAAATATATCTTACAGATGAACCAATTCACAGGATCCACTGTGTGTCAGTGGGGAAAAGGACCTTAGAAATCAGCTAGTCCAACCCCCTCATTTTATAACTGAGCAAACTAAAGCCCACATAGGGTACATTGCCTGCCCCAAGGATATAAGATAGATTTGTACCTTGAACCCAAAGCTCCAGATTGCTAACCAAGTGCTTTTTCCACTACACTATTCTTTATCTTCACAGATCATCTATAGCACAGCTAGAACAGGAACCTTGGGATCTAAACTCCTCATTCAGGGCTCTTTCCATTAGTGCCTCTTCCTACTCCAACAAGCTAAACCCATTCCCATCTCTGCACTTTTACTCATGCTGCTCTTTTTGCATGGAAGGCCCTTCTCTCCTCTAGCTCCGGAAATCCATCCAGCTCAAGTCTAACCTCCTCCAAAAAAGCCTGGTGAAAACTCTTTCCAGTGAACTCCAAAACCACTCACTGTCTTCCCATTCATTTAGAATTCGATCATTCTCCCTTCCATGTCATTCAATGAGTATCTGTGGAGCACTGATTGTGTGCCCAGTACTATGCTATGTGCCATGGGCATACAAACATGAGCTAGTCAGTAATATTCCTTCTCTCAAGGAACACAGTTTATTTGAGAAAACACACACACACACACACACACACACACAGACCCCTTGAGATTAATGTTCAATAGGGGCAGTGAATAGAGCACCGGCCATGGAGTCAAAAGGACCTGAGTTCAAATCTAACCTCAGACACTTGACACACTTACTAGCTGTGTGACCTTGAGCAAGTCACTTAATCCCAATTGCCTTTCTTTCCCCTCTCCAAAAAAAAAATAAGATTAATGTACAACATCTCAGTTTTTACACTGTCCACCTGTGTGACTCTGTAGGAGTCATTTCCCAAGATAGGTTTTACTCTAATTTCTAAGATCCTTTACAATCCTATGTTCAAATCTTCCTAGCTGTTAACATTTTAAGTTCAAAGGGCTCCTTCCAGCATGGACATGCTGTGTTCTAAGGTCCCTCTCAGTTCCAACAGACCCACATATTCTTTTCATAAAGTCCACAACAGGAGTTGTTCGATAAATGTTTAAACTGAAGGAAAGAATACTTGATAAATGTTTGTTGAATGAATAAATGAACTTAGACGTTCCTTCCAACAAATGACAGTGTGAAAAAGGCTCAGATAACCACTGTACCCTCAGAATTTCCCTTCCTTGAAAACCGAGTTTGGGTGAATTGTTTTATTTTAAAGGGGGGGTGTGTGTTAAATTTAGAGATAAAACAGGAGCAGTTCCAGAACTGATATGAATCGATATGAAAGAAAGAAGAAGAGTTTTATAAAAACACTGTCACTGGAAGCCTCAAGAATCATCTAGTCTACCCCACCCCATCCACCCCACCCCCATTATATGAACCTGGGATCCAGAGAAGTTAGGTGACTTGCCTAAACTCACACAAATAATAATTGTCAGAGGTGGAACTAAAAGTAGAGGGTCTGCTTCCACGGCCAATATTCTTTCTACTGTACCATGCTGCCTCCTGTGTTTTGAGGGGAAGTAGGATTTGGGGGGGGGGGGCCTATTAACCCCCATGGGGATGGATTTTAAAGGGTCTACACACTTGGACTGGGAAAATTTTTTCTTTATTCTCACTAACTTCTAACTGAAACTTAGCATTTTCTTCAATCGTGAATTTTAAAATATATATGTATACATACTATATGTATAAATTATACATATACATATACACATAAATATGAATATATACACATATACACACATATACACACACACACACACACACACACACACACACATACACACACATCCTAAGATGGGTCAATGACACACAAAAAAGTTAAAAACTCCTGGCCCACAGAATTCTTCTGAAGAGCACAAAAATTTTTAATCCAGTAGCCTATGACTGTGAACCAGCCTTAATCTTCACATTTTTCCTGGCTGTCTGGAGAATTATAGAACAAAGTGGCTTGCCTAAGGTCACATGGTATACTGATGAACTATCAGAGATCAGATCCAAGCTGGCTGCCCCCCACCCATCCCCCAAGTGTTTTTATCCTTAACACTGCTAAGGGTTCAGAGATCTTCTATTGGGGTCCTTTGTAAATGAGTTTTAATTTGCAAATAGTTTTGCAAACTCTAAAGCATCATATAAATGCTAGCTATCATCATCATCACTGTATTACTTATTTGTAAGAAGCTCTGAATGCTCTATCTTGGTGCTTGAGTTCTGATAAAGGAAAAGAAGTTAAAGGTGAGCATGAATTGGGGCAGGGGACTAAATTGCTATGTATTCTGAAAGAAATCATTACAAGAAAAAGGAGCTGCTATTTTCTTGATCATTTTTGGTTGGTAAGAAAAAATCCCTGAATGGGGTATGAATTCAATTCAACAAGGACTTCTATGTTTCAGGCAGGTGCTAGGCCATAGGAATACCAAGACAAAAAACAAAGAGCATCTATCCTATGGACATTGCATTCTCTTGGTGGCAAAGTGGGGAAAGGGGAGAGCGGAGAGGAGAGTATACAATGTACATAGAGCAATAAATTGAAAAGAAAATGCAAAGTAATTTCCAGAGAGGGGAAGACCTAGTGACTGGAGCAGGGGTGGGGAACCTGCAGCCTCGAGGCCACATGTGGCCCTCTAGGTCGTCAAGTGCGGCCCTTTGACTGAGTCCAAACTTCACAGAACAATTTCCCTGGATTGGAGGGTTCAAGATAGGTTCCCTGTGGGAGAAAAAGTAGGTGGTAAGTGGTAGGAGAGGAAGTGGACAATGTTATGAGACATCATGAAGGTGAACAAATAAGAAGGCAGGACATTGAGGGGAATGAGAGCTACCAGGTCTCAAGAGGTAGTGTAAAATTCAGAGGACATTTAGTCCTACTCACGTTTGAGAAGGAACCTCTCTACTACATCTCTGACAAACATCAACTGATCCCAGACTGACAACCTCAAGCGAAGGGAACATGTCACCTCCAGAGACAACTCATTCTAAGCAAGAAATAGATCTAATTCTTAGGTAGTTTCTCCTTGCATTCAGCAGTCATCTGGGTCTCTGCACTTCCATCAGTTACTCCTAGTTCAACTTTGAAGGCAGCTAGGTGGTGCAGAAGATAGAATGCTAGGCCTGGAGTCAGGAAGACCTGAGTTCAAACCCAGCCAAAGACATTAACTGTGTGACCCTGAGCAAGTCACTTAACCTCTGCCCGGCTCAGTTTCCTCATCTGTGAAATGTGAACAATAATAGCACCTACCTCCTAGGGTTGTTGTAAGGACTAAAGTAGGTAATTATTGTGAAGTACTAAGCAAAGTGCCTGGCACATAAAAAGCACAATATAATTGTTAGCTCTCATCACCATCACCATCATCACCATCGTCATCATCATCATTACATATACTCCTAGTTCTGTGGAGGAGGCAGCTAGATGGTACACAACATAGAGCACCAGCCTGGAATCAGGAAGATCTGAGTTCAAATCTGCCCTCAGACACTCAACAGCTGTGTGACCCTGGGCAAGTCACTCAACTTCTGTTTAACTCAGTTTACTCAATTTTAAAATGGGATTAATAACAGCACCTACTGCACAGTGTTATTGTAAAGATTAAATGAGATAATAACTATAAAGTGCTTAGCACAATGCCCGGCATACAGTAGGCATTTATAAAATGTTTCTTTCCTTCCTTCCTTTGGAGGCCAATCAGAAGAACCACCTCTAAGTCTCACAACAACTGTCCAGACACTTGAATTCTGCAGTCATGCCCCTTCCCCAAGCCAAAACCAAAACTTTTTTCCAAGACCACACACATTCCCACAATTACACGTAAACAATAAAAATAGAGAAATGTTTAGGCGGCCATTGGCAGTGTCGTACACAGCTGGTAAGTATCTGAGTCTGGATTTGAAGTAAGGTCTTCCCGACTTGAGGCCTAGCCCTCTGTCCACTGTACCACCAAGCTGCTGCCTGGGGAGATTTAGCAGTCATTGATGGAAGGTGCAGAGAGAAAAGTGCTAGACTTGAGATTCAGGGAGTCCTGGATTCAAATCCCACCAGAGACTATGAACTCTGTGACCAAGGGCAGTCACTAAATCTCTCTGGGCTGCAGTTTTGTCATTTGTAAAGTAGGGATAATAATTGTTGTACCTACAACACAAAGCTGTTTTATGGCCCAAATGGAAAGCACACTGAAAACTCTGAAGTACAATATGCAAGCCAGTTATTAGTTAGCCTCTCTGGACCTGTTTTGTCCTCTGTATAATGAAGGATTTGGACTAGACCATTTCTAAAGCCTCTCCTGGCTCTAAATTCTATAATTCATTAACTAAGTCCTCTGTTTAAAAAAAAAAAAGTCACTATATAACACCAGAGAAGAATTATAAACAAAAACTCTAAGCATCACACAGAACAGGCTACCACACAGTCCTGTAATTTTCATATCCAAATTACCTGGTTTCCTCTGGGAAGTAAACTGCTTCCCTTCACCAACCTGACATCGCCACTGAGGTCATCAGGCCCTTTCCCGTTCTTGGACCAGCAATTTGAGGAACTCATCCAAACCTGTAAGACACAGCTCTGCAGGGCTGGATGTAGGACTTCCTCTAAACAGAGAGGCACAACCAGAAGACTCCTTCTGGAGCATCTGTTCAAGTGCCACATAAGGCCAGGCTACCGAACGGTAAAACTAACAACAATAATAATAACTAACATGTATAGAATGCTGACTATGTGCCCAACCCTGTGCTACAGACTTTGCAACTATCGTCTCATTTGATCTTCACAACAATCTTGGGACGTACGTGTTATTATTACCCCATTTTACAGATGAGGAAACAGACAGAGATTAAGTGACTTGCCAGGGTCACAGAACTGGGAAATGTCTAGATCTGGATTTGAACTCAGGTTTTCTTCCCCTCAGGTTTAGTGTTCTATACATTCCTTCTTAGTGTACGCATCTCAAGCCTTGTTGTTACTTTCATTCAGCTTGTGATTTCAGTCTTGTAAGGTACTCTCAATGTGGAAACTTTCTCCACTAACTCAGATCAGCAATTCATCTGTAATTTAATAGTCTTACAAAGGAGCCTGCGGCACTGAGAAGAAACAGAATACAGTCAAGCAAGCAAGCAAGCATTTATTAAATGCCTACAGAGTACTCAGCACTGTGCTAGGTACTGAGGACAAAGACAAAAATAAAACACCGTGCTCTCAAAGAGCTTCTGTTTTCTCAGACTTGAACTCAGGGCATCCTGACTCTAAAAAATGAAGTCACAATGCACAAAGATACTACCGGGATACAATGGAACTTAAAGCTAAAGACTTGGATCAAGAGCCCTGCCATTTACTAACTCGGTCACCTTGGTCAAGTCACCTAACTTCTCTACGCATCAGTTTCCCCTTTTGTAAAATGGAGATAACAGTATCTGCACCAATTGCCTGACAAGATTATTATGGGAGTCAAATGAGAAAATCTATATTAAAGTGCTTTATGCAGCACAAAAGCACCATGTGAATATTTGTATATTTTATGGACTGGAGTTCTTTAAGAGTTACGTCTGGTAACCAAGTCCCTTTTCCATGAACCTTTCCACTCTTAACTAATCTAGCTCTTTGGTGAGATACAAATGCTCGACCTCTAAGCCTAAACTTAAAGCCTTGCCAGTTTCAAAGGACCCACCAGAGCGCATGCTCTCCTGCAACTAGCAAAGACTACTAGAACTATGCCCCAGGTGCTTACACCCCTGGGGGCATGCCTCTAACACCCTCACCCCTTCCTGGGATCTGCTTTCAGACCAGCTACTCTTTCATGGGCCCCCACACTACCAGGCTCCAATAGATGCCACCCTTGTCCTGGGGTACCTTCCCACCTGAGCAAGGTAAACTATGCTCCTCATCCTCAGTAAGCCCAGGTCTGGGGACCATGGAGCAGAGAGCTGTGCTGCTGTGGCAACTTGGAAGAAATCATCAGGAAAGGGAGCTACATTTGGAATGCCTTTGGAGGAAAAAATCCTGGATAGACTATAGATTGAATTGAGCAAACATTTATGAAGTGCAGATAAAAACAAAACAGGAGTCTCTATTTTCAAAGAGCTTATATTTCAGTGGGGAAGTATGGGGTAGGGAGGAGAACATGTACACAGACCAGTAAATATAAGATAAACACAAAGTAATTTCCAGGATTAGTGTGGGATTAGCTGGGGAAGGAGGAAAGGAAAGGAGAAAGGAAAGGAGGAAGGCGGGAGGGAAGAAAAGGAGGAGGGAAGGAAGGAAAGAAACATTTATTAAGCACTTACTCTGTACAAGACATAATGCTAAGTGCTGGGACAATAAATACAAACACAAAGAAAAACAGTCCCTGCTGAGGGGGTCTTACAAGGAGCTTACATTCTAGCATGGGGAGGTAACGCACAAAAGGGAGCCAGAAGGCACCCAGAGCTAGGGCATGGCTTTGAAATGTGCAAAGCAAGGCTCGGAGCAGGGAGAGTGACAAAGGCTGGCTGGCTGGGGCTCATTGGCAAAATAGAGACCCCGAGAAGGACTCACCAATGGCAGAAGAGTGCTAGCCAGCCAGGTGGGGGTGGGAGTATCCCAGGGGGAGAAGGTCATGAAGATAGTTGAATGTTCTAGATCGAAGAGGTCCCAGATGCTGAGGGAACTTCAAGGATGAGACACAGCTGCATGGACAGGAATAGAGCAAGGAGAGGAATGATGGAGAGAATCTGCAGTGCAGGCTGCTCTCCTCCAATTACACCTACCATGACTGCTACACACCCCCTTAGTTACCTCGGTGCTAGCCTTCCCCCCAGTCACACTGTCTTCTCTTTTCCCTTTCTATTCCCCCTCTGATCCACCCTATGTGGTGCTGAGGAAAGGTTGCAGATGTTCTGCATTCAAATCTTGGTTCTGCCACTTACTAACTTTGGATAATTCACTTCACATTTTCCAGGCATCAATTTCCTCATCCGTAAAATGAAAAGTTTGTACTAGGTTATCACCAAGGTCCCTCCTAGGTCTATAGCTATGATCTAGATTCCTTTTTCTTACATCCCTTCCATTTCTTAGGGCTCACTGAAACTTAGCTTTCTCTTGAAGACACCCGTCCAAGACTGGCTGCTCCTTCTCTCACACCTCTTGTCAGAAGAGGAACTGGCATGTTCCCTGCTCCCATTACCACTTTCAGACCCTCCCTCTGCCATCATCCCTCAGCAACCACTTCTTTCCCTTTTGAGTTGACTTGTCCTATACAAATCACCTCTAGGTCTTCCGCTCTCTTCCCCAAAGAGTTCAGTGTATTAACCCCTCTGGGGCCACGCCCACAACTGGACCTTACTCCAAAGGCAGGGGTGCTCAAGGGGCAGCCATCTACCACTCTCAGCATTCCAGGGTTAACACAAGGAGGTTGGGTTTTAGCGCCGGCACTCATGAACCTCCCCCTCCCTCTCCGCTCACGATGTGCTTCCTACTCACTTATCAGTCATATTCGATGAGCTTTTTAGGAGAGTTAATTTATTAAGATGGAATAGTAAGTTCATCAGTTACAAAATAATTTCTTCCTGTTTCGCTGCAGCTTCCACCATTTACTCCTAGTTCTGCCTTTTGGGGTCAAGCAGAGCAAGTCTGATCTTTAAATCCCATGACAAGTCTGTAGCAGTCATGTCCCTTCCCCATGAACAAAACAAATCTTTTCTGAGATAAACATTTCTACGCCTAGATGTAAAAATGAAAATAGCGGAACGTTTAGGCGGCCATTAACTCTGTCCTTTTTCCGGAACCCTCCATCTCTGGTGCCTTCCATGCCCCAAAAGTCTGGAACACATTATCCCACAGCTATACATTGGATCTATGCAAAGAGTGGGCACAAACTCAAAGCACAAAGTTAGGGAGGCACGTAGATAGAAAACACAAGGACGTCTTTTCTTTTTTTTTTTTGAGGAATTCTCATGGAAGTTCCCTTCAGGTGCAGTTCTCTGAGGGTCCAGGATTCTGCTCTTATCTCCAAGGAGTCATGCACTCTGATCCCTCTGTTGACTATTGAGACCAGCTGGATATTTTTGTTCCTAACTGGTCCAGTCTCTCTGATTCCACCTGACCCAGTCTCTCCTCTGACATGGTCAATGGGGATGGGAAGAGAGGGAGAGAGAAAAACTCTCTGCTCCCCCTTCCCCAAGAGTGATTCTGTATCAAGGGCATGGATACAACTCTGGAACAGGAATCATCTGAACTGGCACTCTTCTAATACTAAACTGGTTCAGAGCCTCACTTAATTCACCACTGGACTGATGGCTACTTTTTAAAAATTAATTTCTCTTTATTTTTAAAATATTGTTTTATTTATGTTTAATTGATGCATTTTGAGTGCCATGTTGTCTGCCTCCCTCTCTTTCTTCCAAGTCTGCATTAGGGAAGGCCAACATTCGATATAAATACATATATGGAATCATAGAATACATACTGCCCTATATCATTTCTTTCTCTTAAGGTAGATAGCATTTTCCTTTACAATTCCTTTGAAGTTGATTTGAATATTCATATTACTCAGGTTACCTTAGTCATTCAGGGTTACTCTTTGAATAATATTGCTGTTACTGTATACAACATTCTCTTCATTCACTCATTTCACTCTGCATTATTTCATGCAAGTCTTTGCATTTTTTTCTGAAGTCAACCTGTTCATCATTTCTTACAGCATAGAAGTATCACAATTCTATACAATTTATTCAGCCATTCCTCAACTGATGAGCATCCCCTCAGTTTTTAGTTCCTTGCCACCACAAGGAAGAGCTGATATAAATATTTTAGAATATATATGTGGTTTTTTTTCCTTTTTCCCTGATCACCTTGGGAATAGATATAGTAAGGGGTATTGCTGAGTCATAAGGTATACACAGTTTTATAACTTTGGGGGAATAATTCTAGACTGCTCTCCAAAATGTTTGGATCAGTTCACAGTTCCCCCAATAATGTATTAGTGTACCAATTTTTTCCACATAACCTCAAGCATTTGTCATTTTCCCCTTCTATCATTGGTAGATATAAGATGGTACCTCAAAGTTTTTTAATTTGCATTTCTCTAATTAATAATGACTTGGGGAATTTTTCAAATGACTACATATAGCACTGATTTTTTCTTCCAAAAACTACCTGTTCATGTTCTTTGTCCTTTTATCAACTGGGGAATGACTTATGTTTCTTCTAAAGTTGATTCAGTTCTCTATATATTTGTGGTATGAGGCCTTTATCTGAGAAACTATAAAATTTTCTCCCAATTTTCTGCTTTTCTCTTAATCTTGACTACTTTGGTTTTATTTGTACAAAACCTTTTTTAATTTAATGTAATCAGAATTATTCATTTTATATCCTACAATGCCCTCTATCTCTTGTTTATTCATAAATTCTTCTCTGGTATATAAATCTGATAGGTAATATGTTCTATGCATTTCTAATTTACTTATGATATCTCCCTTTATGTCTAGGTCATGTATCCATTTTAACCATATCTTGGTAAATTATATAAGATACTAGTCTGTACCTAGTTTCTGCCAAGCTGCTTTCTAGTTTTCCCAGCAATTTTTTTTTAACAAATAGTGATTTCTTATCCTAAAAGCTTAGATCTTTACATTTACCAATACAAGATTACTATAATCATTTACTTATATACCTCTGTTCCACTGATTCACCATTCTGTTTCTTAAGCAATACCAGAGAGCTTTGCTAATTACCACCTTATCATACAGTTTAAGAACTGGTACTACTTGACCCCCTTCCTTCACATTTTTCCCTAATGATTCCTTTGATATCCCTGACCTTTTGTTCTTCCAAATGAATTTTGTTATTTTTTGCTAGCTCAATATTTTTTGGTAATTTAATTAAAGTGGCACTAAATAAATAAATTAGTTTAGGTATATCATTTTTATTATATTGGTTCAGACTACTCATGAACAATTAATATTTCTTCAGTTATTTAAATCTGACTTTATTTGTATAAAAAAGTTCATATAGTTCCAGGACTCATGTTGGCAGGTATACTCCCAGGTATTTTATATTGTCTATGTTTATTTTAAATGAAATATCTCTTCTTGCAGGGCTTTGTTGGTGATATACTGAAATGCTAATGTTTTATGTGGGTTATTTTATGTACTGATAGTTTGCTCAAATGATTGTTTCAACTAATTTTTTTAGTTGCATCTCTAGGATTTTCCAATTATACCATCTTATCATCTTCAAAAAGAGGTAGCTTTATTTTCTCATTGCCCATTCTGATTTCTTAAATTTCTTTTTCTTTTCCTATTGCTACTGCTAGGATTTCTAATAAAATAGTGAATAATATTAGTGATAATGGGCATCCTTGTTTCACTGTTTCTAGCTTATCTCCATTACAGATAATGCCTAATGATGATTTTAGGTAAATACTTCTTGTCATTTTAAAGAAAAATCCAATTGTACCTATACTTTCAGGTGTTTCTAATAGTAATGAGTGCTATATTTTGTCAAAAGCTTTTTCTGCATCTATTGATATAATCATATGGCTTGCTTTTGCCATTAATATAATCAATTATGTTACTAATTTTCCTTACATTGAACCAGTCCTGCATTCCTGGAATAAATCCTACTTGGTCACAATGTTTAATGTTTGTGATATATTGCTGTAGTCTTCCAGCTAATATTTCATTTAGGATTTTTGCATTACTATTCATTAGTGAAACTGTTCAATACTTTTCTGTTTTTGCTCTTCATGATTTAAATATCAGCACTACATTTGTTTCATAAAAGGAGCTTGGTAGTACTCCTTTGCCAATTATTCCACATTATTTCATATTGAAATTAGTTGAATTTTAAATGGTATAATTCGCTTGTAAATCCATCTGGTCCTGATACTTTTTTCTTAGGAAGTTCATTTAGGGTCTGTTCAATTTTTTTTCTAAAATTGGTTTATTTAGATATTCCCTCTTTTGTTAATCTGAGCAGTTTATATTTTTGTGAATATTTTTCCAATTCATTTTAGCTGTTAAATTTATTAGTGTGTAACTGGGCAAAATAATTTCTAATAATTTCTTTAATTTCATCTTTATTAGTCATATATTTATCTTCTTCATTTTTTGATACTAGTGATTTGGTTTTCTTCTCTCTTTTTTAAAAATCATATTAATCAATGGTTTGTCTGCTTTATTTGTTTTTTCACAAAACCAACTCCTAATTGTATTTATTAATTCAATGGCTTTCCTACATTCAATTGTATTAATCTTATCTTCAATTTTTCAGGACTTCCAATTTGATGCTTTAGCTGAGGATTTTAAATTTGTTCCTTTTCATTTTTTAAAAATTGCATACCCAATTCATTGACCTGCTCTTTCTCTATTTTATCAATGAAAGCATTTAGAGATATACATTTTCCTCTAATTAGTGCTTTTGCTGCATAAGTTCTGATATGTTGTCTCATTATTATCATTCTGTTTAATAAAATTATTTATTGTTTCCATAATATTTTCTTTGACCCTCCCAGGTTATTTTGTCTCCAATTAATTTTTGATCTGTGTTTCCATGGTCCTTTATTAGATGTAATTTTACTGCATTAGGATCTAAAAATAATGCATTTTAATATTTCTGCTTTTCTGCATTTGACTATAAGGTTTTTATGCCCTAATATAAGGTCAACTTTTGTAAAGATGCTATATATTGCTGAGAAAAAGGTATAGTCCTTTCTGTTCCCATTCAATTCTCTCCAGATGTCTATCATTTCTAACCTATCTAGATTCTATTCAATTCCTAGACTTCTTATTTTTTGGATAAATTTTTCTCTTTCTGAGAGGGGAAGGTTGAAGTCCTTCACTATTACAGTTTTGCTATTTCCACCTATAATTTATTTACTTTTTCTGTTATAAATATGGATTCTATAGCATCTGGTGCATATGTTTACTGTCATTATTACTTCATTATCTATAGTACCTTTGAATAAAATGTAGTTTCTCTGCTTATGTTTTTAAATGAAATGTTTTAGCTTTAACTCTGTCTGAGATCATGATTGCTACTCCTGCTTTTTTGCATCAACTAAAACATAATAAATTCTATTCTAAACCTTTATTTTTACTTTATGTATGTCTCTCATTCTTAATTGTGTTTTTTTAAATAACATATTGTCAAATTCCATTCATTTCAATTTTTATGAGTGAGTTCATTTCATTCACATTCAAAATTATAATTTCTACTTGTGTATTTTCCTCCATCCTATTTTTCCCCATCATTTATACTTCTCTCTCCTTTTATCCTATCCCTTCTTCGAAGTCTAAGTTACTTCTGACCACTGCCTCCCTAATCTACACACCCTTCTAACAATCCCTCCCTTAAACTATCCCCTTGTCTTCCTATTTCTCTATAAGTTAAGACTTTTATACTCAACTAAGTGTATTTTCTCTTTAAAACCCAGTTCCAAGGAGAATAAGGTTGCTGGGCTGCCCATCGTCTACCCCATTCCCCTTTCCATTGTAAAAGCTCTTCCAGGGGTGGCTAGTTGGCACAGTGAATAGAGCACCAGCTCTGGAGTCAGGAGGACCTGAATTCAAATCCGGCCTCAGACACTTAACACAAAACCTAGCCCTGTGACCTTGGGCAAATCACTTAACCCCAATTGCCCTCCAAAAAAAAAAGTTCTTCCATCCACACTTCTTTTGTATGAGATAATTTTGCTCCATTTTACCTCTTCCTATCCAATGTTTTTTTAGGACCACCCCATCATAGTCAACTCAACCCCAAGTCCTCTTATACTCTATAATACTAATAACATTCTTAAGAGTTACAAACAAATAATTCAACCTAATTAAATCCCTCATGATAAGTTTTTATATTTACTTTCTTGTGTTTCTCTTGATTCTTTTAAGCCAAATGTTCTGTTCAGCTCTGGTCTTTTCTTCAAGAATGCCTGAGAGTCCTTTAACTCATTAAAAATTCATTTTTTCCTTTGAAGGACTGTAATGAGAATCTGAAGATTTTCCCTGCCTCTTGGCCTCTTGATAGGCTTAAGTGAATCTGAGAACCTTCCCGGATTTGAAAATATACTCTGTCCCCTAATAGGCTGAATGCACTCACATGGAGCCTGTGGTGGGAGGCTTGTTTTTCAGGAACGCCCACACCTTGTTACTTTGTGATTGGTCAAGAGTGTTGTGACATTCTCTGATCCAGGAGAAGGCTATATATACCCTGATGTGAGGCTTTGCTTTGGGACTCACTTATGGGAAGAGTCCTGTGATTTGGCAAGATGAGACTCTGGGCAACCATTGAGCCCCCCTGGCTTTGAAACCCCAGATTGTTGGAGCTTCCCTGTTTGGTAACTAACTAGGTATGGATGTAATGGTCAGACAACTGGAAGCCCTGTCTGCTGATATGTTTGTATTTTTTTTTTTGTCTGCTTATAACTTCTGTTTGTATTCTCTGAAGTTCAGGGTGCTAACTTTTTCCCTAAACTAGGTAAATGATAGGTTTTATTAGAGTAGGATTGTTAACCCATTTTGAGTTGCTTTCCTTTAGAAAAGCAGATCTAAGAACCTGTGCTAGCAGCCATCCTGAGTATGCTAGAGTGCTTGCTGCTACAAGGATTACACTCAGTTTTGCTGGGTAGGGTATACCTGATTGCAAATCCAGCTCCTCTGTCCTTAGGAATATTACCTTCCATGCCCTTTGATCTTAATGTAGAAGCTGCTAAATTTTATGTTATCCTGACTATAGCTCCACAATATTTGAATTGTTTCTTTCTAGGTTTTTCTTTTCTAAGGGTTTTTTTGTTTGTTTCAGGGTGAGGAGGGAGGTTGGGGTTAAGTGACTTGCCCAGGGTCATGTGGCTAGTGAGGGTCTTAGGCTGGATTTGAACTCAGGCCCTCCTGACTCCAGGACTGGGTGCTCTATCCACTGCATGACCTAGCTGCCCCCTTTCTAGCTGCTTGTAATATTTTCTCCTTGACCTGGGAGCTTTGAAACTTAGCAATAGTGTTTCAGTGAGTTTTCACTTTTGGATCTCCTTTTGGTGATCAATGGATCTTTTTCAATCTCCACCCTCTAGTTCTAAAACTTAAGGGCAATTGTCCTTAATAATTTCTTAAGTATAGCATCTAGACTCTTTTTTTCATTATAATTTTGAGGTAGTCCAACAATTCTTATATCATCTCTCCTCAATCTGTTTTCCAAGTCAGTTGTTTTTCCAATAAGATATTTCATGTTCTCATCTATTTTTTCATTCTTTTGGTTTTGCCTTATTATTTCTTGATGTCTTATTGAGTCATTAGCATCCCCTTGCCCAATTCTAATTTTTAAGGAGTTATTTTCTTCAGTAAGTTTTTGGATCTCTTTTTCCAATTGGTTGACTTTTCATAATTTTCTTGAATTACTCATTTCTTTTCTCAATTTTTCCTCTACCTCTCTTTTTTATTTTTAAAGTCCTTTTTTAACTGTCCCATGAATTCTTTTCAGACTTTTGAACATTTTATACTTTTTTTTGAAGCTTTACAAGTAGCTGTTTTGACTTTTCTTCTGAGTTTGAACCCTATCTTCTCTATCACCACAGTAACTATGGTCAGGTTCTTTTTCTGTTGTCTACTAATTTTGATAAATTCCTACGCCTTGGCCATTAGGATCAGGCTCAACTGTAGGGGACAATGTCTCAGGCTTCACCTTTTTTAAGCTGTTGTTTTCAGAGCTCTATCTAGGAGTCTGACTTTTTGTTTCTTTCAAGTGCTATGATCCAATGGCAGGTATGGTCACTGCTCTTCTGCCTTATGCCTTGGTTTATGAATGACTTCATCTACTTATTCCTCTCTGCCCCTGTGCCGCCCAGCCAGGGCCCCAGGGCAGCTGCCAATACACCACAGGCTTCCCACAGCCACAAATGTCAGTTCACCCCTGTGCCCTAGAACCAAAACCAGGGATTCCGCTGTTCTGTGAGTGACCACGACCAGGAGGGCCTGCTCTTCTGTGATGACACTCATATGTGTGTACTCAATTCTGTTCACCAACAGCCCCAGCCTGGGATCCTATCTGGTCAATGCACCTGGATCCCATACCCAGTAGCAGCAGACAACCCTCATAATCTTCTGATCAGCTGTCTGACCCCTATAACCTCTGTGGGGCAAAAGTTCCTAAAGATTCAGCTAATAACACAGTTGCCCCGAGGGCTCACCATCTACTGTCCTGCTATTATCTGTACTTTACTCTCTGTCAGATCACTACCCCATGTATTAGATCTTTCCTAATGTCCTCCAAAGTTGTCTTGAGCCAGACAACTGCTTTATCCTGACTTTTAATTATTTCTGCAGCACTAAAATACACAGTGGGGAAATAGTTTAAGTTATTGAGGGGAGGGAGAAGGGGGAAGGATTTGAGAGAGCCAAGCAATTTTCTGCCTTATTCTTCCATCTTTCCACAATTTCCTCTGCCTGGTAGCTATTTTTTTAAGAGGCCTAAAAGCATACCCAAATCTTTCAAAAAATCGCAAGATGTTTCCTGTGTGGCATCATCCACCTTCATCCAAAATTCATTCAGAGAACTAAAATCCTCTCAAACTGATTAGGGATGTATTCAAACCAAGGTTATACTTGATTAATTGGTTGATGAATTCAATTTAAGTGGCTGAGCCTCCTATGATTTCATTAATTGAGGTGGGGATGGACTCCCCTGCAACTTATATCACTATCTGGCTCCCAGTCTTCTTCTCAACCCCAACACCTGCCTCCTTTGAACTACCTGACCTCCAAGTTTCTCCAGCCCCCCAATCAGGATATATCTCTAAGTTACCTCAGTCACACAGAAGAAGAGGTATATCTACCGTATGTTAAATGCTGCCCCCAACAAACACACACACACACACACACACACACACTCACACACACACATAAAATTAAAAATTGAAATTAAATTGCTAAGATTACTAGGTACAGCTGCTTGCTCAGCTAGCAGAGCCTTTGAGAACTAATGGCCACTTTCACACCATGATGAAGCATCAGCAGAAGAGTGGAAGGATAGGAAAGCACCCTATCATCACTACAGACCACACTTTTCAGGGCTTTCAACTTTCCCTCCTTTAAAATAAGATGAATTTGGGAAGCTGAAATCAAAAGCAGTTCAATGATACCTTAAAATGGACTGACAAAAAAAAAATGCACGAAATGGGTAAGTAGATGTCTGAGGGAAGAAGGAAGGGGTTAAGTAGAACTACTAGATGGGAAGTAACAGTGGAGACATTTAAAGAACTCTGACTTCTCGTACACAAAGGAAAGAGAGACTGAGTAACTGCCATTTGACTTTGTTAGGTTATAATACTATAACAGAACCATTGTGATCATCCAAAAAAAAACTCTGTCCAGGGGGACCTCTTTGAAATCCATAAGGCCATATGAGACAGGCTGTCTGATCTACATCTGCTCACTCTTAATTGCTAGAACTTCTTTTTATCTGAATTCTTCCATGCTGGAAACTTTCATGTGATGAAGATTGGACCACGAATGGATGGTCAGTCCTTAAGAGTATGGGCAGTGTTCTCATCTGCTACATATCAACATGAAATCTCGGGAAGCCTGCTTCTAAAAAAGTTCTCAGACTAATAGAGAAGCCCTGCATCCAATTGAGAGAATGTTCAGATGTTTCACTGTTTGGGAGAGTGAGTCCAGAACTATTTATGTGCTACATTTAGGTTCCTAGTTAATGCATCTTGGTTTCCTGTCTATAATGTTAGAGGTGAGAAAACAACAAACATACCTTCTAATGACTTCATCCCTCACTATAAAATACATGGTACTCATCTGCATTTCTAATCTGCTTTTAATGTAGGCAATGATCTACCTGGCATAATGTGAATCAACCAGTCACTTCTTCCTCCTGCCATAGGCATTAAAGTCAGCTCACCCAAGACACAGGTCTCCCCAATGAGTCATGAATGCATCTTGCCATTCTGGAGAGTAGGCTGAATCTTTGTCTCTTTAATGACTATAATCTAGATGCATCTTTGTCTTTTCTTCTCCTCTCTCATTCCCCTTAATGTGACATCAGTCTTTATGTTCCCCTTGTGTGAATTAGAACATGTGAAACAAAACCCTACTGCCTTTAGCTGGGGGCAGTTAGGAGGTAAAGTAGAGAGAGTGCTGAGCTTGGAGCTAGAAGACTAATCTTCGTGCATTCAAATCTGACCTCTGACACTTACTAGCTAGGTGACTCTGGGCAGGTCACTTAGCCCTATTTGCTTCAGTTTCCTCATCTGTAAAATGAGCTGGAGAAGGAAATGGTAAACTGCTCCTTTATCTTTGCCAAGAAAATCCCAAATAGGGTCATGAAATGTTCAACACAACTGAAAAATTACTGAACAACAGCTGCTTTTTAGCATTACCAGCTAGTCTGCCTCTTCTTTTCAAAACCTCTATGTAGTCAAAGCAGCAGAAATGGACTGGGACAACCATTCTTAGAATCATTAGAATGAACTATTCTATCCCATCTGTCCATTGTTGATGCAAGATAACTATAGAACTGAACTGGAAATCTAGTGTCCTGTGAACTAATACTATCTCTGCCACTAGCAAGCTGCAGGAGCTTGGTTGGGCAAGTCAGTTCCTGTCTCTTAGCCTTGGTTTTCCCATCAGTAAAATGAGGAAGTTGTACCAGATAACTTTAGACCCCTTCCAGCTAAAATAACCTATGAATACATTAAATTCTGACTTAACCACAAAGAAATGACATAAAATAACAAGGCACTCAGCAGTACTGAAGTGGACCCTAGAGAAAGATAGTATGTGTTTGAGGGGAGGGCTATGGAGGGAATCAAGAGGTTAGAGTAAAGTACATTGAATTTGGAATCAGAAGATCTGGGTTCAAATCCTGACTCTGCTACTTACTATTCTGCCAATACTATGACCTTTGGGTAAGTCTCAAAGACTTCACTTCCTCATCCTTAAAATAAATGTGGGTCAGATACATCTATGATCCTTTTTGGCTCTAAAATACTCTAAGTTCAGATAGACTTTGTAGGTCTAATTCTAACAACACACACTTGTCCCAAAGAAGTAAACCACTAAGGTTATAGCCATACTATTTCCAAATGAAAGCATGGGTGAAATATTTGTCCCTTTTGTTATCCTATTTAAGGAATAGCCTAACACTTTAATGGTGAGTCAAACTATCTTATTGCCTCTTTCATTCCTCAAAATTTCCCAGTGCTCTAGTGTTTCAAAACTAGTTGTGTGTAGCTGCCTAGTTGGCAACCTCAAAGCCCTTCACATAAAGGTAAAGTATAGGCAGTTTATCAATATCAGCTGAATATTCCTTTACAAATTACTTGATATTCTTGGGCTTTAGTATCTCCATCTATTTTGCAGGGTGTCAAGAATGAGTAAATCAAATCAAGTCATCTCATCCTACTTAAAATATAAGGCCTGCCCATCCATACCTTAATGAAGACAAAACAAGTCTCATTTGATCTCAATCATAGATTCTATCTTCAATCAATTAATCACTCACTCTTTGGAACTGGAGTGATGTTGCACAAGAATTAGTTTGGATTGGAAACTAGGTCATCTTTCAAGCTAGTTTATAATTGAGGTGATTCCCAATTGCAGCATTCCAATAAAATCCCTAAAGAGAAATCACTTTGGGGGGAAGAGGATGGGTAAAATCAGTGACTAATGAAAAGTTATTCTGAAATGACTCCATGTTTTAACCTTGCTTGACTTTGGAGCTAGCAGTCCAGCAGAAGAGGGCAGTCCTCAAACTCTAATCAAATCTCTTTAGTGCTAATCCCACCTCCTCACAATTCAAACCAAAAGCTTTCAATTTTTTGGCTTGGTGCTGGTAGACTTTCCAGCTTTCACAGGCACACAACAATAAGGTCAACATAAAGGCTCTATAGACTTTACGTTTGGTAGGCAGCCTAATACTTCTTTTCCATACTTTCTTTCAAAGTCTCCCAAACACTGAGTTAGCTCTGGCAATATATGTGTCAATCTCATATTATTGTTCAGTCATTTCACTTGTATCTGACTCTTTATGACCCTGTTTGGGGTTTTCTTGGCAAAGATACTAGAGTGGTTTTGCCACTTCCACTTCATTTTACAGATGAGGAAACTGAGGCAAACAGGGTTAAATGACTTGCTCGGGTCACACAGCTAGTAAGTGTCTGAGGCCACATTTGAACTCAGGTCTTCCTGACTCCAGGCCTAGAGCTCTGTTCACTCACTGCACCACTGAGCTGCCTTTTCATCTTTGTGTACATCCCTGAAAAGTATACTCCCAAGGTAAGTGAATTTATCCACAGAATTCAAAACTTCTCCATTTGCTGTGACCAATGGTTTAACATATGGATGGCACAGTGCTGACTAAGTGTTTTCTTAATGTTATCAGACCAAAATTAGCACGAGCAGCAGAGCAATCTATACTCTGTAGAATTACAGCCTCAGAGGCTACATTGAGTGCACAATCATCTTGGAACAAAAAGTCATGTACCAACTCTCCCTCCACTTTACTCTTGGCTTGTAGCCTTTTCAAGCTAATTAATTTACCATCAAGGCAAGTAGCCTATCTTGAGACCTCTTTTTGTCCTCTTTGACAGCATCTGACAAAATCACAGAAAAAAACATTAAAAAGCATGGGAGCAAGCACACAACCCTGTTTTACTTCATTAGGGATTGGGAAATCACAAGAGTATCACACAAGCAAGTTGTTAAGGAACTGGCATCCAATACTGATGAACTTCTCTAGGCACTCAGATTTCAACATCATTATATAAGCAGTAAGAGGCAGAAATGACATGTCCATGGTCATGCAGCTAGTTGGTGGATGTTGGGGACAGAATTTAAATCCAGGTCTTTTAATTCCACTTCTAGAACATATCTACCCTGTCATACTCCTTCTATATCATTAATATCATTATTATCATCATTCTAACAGAAAAAAATGGCCTTGGTTACACTAACAGTTATTACTATAACTAAAAATAGTACAATGGCTTCTAGACCATTTTACCTTCTTACCACCACCTTTCCTACATAACGTGAACTTTTTGAAGGAGATCTGCACCAACTTAATACCATAAGACCAACCTAATCATTATGTGAACCATGTAGATCAAGTAACCTCATGCTTCCTTGGAGCTAATATATAAAATAGTATATTACATTGGTAGACTACATATTGATTTGTTTGGTTTTGGTGTGAAATAATGTAATTTTGAATACTGCATGTATAGTAGTTTACTGTTTTATATAATTATAATAATTAACCGAGAAAATAATTGAGCACATATGCACAATGCTGAGTTGGAAGGATGGGTTGGAATAAGAATTCCAAATGCTATATTCTATAGGACAAAACTTCCAAAAGTTGCCTCCCTACATATCAAATGGCACATGCAAACATACACATATATACACAGAGAGAATATACAAATATAAAATTCAACAATTTTTTTTATTTAACAAGTACCTATAAAGTTTGTTATGTAAAGTCCTATCACTATTTTTTCACAACAACCTGTATGTTAGGTATTACAAATATTATTATTCCTCTTTTCCATACATGGAAGCAACAGCATAGAAAGGTCAGATGATTTACCCAAATCTTCTGGCTAATAAATATTGAAACCTTAACTCAAACCCATGCAAGTACAGTGAGTGTGACCAGGAAGAGTCAGCCAAATTAACAAGATAAAAGAATGAGGCCTTGAATGAGGATTGGTCTGACCCTGAAGATATCTCCCTATATGAGATATGGACAGCTATCTATCTATTAACCTCACATTTGGGATGATTGGCACATATGGACAGTGTGTGAAATATACTTTGTCCTGGGTACTTGTTGGCCTACTGATACCCCAGTAGGAATGACTGGTTTAGTTATGGCTACTAAATATCTGAGCTTACCCTTGGAGTTGGCCTTTAAAGGAAACCAGTGAAATCTGACAGAGAGACCAGAAAATAGGAACTGGCTAACTTGAGAAAACTGAGTATAAACGAAGAGAAGATCTGAGAAAGGGGCTACACATAGAGTATAGACTAGAGTATCTTGGGTGAAAGGAGGACAGCTTATCTATGCAGCCCTCCCTAGGAAGCTGCTGGGTCCCAGAAGTAGCAGCTATGGAAAACCAGCTGTGCAACCTCTGTGGCTCCAGAGATGACAGCTATGGAGGGCCAATGACAAAGTAGTGAAACAGGTGTTAGAGTAGAGGAACCAACCCCTCAGACAAGAGTTCCTGAACCTCACTTCCTGAAGAGAAGAGTCTACTCAGGTTACTAAATCAGGTTCCTACACAAGAATAGGAGCAACCAGGTGATCCTGAAGTTGGGGGAACAGCAAAGGACATAGCTGAGAGAAATTATTATTATTTTTTTTTAATGACTAAGTGTGATTTATTTTTTTTAATTTTTCATATGTATGGGTTTTTTTTAATTTTTTTTATTTACTCATTTACTTTTAATTTACAAGATTCAGTTCCACAATCACTTGAGTTTCAGATTTTCTCCCCTCCCTTCCCCCCCCCCATGGTGGCGTGCAATCATGTATAGGATCTGCAAATACTGAGAAATTATTTTTAATAACCAATAATTTTGGGAGACCCAGAGTTTTCCCCTTCTAAAGTCCTGGTTTTAAAAGTTCAGTCTCTTTGAAAGACATTGCTGAAAATGAGATTGTACTAAGACCTCAGCTACCTCTGATAGAGTAGCTATGGGGCTCTGCTCAGGCCTGGGTGGGGTATACATTCTTTGGCCCAAGGCTGGGGGCTGTCTAGGTTTAGAGATAGTTTCCCTGTCCAAGGGTGTTTTGATGTCACGCTCAGTCCCTTATTTTACTATAACCCACCTCCTAATGTGTAAACCAATCAGAGTTGACTGCCATTCTTCTTCCATAAAAACAAATATGCTCTGAGCCCACCACCATGATTGTTTTTGGTCTAAGAGAAATGGCCAAATGATCATCCTTTTATTAATAACATGGTTTTATTAATAAAATGATTAAATTACCCAGAAACTATGTCTCTTGAACCTTTTTAATTATCACATAGCCATAAGGTAGAGGAACAAGCCTAGACCATGCCTTCTATCGCTACTGTGAGGTGTATGATTTGTGAAGTTTAAAAGGAAAAGCTGTTGACTCTCTAGCAAGCCTGTTTCCCTTCTAGGGGAACCTTAAACACAGGAGTTGCTATGCCTTGCTATAAATCTTGAGAGTTACATTGATCCCTAGGGAAAGTGAGGCTCATTGCAGAGGGAGGGAGAGGAGCACTGCCAGTTTAGGGGCTTAGATGCCTTCTGTGAAGGATGACATAAAGGCTTTCCTATATTCTTATGGATTTAAGGATAATAACTAGCATTTATACAGCACTTTGAGGTTTGTAAAGTGCTTTACAAATATCTCAAAAAGTCTTTATAACAACTCTAGGAGATAGTTGTTTTTGTTATCTCCATTTTGTAGATGAAGGAACCAAGGCAAACAGAAATTAAGCAACGTACCTAGAGTAATTATGAAGATGGATTTGAATTAAGGTCTTCCTGGTGTCGGGTTCAGAATTCTGTCCACTGTACCACCTAGCTACCTATGTGTAGTAAGTAGAGAACTAGTTTCCAAGTCAAGAAAGTTTGGATTTGGGGGCGGCTAGGTGGTGCAGTAAATAGAGCACCAGCCCTGGAGTCAGGAGGACCTGAATTCAAATCCTGCCTCAGACACTTAACACAAAACTAGCTGCATGACCTTGGGCAAGTCACTTAACCCCAATTGCCCTACCTTCCTCCTCCCAAAACCAAAAAAAAAAAAAAAAAAAGAAAGAAAGAAAGTTTGGATTCAAGTTCCACCTCTGGGATCTTTTACCTTTCAGGTAGAAACCTAGAAATAAACCAAATTCTGAAGTTCCCAGAAGTCCTAGCAAGACTGAACCTGGTCTATGTAAAATTGGAGTCTATGTTTTGAGACACAAGCTATACAAAAGTGTACTTTCTACTCTACCACCTATCTTTGTAAGGTAAATAAGATACAATCCCTGCCCTTAAAAAGCTTGCAATCCAAAACATACTATGTGTACCTATTTCAGGATAAATCAAATAAGATCTAAGAGGATTAACTTTCACTTGATGATAAATAGGAGACAAAAGATATCAATTTTAATACCTCCTCTACTACTATTGATCAATACTATCACTATTATTGTTATTACCACTGTTATTGTTGATGTTATTATTGTCATTGTCAAAATGCTTTAACATGGTGGTGGTCATCCAAAACCTGGTATATACTTTAAATTCTTTGATGATGAATGAAAAAATAATTTATATATTACCTTAAGAAAAAAATAAGATCCCACAAATCTAAGTATTTTAATGACCTTCTACTAAGTTCTATTGCAATGACTCATTATACTAAGGAGGTGACTGACCCCAGTTTCTTGAAGCTTGGCCAGCAGGGTACTAGCTCTGGAATGTCCTACCGACCTGGAAAGGTTTTAAACTGGGGCTCAGGACTGGACCACATGTCTGAGGAGTAGCCTAGCTAAGTGTAGAAAAGTTCACCATCAGAAGATTGGCCCTAATGGATGCAGTTTTTAGCCATGACAACTTGTAGAGGCCATTTACAAGCCTATCTCATTTTATGGTGCTTCACTTTATGACAGATATTGCATTTTTCTTTTGCATTTTGAAGGTTTATGGCAACTCTGTATCAAGCGTGTCTATCAGTGTCATTTTTCCTATCACATCTGCTTACATCATGTCTCTGTATCACATTTTGATAACGCTTACAATATTTCAAACTTTTTCATTATTATAGTATCTGTTGTGATGATCTGTGATCAATGATCTTTGAACTTAATCAATAAATGTGATGTGTGTTCTGCCTGTTCCACCCACCAGCCATTCCCTGTCTCTCTACCTCCCTTCACACCTACCTATTTCCTGAGATACAATACTGAAGAATATTACATAAACTTAGTTGATAAAGTAGTAACAGGGTTTGAGAGGATTGACTCAAATTTTGAAAGTTCTACTGTGGGTAAAATGCTATCAAACAGCATCACATGCTACAGAGAAATCTTTTGCAGAAAAAAAGAGTCAATGGATGCAGCAAACTTCATTGCTGTCTTATTTTAAGAAATTGCCACAGCCACCTTAGCCTTTAGCAACCACCACCCTAATCAATCAGCAGCCATCAATATTGATGCAAGACTGTCAGCAAAAAAATTAAAACTTGCAAAGTCTTAGCTGATAGTTAGCATTTTTTAGCAACAGTTTTTTTTTAATTAAGGTATGTACATTGTTTTTTTAAAATATGATACTATTACACACTTAATAGGCTACAGTATAGTATAGACATAATTTTTTTTTTGCACTGGGAAACCAAAAATTCATGTGATTCATTTTATTGTGGTGGTCTGGAACTAAACCCACAATATCTCTGATGTATGCACATATAACGGTGTGGAAAGATTGTAGTTTGTGTTAACGGGAGAAATACCTACTTAGTTAAATAAACAGAAGCTAAAGGCACTGATCTGACATATTTACATGACATGACAGTGAGATGTGAGTATGAATTTGACTACTCTTCAGTAACAGTGTATGGCTTTTGTGGTGTGAATTTGGGTAAGTCATTTAAATCTCTCTTTACTGATGTCTCTTAGAATCATACAATCATACTTTACATGTATAACTAATATCAATTGTTTGCCTTCTCGAGGAGAGGGGAGGGATGGGAGGGAGAGAGAGGATCTGTAACTCAAAAAGTTTTTAAGTGATTGTTAAATTTTTTTACATGTTGTTGGGAAATTTTGATGGAATAAATAAAAATAATTTTTAGAAGGAATCACACAGTCAAAGATTTAAAACTGGACAGGACCTGAAAGTTCATCTAGTCTAAATCCCTCATGCTCCAAACAAGAATACTAAGACTCTCAAAGAGGTTAAGTGACTTGTTGCCGAGGTAAGAAGCATCAGAGGTAAAATTTGAACCTAGGTTCTGTGACTGCAGAGTCAGAGCTCTTTCTTTTTTTTCTTTAACATTTTTATATAAAGTTTTGAGTTCTAAATTCTATCCATCCTTCTTTCTGTCCTCTACTCCCTCCCTGAGACAGTAAGCAATCAGATATAGGTTATATATGTGTAATTTTGTAAAGCATTTCCGTATCAGTGATATTGTACAAGAAGATTCAAATAAAAGAAAAACATAAGAGGAAGAAAGTAGAAAAATAGTCTGCTTCAATGCTCTTTCTATGATGCTACATTCCCTTCTAAGGTCAGCTCAAGTCTACATTAGGACTTTGCAGATTCCCCCCAACTGCTAGGGTTTCCCTCTACCCCACAAATAACCTTGTATTTATGTTGAATGCATTTATATTTGCACATATTGTTTCTTATGAAAGAATATAAGTTTTCTGAGAACAGGACCTGTTTGAGTTTTTATCTTTATATCTAAGGCCTGTAGCAGGTGTTTAAAAACACTTTGATTGGACTGATTAATTTTAAAC
This sequence comes from Pseudochirops corinnae, assembly GCA_028646515.1. Classification (NCBI taxonomy): domain Eukaryota; kingdom Metazoa; phylum Chordata; class Mammalia; order Diprotodontia; family Pseudocheiridae; genus Pseudochirops; species Pseudochirops corinnae. The sequence continues at coordinate 196,197,709 of CM053585.1, read as the reverse complement.
TCTCTGGGCCTTAGTTACATGGTCTGTAAAATGGGTCTGACAATATCTAAGAACTATGATCTTACCAGCATAAAAGCAAAGGGTTAAACAAATGATCTCTTAAGATTCCTCCTAGGTTTCAAACCTGTAATTCTATCCAATTATCATAATATATACAGGACATACTCTGCATTTTTATTACCTTGGTGTGGTTCTGAGAGGAAAAGTTTTAATTCTGATACCTCAAAGTATATTACTTTATAGTTCCTGAATGCTGGTCTTCCAATATAACTCACAAAGATCATGTGAGCTTAGTATTTTTTTTACTCTTTAATTTAGTTTTCCTTGAAAACAAGATTTGGAGCATTACTCCATGTGTTCAGCTCTATGTCCACCTATAATGATGCTAACATTGGGCCCAACTCCCCTTCTTTCTGTCATTTTGCCTCCATATGTTTACCCCAGACATTTATCAGGGTCTGTATGCTGCTTTCTTGGTGCCTGTAATCCCCAAGGACCAAGTCTGATGCTCTAAGGCTTCTTCCCCTGATCTAATACCAGTATTGCCTAACCAATCCTTCATTTGAGTGCTAGGGTGATTCCTAAAAACCCCATGGTCCCATCATAATTCAAGCATTTGCTTTAGTTAATCTTTAATAATTTTTAATATTAATGTTGACTTTTAACTGAGGCAATAAGATTATTGTTAAAAATGGATATTACTTCTAATTGCCTGTGACATTTTTTTGGTTTCCCTCTTTTAGCTGATGTTATCACTTTTCTAAGTAGCATCCTGTCTTACATTTTAGTCTAGTAGATAAAAATCTCTCATTTCATTCTTGTTTAAACATTTCTTTAAAAAAGGAAATCCATATTACCTCTTTGAGCATGGGCCTCTCACAATTGTCTTAGATTAACTTAAGATCCTAATGGATCCTAAATACTAAAGAAGCAAAATAAGTGTGTAAATATATGTCCCATTCACCTTTGGGTGACAACCACAGGGTGGTTGTGTGATACAGCTGATATCGTTGACCCTTTAATAAAATACTTTCTTTTTTAAATTTGATTTTATGGTCTCTGTGATGGGAATCAAACTAATGTAACAGATTTTACTAATTCAAAGCATGTTTGTGCTTTAATGAGGTCAGTAAAAAAAAAAAGGATTTATAGAACTACATTCTTCCTTTAGAGGTAACATAAGTAGAATTGTTAGTGGACTCTTTAGAAACAAGGAGACCCTAGTTCAAATTTTGCCTCTGGCTCTGTGACCATGAGCAAGTAACCAAACCTTTCACTACCCCCAGGCAGCTCGATTAGACTGTAACTTGTGGAACAGTTGCCATGCAGAATTAGTGGAGAGGGAGGTCCCCCTCCACACACACACACACACACACACACCTACACACACACACACACACACACACACACATATAATTCTTTGGGATGAGCATATGAATTATTTTTAAATAGATCTTTGTGCATTGTTTCTGATGAGCAAATTACCAGAATACTGCTAAAAGTAGTAAGAATTAAAAGGGAAAGCTAGGTGGCACAGTGGACAGATAGAGTACAAGCCCTGGAATCAGGGGGACCTGGGTTGAAATCTGACCTCAGACACTTACTAGCTGTGTGACTGTGGGCAAGTCACTCAACCCTGTTTGCTTCACTTTGCTCATCTATTAAATGAACTGGAGAAGGAAACGGAAAACCACTCCAGTAGCTTTGCCAATAAAATCCCAAATGGAGTCACATAGAATCAGGAACAAATGAAATGACTCTATAAAACAACAAAAGTAATAATTAGCATGAATATCAACAACCACCATAATAATGGGTTAACCACTTAAGAATTGCCATTCTGAGTGGAATCTACAGCTTCTTAATATGTTATTTTTCCCAACTACTAAGCAGATGCAAAGTGAAGACAAATCTCCTGTCACTCAGTAAACCAGGTTTTAAAAACAATACACCCCCAAAATATTTATCTTGCTGTTTCTTACATACCTTTCTGACAAGCAGAGTAATCTTCAGCTATGGCTGTTCGATTTAAAGAGTCAATAGCCTGACTTGAACCACAGGTGCAATCCATAGGCAGAGAAAGATGAGTTTCTGTTGCCAGATAAAAGAAGATAAAAAGCTTTGAGAGCTTCCTTAGACTCTGTGTGATGTTTGCTGCCTGTTGTTACACAGAGACTTCTAATGGTTCTTATTTTTCCCATATTGCAGGGTGTGAGAGAAATTTCTATATCCACTGTAGCAAATAAAATACAGGAGCGACAGGAGCTTTTTGCCCATCATTTGAACTCAGTATTTCACTAAGAGAAGTACCATTTCTGGCCATACTGAGGAAGAGAGAAAGCCAAGCAGAGAGAAACTTAGGCCAGTTCAGAAATAGGAAGTAAATAGTTTCAATACAATAGTTAGAGTTACGGTGACAACCTTTAGAAAACAGGAAGAGGAAAAAACAGAAAAATGAAGTAGCTTTTGAGCCCTTTTCTATAATTGTGATTGTTCATCTAACAACCCATAAACAGAAGCAGCTGCTTGGAAATGTAGGTGTTCAACATACTGCAAGGAAGATAATTTCGTTCAGTAAAAACATCAATACCATGGTGAGAATTATCTAGCTCAGTGCCCAAAGGCCATCCTGTAAAACTTGGAGTACACGGAGCGAAGAAAAAAAATGCCTTGAGTGTAATTATAATCCCTTATGGGTAGGGGACTGCCATCTAAATTTTCACCAAGAACCTCTCAGATTTAGAAGGAAAGAGTAAAGGGAAGAAGGCTGGAGTTACCCTCTAATACTACTTTAAAATATATATACATAATTACTATATGAGGCTAGAGGTGAGTGAGGAAAAAAATCTCTAAATTATAATACTTGCTGGAGGCTCATCTCCTGAAATGGGTGGTCTTTACACTGTGCTTATACAAGCAAATTCCCAGGAAAAAACTGTTCTGTCAAGTCCTTTCCATTCATGAGAATTAGAGGTCCAAGGTTTGTAATCCTAATCTAAAACTTCCTTTGTCTGTATCTACCACGTGTCTGTCAAACTTCAGGCTAGTCCCTACCCTATAACTAGCCTCTTGCTTTCCCTTGTGTTGATGTAGTCCTAGGTTTACCCTCTATTGGACACAATCGTTCATGACCTAGGCTAGCCCTAGCCCTATGCTAGCCTTACCCTTTGCAAGGACGAATGCCTATCCTGTGCTTAAACAAGCAAGTTACCTTTAAAGAATTACTTTTCCATGAAAGTGACTACTTTACACTCATGAAAATTCAAGGTCTAAAGTTTGTGGCTTTTTTTCTGACATTTCAGTGCAAATTGATGAAAAGTAGTGAAAAGACTAGCCACAAGTCATGCTTTTCAAAAGGGAGAGGAAAAGTTTGGAGAGGTGTTCAAAAATAAATATTACCCTTTCTCATTTTTATAAATACAATGCAGATCACAAGCCGTGCAAAGTGTGTAATATATAACTGATGAGCTAAGTATGTGGGCCTTGTCAGGAAAGCTCTGTTGAAAAGTAACAATGATTTGCAAAGAATTATCTCTTTGTGTAAGTTTGGGTCAGGGGAAAGACAAATCCCATAGATGCCAATATCTTGCATCCAAAAACATGCAAGTTTTAAAGGCAAAAATTATATTATCTTGGCAAACAGAGGTATCCATAAAATGAATTTGAAAATGAAGCTATCTCATGCAGTTTTAAAAAAAAGTGAGTGAAACCAGAACACCACCTCCATCTGCGCCAGGGATGAATCACCCTTCTGGCTCACAGATTCCCTCTCCACAGATGGGTAATAATAACTCCCAGACAATGCCGCATCTTGTTTCAACACCATTAGGCACACATTCCTGACTAAGTCCAGCCCAGCCTGGGCAAATGGACATGAAATCCAGGAAGGCAGGTCAAAGGAATGGACAGTGGGAGGTTCTAAAGGTTTCATCCCAGGAAAGCTTCAAGAAGAGAACAATGAATCTGTCTGGGATGGTTTAGACACCCACCTCAAATTCAGGCATACAAAACTGAAAGGAAGAGTGGCAAAGCCTCCTGAACCTCCTTTCTGCAACCCAGAGCCACAAAGGGCCCTGTGGTGTCTCAGATTAACAGGCCCTCAGAGTTAAGGACTAGATAGATATATACAACAGACTCTGCTCCCTGCCTCCTACAGATGCTCAAGAAATGCTCTTTGATGGTGAGATGAGTCAAATAGTGATTAACAGAAAAACAACGTTCCCTGTCTCCTTTTTAGAGAATGCTGTGCCTCTAGCCACATCCTGCTGATTATATTTTATTCTCCCACTTTTAGCCCAGAAGCGTGACTCCCCCCCCCCATACCTTTCAAGGTAGAGATTCCTGATAGAAACACTGGTGCAAGAGCCAACTTGATCAGATGGCATCCAAGAGGAGGTGGCAAAAACTCTGGCCCTTACTTTTAGACCCACCAATCAGGAGCATGGGTTACTTTTGGAATCATAAAACCATGGAATTGGAAGAAGCTTCAGAAGACCCTCTGGTTTCAGACCAAGTGGCTGCCTAAACCAGTGGTGATAAACTCAAATAGAAAAGGGGACCATTAAATTGCTCATAAGGATCCCTGCAGGTTTCTTGAAACTACAGTGCTAAAGAAGCACTCCAGTTGCTGATTCTAGTGTTTCACCTCCAAAAGGAACTCTTTATGACCTTAGAGGAGGGAACTCCCTGGGCCTCAATTTCTTCACCTGTAAAATGAAAAGGTCATACTAGGTCCCCTGTGAGCTCTATAGATTATGAGCCATTGACAAGTATTCATGGACAGTGCTTCCGCTCCCCCTCCATGCTGTGGTTCTAGCACTGTGATAGGCTCTGGGAGAGATAAAGTCTTAGATCATTATCTTTTATAGATAAAACTAACACGGAGATAAGGGATATATCATGAAGGCACGATAAAATTCTTCAAGACAATCAACAGGAACCTCTCTTGCTGTAACTGAAATTAATTTCCTCTCAACAAACCTATCAAAAGGCATTTATTAAGACAAGGACTATGTAAGTGCTGAGGATGCAAAGACCTTGCCTTCAAAAAAACTGACATTCCAACAACAGAAACATACATGTGGGGGTTATAATATGTAGATATAGTCTGTATATGTGTGTATATAACATATGTGTGTGTATATGCAAGATACATACAAAGTAGATACAAGATGAAGGCACTAACAGCTGGAGTAAATAGGAAAGGCCTTCTTTAAAAGGTGGCCTTTGAGCTCAGTTTTGAAGGAACTCAGGGATTCTCAGAGATCACTTCTCATGAACTTTCTTCCCTCCCTGGTCCCTTCACCCCATGGTCAAAAGAACAGGCCTCATGTAAGCAAATATGAGCTTGTACTTGTTGATAGATCATAATAAATAAAGTGTACAAGCACATGGTGTCAGTTATGATTATTTTTGTATTATCTCTATACATAGAAGAAATCGTGTAACCCTATAATTTCATGGCCCAAGGATAACTGGGTAGCAAATTTCAGGTTGTCATTTTGTCACACTGTGGTGTGACAGAAACAGTGCCAGAGCTGAAGCTGTAGAGCATGAGTTTGAATGCCAGCTCTGACACTAACTGTGGACAGACTCTCTGAACCTTATTTTACTCACCAAAGTGAGTGTAGTGGACCAGATCACATAGTCATAGGTTTAAAGTAGAAGGAACATCAGAGATGTCATCACCTAGTACAACTCCCTCATTTTTAGACATGAGGCAACTTAGGCCCCAAGAGGTTAAATGACCTTCCTTTTCATGCAGTCACATAAATAGCAGCAGAGATTCAAACCTAGATTCTCTATAGCTCCAAGCATAGTACTTATGTCCTCTGGACCAGGGATCCTTGCAGCTTCAAATGATCTGAGGAAATCTATCATTTATTGTATGATACATACAGCCTACTCTTGGTCATCTATGGTCACAAAGGTCAGAAATAGCTGGAAAAATTGTGATTCACTGGTAATACAAAAATTTCATTGTATGCAATTTCCATCCTCTCTTTTGGCAGAAATGTTGGCAAAGGACAAACTATAAACTTTAGAACTGGAAGTGTCCTTAAAGATCATCTATTTGCCACCCTGCCACTCCATATTCATTTTACAGATGAGGAAAGTCAGCTGAAAGTCAGTCAATGATTAGCCCAGGTCTTCTGTCTCCTAGGCCAAAAATTTTTCTTCCTCTCTGTAGCTGAGTATGGTATCAGAGATTCTAATACTCTAATTATTAAGCAATCAGTTGACAAAAAAGTAGATGACTGAATAGAAGGTAAAAGATTGCTGACCACCTACAAATGAGGTCATGCTGGCTGATGCTGCTGGTGTCAAGTCCTAGCTGGTAGGAGAGGTTCCCATCATACCCAGTTTCAATGCGATTCTGATCTGCAAGACATTCTCATACACACTGTTAGAGGATGTTAGCCATTCTCTAACCAGTTTCCATGCTCTTCCTCAGCCTTTGACATAGCTTGCTTTTGTGACATTTTCAGTGCTTAGCTCAGTGCTTGGCACATCAGCAGCACCTAATATATGTTCCTTAACTGACAAAAGCACAGATGCACTGGGTGAAAACAGCGGTGAGACTGCTGATGGTTGTGATCCCATCCAATGTGTTTCATTCATACCTAAGACTTCGTGACTATGGTAGGTTCTAAGACACAAAAAAACCCACAGCTCATTCTCCACACTATAGCACATCTTCTCACAGGCAGTTGCCCTGAGAAAGCATTTCACAGAATCCCCACTGGAAAAAACAAACAAACAAACAAAACATAACATCAAAGAAAAGAGTGGAGTATTATTCTCCTCAGGACTATTTCTTTATGTGGAGAGCTGAATGTAGCCACCAGGAATGTGGTCACAGAATCATAGATTTAAAGCTTGAAGGGGCCTTGAGAGATCACTGAGTCTAGCCCTCTCATTTTTTAGATGAGAAAACCTAAGCCCAAGAGATTAAGTCAGTCTTATGCTAAGTGCTGGGGATATAAAGTAAGCAAAAGACAGTTTTTGCCCTCAAGGAGCTCACAATCTAATAGTCATGGAAAATTCTTGGAGCTGGGATACAGAATGTTATGTTTCAAGAACAGCAAGTGATCACTGAATCAATGAGTTTATGGTGGGGGTGATGGAGAGTCTGGCAGAGGGAGGTGAAGGGGATGGGGGCAGGGTTCCACATAGGTGGTCCTTAGGTAGTAAAGCTGGAAATCAAGTCTAGGTCCTCTAACTCCAAAGCCAGAACTCTTTCCACTAGACTGCAAGTGATTTTTGTTCTTGAGGAAGCAGCATTAGTGTAGTAGGAGAATTTGGAGTCAGAAAATATGAGTTCTATTCCTCCCTGGTACTTATGATCTATAACACTTTAGGAAAATATTTTAATTCTTCTGGGCCTCAGTTTACTCATCTATAAAATTAGAAAGTTGAACCAGATGATCTCAAAGGCTCCAGAATCCTAAATGAAATCATTTTGGGGGTAGAAAACTTTCCCCCTCAATACCCACTGATTTTGTAGAAAATATTTTTTCTTTTAACCACAAAAAGCCTTATGACAACTGAATGAAGAAAGGATCCCTGCTCTGACCCTATCTCCCAGCTAGAGCAAAGTTCATTATGTGAAAAACAAGCTATAATTTGCTCAAAGGAAGACTTCCTTTGTCCTATATGGAGACTTCAATGGTAGGATCTATGGACCCATGCTAGGAAAACTCGACCACACCCAAAGTACCATGTAAGAGATCTGCTAATTTTATTCTTCTGAGTTTTAAGAGAATGTAGCTTTATTTACAAAAACAAAATATTTAAACATTTCAATAAACAGATTATGAAACAGATTTCTATGATAGCCTCTGCCAGCTGCTTCTGCAAGCCAGGAATCCTTCTTTCCTTGTGAAATGAAAAGGACAAATTCTCCCTCAAGTCCAAACCACTAACTCAAGGGTGATTAACTTTCTCAAGAGCCTTACCAAGCAAGACCAACCCATTTCAATTCAGAAACCCATCTCACTTTACCAAAGGACCTTCCCCATGCAAAGGTGATAAATGTTTAGTCAGCTTTGCCCAGCTCAGCCACAAAGGAATGTTTGTTTGCCAAATACCACCCGTGGTACATGATTCATAGGAAAGAATGTTGGAGTTGGGGTCAGAGGTAGCACTTCTGCCACTTAGTATCTTTGTGACTTTGAGCAAGTCATTAAACTTCTCTGAAGTTTAGGTCATCAATGGTATGCAAAAGTGATTTCACCTGAGTCAGCCCAGCCTCAGCTAAAAAAAAAAGTGACTAAGAAGATTCTCAAGCCTTGATAACTTTATCAGATGAAGCCACCTATAATGAATCAAACAATTAATGGCATTAAACTAATGTTATGTTCAATCCTGTCGTGTGATTCTGCTACAAAGTCTCAAACCAGTTCAGTATCCTACATTATTCAAGTATTCTGAAGCTTAGAAAAAGTCTAGCCATGTTCCTAAGAGAGAATCACTTTGAGGGAGGAAGAATAGAACCCCTGTCTCTTCCCTTGTCCCCCTGACCAAAGGAGAACCTTATGAAATTTTAAGCATCAGATGATTTGGATTTCTCACTAACGTCAGTGGTATCCCCCTGAACAACAGAGACTAGTGGTAGTGTCTGTATTGGGAGCTGAGGACAAGCTAGACACTTTGCTCAAAGAAAGCTTCAAGACTAGACAAGGAACCCAGAAGAACATTGTCCCACACTTAAGGGAAACTTCATAAGTACTTCATGAGGGGAGAAAAGGATTTCCAGCAACCATGAACTTTGAGCTACTCTTTTGCCACATATGCTAAGTTTGAGATCACTCAATATTTGTGGGAGAGGTCACAAACTTTTAGGGGGAATGTTTTATAACAACTGTTCTTACCATACCACTGTAGTAAATACATAACCCCTAATTAACTCTGGATAACTAGTTGATATCAACTGATAATCTGGGAGGAGGGGTGAATGAGGTGGGAGGGAAGTACACCAGTTGGGGCTTGCAAGCTAGAACATTAGAAACATAGAGAATCCTGAGGGGAAAAATAGCAGCCACTTTCTGGGTACCCAACATGTCAAGGCAAATGGGTATTTGGAAAGGTAGCCCCAGAACATGTGCTACATGTAAAATGAAGGGGTTGGACTGGATGACCACTAAGGTCCCTTTCCAGCTCTAAGTCAATGACCCTATCAACTGTCATCAAGTAATATCTGTATTACAGTTTGGGCCTACCTACACCTAATGCTTAGCACTATGTAGCACAGTGTCTCTCACATATCCTCCTTCATCATCATCATCATCATTGAGATTTGACTTGTGGTTTCCTTACTATAGGGAATTCCCAGGAGAAAACTCCCTCTACCCATGCAAGTTGAAACATTCTTTGCATCTTACAGACTTAAATAATTACATAGACCCACGAGAGGTTAAGGATTTCCAAGGATCACCCAGCCGTTATGTGTCAGAACACAGTCTTCCTGGTTTTGAGTCTGTTTCTGCATACAATGTCATGCAATCTCTCAATAATAATAGTATGTAATTTATTATTAATAATAATCACTTGCATTCTGTAATGCTTTCTTCACAATAAACCTATGAGCTAGAATATACAATTATTATTACCCCCATTTTCCTGATACGCTTAGAGAGATTTAGTAATTTTACAAAGTTTACACAATTCTTAAACATTAGAGCTGAGATTCAAACTTAGTGTCCTGATTCCAGGTACAGTATTTGTGCTACTGTGCTATGCAAGTGTCTTCTAAGTTACTCAGTGAATTCAAATTCTGCAAACAAACTCCATCTAGGCCAGGAAACCACTGGCCTTAACTTAGGGTTCTAAATTACTCTGCACTCTTTCCTCTTCTGGGAGGATAAGTTGGATAAGATGACAGTTGGATAAGATGATCTCAAAAGTTTCTTTGAGCTCCAATATTCTACAAGAAGTCAGAGACTCATTGGACTCAAGCAGTGAAAGAACTTAGAGATAATAAAATCTATTCCCCTCCCCCTTTTTTTACATATATACATGTGTGTCACAGTTTTATACATTATGCATCGAGCATGGCATAGTAGATAAAATGCTGAGCTTGGAGTCAGAATGATCCGTGTTAAAATTATACCCCTGACACTTAACTGCTGGGTATCCCTGGGCAAGTCTCTTAACTTGTAAATATCTCCTATATGCAACAATCCAGTAGGATTTATCTACTCTCATAGACAGATCATAAGTTATGTTGGGGAAGGGAATTCCCACACCAGGAAGTTCCTGTGCTAAAGAAGTTACAAATCTTTCACGCTTTCACACATATACCATGTATAGGCCTATCCTTCACCAAATCCTACATCATGCCTCACAGTGGCATAATCAGGTTCTTGAAGACTATGCAGCTAGGTGGCATAGTGGACAGAGCACTAAACATGGAAGATTGAAGCATCAAGTTCAAATCCAGCCTCAGATACTCCCAACTCTGAGACCCTTGGCAAGTCACTTAAACTCTGTCTGCCTTAGTTTCCTTAATTCTCACATGGGACTGGAGGAACCTACCTCCTAGGAGTGTTGTTAGAATCAAATGAGATAATATTTATAAAGTGTTTAGCACAATGCCTTGCATATAGCAGGTACTTAACAAATGCTTATTCCTTTCTCTTCCCATATTCCAATGGACCATAAGCTCTGATAAGATATACCTTGCTGTAAAGACTTCAAGTACAGTCTTGATTGAAGATTGAGTTTTCACTTCAAGGACCAACCCATATAACTGTAGGGAGGTTCATCAGTAGGCTGGACACAAGGTAGTAAATTCTTTGGCCTTGGCAACCCATGAAACAAATACAAAATTGTAATGGCCTTCAATCCTGAGTAGTCAGTCCCCTTTGACTTCTATAATAACAGTGGTATAGTAATGGGAAAGGAGGTAAAGGGTGCTAAAGACTGTAGGGCTTTTAGACCATCTACAAACTTTAACTACAAACATCTTTGGACAATAACCAATCAATTGACATTCTACTGGAAGAACTGAACTGCATGATATGTTTATGATATGAGAGGAAGAGTGACAATGGGACTAGAAAGCTGGCTTCTCAGCCAGCAGGACCTTGATTTAAACCTCTCTCTGATACCTACTAGCTATGAGACCCTGTTTAAGTCATTTACCTTCTCACTACGCATAGGTAACCTTCTAAAGGACTATAAATTGCAGAGAAAGTGTCAACCTATATTGGTAGAAAGAATTTCCTCACTCAGGAGTTATCTAACCAATGAAGCCTCAGGTCCAGTTCCTATATTCCCAATCCTTCCAAAAAATGAAACTGGAAAAAAGAAAAAAAGAAAAGAAAGTTATAACTAAAAGGACAGATGGACGGTTCTCTTTGAAGAAGCAAACAGAAGAATTGGCTAAGCTGCTTCCACGTTTGTACCCAAAGACAAGAAGAAACATCATTTCATGAGATACCTGGTCATCTTGTCTTGCAGTGGTCCTGATAAGCATATAAAACAAAACCTCAAAGATAATCATGTCCAATGTCCATTGGAGAAAATGAACATGTAAAGAAATTCCATGGAGAGTTTGACAAGATCCTCTAAATCATTTGATCCTCAATGACTTCAATACAAATGTGTTGGGAGAGGTTGACATATACAAAAAATGTAGCATAGATTTGGGAAGTGAAAGAAGCTTCAAAGGCTACTACTCACAACTTCAGATCAACTGAACTGTTCTCTCCAAAGTTACCCATAATTTCTTAATTGCCACTAACAGCCTCATCTCAATCCTCATCCTTCTTGACTTCCCTGAAGTACTACACATTGTGGATCACCCCATCTTCCTTGATATTATCTCCTCTCTGAATATTCATGAAACTGCTCTCTCCTGGTTCCCTTATTTGACCACCCCTTCGCTCAGCTTCCTTTGAAGCTGATCATCATCCATAGCCTACCCCCTAACTATGAGTGCTCCTCAATGATCTATCTTAAGCCATCTTCTTTTCTCTCAGTGATCTTTTTAGCTCCCTTGGATTCAATTATCATCTCTATTCAGATGACACCCAGACGTACACAACCAGCTCTAGTCTCTCTCATGAGCTCCAGTTCCAAATCACCAACTGCCTATTTGGCATTTCCAACCAGATGCCCCACACTCACCTTAAACTCAATATGTCCAAAACAGAAATTCTCTTTCCCTACAAATCCCCTCCACAGATCCTAACTTTTTAAATTTGTTTTGGTCATCTTTCTAATCATTCTGGATCATATCATAAACTTTTCACTCTCCTTCACCCCATATCTTTTCAGGTAGCTGCCAAGTCTTATTAATGCCATCTCCATAACATCTCTGACATCCAATCCCTTCTCTCCAGTGACATAGCCACCACCCACTTTCTTAGTTACCTCTTCTCTGAACAACTGCAGTAGCCTTCTAATAGGTCTCTCTGCCTCCATTGGCTCCTTTCTCTTTTCTCTCTTCCACACAAGATCCCAAAGTGATTTTCCTAAAACATATGTCAGATCATGTCACTCCTCTACACAAAAACTTCCAGACTTTGCCCATACTTTTTGCTTTTAAGATAAAATGCAAACTCTTCTCTTTGGCATTAAAAGCCCTTTACAATCTAGGCACTGGCCTAGCTTTTCAGCCTTGCTCAAATTATTCCCTTTTATCAACTCTAGTAACCCACCAAACCATCGTACCTCATATACACTGTTCCATATCATTTCTCTATGCCTTTGCACAGGCTGTCTCTCATTCCTGAAATGTAATTGCCTTTACCTCTGTCTCCTGGAATCCCTAACTCCCTTCAAAGCTCAACTTACATGCTATCTCTTATAAGCCAATCAATCAACCAAGACGCAGCCTACTAGGGATTCAAGGAAAGGCAAATATCGTCTCTGACTACAAGTAGCTCACAATTTGATTGGAGATACATTGAAAAATTAATATTATACTATTATATTAATAAATAATTGTTAATCTGTGATCTACACTTTTCCTCCTGTTTTTAAGACCTCACTCCACAAAAGATCAGTCAGTTATTGAAGGGTATAGCTGAGTAAGGTGATCTTCTCCCAGGCCCAACATATCTACCTAGGTAGGGGCCCTTACTTTTTTATTTACTTTAAACAAAAGTCAGCCTCAGATAGATCTTCTCCCCAGGACATGTCCTCTTGTCTTTGATCCCCTCCATTAGAGTTTTAGGGTGACCCAGCTCATGAAAGAGAAAACTTAGCCAGAGAGGTCTGGGTGGAAATGGCTTTTCTTGACCAGATGCCTTGAGTCTTCTGAGTTCCATGATGAAGCCAGAGTCTCAGCAGAAGATGAAGATTTTTAACTGACCTTTTCATTAAATGTCTGCCAATCAAGAATGAGTTTCACTTGTAGAAGGAGTTCCCTATCAGAAAGTACACACCTGATTTAAGGTGTTTCAGAGTCTTTCTTAGGGTCTCTGGTTACTGAGAAAAACCACTAACCACTAATTTATTGATTACTGGCTAGTCTAATTAATTATTAATTACCAGAAAACTATCTCTCAGAGGCTTTATTTGCAACAACACCATGAAATGATTGTGTATAAACAAGGCATATACAGGATAACTGGCGATCACCTAAAGGGAAAGGCACTAATATTAAAGAGAACCCGGAAAGTTTTTTGCAGAAAGTGGGGTTTGCACTGAGATTTTAAGGAAGTCAGGGAAGCCAGGAAGCAAGAATGAGTAGTGGTATTAATCCAGTCAGTGAAAATGCACAGTAAGGAGATGGAATGCCTTGTGTGAGAAACAGCAAGGAAACTAGTGTCAATGTGGAAGTGAGTATGTGGAAGAGAGTAACATGGGAAAAGACTGGAAAGTTAGAAAGAAGCCAGGCTATGAAGGTCTCTAAAAGCCAAACAGGGGGCAGCTAGGTGGTGCAGTGAATAGAAGTCCTCCTGAAGTCAGGAGGACCTGAGTTCGGAACTGTCCTCAAGACACTTGACAGTTAACTAGCTGTGTAACCTTGGGAAAGTCACTTAACCCCCAATTGCCTTGCCTTCCCTCCTCCAAAAAAAAAAAAAGCCAAACAGAGCTTTATATTTGATTCTAGAAATAAAGAACCAGCAGAGTTTATTGAATAGGGGAATGACATGGCAAGACCTATGCTTTAGGAAGATCATTTGATGGCCAAGTGGAGGATAGACTGGAATGGGAAAAAACTTGAGTCAGAAAGATCAAATAGAAAACTCTTACAATATTCCAGGCAAAACGTGATGAGAACTGTGCTACTAATGTGTCTGGGGACACTAGTGAAGGAGAAATCAACACTGGAGAAGGGAGGAAGGGGTACAATGTCTTTGGGTGAGAATGAGGCTTCCACAAGCACAGGAAGGTGAAAAGAGTATAACTATAAGAGATTGGAGATGA